>JBBDGP010001094.1:485000-1085000 GCA_037952835.1 Lithobates septentrionalis | reverse complement strand
GTTCCGAGTATAAGTCGAGGCCCTAATTTACCACAAAAAAATGGGAAAAACTTATTGACCCGAGTATAAGACGAGGGTGAGAAATGCACAGCTACTGTAAGTGGAAAAGAGGGTCAACAATGCCCATTTGCAGCATCACTATGCCCATTTGCAGCCTCACTGTGCCCATTTGCAGCCTCACTGTGCCCATTTGCAGCCATAGGTCTCCTGAACTTCAAACTCGGTAGTTAAGGGTTCCTAGATGCCCCCTAGCTGCAGCCAAAATTTGGGGTCTCTGAACCCAAAGGGTCCCGAAATGACATTGCTGCAGATGGACACAGTTGACTGAATTTGGGGCCCCGTATCTCAGGGCCACTTAGTGCTAGGAACCCCAAATTTGTGTGCAAACCCAGTGGAACTAGCACCATAAAATTTCCAAAGCTGGGGTTTCTAGCACCAAGTGGCCCCGAGATACAGGGCCCCAAAAATCAGTTCAGAAAATGTCAAGCACTTTTGTGCAGCAGAGAATGACATTTTCCAAACCGGGTTTGGGGCCCCATATCTCAGGGCCACTTGGTGCTAGGAACCCCAGCTTTGGATATGTTATGGTACCAGTTCCACTGGGTTTGCACACCAAATATGGGGTTCCTAGCTCCAAGTAGCCCTGAGATATGGGGCCCCAAAGTCGGTTCAGAAAATGTCAAGCACTTTTCTGCAGCATAGAATGACATTTTCCGAACCGATTTTGGGGCCCCGTATCTCGGGGCCACTTAGTGCTAGGAACTTCAGCTTTGGATATGTTGTGATACCAGTTCCACTGGGTATCCACACCAAATTTGGGGTTCCTAGCACCAAGTGGCCCTGAGATACGGGGCCCCAAAGTCGGTTCGGAAAATTAAATTTTTTGCTGCAGAAAAGTGCTTGACTCGAGTATAAGTCGAGGGGGGCACTTTCAGCACAAAAAAATGTGCTGAAAAATTCGACTTATACTCGAGTATATACGGTAATATATGAAGAGATTCCTGTCTAGATTAATAATTGTATTATATTTTTGTATATAATAAATCGAAGGTGAATGTGCAAAGTGTCAAATAATAAAGCAAAATATTTCCTCAGCGTTAGCTGCACTCACTATATATCCACATATAAATATAATAAACCAATATTCGGGTTGTGCTATTAAAATGCATGTGCACATCAAATTAGCCAATCAAGTGATAAAACAAATTATTAAAAACAAATAAATTAAGGGTCAATATGTGCAAATGCATAAATATATAAAAAGTCAGAAGAAAATTCATCAAAGTGAAAAGGTGTTCAGTGCAAAAATTGAATGAGTAGGAGCTACAGTGGTGACGTCATCACGCCCGCCAGGGTGCTGAACATGCTTTACTGTGTTATATGCCATTTTACTGTTTATTGTAAGCAGTTTTACCTTTATTAAATGCTGACATATCTAAACTACTACACTATGAGTTCCTGCTTTGCTTTCATCCCATACGGAGTTTGATGTGGACTACCTTGGCTGTGTGGCAACTCTCTCCCGAATCCCGGAATGCATCTATCCAAGTGGGAAACTTCCATAAAAGCGCAGTCAGATCTCCATCTCTGAGGTCTTACCAGTTGGTAAGCAACCTGTGAGTGGGTGTGCACCTAGGTGTGAAGCGTTGTTCACTTACATTGGATTACTGGATCTTAATGACAAATATCTACGCATGTACTTTTTGCACTGAGCACTTTTTCTCTTTGATGGATTTTCTTCTCACTTTTTACAGATTTATACATTTGCACATATTGACCCTTGATGTATTTGTATTTATTCGTATTTTCACTTGATTGGATGATAATTTGATGTGCACATGCACTTTATTTTGATAGCTCAACATGATTATTGGCTATATCTTTGTATATATTGGTATTTAAGGAGCAGGACACAAGATATGGGGAAACAGAAATGGTGTCTGTTTTTATTTATTCCTTGGCAAATCATTTTTGAAAGAGTTTTTCTTTCTGATTTGTAAGTATTACAAACATGTTGTATCCAACATATCACAATGGCCGGTGTAGTGGTTGGCATATTTACATTCATGTATTATTTATTTACTGTAGGTAAGGGGTGATCGTTTGTGTCTCAGCCAGGTTTTTACATTTTTTGGTCTAGCCCAAAAAAAAAAAAAAAAAAAAAATTTGGAGCATAGTTCATATGCAAAAAAATGTAAAATATCTTCCAAATACCATAGGTGTATTTAAAGCGTATGTTTATAATGATTTGTGCATTCTGTAGAACATACTATAATGAACATATTTAACACACATCAAAAAAAAAAAAAAAAAAGGAGACAATTTCACTGAACGTCTGAAATGACAAAGTTTCGAATTCTTAGCAAGTCACTTTCCGCTGTGTCAGGTAAGAATAACACTGCATGTTTTAGTGCTGTCATAGTAACAGGCATTTGTAGCACCGCACACCACTTCAGGTGTTCAGGTTCTGACGTAATGAACATACGAAGGTGGTTAAAAGTGAACTTCAGCTGTCAAAAATAATCTCTAAACAATAAACCAACTACGTATATATTCAGTTGTGACTTAAAAAAAGGAATTGCCATTAGATGTAAATTAACATTGTAGGCCTTTATAAAAAAATAAAAAATAATAATAATAATAATAATGCATACATATAAACGATTATAAATAGGATCCTATAATTTTTTTTTTCTCACTACTTTTTTTTTTAAGTAGGCACATAAAACAAACTATCACTGTTAGTAATGAAACAAGAAGGCTGCAAATTCTATAGTTTTCTTTAAAAAGTCCTTAATGTTTATTTGCTAACCTTTGGTGAGTTAAAGTGATTGTAAAGTCTCGTTTTATTTATTTTTTTTTTTTTAATAACAAACATGTTATACTTACCTGCTCTGTTGCAGTGGACTTGAGGCAGAGAGCAGCCCATATCCTCCTCTTCTCGGGTCCCTTTTCGCTGATCCTGGCCCCTCCCTCCTGTCAAGTGCCTCCACAGCAAGCAGCTTGCCATGGGGGCACTCAAGCCGAGTCACAGCTCCCTGAGTCCATTCAGACATGGAGCTGCTGTTCGACCCCGCCCCCTCTCTTACCTGATTGACTAACTTACTTTGACAGCCGCGGGACCACATGGTTTCGCTGCTGTGTCTCAGCCAATCAGGAGGAGAGTCCTGGATGGCCACACCAAGCGCATATGTAGAACTTAGTCCTAGTAAAATATCATGCATTTTGTAGTATTTTCCAGCACAGGTGAATTGTAAGGATATGAAATACTTGAGGTAATTGTAGCTGTATTAGTGCAATTGCGACATAGAAAATTGAGTACAGTCCGTGATACTTTTTTTATTTGCATTAACATACAATTTTTCAGGACAAGCTTTCGGGGTATGTCCTCTTCTTCAATTCTTCAAGGTGCTGCTTGGACCTAGAAGAAAGGGACATACCCCAAAAGCTGGTCCTGAAAAATTGTATGTTAGTGCAAATAAAAAAAGTACCACGGACAGGATTCAAGGATATCAAAAAAATCCATTAGTTTTCACAGGGCCAGTTCTCACAAACAATTTAGGATTAAAGTGGGGAAAGAACATATATGCTGTATTTGTGGCTCCTTAAACAGTATTTTGACGTGCTCATCTTAGGACTGGTATGCACCTTAATAGCAACAACTATTCATATAGAGCTGAAAAGGTTGATTCAAGGCATCACCACAGGATGGCACTGTGGATACCAAAATGGTCTAAATATGTGCCACGTCCTTTAAATTGGAGGTAATAGTGGAAGATTGGTACTGGACTTTATAGGCACTGAGGTACACAATGTTAAAATTAAAAATGTTTTCATTATAAATTGATTGAAAATGAACAACCAGACAATGATTAAAAATGTTTTAAGCTTGGAGTAGCCCCGCCCCTGATCCACCCAGCTCCACCCCTGTCCCACCCGCCTCCACTCACTTCGTACCCTGCTGGCATTCTTTATGAATCTCCACTGGCTAGCTACGTCACTTCCGAAAATGATGTAGCTAGCTGGCAAGGGACATGCCCAATACCTGAAAGGTTACATGACAGACAGGCTTTTCAACAAAAATAGGCACAATGATGCAAATTTTGAGCTTTTTACTAATGCGGATCTTATAAAATCGTGGATTAAGGTTGATTGGTGCTTTTTGATGGTAATGTCTTTCCTTCCATTTTAAACGTTTATTCTATTGTTAATTGTCTATAAAGAGCCAAAAGCAGACTCTTTTGCAATCTTTCTAGAAAGTCCAAAGCAATAGACTTTATTCACTAAGCGGTAATAATCTTTATTTATCATAACACCTGTTGTTTTCAGCAATGAAAGCCAATGACAACTGAAAATGAGAGTTGCAAGATTGAACAGACAAGGACATATCAAATAGCACATGCAGTACAGCTTAGTGCAGGGTTCAAGCATGGCTCCATAGAAACAGAGGAATGATGGGATTTGTAGTTTCAGCTGCCTACCCCTGGCTTAGTGAATTGAGCCCATGTATACGTGTCGCTTCTTTCTCTGAAACCACCACAGCATTTTAAACAGAAAGTATGACTAAACTGTGAACTTTGTTACATTTCAAAGTTAGCGTGATTTGTGTTGCTGTAATCCTTACAAGAACATTGCAATATCATTTGGCTTATTTATGGTGAAAACACCCCAAGGCAGAACAATTCACAGATTATCATGCATGAAACTGTGCTCTGCGCCATAAAAGAAAATACATATGGCAAAGATTTTTCAACATTTAAAGTATTAGGGGAAGAGGAATTGCTGCTTTACTATGTACAAGTATTAACTAGACTTTTCAAACAAAACAGTATATAACACAATATTTTGGAGAACTTCTTGTTTTTCACATAATTATGATTAAACTTTCTGACAAATGAGTTTGAGTGGATTTAGCTTGCTGCAGTTTAATGTATCTCTAATGTGCCAAATCTGTGTAAAGCGAATGGCATGTTTCTGCATGGTGATGCAATGCTAGTGTTAATGTTCTTCTAAAAAGGTACAGAAAAAAGAAAAAAAAAAAAAGCATAAAGTTACATGTCATCATTTTTCACACAAACACAACAAACTCTCTTGCTTGTCAAACCACATTCTTTCACATCTGGCATGTACCCCCAGTACTGACTGGCAATGTACTGGGGGTACATGACAACTGTAACAAAGAAGGCCCTTTTTAACCAAATTCTATATCACCCCCCCCTGCATTTTTTTTAAAATCACTTAACACTAAGCCCTTTCTTCACACCAGTGCGGCTCTGAAGCCGCACTACTTCAAAGCCCACTATCAGTGCGATTTCATGTGCGGCTTGCTGACATCTGTGCGACTTAACAGATGTCAATATATGTCACACTGAAATGGCAGAAAAATAGTACAGGTACCTTTTTCAAAGTCACTGCAATTTGGATGGTTCCATTGCCCCAAATAGGGTGCGACTTATCATGCCACTTTGAACTGTCAAGAACAGTGTGAACCGGGGCTAAGGCTGAATTCACACCTGATCAATACATTTTTGAGTGTTTTTTGGAACATTTTCCAAGCGTTGTATGCGTGTTTTTGGGTGTTTGCGTACAGCGCTTTAGTGTTTTTTAATTAGCCAATAGAAAAAAATATTACCGTTTCATCATTTGTTGCTAAGTGTGTGTTTTCAGCTTTTTCATCCACTTTTATTTAGCTTTATTCATTGTTTTACTTTTTTTTTGTAAGGGGTTAAAGGTAAATTTATTATTATTTACATTTTTTTTATTTTGTTAGGTTAGGGGGTTAAGGTTAATAAAAATGTTAGGGTTAAGATTAGAGTTAGGGGTTAGGATTAGGGGTTAATATTAGGGTTAAAGGTTGGGGTTAGGTTTTTTAATTATGTATATTCTTTTAATTATTGCATTGGAGCAGAAAAACGCTCAAAACGCAGGACACATTGAATTAAGCGTTTCCATGCATTTCTATGGAACAAAAACCGTTAAAAAAAAAAAAATGCACCAATCTGCCCAATTTGAGCTATAAAAAAAGCTCCAGAACTTTTTTGAGCTTCAGGTGACTTGTAGTGGAGATGTGAACCAACTACATAGAGAATAATTGATTTAAGCTACAAAACGCAGAGGTGTGAATGGGGCCCTAGGTTTCACATAACTTTCTGATACCCTTCCAATCTTCTCATATGGTGCAGGCAATGCTACCTCCGTTTTGTTAGAAACCGTAACGTTTGATTTTTAAAACCTATATGTGACTGCATTATGCCTAAATAAGCTCCTAAGCATGATGCCCAGTGCTGTGAAAATGTTGATTAAACTTGCAGCAGAGAACTAGGAGTGTGCACGTTCCTAGTTCTCAAAACCTGCTGTCAAACCAACAAATTATTCGACACCACCAATCTTAACAACCTACGCCCCAGCTCCTTACTCCCCTTCTCCACCAAACTCCTTGAAAGACTGGTCTACAGCCGACTGAGCGACCATCTATGAACAAACTTCTTGATCCCCTTCAGTCCAGATTTCGCCCTCAACACTCCACGAAACTGCTCAACCTCCACAACATCTCCAACATATGCCCCTTTCTAACCAATGTCACCACAAAGCTTCTAATCTACTCCCCGGTCATCTCTCACCTCCTGCAACTCCCCCCTTATTGGCTTCTAAGTTTTAATTCAAATTGGCCATGAGGTGATCATGAAGTCATTGATCATTGTGGGACATGAAGTCTCATTATGCACGGTTTTAGTGACCGTCAGAAGTACACATACTTGCTAACAGTTAACAGACAAGGTTCTACTGGAGGAGTTAAAGCAGAACTGAAGTGAGTGAGCAGGCTTTTATTGCAGAAGAAAAATGCACTCTCTTCTGCAATAAAATAGACCTGCTTGCTGTCTTCTCTGATGCTGTGCATGTGCAGCTCATCTTCCAGCGCCGGGCCGATTTCTGAATGCCGGGACAATTGGCTCCTGCACATGCACAGGAGCGACGTCATCCCCTGATGGCCAATGAACAAGCCTGAAGACCGGCACTCAGAAGAACAGGCCAGTGCTAGCAAGGAACTGTTGGACAGGTAAGTATTTACCCTTTAGTTCTGCTTTAAAAAAAATACTGGAAAGTTTGACTAGTTAACAAAGCAGGCATACAAACCATTAGTTGAAAATGTATGTTCTTTCTAGAAAAAAAAAAAAACAGACATGAAGACTGTCACCCAACTGAATGTGATTTTTTTCCTTTTTATACACAAAAAGAGACACGTGAGGAAAGATAAAAGAAACATAAAAAAAACCTGCAGTGTACTAAAAACCTTTGATGAAGGATTGCAAATTGGCAGTTAAACACTTTAAACATGCCTCCGACAAAAAAAAAAAGAAAATCCATTCATCTAACTGGTTATTGCTAAGCACTTAGCACAACATTCTTGACTAGTTCTGAGTGGTTACATTTTATTTCCCATGAACACAATAATTAATCCGCCATGACGCATTTTATGCCTTTCCTGTATGTGTAGATAATTAGTCAGTGAATTTTTTTTTTTTTTGAATGCAAGACTTTTCACAGTTGTCTTTTTGTATTAGGAGTCCTTGTGCATGATTCACAAAACAAGCAACCTGGAAGCCTCTGTAAAAATCAAGTGGGACCAGGTACAGTATGTAATGGTTAATCTTTTGTTGCTAAATGAAATATCCTAGAGCAAATATTTCATTTCAAGATCAATGTTGTACAGAGCCTATAGAACAGGGAAGATAAATCTCCCCATGATACAGAGCAATTAAACATGATAGGGTCATTCCTCATTTGTGGGGACACTCACTAGAATAGAAAGTGAAGGGAAAAATTTGAAGGTAGACTCCTAGAGCAATAAAAGCTTAACAGAGGATTTAACACTTCCCCTACTCTATACAAAACTATAAAATGTTGGCTACACTTTCCTAATCTGATGAATAGCTGCATGTGCAAGCATTTGTTTTGACAACTTTTCTTTGTATCAGAATTACCAAAGAGATACACCACACAGCATTAATCTGAGGTTCAGGAACTCACGGAGAACTCTACAAAAAGTCAGAAAAGCACAGCATTTAATGCAAAAAAAAAAAAAAAAAGATCACAAGGCCAATAAAGTAGTGGGTGTATATGGTTTATTTTTTGGAGAATAGGGATATCACTTAATTAAATAAAAATACAACCAGCATAAATACCTTAAATCGGTCTTGATGTCAGCCTCTACCATGCCCTGTCGTATTCAGACAGGGAAAGAGAGGGGCCCAAAGTGTGCCAAGAAAACATCCCCCACACCATTACACCACCAGCCTGAACCATTTATACAAGGCAGGATGGATCCATACTTTCATTTTGTTTACGCCAAATTCTGACCCTACCATCTGAATGTCGCACCTAAAATTGAGACTCATCAGACCAGGCAATGTTTTTCCAATCTTCTATTGTCTAATTTTGGTGAGCCTGTGCAAATTGTAGCCTCATTTTCCTGTTCTTAGCTGACTGGAGTGGCACCTGGTATGGTCTTCTGCTGCTCCTTTGATGTGTTGTGCATTCAGAGATGGTATTCTGCATACCTTGGTTGTAACGAGTGGGTATTTGAGTTACTGTTGCCTCTCTATCATCTCAAACCAGTCTGCCCATTCTCTTCTAACAAGGCATTTTCATCCATACAACTGCTGCTCACTGGATATTTTCTCCCAGTAGATCAGCAGTTTTTGAAATACTCAGACCAGCCCATCTGGCACCAATAACCATGCCACTTCCTTTTCTTCCCTTTCTTCAGCAAGTTGTCTTCACCACATTTAGTTGCCCAAATGCATTAAGTTGCTGCCATGTAATTGGCTGATTAGCAATTTATGTTACCAAGCAATTGAACTGGTGTATCTAATAAAGTGTATATATAGACACACACACACACACACACACACACACACACACACACACACACACACACACACACACACACACACACAAAGCAAAGCTGTTGGCCTTTGTTTCTACAGCACTGTCTCCACTGACTATGGAAATGCAGAAGAAGCAAGAAAGTTTTTAGTCAATAAGACTTTCAAAGAACTTTTATAGAAGCTGTGGTTAGGGAAGTATGATAACAAAATGGGAACAGATGAGAAAAGCTTATGGCGTAGGCATATTTGTGGGCACAGGGTACCTTAAGTCAGCTATAGATGGTTTGAATCTAGATCGGTTCAGCAGGGACCAGATTCAATCCATCTATGGGCAGGCTGATAGTACAAAAGTTGATCCATCGATCAACTTGGGTACAACCAGCATGTCAGATTTTTAATATGCGATTATAGCCAGCAACTATAACCGCTAGCAGTAATCACTGTGTTCTCCTGGCAGCAACAGCTCCCCATGCTTCCCCACCAGGAGAACACAAATAGCTCCGCATGATGGATTTCTCAGTGTTGATGGGAGAATGGAGTGATTTTCTTTGCTGCAACCCATGCATAATCTATGGCCTGCTTTATTGCCCAGTCAGTCCATACATTGAAAGAAAAAGACCCAATTCCCCCATCTACACATTCGGTGTGGATGGGGGAAATCACTCCTGCTCTGCTATTGTGTTCTGATGGCAGGGAGCCTCCCCCCCCATCAGAACACACTGATCAGAGTTGCAGGCTATAGCTGGCGGCACTGATCGTTTGGGAAAAACCGGACAAAAGTTGAATGCTAGATACGTCGATCTACCTGTCCAAACATGGATCGAAATTTGGCCGGTCACTTCTGAACCAGCCAAATTTCGATCCATGTATGTCCAGCTTTAGTTATTGAGAGGCCCATGGAGATATTTTTCCACACTACAGATAATGCTCACATTTTCTTTTGAAACCATGAGAGTACGGACTAAGAGAAAATTAAAAGCTATATTTTACAGAGAGTCAAGCAAACAAATCCAAAAACAAAAGAAACATCCGTTAAAAGCCTTTCAGCGGTAAGACCAACACGTTCATTGTATTTCCAAACAATACAAGTGTATGTACATTGAACTTTTCATTGTTACATTAAATAAAGTGTTAGAAAAATAGAGGCTAGGTCTTACAAGGGTAAGAAGCAGTGTTTTCTCAAGACCTCTATAGCTGTACCGTCATCTGTTATCCTAGCCCAGTGTGCAGGCATTTTATCTTTACAACTGTACGTGTCAGGGAAGCATGCCATCTATATTGTTTCTTTATTAGAGCTATGATAACATGTCACTGTAATCCTTAACACACTGACAAAAGTGCTTGACTAAAGGGAAGTATTGTGCTCCTCCTTAACGCTGAGTAGAAAATCCCAATTAAAAAAAATATTTAGAGAGAAAATAGGCCGTCTATCACAAGGTATCTGTAACTAGGCATATATACAGTAAATAAATCATGTCTGCACAAAGTGTCCCACAAGTAAGGTGATAAATATTTTCTTTTCTTTTCACAGAACAGATCCCGCAGAGAGATTGTCTACACTGCAATGGCTGCAATGAATAATCAATTTATCACACTGTACACATGATTGCTATTGTAAATGAATGTTAACTTTTTCTGTTGGTATCTAAATGGGATTAAATGTTCAGCTCATTTCTACAAACAAGTCTGCTAACATTTCAAAGTTCAAACAGTACAGTGAAACTGTACTCTTATTTTATAATGTCACAGGGATTTCGATTATGTGCCTCCTGCTTTAATCATTGGCGCTCGTTCACGCCATGTCCAGTAATCTGCATTTTTCTGCACTGGACAAATGCAGGTCACTGCAAGGGCACACAGAAAACATTGGAGCTATGCCAGTGGTGTATCATCAATGTGTGTAGGATGTTCAGGGGGGCCCACTATTACTCACACTGCACACATGGATGATTGTTCCTTGATCGGGACGACGATCGGTGCGGCGGGGGAACAGTTGCAAGAACCGATCTCCCTACATGGCTTTTCAGACAGCTGCTTCTCCTCCTCTCCCTCCCACGGCTGTCAGCTGAAATGCCATATAGGGAGAACGGTGCTCGCAACTGTCCCTCTGCCACACCGATCATCCCCCTAATGTCTGCTGTGTCCTTCTCCTCCAGCTCTGTGTTCTCTGGCCCCCTGTCCTCCGCCCCACTGTGTCCTCTTCCTCCAGCCCCGTGTTCTCTGGCCCCCTGTCCTTCGCCCCGCTGTGTCCTCCTCCTCCAGCCCTTTGTTCTCTGGCCCCCTGTCCTCCACTTCACGGTGTCCTCCTCCTCCAGCCCCGTGTTCTCTGGCACCCTGTCCTCCGCCCCGCTGTGTCCTCCTCCTCCAGCCCTGTGTTCTCTGGCCCCCTGTCAACCGCCCCACTGTGTCCTCCTCCTCCTCCAGCCCCGTGTTCTCTGGCCCCCTGTCCTCCTCCTGTCCTTCAGGATGGAGAGCGGAGGAGGGGGCCGGTAAATATGTAATTTACTGGCCCCTTCCTTTTCTGAATTGGACATAGAGGGCGATCGCTACCGAACACGCTCAATGTCCTATAATAACTGAGCAGAGTAAGCTGTGTGTTACTCTGCTTCAGTTTATGAATGAACAGGAGCCTCTTTCTTTCTCAATGCTGAGAAATGGACTGGGGAATCTGCGTCCTCAGCCTCTTTCTCTGTCTCAAAGGGGAGAAGTCAGGGGTCTGTTTGGACCAAAGCCCCCCAACTGAAAAAAATCTAATAAATATTACAACAAAAATTGTAAAAGAATAATAAAAAATAAAAATGGGTGAACAAATACAAAATTAAAAACTACTAACACCCCCCCCCCCACCCTACCAACACTGTTCACAGTCCGAACCCCCCCCCCCCAAAAAAAAAAACAATTGTGAAAATAAATGAAAGCCAACTTAAACTGTAAATAAAATTACATAAAAATGAAAAAACTATTGACACCATCCACTGCTCTACTGACACTGTCCACTGCCCTACTGACAAAGTTCACTGCCCCATAACCCCCCCTCCCACCCCTTCCCCAGAAGCACTGTGAAAAAATAAATAAAATAAAAAGATTTAGAAAAGATACTGCTGACACCGTCCACTGCCCTACTGTCACTGAACCCCCCCCCCCCCCCAATCATTGTGAAAAAACAAAACAAAAATAAAATTGTAAAAAATGATAAAAAAAAAAAAAATAATAATAAAAAAAATCTGACACTGTCTATTGTTCTACTGACACCATCCAGTCAGTGGCACTAAAAAAACATTTCGAAAAAAAAAATTCAATTGTAAAAAAATGATAAAAAAATAAAGAACTACTGACACTGTCCACTGTCCTACTGACACCATCCTGCACATACCCGTATTTATCGGTGTATAACACGCACAGGCGTATAACTCGAACATTCATTTTAAGAGGGAAGTTTCAGGAAAAAAACGTATAAAAAAGGAACTTTAAAGCAAAATAAGGGTCAGTGTCCATCTGCAGCCTCACCATTGCCATCAATGCAGCCTGATCAATGCCCATCTGCAGCCTCACAAGTGCCATCAATGCAGCCTCATCAGTCCACGTCAATGCAGCCTCACCATTGCCATCAATGAAACAGCCCCACCATTGCCATCAATGCAGCAGCCTCAGCTTTGCCATCAGTGCAGCCTGATCGATGCCCATCTGCAGCCTAGTGGGGACAGGGAGGGGGGGCGGAACAAGCGCCAACAGATTACATACAGTGAGAATCTCCTATCATAGACAGAACAGTGGTCCAATGGCGGCCCAGGAGACGGGACTTCCTATTACAGAAGCCACCAAGTAAACAGGAGATTCTCACTGAATATAATCTGACGGCGCTCGTCTCGCCCCCCCCCCTCCCCGCCGAAGCAGCTAACATTAAAGTATTGGCGTATAACACGCACGCGATATTTGCACCTGATTTTCATGGTGAAAAAGTGAGTGTTATACGCCAATAAATACAAGTACTACCCACCGCTATAAACTCCACACTCCTTACCTGCACATTCTACCCACCTCCATACACTCCATACTCCTCTCCTGCACATACCACCCACCACCATACACTCCACACTCCTCTCCTGCACATAATACCAACCTCTATACAGTGCATACTCCTCTCCTCCACCAACTACCAACCTCCATACACTCAGAACTCCTCTCTTGCATATACTACCCACCTCAATACTCTCTGCACCACTCTCCTGCACATAATACCGACATCCATACACTCCATACTCCTCTTCTGCACACACTACCTACCTCCATACACTCTGCACTCCTCTTCTACACATACTACCCACCTCCATACACTCGGCACTCCTCTCCTACACATACTACCCACTGCCATACACTATACACTGTATATTCCCTATTTAACATCTCCACATTCTGCATTATGTAAGTAATCTCAGACTCTATTAAACCACACCCCGTTAAGCCACGCCCAATATTTCACGTAATTTAAGCCATGCCCATATTTTGCAGCATTATTTTATCTTGCACACAGGCCCGCTCATTTCATGAACCGCCCCTGATGTATGCATTTCAACACAATGCATGTCAATGCAGTGCAACAAAATAGGATTTTTTTTATAACAGCTTACCTGTAAAATCCTTTTCTTTCGATGGACATCACGGGACACAGAGCCACAGTAATAACTGATGGGTTATGTAGGTACCTTTAGGTATTGGACACTGGTCACACCCTAAGCAGGAAGTTCAACCCCCTATATAATCCCTCCCCTTCAAGGGATACCTCAGTTTTGTAGCAAAGCAATATAAGTGTATTAGAAGAGGGGCGGAACCTCTGTGTCCCGTGATGTCCATCGAAAGAAAAGGATTTTACAGGTAAGCTGTTAAAAAAAATCCTATTTTCTTTCTCGAACATCAAGGGACACAGAGCCACAGTAATAACTGATGGGATGTCCCAAAGCTATGCCAACTGAGGGGGGGGGGATCACAACCAAGTAGGGTGCCATCAGACCTAAGGACCCTGTACCGCTGTCTGCAGCACACTACGCCCAAAGGTGATATCCTCATGCCTTCTCACATCCACCTGATAGAATCTGGTGAATGTATGGACTGAAGACCAGGTTGCGGCCTTGCAGATCTGAGCCATAGAGGCCTGGTGATGCACTGTCCAAGAAGCACCAATAGCCCTTGTGGAATGTGCCTTGATCTGAAACGGAGGAATCTTCCGTTTCAAACTGTAAGCCTGAATAATCAATTGTCGAATCCATTTAGAAATGGTAGCTTTTGACGCTGCCTGTCCTCTATTGGGACCCTCTGGCAGCACGAACAAAACATCCATTTTGCGAATTTGAGCAGTTGCTTCCAGATAGGTCTTGACTGCTCTTACTACATCCAAAGAATGTAGTGACCTCTCTTCCGGGGAACAGGGGTCTGGAAAAAAGGAAGGCAGAACAATGTCTTGGTTTAGATGAAAATCTGAAACCACCTTCGGTAAAAAACTAGGATGAGGGCGCAATACCACTCTATCCTTGTGTAAAATCAAAGAAAGCTCTTTACAGGAAAGAGCTGCTAATTTTGGTACTCTTCTAGCAGAAGAGATGGCTACCAGAAAAATTAGTTTCCTCGTCAGCAAGACCAAAGGAATCTGACGTATTGGTTCAAAAGGCTGTTTCTGTAACACCGACAGAACCAAGTTCAAGTCGCAGGGGTTTAGGGGAGCCTTAACCGGAGGATTAAGACGCATCACCCCGTGCATAAAGTTTTGGACCAAAGAATGCGAAGCAAGTGGCCGTTGAAACAATATTGATAAGGCCGAGACCTGGCTCTTGATGGTACTCAAGGCCAGCTTCATCTCTAATCCTAATTGTAGAAAATCAAGAATTCTACCTATGACATATTTTCTGGGATGCAAGCCCCTGGATTCACACCAGGATACATAAGCTTTCCAGACTCTATGATAAATGATTCTGGAAGCTGGCTTCCTTGCATTGATCAAGGTAGATATCACAGGACCTGAAAGCCCACGACTCTTCAGAACGTGGGTCTCAATAGCCAAACCGTCAAATTTAGCGTTTTTAAGGCAGGATGGAACACTGGACCTTGAGATAACAGGTCTGGGCCAAGCGGGGGCCACCAGAAGTACTGACCTCCTTTCTTGCCTGATCCTGCGAAGGAGTCGTAGCAATAGCAGAATAGGCAGGAATGCATAAATCAGTGAGAACCGATGCCACGGAATCACCAACGCATCTGTCCCGCATGCAAGAGGATCCCTTGTCCTTGCCACAAATTTGTCTATCTTTGTGTTGAATCAGGATGCAAAGAGATCTACATCTGGGACCCCCCATCTTTGGCATATGGCCCAAAAGACGTCGGGATGCAGAGACTATTCCGCTGGGAGTAACTGCTGGCGACTTAGATAGCCCGCCTGCCAGTTCTCTATTCCTGGAATGAAAACTGCCGATATGCATGGCACATGCATCTCTGCCCAGACTAAGATCTGGTTCACCTTTTGAGCAGCTCGGCTCCGGGTGCCTCCCTGATGATTGACATAAGCCACTGCTGTGGCATTCTCGGACTGGATCCTGACCGGGCAACCTTGTAGCCTGATAGTCCAGGCTTTTAGGGCTAGGTATACTGCCCGGATCTCCAGAATGTTGATGGGTAAGGTCCTCTTGGTCTTGGACCATAGCCCCTGGATCGCAGACTGTTCCAGAACTGCTCCCCAACCCGACAGACTGGCATCTGTTGTTACCACCATCCAGGTAACCGGTAGAAAGGATTTCCCCTTCTGCAGGTTTTCGGGTATGAGCCACCAATTGAGGCTCTGATGCACCGCATGCGACAGGTGCATCGGAAAGTCTAATGCCTGAACCTTCTTGTTCCAGGCCGACAGAATACTGTGTTGCAGTAGTCTTGAATGGAACTGAGCATAGGGAACTGCTTCGAATGAAGGCCCCTTCTTGGTCCTGACTGTCAGAATCAGATCTTTGCCTGAGGAAGAAATACTTTCTCCTGGCTTGTATCTATGATCAGACCCAAATACTCCAGTCTTCTTACTGGTTTTAGGAAAGATTTTTCTAGGTTGAGGATACAACCTAGATGTTCCAGATACTTGACCGTGGTCCTCAAGTTCCCGTTCAAGGAGGCTACCGACCAGTCTATCAAGAGCAGGTCGTCTAGGTATGCTATGACAGTTATACCCTGAGCCCTTAATCTGGCCAGAGGAGGAGCTAAGATCTTCGTGAACACTCGAGGTGCAGTGGCTATCCCGAAAGGCAGAGCCACGAACTGGAAATGGCGCCCTCCTATCTCGAAGCGCAGAAACTTCTGATGAGCAGGAAAAATGGGCACATGTAGGTATGCATCTCTGATGTCTATCGATGCCAAAAATTCGCCTCCCTGCAGGATGGAGACTACTGTCCGAATTGACTCCAAGGTAGTATTCTCAGGAATATTACCGGTACATCGAGCCACACCAGAAAGGAAGAGGGAGATTAGGGAAGTAAACAAGTGGCTGAAGAGCTGGTGTAGTAAGGAGGGGTTTGGGTTCCTGGAGGACTGGGCCGACTTCTCAGTCGTTAACCGGTACTATAGAAGGGACGGACTGCACCTAAATGAGGAGGGTGCAGATCTGCTGGGAATGAAGATGGCCAAAAAGTTAGAAGGGTTTTTAAACTAGGCGATGGGGGGGAGGGTCCAGAGGCAGAGATAGCCAGCGCGGAAGATATTCCTGAGGGTAGTATTGGGGGCATTAGTGGTAGGTTAACCAAAGCACAAAGACACAAGGTGAGTATAGTAGCAAGTCCTAGTTGCAATCTCGAAACACCCAATACGAGGACAATATGCGACCGGTCTAAACTATGTGGCATGTTCACCAATGCCAGGAGCATGGCGGACAAGATGGGTGAACTAGAGATACTGTTGTACGAGGAGGATTTGGATTTTGTGGGAATTTCAGAGACCTGGTTCAACAGCTCTCATGATTGGCTGGCAAACATTCAAGGGTATACCCTTTACCGCAAGGATAGAGAGGGTAAAAAAGGGGGAGGGGTATGCCTATATATCAAGAATAATGTACAAGTGAATGTGAGAGATGACATCACTAAGGGAGCTAGGGAGGAGGTGGAATCCTTATGGGTAGAGCTCCAAAGGGATGAAGCTAAGGGGAAAATAATACTGGGAGTATGCTATAGGCCCCCTAACCTGAGGGAGGAAGTGGAGACGGATCTCCTATCACAAATTGGATTAGCAGCAAGGATGGGAAGTGTTATCATAATGGGGGATTTTAATTATCCAGACATAGACTGGGCGGAGGGAACCGCGCATTCATTTAAGGCTCGCCAATTCCTTAATGTCTTGCAGGACAATTTTATGGGTCAGATGGTAGACGCACCAACTAGAAATAAAACATTACTGGATCTACTGATTACCAACAATACAGACCTGATCAAGGATGTGGAAATACGGGGCAGTTTAGGTAACAGCGATCACAGGTCAATTAGTTTCAGTATAAATCACACAAATAGGAAACATAAAGGGAATACAAAGACACTGAATTTCAAAAGAGCCAACTTCCCTAAACTACAAACCTTGCTAAAAGGCATAAACTGGGATAAAATATTAGGAACAAAGAATACGGAGGAGAGATGGGTTTGCTTTAAGAGCATATTAAATAAGGGCATTAGCCAATGTATCCCATTGGGTAATAAATTTAAAAGAGCGAACAAAAGTCCTGGATGGCTTAACTCCAATGTAAAAATGCATATAAAAGCAAAGCAGAAGGCCTTCAAAAAATACAAGGTTGAGGGATCATCCTCAGCATTCAGACTTTATAAAGAATGCAACAGGAAATGTAAGGGTGCAATTAGGACGGCTAAGATAGAACATGAAAGACACATAGCGGAGGAGAGCAAAAAAAATCCCAAGAAATTCTTTAAGTATGTAAACAGTAAAAAAGGGAGGACAGACCATATTGGCCCCATAAAGAATGAGGAAGGACATCTGGTTACAAAGGATGGGGAGATGGCAAAGGTATTGAATTTATTCTTCTCCTCAGTCTTCACGAGTGAATCAGGGGGCTTCAGTAACCAAAACTGCAGTGTTTATCCTCATGACACAACACAGGAAGCACCTCCATGGTTAACAGAGGACGGAATTAAAATTAGACTTGAGAAACTTAACATTAATAAATCACCGGGACCAGATGGCTTGCATCCAAGGGTACTTGGGGAACTTAGTCAAGTGATTGCCAGACCGTTGTTCCTAATTTTTACAGATAGTCTACTGACTGGAATGGTACCAGCTGATTGGAGAAAAGCCAATGTAGCACCAATATTTAAAAAGGGCCCAAAATACATCCCTGGGAATTACAGACCAGTTAGCCTAACATCAATAGTATGTAAACTCTTGGAGGGGATGATAAGGGACTATATACAAGATTTTAGTAATAAGAACGGTATCATTAGCAGTAATCAGCATGGATTCATGAAGAATCGTTCTTGCCAAACCAATCTATTAACCTTCTGTGAGGAGGTGAGTTGCCATCTAGATAAAGGAAGGCCCGTAGACGTGGTGTATCTGGATTTTGCAAAAGCATTTGACACAGTTCCCCATAAACGTTTACTGTACAAGATAAGGTCCATTGGCATGGACCATAGGGTGAGTACATGGATTGAAAACTGGCTACAAGGGCGAGTTCAGAGGGTGGTGATAAATGGGGAGTACTCGGAATGGTCAGGGGTGGGTAGTGGGGTTCCCCAGGGTTCTGTGCTGGGACCAATCCTATTTAATTTGTTCATAAACGATCTAGAGGATGGGATAAACAGTTCAATCTCTGTATTTGCAGACGATACTAAGCTAAGCAGGGCAATAACTTCTCCGCAGGACGTGGAAACCTTGCAAAAAGACCTGAACAAATTAATGGGGTGGGCGACTACATGGCAAATGAGGTTCAATGTAGAAAAATGTAAAATAATGCATTTGGGTGGCAAAAATATGAATGCAATCTATACACTGGGGGGAGAACCTCTGGGGGAATCTAGGATGGAAAAGGACCTGGGGGTCCTAGTAAATGATCGGCTCAGCAATGGCATGCAATGCCAAGCTGCTGTTAACAAAGCAAACAGAATATTGGCATGCATTAAAAGGGGGATCAACTCCAGAGATAAAATGATAATTCTCTCGCTCTACAAGACTCTGGTCCGGCCGCACCTAGAGTATGCTGTCCAGTTCTGGGCACCAGTCCTCAGGAAGGATGTACTGGAAATGGAGCGAGTACAAAGAAGGGCAACAAGCTAATAAAGGGTCTGGAGGATCTTAGTTATGAGGAAAGGTTGCAAGCACTGAACTTATTCTCTCTGGAGAAGAGACGCTTGAGAGGGGATATGATTTAAATTTACAAATACCGGACTGGTGACCCCACAATAGGGTTAAAACTTTTTCGCAGAGTTTAACAAGACTCGTGGCCACTCATTAAAATTAGAAGAAAAGAGGTTTAACCTTAAACTACGTAGAGGGTTCTTTACTGTAAGAGCGGCAAGGATGTGGAATTCCCTTCCACAGGCGGTGGTCTCAGCGGGGAGCATTGATAGCTTCAAGAAACTATTAGATAAGCACCTGAATGACCGCAACATACAGGGATATACAATGTAATACTGACACATAATCACACACATAGGTTGGACTTGATGGACTTGTGTCTTTTTTTCAACCTCACCTACTATGTAACTATGACTCCATGCGGAAGGACTGTATCCTTAGGAATCGATTCAGATCCCTTAAATCCAGAATGGGTCTGACATCCCCATTTGGTTTTTGGACCGTAAAAAGGTTGGAATAGAAGCCCAATCCTTGACCCTTTGTGGGAACCACCATAATGACCTCTTGCGACAAAAGTCGCTCTAACGCTAGAAGGAGCGACTGCTGTACCCTAAGGTTACCGTGGAGATTACCGATCTGTCCTGGAAGTCCTCCTGCCAGAGCCTTGAAAACTGTAGCAGTCCCCCCCCACTCGAGCGAGTGGGGGTGCCCCTTCATGAAGAGCCCTTAGTGTCTTGTCTAGAAGACTTTTTCCCCCAGGACTTCTTTTGTCCCTGGGGTTGACTCTTGTTTCTTGCCCCAGACGGAGGAGGCCGTCGTGACTGCCTGG
Organism: Lithobates septentrionalis; assembly: GCA_037952835.1. Classification (NCBI taxonomy): domain Eukaryota; kingdom Metazoa; phylum Chordata; class Amphibia; order Anura; family Ranidae; genus Lithobates; species Lithobates septentrionalis. Next base: position 1,064,969 of record JBBDGP010001094.1, on the reverse strand, counting down.
AGGCTGATGCCCCTGGCGCTGGGGAAAGAGTCCGTTTGAAAGAGGGACGCTTACTCTTCTTCTTAACAGGTAAGAGAGTGCTTTTCCCACAAGAGATTCTCTTGATATAGTTATCCAAGTCTTCTCCAAACAACCTTGCACCACGAAAAGGAAACCCAGCCAAGAGCTTCTTACATGGTGCTTCGGCTGACCAATTTTTCAACCATAAGATTCTACGCATATGCACCAACCCAAGTGAAAGGCGAGAGGTTTGCATGATAGAATCTCTAAAGGCGTCAACAACATAACATAAGGCCGCTGGAAGGTTAGCAAACCCCTGGGCCTGTTGTTCAGGTAAAACTTTGATGACCTGCTTAACATGTATTGACAGACTCCAATCGCTGCTACTGCAGGTTGGGCCACTGATCCTGCTAAGGAAAAAACATCCTTTAATAAGGATTCCATCTTTTTATCCACAGGATCCCTGAGCATCTGAGCGTTGTCTACAGGACAAGTCAGACTATTATTTACAGAGGAAATGGCCGCATCAATGGCCGGCATTCCCCACATCTTAATAAATTTTTCTTCCATAGGATAAAGTGTTGAAAACTTTTTCGGCGGAAGAAATTGCTTATCTGGGTGATCCCACTCAGAATAAAGGAGCTTTTCAAGCAATTTATGAACAGGAAAAGCATGTGCTGTTTGAGAAGGTTTCAGCCACCCCAAAGAAGAAGAGGATTTCTTAACAGATTCAAGTACGGGCAACTTAAATGTGGAGTGGACCAATCCAGTAAGGATCTGTACTAAGACTTTCTCCTCTTGGGAAGCCGAAGAGGGTCCCTCTCCACCTAATTCCTCCGAAGAGGAATAATCTGTCCCATCCTGATCCTCTGAAAGGGATTCATCTCCTTTATCCCAGAGCTCCTCTGCCTGAGGGTCTTGGGAAACAGAGGAAGGCCTAGTACGTTTTCTTCCACTAAGTGAAGCTGTAATCACGGCCATTAATCTTTCCTCTAATCCAGTAATGGTTGAGGAAAAAACCTCTTGTGTAATGTATACAGGGGCTGAAGTGCCGGAAGCAGGTACAGCCCCTGACCCCAACGGCTCTCCCTGGCCAGCTGTCCCTGGCCCCTCAGGGGGGGAGGATGTAGCAGACAGGGGGTCCTCAGAACCGGAACGAGATCCCCTAGTGTCTCTGGTTCTGGGGGTAGACAAGACAGAGAGAATGAATCACCGCTCAGGAGAACTTGCTTTCAGGTGTGTATTAGTGAATCCTTCAGAGGAGGGGAGTCCCAGGTGCTGGCTAAATGCAAATTGAAGCAGGGTTTGAAACAGGAAAATCTGGATGCCGCACACCGGATAAAGTTGAAAGCATAGCTATGAGTAAGCGCTCGAATTAGAGTGCGAAACGCGTCAGCTGTGTCTGTACTACCCGCCCGATTGTCCTGTTTTTTATGATACAAGTTTTACAATAAAGAAGATGCTTTCAACTTTATCCGGTGTGCGGCATCCAGATTTTCCTGTTTCAAACCCTGGTTCTGAGGGTACTTGAAACTCTTCTACCCATAATGCAAAGCAACAAGGTGTGAGGTATCCAAAATGAACACTGACTGCTGAGCGATGTAGTCTGGCAAAAGCCTTGCTACCAAATGCCCAGTCTGGTGTTACCTTAGTAAATGCAGCCTAGGAGAATGCCTGTGTCCCACCTTACACGCGACTGTCAGCTCTGTGTCCCTCCAAGGCTCAGAGCACCTGTAAAGTGTGCTTTAAATAGCCATGCTTTTGGCACTTTGGGCGTCTAAGCATGCTGACGCTGTGCTGATGCCCCGCCCCCCCCTCTGCCGCCCCCCCTTCATTTTTTCAAAAAACGTGCGCTTCCCGCGCGAGCCTGACCCTTCCGGAATAAGCATGGAGGAAGGCTGGGGGTGGAGGAGGAAGGAGAGAGGCCGGCACCGATGGGGCCTGCATACATGCAATGGTAGCCTGGCGGCGGCAGTGGTGGTGACAGTACGGTGTAAAACCGTCTTACAGCCCACTTGTGGCCTCCCCCTAGCCTGGGGGGAATATCCCAGAGGAGAAAACCCCCCATCCCATCCTACCTGGAGCCGGTCGGAGGAGCTTGTACAGCGTCCAACGCTGAGACAGAAATCAGCATGAAAAGGTATGTGCTCTTGGCAGGCCCCGGTGGTCACAATAGGCATAGCATGCATTTACCTTAAAGGAGAAAACCTACTAGAATTCAAAATTCTGTGGAATCTCCCCTTACCTTATCCAGCCGCAGGGTTCTGTTATACAGACCCAATCTTCACCTCTCACGGTGGGCTCCGTTTGAAAAAAACGTCAGAGACTGGGGCCCCCTACGAATAGGGGGATCCACAGTTCTGGCCCTGTAAAGCACCCAGCCAGAAATAAGGTGTTAACGACCCTTTTCTGATATGCGGGGTCCAGCTCTCTAAAAAGAGAAGCGTTACAGGTAAAACCTCGTTTCTTCGGACACGAGGCCCGGGTACCATCCAATTCTGCCATGAAAAGACACTTTGAATGGATCCGGTTCGCCTGGCTTGCCCCAGTATAGGATATCAGGATATTCCCTTTGGAGCTTCAGCACAGGACATCTTTACACGTCTAACACCTAAGACACTGGCGTAAAAACTGAGGTATCCCTGGAAGGGGAGGGATTATATAGGGGGTTGAACTTCCTGCTTAGGGTGTGACCAGTGTCCAATACCTAAAGGTACCTACATAACCCATCAGTTATTACTGTGGCTCTGTGTCCCGTGATGTTCGAGAAAGAAAAACATTTTTTGAGCCTTCTATGGAACTGGAAATGCTGTAAATTTAAGAAGACTGCAAAATGCACATCAATGGATGAATATTAAAATGCATGGCAACGTATATGAATCCAACACAAAAGGAGTTTATTTACTAAAGGCAAATATACTGTGCACTTGCTCCAGAGCTTAGTAAATGAGGTACAGCCTCACTTTGCAAAGGATACTCAATCGCATGCAAGGAAAATAAAAAAAATAGCAATTTTGCTTGCACATAATTGGATGATAGAAATCAGCAGAGCTTCCCCTCATTTCAGAGCTTCTCCTCAGATCTGGAGCAACTGCACTTGTAGTGTACAGTAGAGTTGCCTTTAGTAAATCAAGCCCAGTGCATTAAAAATGCAATGGAATCTGTGCATAGAATTGAATGCAAATGTGCATTACTGTTTCTGCATTTTTATGTGCTATATGGTCTGAAAGAACATTAATGCATATCCCCGCTGGGTGAACACAGTGATTTTTGCTAGTGGCTATAACAGCCACTAGCGATAATTGCATATAAAATGTGGCTGGCTGGTTAAATTCAAGTTGATTGATCGATCAAATTGGGTACATTCAGCCTGCCCATGCATGTTTTTAATCTCCTGCTTAAACGGCTTAGATTTGAACCATCTATGGCCGGCTTAAAGTGGTTGCAAACCCTCACATATACTCAGTGAAGTGAATAGCCTCAGTTAATATACAGAGATAAAACAAATCCACCTACATGGGTTTAACCCAATTATCTGCAGTCTTCTCGTCTCTACAACCCTTCAAAATTATAAAATCCTTATGCATCTGTGAGTAGCCCATTATAGGAAGTGGAGAACCACTTTAAAGAGGAGTTCCACCCAGGCGGGCCATTAAAAAAAAAAAAAATTAAAAGTCAGCAGCTACAAATACTGCAGCTGCTGACTTTTAATTGGACACTTACCTGTCCCTGGGTCTAGCGATGCGGGGGATCGAAGCCCCGCTCGTCCCCCCCCCTCCGCTCGTCGGCGCCGGCATTTCAACTGTGGGCGCCGGGCTGTGGCTTCACAGCCTGGCACCCACTGCGCATGCGCGAGCAGCGCCGCGCGCCGTGATTGGCCGCTCAATCACCTGGGACCTGTAATGGGTCCCAGATGATTGACAGGAGGGAGGGAGAAGAGCCGAGCCCTTCCTGTGCCAGGGGGAAGTGATGTCACCAGCCCAGGCAGAGGAAGCGGCAGACTACGAGGGACCACCTAGCAACAGGCATTTAGAGGTGAGTAAAAAAAAAAAATATCCAAATTTTTTTTGTTTGTTTTTTTAGAATTTTTTAGATGTTTGTTTTTTTGGGTGGAACCCCACTTTAAGCCTGGGTTCACACTTCCGGCGAACACAGACATCGCATGTGATTCGCACTGCATTGCTGTGCAGATCACATGCAATGTCTGTGCGATGTGAATTCAGGCATACAGTTTGTATGGCTGAACTCGCATTGCATTCGCGGGAACCTTTTTTTTTCCTGCATTGGAATCGTATCCCATGCGATCCGACTCCTGTCCGAATTCACAGTTCACACTGCGATCTGCAAACCGATCTGGGGGTTGTATTGACACCCGCAGCGGCTCGCAGAGAGCAGTGTGAACTGCCTGCGAGGGAAATGGGATGCGGATTTCCGCATTGGAATCGCGCTGGTTCCCACATCGCAATAGTGTGAACCGACATTAAGTGTTGTCAGCCCACACAGCAGTTTCAACAGTTTTTTTTTTGCAACAAGTTTTTTTTTTGCATTTATCAAACAGATAACAAAATGTATCCAATGGTATATTTATTAAACTAAAAGAGAACAAAAGAGCGTTCATTGTTGGGGTTTACAAGGGGGTTTCTGCCATCATAAGACTTTAAGGCCTTGTTCACACATGATAGTTGCTGCTAAATACTGCAGTGCAGTTTTTTTGTGTTGCACTGCAAAGAAATGCACCCTACACCAAATTTGTGTGCATTATTGTATGTTGTAGTACATTCACTTTAAATGGGCCGTCTAACTTGTTTCAACTGCATATTTACAGTTATGAGGTTTTTAGCTCATGAGATATTTATATTAGATACCTTATTCTCATTTTATTTAATATGATTATATTTTACATAGTAGCTCTCTGATGACAGCAGTAAATGCATGCATATACATATCCATACAGAGTCACCAATATACGTATAATACATACCGTAACTAGAAAATATAAAGGTTTTTTTTTTTGTTTTTTTTAGGGTAACAAAGATCCTGTCTCTTGCACACTGCAGCTTAAAAAAGCTCAGTACAGCTTTTTTTTTTTTTTTTACTAAGCTAAAATACAGCCCATTAATTGTAATGTAAGCAACAAGCGCCATGTATTCTTTAGTTAAAAAAAAACAAACAAAAAACACGTGAAAAATATGCCTTTTTGGTCAGTAATTTACGCCTCATGCGCGCAAATGTCCATTAACATATTGTGAATGTGAGAATAAGTTTGCGCAATTCCACATGCATATGCGCAAAAATGTGCGCACATACATACGAAAAAAAGCCCAGCTAAAAAATAGAGGCCTCAAAGCAGGTTATGCAGCACAGTGCTTGTGCTGTGTAATTTGGCCCCCTAGATCACCTGAATACTGGCTGATCCTGCTTGGTTCTGCCCTCCCCTTTATAAACTGACCACAGTTTATCATGGCTGCTGAACCCGGACACCGTGGTCAGTTTACGTGCCTCCATCATCTGCAGCTCTCCTCTGTCCTCCTCTTCCCCCTCCCTTCCTGCTTGTCGGCTCATGACAGCGCCACTCCTGCTGCTCTAAAACTATCATGCCATTCCCTCTGTTAAATAAGGCCATTTACCGCACAGTATGTGTTTAAAAAAAAAGATGCCAATTTCTACCTTCTTTCAGAGCGTCTCTTGGCGCTCATGTGAATTCTCGGCTTCTTCTCCTTCCCTCTGATGTCAGCGGGAGTTCTCGGCCCCGCCTGTTGGAGCTGTCAGCCCAGCAGAGGAGAGAGCTGAGGAGTCACGTGAGCGCCAGGAGATGCTCTTAAAGAAGGTAGAAATCGGCATCTTTTATATAAAACACATATTGTGCAGCACATGTACTTATTTAATAGAGGGGATGGCATGATAGTACGATAGTGGCTTTACAACCACTTTAAGCAATAGCCCATTTAAATAGAACAAATGTATTTAAAGTGGATGTAAACCCACGGTTCACCATGTATCAACTAATGGCACAGTATCAATGCATACATATATGCCATTCTCCTGCATGTATCCCTACCTTGAAAATGTAACCCCCTTTTGCAGTAGGAGCCTTGTCGGCTATGAAGAGTGTAATTGTGATAGGCAGCTGGAACCTCTTACCGTCTGCCTGTCACAATAATAAGTGATGGCAGTGCCGGTTCCCGGAAGACATGCGGGCACCGGGCACTGGGCTAGCTGCTATGGGACTCCAGAGCCGTCTACCTATGCCTCTTCCCTTACAATTCTTTCTCCTCCTCCCTCCCCAAATATCCCGGGGAGCTAAGTAGACACAGCAAAGATACCGGAGTGCGCAGGGGAAGAAGAGGAGAGAGCTGCGGCGCCTCTCTCAATCCAGCGCTGTGCTGGGTGTCACTTGATTGCGGCCCACACCCCCTCTCCCCCCTAGCAATGCCACTGATGCACAGAATGCATTAAGGCAAAAAAACCTTCTGGCTTTACAACTACTAACATTCTTGAGAGTTTGTATATGATACAATAATGGATAGCACAGCTCTGGGGGGGAGAGAAACATGCTTCAGTTTGTGTGAGTCCTGGTTGCTCTTTATCTTTCTTTTGATTGAGGTGGAATAAACACCCTATATCTCGGGTGAGTTGGATATTTGCTGCTGCTGTTAGGCAATTAGGCACACATGTGCACTATTATTTTTAATAGAGGAACATAAGACAAAAGGGAGATTTTTCTGGGTACTGTTCAAGCACAATGGACATTTCTAGATGTTCCCCATAGCAAAGCAAATCTTCAATGTTTGAGTTCAGGTTCACTTTAAATTTTGAAATATTCAGTTTATAAAAGTAAAAGTGTATATTGTGTACTTAAGAGAAATGTTTTTATACCAGCAAAATGCAACCTTTACATACCCTTTGAGCTTCCCCAAGTGTCTTTCAGCCTCTCTATCCATTATTCGAATATTTAGGTTTTCTTGCCAAAATTAAGTTTCTGGGAAAAGTGCCAAAAATTCAGTGTCTGTTGCTGAGAACAATCTTTGATCAAAAAAGTGATACACATATTTCTGTACACAAAGAAGTGTACTTAGGAGACTCTAGAAGACGATGCTTCATTAGTGCATATTCAGTCAGACACTCCTAAGTACGTAAGACGAATGGATGTAACTAAAACACTATAGTACCTAGCCAATGTGAGGATTTAATAAGACTGAAGCATATACTATCTGGGCATATCTGCTTCCAGGTGTTGCATTTAAAATAACACTAACAATAATGTGCTTTCAGCTTCAGAAAAACCATACATTAGGTATGTCAGAGACTAAAAAAAATTACTGCTGCTGAACCGGACAAATTTCGATCCGTCTATGGCCATCTTAAGTGACACAGTGGATCAAAGTGGATGCAAACCCGATTCATGAAATTTGACTTATGCACATATATCTGTAGTGTTTACTTATCTCTCTCCAAAAGACCTGAGTCCCGCATGTTTCTGCTGTTTCTTCCTCTGTTATCAGCATGATAACTTCTGACCAGTTCTCCGAGAGGGGAGATAAAAGCAGCTGAAAAAGTGTGTCGTGGGAGATTGCTATAAATATATATTAGCAGAGAGCTTGTCTTGTCATAGCACAGCTCTAAAAGTATCTTCCTTCTTCTGCCTCCTATGTGGAGAGGGGGTGTGTGCCTTTCCTCCAAATCAGCTGTCTCCCAGTGTAAGCCAAGACTCCACACCTACAGCAGAATGAGGAAGTGAAATTTCTAAGCCGATGTTACAATTCTAAGGAATATAGCAAGCTGAAGACAGCAGATATACAGTTGTGCTCATAAGTTTACATACCCTGGCAGAACTTATAATTTCTTGGCCATTTTTCATAGAATATGAAAGATAACACAAAAACATTTCTTTCACTCATGGTTAGTGTTTGGCTGAAGCCATTTATTATCAAGCAACTGTGTTTATTCTTTTTAAATTATAATCACAACAGAAACTACCCAAATGCTCCTGATCAAAAGTTTACATACCCTGGTGAATTTGGCCTGATAACATGCACACAAGTGACACAAAATTTGAATGGCTATTAAAGGTAACCATCCTCACTTGTGATCTGTTTGCTTGTAATTAGTGTGTGTGTGTATAAAAGGTGAATGAATTTTTGGACTCCTGGCAGACCCTTGCATCTTTCATCCAGTGCTGCACCGATGTTTCTGGATTCTGAGTCATGGGGAAAGCAAAAGAATTGTCATAGGATCTGCGGGAAAAGGTAGTTGAACTGTATAAAACAGGAAAGGGATATAAAAAGATATCCAATGAATTGAGAATGGGAATCAGCAGTGTTCAAACTCTAATCAAGAAGTAGAAAATACGGGGTTCTGTTGAAACCAAACCATGTTTAGGTAGACCAACTAAAATTTCAGACACAACTGCAAGGAAAATTGTTCGGGATGCAAAGAAAAACCCACAAATAACTTCAGGTGAAATACAGGACTCACTGAAAACACGTGGTGTGGCTGTTTCAAAATGCACAATAAGGAGGCACTTGAAGAAAGATGGGCTGCATGGTTGAGTCGCTAGGAGAGGGCCATTACTACGCAAATGCCACAAAGTATCCTGCTTACAATACGCCAAACAGCACCGAAACAAGCCTCAAACCTTCTAGCACAATGTCATTTGGAGTGATGAGACCAAAATTGAGCTTTTTGGCCACAACCATAAACACTATATTTGGAGAGGAGTCAACAAGGCCTATGATGAAAAGTACACCATTCCTACTGTGAAACACAGAGGTGGATCGCTGATGTTTTGGGGATTTATGAGCTACAAAGGCACAGGAAATTTGGTCAAAATTGATGGCAATATGAATGCAGTATGTTATCAAAAAATACTGAAGGAACATTTGCATTCATCAGCCAGGAAGCTGCGCATGGGACGTACTTGGACATTCCAGCATGACAATGATCCAAAACACAAGGCCAAGTCGACCTGTCATTGGCTACAGCAGAAAAAAGTGAAGGTTCTGGAGTGGTTATCTCAGTCTCCTGACCTCAATATCATTGAGCCACTCTGGGGAGATCTCAAACGCGCAGTTCATGCAAGACAGCTGAAGAATTTACAGGAACTGGAGGCTTTTTGCCAAGAGGAATTGGCAGCTTTACCATCTGAGAAGATAAAGAGCCTCATCCACAAATACCACCAAAGACTTCAAACTGTCAATGATGTTAAAGGGGGCAATACACAGCATTAAGAACTGGGATATGTAAACTTTCGATCAGGGTCATTTGGGTAGTTTCTGTTGTGATTATGATTTAAAAAGAGTAAACACAGTTGTTTGATAATGAATGGCTTCAGCCAAACACTAACCATGAGTAAAAGAAACTTATGTTATCATTCATATTCTTTGAAAAATAGCCAAAAAATCATAAATTCTGCCAGGGTATGTAAGCCTATGAGCACAACTGTACATGTAAAACTTATGTAGTGAGATTTGTTTCATGTCTGTGTATCATCTGAGGCTATTCACTTCACTGGGTATATGTGACGGTTTACATCCACTTTGCCATCAAATTTTGCATAAAAAGTTGCAGAAGTGCAAGTGAAACTTTGGCTCTGTTACAGCAGGCTTATTTTGCACATTCCATGAAAAAATCAAGTGTTTTTGAATGGCATAGGCGGTTTAAGGGGCAGGAAGAAGTTCACAATGTAGGCAGCCGAAAACGCAAAGGCTGGATGCAAATGTGGACAGAATGTGAACACTAGTAAACTCATGCTGGTGTGTTTTTTTTTATCACAAGGGGATAGTTCACATATGCCGCGTACACACAATCGGACATTCCGACAACGTAATCCTGCGATTTATTTCCGACGAATGTTGGCCCAAACTTGTCTTGCATACACACGGTCGCACAAATGTTGTCGGAAATTCCGATCGTCAAGAATGCGCTGACGTACAGCAAGTACGACGAGCTGAGAAAAATGAAGTTCAATAGCCAGTGCGGCTCTTCTGCTTGATTCCGAGCATGTGTGGAATTTTGTGCGTTGGAATTGTGTACACACGATCGGAATTTCCAACAACGGATTTTGTTGTTGGAAAATTTGAGAACCAGCTCTCAAATTTTTATTGTCGGAAATTCGGATAACAATTGTCCGATGGAGCCTACACACAGTCGGAATTTCCGACAACAAGCTCCAATCAAACATTTGTTGTCGGAATGTCCAAATGTGTGTACGTGGCATAAGAGTTCATAGTACAACGGTCAACCAACATTGTTACTTGGAAATTCTGAAAAGGTGATGGGAATCTATTCGCAGGAAAAAGACTGGACCTCTGGCCTGAAAAGTGGATTCTTCACCATGACAATGTTCCTGCACAAACATTTTTTTTTTTTTTTTTACAGGTCAATCTGAGAATTAAGTTGTCACACCATTTATATACAATATATACAGTATCTCAAAAAGTGAGTACACCCTCACATTTTTATAAATATTTTATTATATCTTTTCATGTGACAACACTGAAGAAATGACACTTTGCTACAATGTAAAGAAGTGAGTGTACAGCTTGCATAACAGTGTAAATTTGCTGTCCTCTCAAAGTAACTCAACACACAGTCATTAATGTCTAAACTGCTGGCAACAAAAGTGAGTACACCCCTAAGTGAAAATGTTCAACATGGCACCTCATGGCATAGAACTCTCTGAGGATCTGAAAAAAAGAATTGTTGCTCTACATAAAGATGGCCTAGGCTATAAGAAGATTGCCAAGACCCTGAAACTGAGCAGCAGCACGGTGGCCAAGACCATAGATTGGTTTAACAGAACAGGTTCCACTTAGAACAGCCCTCACCATGGTCGACCAAAGAAGTTGAGTGCATGTACTCAGCGCCATATACAAAGGTTGTCTTTAGGAAATAGACGTATGAGTGCTGCCATCATTGCTGCAGAGGTCGAAGGGGTGGGGGGTCAGTCTGTCAGTGCTCAGACTATATGCCGCACGCTGCATCAAATTGGTCTGCAAGGCTGTCGTCCCAGAAGGAAGCCTCTTCTAAAGAAGATGCACAAGAATGCCTGCAAAAAGTTTGCTGAAGACAAGCAGACTAAGGACATGGATTACTGGAACCATGCCCTGTGTTCTGATGAGACCAAGAGAAACTTATTTGGTTCAGATGGTGTCAAGCCTGTTTGGCGGCAACAAGGTGAGGAGTACAAAGACAAGTGTCTTTCCTACAGTCAAGGATGGCGGCGGGAGTGTCATAGTCTGGGGCTGCATGAATGCTGCCGACACTGGGGAGCTACAGTTCATTAAGGGAATCATGAATGCCAACATGTACCATAACATACTGAAGCAGAGCATGATCCCCTCCCTTCAGAGACTGGGCCGCAGGGCAGTTATCCAATATGATAATGACCCCAAACACGCCTCCAAGATGACCACTGCCTTGCTAAAGAAGCTGAGGGTAAAGGTAATGGACTGGCCAAGTATTTCTCCTGACCTAAACCCTATTGAGCATCTGTGGGGCATCCTCAAACAGAAAGTGGAGGAGCGCAAGTCTCTAACATCCACCAGGTTCGTGATGTAGTCATGGAGGAGTGGAAGAAGACTCCACTGGCAACCTGTGAAGCTCTGGTGAACTCAATGCCCAAGAGGGTTAAGAAAGTGCTGGAAAATAATGATGGCCACACAAAATATTGACACTTTGGGCCCAATTTGGACATTTTCACTTAGGGGTGTACCCACTTTTGTTGCCAGTGGTTTAGACATTAATGGCTGTGTGTTGAGTTATTTTGAGGGGACAGCAAATTTACACTGCTATACAAGCTGTACACTCACTACTTTACATTGTAGCAAAGTGTCATTTCGTCAGTGTTGTCACGCGAAAAGATGTAATAAAAGATTTACAAAAATGTGACGGGTGTACTTACTTTTGTGAGATACTGTACATATATACACACACACACGCACAGTATTTTATACAACTGTTCAAAAACTTGTAAAGGAAAAAGAAGTCCTAAAACTGACCCAAACTTTTTTTTTTTATGTCATAATGTAGAGTTTAAGATTTCCTATCATTTGAGCCCAGTCTTGCCACACAGAGTTAATCCATCTCTGAGCAATCCTCTTTTATTGTTCAGTGAGAAAAATCTTGACAAACTGAGAAAAACTTTGTCAAATACTCCCCCTTGCTGTGAGTGACACTAGCCTAAGACACAGGCATTATTTTTTAATTCTCTCCCGCTCTTTTCTTCAGCAGCTCTGCAAGGATTGGCTGTTCCACACCTCAGCATGATTTGGCATGCTGAAGTCATGTGGTTACTTTTCTGTCTTTTCACTGGATGTTAGAGATCATAGCAGAAGTTCAGTGTTAGAAATACACAGGAGAAAATGCATATTGACAAGGGAAGTGTAGAGGTGGGCGGGGAGTCTACTGACATCACGACTCCACCCACCGAGCTCCAGACAACAGACCAGCCCACAGAATCTGCAGTTTTTCGGGTCTAATAACAGACAGAGGGGAGATATTTAACATACATGCAGGAGGCATGTATATCCTTATAGATAACACCTATGGCAGTAGTTTAGAAAGGATGACATTGGGTTTACATCCACTTTAAGTATTAAAATTTGTTGTATGAAACACTTTAGGAGTCTGTCATATCAGTCCACCTTTGTGCGGGTTAACCCCTTCTTCTACACTTAGGTGTCAGAATGCACTACTATTGCTAAAGAGCTACACCCTTAATGGCCCACTTATGCACGAGTTCTTGCACGTGTGTTGAATCAAAGCAGTGTATTCATTATGAACAAGCTGTCAAAGAACAAAAAAAACCCTTATTTTTGGACTTGTAATGGACAACAAAGCATTCACATACCATGAGGAAAATAATAATTTGACCCACTGCAGATTTTGCACATTTGTCCACTTACAAAGAAATGAAGGGGTCTATATTTTTTATCATAGATGTATTTTAAATGACAGACAGAATATCAACCAAAAATCCAGAAAAAAACACGATACACATGTTATAAATTGAGTTGCAGGTCAGTGAGTAAAATAAGTATTTGATCCCCTATCAACCAATAATAATTCTGGCTCCGGCAGACTGGCTACAGTATGTGCTCATGTGGTACACAGATTAGTCCTGTCAGCTTAAGAAGGTTCTCCTAACGACAACTTGTTATGTGTAAAGACACCTGTCCACAGAATCTCTTTTTTCCATTCAAACCTCACTATCATGGGCAAGACCAAAGAGCTGTCAAAGGACAAGATTGTAGACCTGCACGAAGCTGGAGTGGGCTACAAGACCATCAGCAAGAAGCTTAGTGAGAAGGAGATAACTGTTGGAGCTATTATTTGCAAATGGAAGAAATACAAAATGGCCAATTCTCCCTTGGTCTGGAGCTCCATGCAAGATTTCACCTCATGGGGTAAGGATGATCATGAGAAAAGTAAGGGATCAGCCCAGAACTACATGGAAGGAGCTTGTGAATGATCTTAAGGCAGTTGGGACCAGAGTCACCAAACAAACCATTGGTAACACAATACGCCGCAATGGATCAAAATCCTGCAGCACTCGCAAGGTCCCCCTTCTCAAGAAGGCACATGTACAGGCCCATCTGATGTTTGCCAATGAACATCTAAATGATTTAGAGAGGATTGGGAGAAAGGGCTGTGGTCAGATGAGACCAAAATTGACCTCTTAGGCATTAACTCGACTCGCCATGTTTTGAGGAAGAAAGATGCGGATTATGACCCTAAGAACACCATCCCTACAGTCAAGCACGGAGGTGGAAACATTATGCTTTAGGGCTGTTTCTCTGCTAAAGCTACAGGCTGACTTTGCTGCATTGAGGGGACAATGGATGGGGCCATGTATTGTAAAACCTTGGATGAGAACCTTCTCCCCTCAGCCAGAACACTAAAGATGGGTCTTCCAGCACGACAATGACCCAAAACATACCACAAAGGCAACAAAGGAGTTCTCAAGAAGAAGCACATTAAGGTCACGGAGTGGCCTAGCCAGTCTCCAGACTGTAATCCTATAGAAAATTTATGGAGGGAGCTGAAACTTCGAGTTGCCAAGCGACAGCCAAGAAACTTTAAGGATTTAGATAAGATCTGAAAAGAAGAGCTGACCAAAATCCCTCCTGAGATGTGTACAAACCTGGTAACCAACTATAAGAAACATCTCACCTCTGTGCTTGCCAACAAGGGTTTCTCCACCAAGTACCAAGTCATGTTTTGCTTGGGGATCAAATACTTATTTTACTCATTGAACTGTAACTCAATTTATAACATTTGTATCATGTGTTTTTTCTGGATGTTTGGTTGATATTCTGTCTCTATCATTTAAAATACACTTATGATAAAAATTATAGACCCTTCATTTCTTTGTAAGTGGGCAAACTTACAAAACCTGCAGGGGATCAAATACTTATTTTCCCCACTGTATGTGCATTGTGGTTGATATTTGTATACTTTATGTGCGTTGGAGTGCATTTAAAATGAAAATCAGCACACTGAAGTGCACATATACCTGTGCGTTAAAGTGCAACATGTGTGAATTCAGTCTTTGCCTAAATTATTATGATGTACAAGGAAGTCTATTCATGAAAATATTTTGTTGCTATGCACCTTTGGCTCCAATATAGATTTTATTATGAAGATTATTGGGCAAGAAAATCAAGAATCTTTTTGTTTTGTTTTTTGTTAAACAATATGATGAATGGCGAAGAACAATGACATGCCTGCCAAATGCAGCCAGGAGGAATAACCATAAAGTTAAATAAACAGAACACAATATTGGCAACAAAGCTCTTATTAACTGTGGATAAGACACACATTAATGAACTATAAGATGAGAACTAATCCCATTACTCTGTTATTGCTGGATAAGCACCTGTAAGGGCAGATGGCTGGAACTGTACTGAAATAGAAGACCTGAGCACATAGCCAAAGACAAATCACAGCAGCCATTAAAGTGATTGTAAACGATCACCTTGTAAAAGAAACCAATTCAGTTTAAAATAGAAATGAAAGGCAAAACCTTTTTGTATAGATATAAAAAAATATATAAATACCTTGCTTTTTCTTTTTTACAAGTGATCACATTACCTCTGTTCTTAGATTCATAAGAGCTGGGGGGAGGAGAAGCAGCAGCACACTGAACTCCCCAGTGAATGGCTATACAGCAGAGGCATGTCAGGGCAAGTTTGATCACTGGAGGAGAGTACACTGAGTTCCCTGCACAACTAGAGAACTGACCACGGTGTGCTCTTCCGAGTGTGGTCAGTTTTTTTTTTAGGAAAGCAGAGGGACTGGAAGGATCACCAGAGACTTCACATAAAAGGAAGCAATACAAAGAGAACAGGATACTTTCTCATACAAGTACATGCTACAGCAGGAACAGATCAGGAATATGAAATGTTGGGGTAACAAACGCTTTAAAGGAGAAGTCCAGCCTAAGCTCGTTTGGCTGGGCTTCTCATATGGGTCACAGGAGTGCAATTCGTTTTGCACTCCTGTGACCCGTTTTCAGCAGAGAGCAGTCTGAAGTCCACTCTCTGCTGACGTCACAGGAATTAGTCCAGGCACCGCGTCATCGCAACAATAAAGTCTGAGCCGCCAGGTGCCTGGACTGATGCCTGTCTCAGTCTCTCAGCGAGCCGCTGAGAGCCTGAGACGGCTGCTCCCTGCCCATCCACAGCTCAGCGCTCAAGGTGAGCGCGGGGGGGGGGGGAGTGGAGAGCTGCTCAGGGAGCTGAGAGAACCAAGCCCTCTGCGGCGTTCAATCGCTCGTTTCTCAGTACAAAGGCGCCCAGGGACAGATGCAGCATCGGTCCGATGCTGAATCCACCTAGGTAAGTATGATGGGTAGATACAGCCAGTCATATCTTTATGAATGTAAAATGCTATTGAAGCACACTACTCTTCATTCCATTATAGGGCTCTCCATGTCTAGAAGATAGAAACACTAAGTCAAATGCTGCCTATGAGACAATTAAGAGATTTCAAGTGCATTTTATATGGATAGGTTAGACACTATTACTGACCAACTTTTGAAATTGCTAGTTGCCTGGCATTCTTGGCTTCAATAATTTCTGAGTTATTTGATAATTATGCAGAAGGGTGAGTTGGAGTGAAGTCAGATCTCCTGATCTTCCAGGTCAGTATTGTGGAAAGTACTAAAGCTATCTTTTGTACAGATTTTACAATTCAACTAGTAGACTGAGTTTTGAGAGAGTTAGGTTGGCCATAGAGGAATTCAGTAGGGACTGGCCGAGATTCGATCCATGAATGGGCAGGCTGATTGTTCCCAAGTCGATCCATTGATCAACTTGGGTACGAGCAGCACATCGGATTTCTAGAATGAGATTATTGCCAGTGGCTATAGCTGCTAGCAATAATCATTGTGTTCTCTCGGCAGGGATAGCTGCCCGCACACCCCCGCCGGGAGAACTCAATAGCCCCCGGAGGTGGGAATCAAGTGATTTTCATGCCTGCAACCTGAAGCTGCAGAAAATAAACTCTCATCATCTATGGTCGGCCTTAGGTGTCACTAGCACTGAAAGCTCCAGCCTAAAGCAAACCTATACTTCGTCGTTGGTACTTCTAGGTATGAGACTTTCTCACCTTCTCTCACGATGCAGTGTTGGGTGTTTCAGAGGTTAATTGCTGCCATGTAGGAGCTTGGAGAAGGTCCTTAGTAGGGCTGCAACTAACGATTATTTTTATAATCGAATAGTTGGCCGATTATTATTTAGATTCATCAGATAATATGGAAACGTGTCCCATAGGAAACCATGTTAAATGAACTGTAGTGCGTTTCTGCAAAAAGCACCAAAAAACGCATAGGTGTGAACCAGGCCTAAGACGTTGAGTAGCAGCAGCATACTTTTTTTTGTACCACTTGTCATAATGGGGTTAAAAAACTAAAATTAGCCCTTTATAACACAAAAAGAGCAGATAATCGCTACTATAAAGGGGTTCATTTATACTGTGAAACAGTGAAAGTAATAATATATATTACTTATATCGGATATATAATAAATACACCCAGAAGTAGGATATACAGTGGGGCAAAAAAGTATTTAGTCAGTCACCAATTGTGCAAGTTCTCCCACTTAAAAAGATGAGAGAGGCCTGTAATTGTCATCATAGGTATACCTCAACTATGAGAGACAAAATGTGGAAACAAATCCAGACAATCACATTGTCTGATTTTTGACAGAATTTATTTGCAAATTATGGTGGAAAATAAGTATTTGGTCACCTACAAACAAGCAAGATTTCTGTCTCTCACAGACCTGCATCTTCTTCTTTAAGAGGCTCCTCTGTCCTCCACTCATTACCTGTATTAATGGCACCTGTTTGAACTTGTTATCAGTATAAAAGACACCTGTCCACAACCTCAAACAGTCACACTCCAAACTCTACTATGGTGAAGACCAAAGAGCTGTCGAAGGACACCAGAAACAAAATTGTAGACCTGCACCAGGCTGGGAAGACTGAATCTGCAATAGGCAAGCAGCTTGGTGTGAAGAAATCAACTGTGGGAGCAATAATTAGAAAATGGAAAACATACAAGACAACTGATAATCTGCCTTGATCTGGGGCTCCACGGAACATCTCACCCCATGGGGTCAAAATGATCACAAGAACGATGAGTAAAAATCCCAGAACCACACAGGGGGACCTAGTAAATGACCTGCAGAGAGCTGGGACCAACTTAACAAAGGCTATCATTAGTAACACACTACGCCGCCAGGGACTCAGATCCTGCAGTGCCAGACGTGTCCCCCTGCTTAAGCCAGTACATGTCCGGGCCCGTCTGAGGTTTGCTAGAGAGCATTTGGATGACCCAGAAGAGGACTGGGAGAATATCATATGGTCAGATGAAACCAAAGTAGAACTGTTTGGTAGAAACACAACTCATCGTGTTTGGAGGAGAGAGAATGCTGAGTTGCAACCAAAGAACACCATACCTACTGTGAAGCATGGGGGTGGCAACATCATGCTTTGGGGCTGTTTCTCTGCAAGGGGAATAGGACGACTGATCCGTGTAAATGAAAGAATAATTGGGGCCATGTATCGTGAGATTTTGAGTGCAAACCTCCTCCCATCAGCAAGGGCATTGAAGATGAAACGTGGCTGGGTCTTTCAGCATGACAATGATCCCAAACACACCGCCCGGGCAACGAAGGAGTGGCTTCGTAAAAAGCATTTCAAGGTCCTGGAGTGGCCTAGCCAGTCTCCAGATCTCAACCCCATAGAAAATCTTTAGAGGGAGTTGAAAGTCCGTGTTGCCCAGCGACAGCCCCAAAACATCACTGCTCTAGAGGAGATCTGGAAAGGGGAGAAAAGCTGTGATAATAAATGGAAAGTCCATACAATTGTTTGTGAATAAATCAACAGTTCGATCTATGCAATCAAACACCAGGGTGAATCAAGTAGAATCAAACATACAGGAGGAATCAGAGAGCCCTGCTCGTAAGAGCTTACAATCTAGGAGGGAGGGTCAAGTTATACAAAAGGATAAGCTAATGGAGAAAATAGTGCAGTTGTTAGATGGAGGCAGGATAGGCTTCTCTGAAGAGGAAAGTTTTCAGGGATCGCCTAAATGTTGATAAATTTGGAGACAGTCTGACAGATTGGGGTAGGGAATTCCAGAGGATGGACGAGGCTCGGGAGAAGTCCTGGAGGCGGATATGGGAGGTGGTGATGAGGGAGCTAGAGAGCAGGAGGTCTTGGGAGGAACGGAGAGGGCGATTAGGTTGGTATTTTGAGACTAGGCTGGTGATGTAGCTGGGGGCAGAGTTGTGGATTGCTTTGTAACTTATTGTCAGTATTTTTAATTTAATTTGTTGGGCGAGTGGCAGCCAATGGAGGGATTGGCAGAGAGGGGTAGCAGACACTGAGCGGTTTGTAAGGTGGATGAGTCTGGCAGCAGCATTCATGATGAACTGAAGAGGGGATAGTCTATTTAAAGGTAAGCCAATGAGGAGGGAGTTGCAGTAGTCGAGGCGAGAGATAACCAGCGAGTGAATCAGGAGCTTTGTGGTTTCATTGGTTAGAAAGGGACGTAGTTTAGAGATGTTGTGGGGGTTGAGGCGGCAAGCTTTGGAAAGTGATTGGATGTGGGGCCGAAAGGAGAGTTCAGAATCCAGGATAACACCTAGAACCCCGACATGTAGGGATGGGTGGATGGTTGTGCCATTGCTCTTGAAGGACAAGTCAGGGGAAGAGGCACGTGGGGGAGGAAATATTATAAGCTTGGTTTTGGACAAGTTGAGTTTGAGGAAGTGGTGTCACATCCATACAGATATGTCGGTTAGTAAGTTAGTGATGCGTGAGGAGACTGATGGAGTGAGATGAGGGGTGGAGAGATAGATTTGTGTGTCGTCAGCGTAGAAATGATATTGAAAGCTGTGAGAGGCTGTCAGCTGACCCAGGGAAGAGGTGTAGATTGAAAATAAATGAGATCCAAGAACAGAACCTTGGGGGACCCCGACGGAGAAGGTAAGAGGAGTGGAGGAAGTAGACCTGTAAGTGACACTGGTGCGTTGGGATAGGTAGGATGAGAGCCACTGAAGAGCACAGTCAGGGAGACCGAGGGAGTAGGGGGTGGTCAACCGTGTCAAAGGCAGCTGAAAGGTCCAGAAGTAGGAGTACAGAATAGTGTCCATTGTTTTTTTCAGTAGGTCATTTGTGAGTTTTAAAAGATCAGTTTCTGTGGAGTGTTGAGGGCGAAATCCAGATTGAAGGGGATCAAGAAGGTTGTTCTTACTGAGGTGGTCACTCAGTTGGTTGTAAACCAGGCGTTTAAGGAGTTTAGAGGAAAAGGGGAGCAAGGAGATAGGGCGTAGGTTAAGATTGGTAGGATCCAAGGACGGCTTTTTAAATATGGGGGTGACCAGTGCATGCTTCAGAGGTGAGGGAGAGATTGAAGATGTGGGTTAGTGAGTGTAGAATGGAGTCAGAGGGCGACCATAGCATTTGAGAGGGAATAGGGTCCAGGGGACAGGTGGTTAGGTAGGCGTTAGAAAGGAGTTTAGCAACTTCGTCTGTAGTAGCAGATTTGAATAAGGGGAGTGTCAGTTGTACCTATTGACATGGGGTCTTAACTAGGGGAGATATCTGTAGAGTGGAGATTTCATCACGGATTGTATCAATCTTGTTTTTGAAGTGATTAGCGATCTCCTGGGCAGTGAGTCAGTGGGTGGAGGTGGTGGAGGACGAGGTAGAGAGTTGAAGGTAGAGAAGAGTTTTACGGGGACTGGATGAGAAGATGGTAATAAGAGTTGGAAAATAGTTTTGCTTGGCAGTGTGGAGGAAAGAATAGTATTTTTGGAGGGATTTGTATTGGTTGAAGTCTTTGAGAGACTTAGTTTTGTGCCACAGGCGCTCAAGAGCGTGACTACGTTTTTTGTGAATTTTAGGGTCATCTGTTTGCCAGGGTTGTAGGGGTCAAGGCCTGATTCTGCGTGTAGTGAGGGGAGAGAGCTTGTCCAGGGTGGAGGACAGGGATTTATTGTAGATGGACGTGCCTTGGTTGGGGCAGGACAGGGGAGAGAGTTTGTCATAGAGGTGGTCAGTAGCAGAATAGAGGAGAGAGGAGTTGAAGTTGCAAAAGTTTAAAACAACAAACATGTTATACTTACCTGCTCTGTGAAATGGTTTGCACAAAGCAGCCCTGATTCGCCATTTCTGGGGTCCTCCTCCTGCCTTCAGAGTACCCCAATAGCAAGCTGCAAATTATAGTATATAGAGTGCACCCTATAGCAAGGTAAAAAAAACAAAAAAAAAAAAAACTTATGCCTTTAGAACCACTGACTTCCTGCTCAGGACTACATGTCCCATGAGGCATTGCTTCTCACACATTCAAAAGTTCTCAGGCACTTACGGACATGTATGTACGGTGTACTGAGCTGTATGTGTGCTGCACTGTATTTCCTGATATGTAAACAAATAATGCATTCTGTATGCAGGCCAACTAATCGGTTGGCCGATTAATCGATTATGAAAGTAGTTGACAGCTATTTTCACAATCGATTAGTTGTCGATTAATCGATTAGTTGTTTCGGCCCTAGTCCTTAGCCCTGTGTAAGTTGCAACCAGACAAAACAAAGTGGCTACAACGGGTTATTTTATTTTTACTTTGTTCCAATGGGAAAACAGGATGGAAGGGGGTGGGCAGTAGGGGTTCTATAAGTAAGCCTGTTAGTTTGCACGTCATTTGAAAAATGCAGGTTCACTTTAAGCGACCATAGAACTAGTTAAAGAAAAAAATTCGACAAACCACATCATTAATAATAAAAATAATAG
Source organism: Lithobates septentrionalis (assembly GCA_037952835.1). Lineage (NCBI taxonomy): Eukaryota > Metazoa > Chordata > Amphibia > Anura > Ranidae > Lithobates > Lithobates septentrionalis. The sequence goes on along the minus strand of JBBDGP010001094.1, from coordinate 1,043,666 downwards.
CTGTGCCTATTAAACTTAACCTCACCTGAACCTAACCTAAACTAATATGATAACATGTAAGTTAAAGAGGGGGGGTGCTTTAACATACCTTGAGCATACTTTAAACATCACTCCTCAAAAGTATGTTATACCATCAAATGGTAGAAAAAAAAAATGCTACAGTTCACAGCATAATGAGATCAGGACATGTAGCGAATCGTGGACTGAGGTCTATGAATTAATAAAAATACAATGAAAAACCATGTGCTTCTGGCAATTCTGATGACAGTCTACAGTGAGACGGATGCTGTTTTAGTTAGTAGTGTATAGTAAGTGGTGACAGCAGGAGCATTCTGCTTCTAAGCACTGAAAGGTACACTGTATTTCTAAACAGTAGCACATTAGGAATGAGCAAAAAAAAAAAGAAAAAAAACAAAAAAAAAAACAGCAGTGACAGAGATACTATAATGCTATGCAACGGATGGAAAATGTGTACAGGAAGACAGACAGCAATGAAGGGGAGTGTTGACAAAGTTAATTTAACTGCTGGAGGTCATGTATTTGTTAGCACTTATTTCAATGCACTATCAACTGCTCAGCAGCACAAAGTCCTTCTCACTGCTCTCGCTCACCAATTTCTATATGTGTACACCCATTGCCAAAAAGTACAATGTCAATATTGCCAGTTCCATGCCTGCATACTGCACTATGACCTTGTACTAATCCAATTCTTTCCCATTTAACTTTCCTTCTATCTCTGTTGCACCAGCTTTCTTTGACCCCGATTGTCTCCTCTTTGTGGTAGCTATGTTTTAGGAATAACACATGACGTATATTGAACATGTACCGATACCTTAAACTCACAGACCAGAATAGGGCACTACTTCAAAATTTTAGCAGACTACAGGTAGATGGTGTGCCACTGGATGTCATGCCTTATTGGACATGCAAGAGCTACTGTGGAGGTACGTGGAATGGACAGAAGTAAGATAGGCCGCTGAGGGTGGAAGAGGGGCATACAAGTTGGAAAAAACCCGCTGGAGTCGATGCATGCATATGTACCACAATTGTTACTAAATACTGTAAAGATAATACAAAAGGTAAAAAAAATAATAAAACAAAACAAGATTTGGACTTTATCCCATAATTGGAAAGGAGGAATCTTCACTAGATGCACATATTATGAAACAAACTTGTGTGCTTCTGTACCCTAGATTACCCACTTTTCACTGATCAGTTCTTCTAAAGCAGCAATGCCACAACACCCCATTCTATTTTGCATTATAGGTTACATTTTCCTTTGTTAAAACGCAACATATGTACAAATCAGAATAAATCACTATCATTTTGTATTAACTCATTTATATTTTAAAGCCTTTGTATTTTCCTTACATTTACAATCTGTGACATCAATAGCAATAAATAAAACGAATACCGCTCACCTGACATCTTTTTCCAGCTTTGAGAGTTGGTCCTTCAACGTGTCTATTTGTGTATCCCTCTGGCGCACAGACTCAATAAGGTACTGATATGGCTGGTGAACATGACCTAATAAGGAGTTGGTTCTATCCAGCTATGAAAATAAAAGTTATAAAACAAAATTTGAAATAGTCTAAACAAAAAGACATTTAAAAAAAAAAATCTGTACATGGGCTTTACCCGTTTATTGTGCATCGAATTAGAAAAAACAAAATTAATTTTTAAATTAACCTATTTCTGAAAGTGAAACAATGTAATATTGTTTATTTTTCAGTCTAGTTTGGCATTCAGTTGAGCAGTCCTTATAGGCCTCATGCACACTGGACATTTTTAACGCTGATTTTAAGGCGTCTGGTGTTTTTTTTTTCTGCCTCTAAATGCCCATGCATGTTAGTCTATGTCCATCCACATATAGGCGTTTAGAGGCAGAAAAAAAAAACAAAAAAAAACACTGCCAGCACGTCCAGGAGCAGCAGCGTTTTGGCAGAAAAATGTTTGAAGCATGTAAACGCATGAAAATGCACCTAAAGGTACTTGAATGCTAGTCTCGTTTAGCACTTGAGTGTTAACCAAGTTCAATGGGCAGAAATTAATATTCTAGACAATGAATGAACCCCCCAAGCGCTTGATGTGCCTAAACACGTTTACAAGTGTCAAGCGTATTTTCTGCCAAAACACTGCAGCCAGGAGGAAAGGCATCTACAAGAGATGACCAAACGTCCAGTGTGCATGAGGCCATAAAAACAACAGCTCAACCCAGATGATTCTGACACAATCATTCATGTACAGACTAAGCAAGCATTGGGCAGCAATCATCACATCACATGAATGCTAATGGCTGGGATGTCAATTGGAAATTTAATTTGGTTAATATATAAGTGATGCATGAATGCTGGATGTAACACTCTATGGGTATCTCACCTGGTCTGTACTTTCAGGATATTAAATATACTAGGGTTCTCAAACATTACTGAAGGGATGGAACCCTGAAACCCTCCTAGATTGCCAGCTTTAGAATACAGCTGTTACTTTTCAAGACAATCCATAATTTAATGCTATTCTATTTTGGAGAACACAGGCTATCAAATAATAATAGATGTCTAATATTATACACAAAAAAATACACCACAACTTCGTCATTTTGGGGGAAACTAAATGACAAAGTACCATATGCTGGCCCTATTCATAGCTCCAATTGACAGATCTGTTGAGGGAATCCTTTTTCCAAGATCAATATTTTGTTGACTCTAGGTTGCAAGTGGTAGCCAGGTTTTCTGAATTTCTACATATCCAAAAGGAGAAACCAGAGAAACCAGGAAAAATTTACTATTGTGTCCAGCCTTAAACTAAAAATGGTTGTAATAGATGGCTGGGTGGTGATAGAAGGATGCAGTCCAGGAACCCAATCTATGAAGAGTTCCTTCAGAATTAACAAGGTAAGAAGGCTTTATCAGGTTGACATACATCCAATACACTCATCTTTTCTGAAGAATTGTGTATTCCTTGTATCACGTTTTCCTTATTACATGGTGCATGAGGGAAAGGCTGACATATTTTTAAAATACTGCAAATAGAGTGGTGTCTAAACCCAGAAAATAGATCAGCATGTTTGCAGAGTGTACTAAAATGTAGTTGCTACTAATAATGCCTAATAATGGCTCCATAATACACTTTTCACAGGGGTGGGACAAGTAAACATTCTTAAAGGTATTTTTACATCTTGAATAATACAAAGGTAATAGTGCAATAGGCAATATGCATTTTACAGTAAAAGTCAAGCCATTAATGGCACATTATGGTAGTACTATTAAATTAAAATGTTTTTCTGACTATTTGAAAAAATTCAGTTGTTCCAAGTTGCGACATTTTTTTTACCATCACCTTCAGTTTCAGTTCAAATCAAGGTCAAAAGGTCTTTAAAGGACCAACTCAAAATTTTCTTAAGATGCTGAGCACACTATTCACAGCATGGCTGAAGAGCTTTTCTCCTTATCTACAAGGATGTGCAGATACTACAAGAGTCATTAATTTTATGTGATTTGTTAATGTGTAGCAAAAAATTCTTCCCATAAAAGCTCAAATGTACAATGGAAATTTAGGCAGAGTTTACTCTAAAATACTCAGTTTAAAACAGTGTTCATTTTGTCGACTAAAATATATTCATTGACTAAATTAACACAATTTTAGTTGTCTAAAATGCAACTAAAAAAATTCAGATGACTAAAATACGACTAAAACTAAAATTTCATTTTTGTTAATAGACTAAAATACAACTAAAGCTCCAATGGCATTTTAGTCAAAAGACTACGACTAAAAATTAAATCAAAAGTTGACAAAATGAACACTGCACTACCACATAACAATAAGTAGGGGGCATCTACTAAAGCTGCTGAAAGTAAAAAAAAAAAAAAAAGTATTTTGTTATTTTTTTTTAAATATTTAATATTGGTAATATACAGTATTCAGGTAATATGTGCAATGACATTACTACCCATAGAGTTAAAAAAAAAAGAAATATATTTTGCACTTCTGTTGATCAAAAAGTAATATTTTTGTTTGTTTATGAAACTTGGTTTTATTTATAAAGCCGATATATATTACAACAGCTAAATCTGTGTCTGTAGTGCATGCTCAAACCTTAATACCATAAATAGCAACATGTTATTTGATTTTTACTAAATTTGGCAATTCTAGAGAAATGCTTAAAGCGGAGTTCCACACAAAAATGGAACTCCTGCTTTTCGGAACCCTCCCCCCCTCCGGTGTCACATTTGGCACCTTTCAGGGGGAAGGGGGGTGCAGATACCTGTCAAAGACAGGTATTTGCACCCACTTCCGGCATAGACTCCCATGGGAGTCTATGCCTCTTCCCGTCCCGACCGCGCTGTCTGCTGGGAACACACAGCTCCCAGCAGAGAGCAGGGACCACTAGGGACGCGCAGCGCGACTCGCGCATGCGCAGTAGGGAACCGGGAAGTGAAGCCGCAACGCTTCACTTCCTGATTCCCTCACCTAGGATGGCGGCGGCAGCTGCCGAGAACCGAACGGGTTCTCGGCGTCCCCTGCCGACATCGCTGGACCCCGGGACAGGTAAGTGGCAATGTATTAAAAGTCAGCAGCTGCAGTATTTGTAGCTACTGGCTTTTAATATTTTTTTTTTTTGGCAGTGTGGGTGAACCCCCGCTTTAAATAATGCATTAAATTGGTCAACTAAAATTTGAATAAAATACAACTAAAACAATTCAGACAACTAAAATACGACTAAAACTAAAATGGCATTTTAGTCCAAGGACTATGATTAAAACTAAATAGAAAGACGTCGTCAAAATTAACACTGGTTTAAAACACTAGGCTCACTAAATTGATTCTGCAAAACGCAACCCTTTCTGACTTCTTAGAGGGCGATAATGAGGTCCTTGTTATTGTACAGGGAAATTTTACAACTTGTAAAAAAATACTACTGCAGTCAGACTTAGCCCTTTACTCTTCTATGTAAAAGATCAAAGTATCAGGGCTGCCAACTCCCACCCCCACCTCAATGACTTTTTTCTTTTGCTGACAAAACATGAAAAATGTATTGACCATGCATTTTTTACTGACGAACTGAAATATGATGGAAACTCCTATTAGAAACTAAGAGAATCAATATTTAAAGAATATAAACACTTTGTAATTATTAACAATGCCCATAACAAGTAATCTGCCTGGCCTTACAATGGACAAAACAGGTGATAACAAATGTAAGCATATCTAGGGTTATAAAAGATATAGGGAAGCCTGGGCTGGAACCCAACAACAAGTCCTACGGCAAATGGTGGTCATAGTCAGGTTACGCCTAATAGTGGGAGTGACTTAAAGAGGCATCATTAAACAGAACCTGAGCCTAGTCTCTGTATACATTGCACACATATGCCTCAGTCCTTGTACCCACAAAATAATTCTAATTACCATGCCACAAGTCTCACAGATACACATAAACCTCAGAACAAAGGATCATTAAAAAAAGTTCAATTACATTTGCTTTTCTGCACACAAGGTGTGTCCAGCTACAATCATCACAGGTAATCCCTGGCTGTACGAATAGCTGCGGCCACTGCCAGTCTGTCACTGCAGTGTATGGGCTCGGAAGGCGCAGCTATCTGTACACATCTGTGATGCCTGTTCATCACATCGATGCAACACAACTGCAATGCGACTTTGGGGAAGGGTCCTGTGCTGTTTTGGTGCAAAGCCGTGGGATTTTGTGCTCTATAGACTTCAAAAGAAACTCATTATAAACTGTGTGTGTGTTTTATTTTCCCCAACTATTCTTCTCCAGAAATTGCAGTAGTATGAAAATCAAAGTCATAATGCAGTACATAATCGCATTGGAAATCAGATAAAATCGCAGTGTGAGCCAGGCCTAGGACAAGTAGTTCTCAGTGCAGACAGCATCTACCTTTTTTAGGCCTTGGCGTAGTGTGCACGGTTACTGCTACCTGATAAGCAGTCCTGGTGGAAATTAAACACTCTGGATATGAAATAGTAAAAAAATAGCCTTCTGTCAGATATGTGCCTGGTGTTTATAGTCTTATTACATCTTGCCACTCATGTAATGCATATATGCGGTGACAAGGAGGGTGGCTGTTAAAGGTGATCTGCAGCTTTTAGTGAACTTTAAATGGTTAATTTGGACCAAGCTGGTCCAAATAAACTATTTACTTTACAAAGACATGCAGCAGCTGTGTGCGCTGTATGAACTGTATGTAGCCTCAGCTATACATACAGTATACACAGCGGTGTTCCAGCAGTGGGACGAGAACTTTCCAGAACTAAATGAAGTCGGGCTGAGCGTTGCTCAGCCATTCACAGGAAGCTTTATATTTGATTAAGGAATACAAGGCTCTCTCTGATTGGCTGGGGCAGAGAGGCAAGCGGATGCCCGGGAGCTGGACAGGAAATTCTAGTGCCACTGCTTAACGCAGAGCTGTATACTGCATGTAGCTGAGGCTGGAACACAGAGCTGTATATTGTATGTAGCTGAGGCTACATAGTTTATAAAGCGCACCTGTTAGTGCAGAAAGTAGTTTATTTGAGCCAGTTAGGTCCAAATTAACTATTTAAACTTCCCTGAAAACTATAGATCAATGTTAATGGCCACACTCTCAACATATGTGTCCATGGGCGAGAGCTGTCTGTGCACACTCACTGCACTCTCACAGCACAAAGACTGAGCTGTCAAAGACAGCTCTCGGTCCGTACTACTAATCATATGAGCACAGTACAGCCAATCACAGTGGTCACATGATCAGCTAATCCTTCCCACCCCATAGGTAGAGTTCCGCAAGTAATAGACCATGGAATATTAGCTGCTACCTTCAGGTGATTGGATGCTGGCAAAAGCTTTGCTTGGAACACACCCAGCGCACCTTCATACAACCCCCAACCCCCCCTGCCAAAAAATGCTCCCTCTTTAGCAGCAATGGCTGGGGTGTAAACATGCTGCTGCTCTGATGCTTTGCTTTCTTGCCATGGCAGGAATTGCTTTTGGTGGGAAAACCACCTGCTAACTGCGATCCATTGAAGTGAATGGGGCTGCTATGCAAGTACCCCACACTTGTGTGGAGTGTATGACTTAGTATTGGTCTCTTGTAGAAACCAGAAGTAAAGAAGCAGCACAAGGATCCAGTATGTTGTGCTGTTATTTTTATGTGATTGCAAGGAGCATGCTGATAAGAGAAGAGAGCAGAAGGACAAAAGATGAGCTCATCAGTCTGCCTACCTACCTACAAATCCTTTCACAGGTAAAACAGCTCCCAGATATCCATTTAATTTGTGCATTTACTGTAGCTGTTTGCCTAGTGTAAAGCTTTAAAAAAGTAGATTAGATCTGAACTCTGACCAGAAAAAAAACTACTTGACAAAATTCCTTGTAGAATAGGCAAACACTGATTTATTGAAATTCTATATGGCCAGTATTAAGTGTACCCAACATCAAGCAATATACTGTGAAGAAAGGGGAATAGTAGATAAAGAAATCTTGTAACTATTATTTATTTTTAATTAAAACATTTTCTACAGTAGGGCATAACTGCTTAATAGGTTTCTCTACCTTTTCTTTAAAAGTGGCCTTATTACACATCACAATGGTTGATCGCTTACCTTGATAGGACTCCATATATAGCAAGAGGCTGGCTGTATGACAGCAGGACTACTACTCTTGGCTACATGACAGCTAAGGATAGCGGTGTGATCAGGGCAGTGATGAGCAGTAATGTGGAGCATAGTAGTGTTTTAGGCTATCCTGTTCATCACTGCCCTGATAACATAACTAGTCTACACAGCTGACAGCAGCAGTCCCGCTGTCAATAGGACAGCCCCTTGCTCAATAAGGGTGCTATGAAAAGCACAGCTGATCACCTGTAATTTATAATAAGTGTACCTCCATTTTACTTTTTGAGTTGCAACGGTGGTCCTGTCCTGAGCTGCATAGAGAAACAAGAGATTTAGCAACTCCTGCTTTGTAACTTGTTTTTGTGTGTGGATCCAAGACAGCCTACCACTGGTATCCAATGGAACTTAAACTGGCTGTAGGAGCATGCCAGCAGAAGAACTGACATCAGACACATAGTTGTTGGTAAATTCTGTTAATTTAACAGATTAGATGTGAAAATATAACCAAATGTGACCAACCTAATAGTTGCTGGCTTTGGAAATTCATAGGAAAAAGATGTGGCAGATTCAATGACTACTGGATGATCATCTGTAAATTTGTGAGGGTTTGATCACCTGTCACCAAATTCCTATATATATATATATATATATATATATATATATATATATATATATATATATATATATATATATATATGTGTGTGTGTGTGTGTGTGTGTGTGTGTGTGTGTGTGTGTGTGTATTTTTATTATATTAATTATATATGCATGTTTCCTGATACTCTATTCTAAAATGTCAGTGCGCTTTTCACATGAGAGTGTCTTTTTATTTCTGGGTGGAAGGTGGTGAAGAAAATGCAATCAAGACTTTTCATTAAGATTCAGATTCACTTTATCACCAGGACACTTTATTGGTTTGCAGGATATTTGCTGTAAAAGAGAAAGATGGGAGTCCTGGGAAAAAACAAAATGATACTTACCTAGGTGGATGCAGCATGGGTTCTGAGTATCTTTGCATACAAAGCAGTATTATTACCTCTACATGAAATATAGACAAGTGACTGCAGGAGTGTCTTAGAGAAAAGGCTGCAGGGGACCAGTTGCACGGATGGGGGGAGCCTGCCAGAGTTAGGATTAAGGTATTACATCTTATTACTCTGCCCTTATACTTAATGAGCATTTAACCCTTGAAGTATGAGAGAGCCCCACTGAAAACATTTTTTTTTTGTGCCCAGAATTGGGCTTTAATCATATCGGAAAAATTTTGTCTTTTTGCTTTCATTGTTATTATTGTGTGTTTAGGAGGTCACATCCCAGCTTGTAGCGATATTAAAGCCTAGTATACACTGCTAGTTTTTTTTTTTTTCATTCAACCCAGTGGGCTGAACGAAAAAAAACCTGACAGCTCAGGTCAGAGTCGCTGTATTAACAACCCAATGTTAGGACAGCGATCTCCTCTGCTGTTCTATTGTTTTCTGACAGGGGGACAGCCCCCCGCCAGAACACTCTGGTCAGCGCTCTCAGCCAGAGACTAATCTGAAATCATGTTCTCAGGAGATGATGGCTATTCTCTCCAGGGAATACAATAAACAGATTACACTTTTGGACACGGTAATAACTAATTTGGAACTGGCCTCGGTTCCGTATGCTCAACATACTTTACTTTTGGAACTACAGGCCAACCTTAAAGACAACTTATCTGCTTTCAATCAGGGTATCTTACAGAATAAGGAAATCCAATTTTGGAGGGATAAATCGGCCTTCTCTGAGGGACGAGCTTATCGATGGAATACTCACTCGGTTTAATCCAAAAATTACCCACGTCGGGATCCCAAAATTAATAAATCAAAAACTCCTAAACCCAATACCATCTCTTCTACTGAATTGGGTTGAAACTCTTCCCAACACAATCGAGGACGTGGTAAACAAAAAAGAAATCATAAATAACAGAGATTCATTCGAACAAGACCCAAAGAAACGTACAGTGGACACTGATCACTGGATCACTGATTCTCTACCAAGAAAATAATACAATAGATTTGATCGATCAAATCGATTTAGATGCTTTGTTAGACGAGGTTGAGAAATCAACCCCGAATCCAACCACCATGTTTAAGAAAGCTTCCACTTCATTTCCAAACTCCAATACTAATCCCAATGTAACCATTTTTTTGAAACAGAATATTCGGGACATATCTAAACTATCCCGAACCAAATCCAATCCACACAATTTAACTACTGAAGAAAATCAAGCCCTTAATCGATTAAGCAAAAATACTAAGATTGTAATCAAACCCTCTGACAAGGGTGGCAATGTAGTTATCATGGACAATGAAGATTACACAACTATATGTCTAAATATCCTACAAAACAAAGAATGGTACAAACAAATCTCTGTTCTAAACATCAATCAGTACAACTCTACGTTCTACAATATGGTAGATCGCGCCTTTTACACTGGCACCATTACCAAGGACCTCTATGAGTTTATTAGGACCCAACATCCTAATGTGGCTACTTTTTATAGCCTCCCTAAGATTCATAAGAACCCAAAAAACCCTACTGGTCATCCCATTGTCTCCGGCAATTGGGCCATATCTGAAAATCTGAGTCGAGTAATCGACGTACATCTTCAACCCTTCGTCAGAGATACCATACAATTCTTAAAAATCATCAATAAACTTACACTAACGGATCATTCTATCCTTGTCACCATTGACGTGGAGGCCCTATACAGCAGTATCCCCCACACTTCAGGTCTTTCTGTTGTGAAGAGGGTTCTTCAACACAGGTCACGTTATGATTCTGCACTAAACATATTTATTTTGAATGGTTTGGAATACATATTGCACCATAACTACTTCAGTCTCGACAACTCCCATTACCTCCAGGTACAGGGCGTGGCTATGGGGACATGTTGCACCCCGTCCTACGCCAACCTCTACCTGGGGGGAGTGGGAGCAGTCCCTCCTGGATGACGAGGGCCTCGTCTTATACACTAGCCACATCACCAAGTGGCTCAGGCATATAGACGACATCTTCGTCAACCACATCCAAAGGGAAGTTATCCAGTACTCTTTTCCGTAAGAGTACGGCTGGCAACACGGTACTCCACGCGGATAGTTTCCATCCTTTACCTCTTAAGAACTCTATCCCTTACGGACAGTTGTTCCAGTGACAGCCTGTTCATCAGAGAGGCCGGTAACCTCCAAAATCGATTGCTAGAACGTGGATACAGTCGATCATGCCTAATCAAACTATAAGACAATCCCGACTGAACCTGCTGTCCAAATCCAAATCCCCTTTGAGATCTGAATCCAACCCTACTCGCATTGTGATGCGCTACTCACGCCAACATGTGGCCATCAAAAATATTCTACAGCGACACTGGAGTATCCTCACCGATGACCCCGAACTCAGACACTTCATTCCTAATCTTCCGGCCATAACCTACAAACGAGCGACTTCAATCAGGGACAGACTTGTCCAAAGTGAATATAAAAATGAACACAAAAGATCTAAACGCCGCTCTATAACTGGTTCTTTTCCATGTGGGCACTGTTCTTATTGCCCACTAATAAGAAAAGAAAAGACCTTTCACCTTCCGAATGGAGAAGTATTCAAGCCCACACACTTCGTGAATTGCCAGACTCGAGGTGTGGTATATTTCTTTATCGTACATCACGGGACACAGAGCACCATAGTAATGACTATCTGGGTTTATATGCTACCTTTAGGTGATTGGACACTGGCAACCAATAGTAAGAAGGTTCCTCCCATATAACCCCTCCCATACAGGAAGTACCTTAGTTTTTTTGTCAGTGTCTTGAAGGTGATGGTCACGGCTGTGAAAGCTCTTGCTTCAGATAATGTCCCAGTGAGGATGTTATAATCGGATCCATTCGGATGGCATATCATGCTAAAGTGGATGGTACCCGAGCCCTAGTTCAAGAACAGGGTCTTGCCTGTAATGTTACCTTATGGAGCTGGACCCTTGTGATATGGTATTCCTGGTCTTTTATTTGCCCAAGGAAACCTAAATGGTGGTTTACAGGTCCAGGGGTGTGGACCCTAAAACAAAAGGGGACCCGGTCTCTGAAGGTTCTAAGTGGCGTTACCAGCGGTGATGGGGGAAGATTGAGCCTGTCTCAGGCCCTGCTGTGAGGATCGGTGAGTGCTTCCTTTGGAGGCCCCATTTTATTACATTATTTATATAAGTAATGTTATGTCAGATTGCATGCCAGATTGTAGTGCCTTTTGTGTTCACTGTGTGGTTCCGGAGAGCGGTTGCACAGACTAGGTTCCTGTTGGGGACCGCACGTAGGATCGCGGGCGTGCATGCGGGTAGCGCACACGTGCAGACGGCGCGTGCACAACCCGCTCCCTCCTGCGCGCACTCTAGTGTGCGGGATGGCGGCATCGCGGCCGCGTGTTTCCTGCGCAGTAAGTCCCGGGCGTGCGTACATCACGTGATGACGCATGCATAGGGAAGTCAGGCGCCTGCGTGTGTCAGTACTGTTCGTTAAGGCTCAGAGGAGCTGGGAGCCAGTCGCAGTGGGACACAGAGCGGGGCACGTAAGTCGGGCATTTGCAAACTTTGTAAGGAGGCTATAGTAGGCTTTGTGTACAGCCATATAGCACAGTAAGTTTCCTCAAAATCTTGTAAGCATGTCTTCCAGAAAACGAGGTGCAGGGAACAGGATTAATCCAGGGGTTAAAATGACTCCTTCAAAAACAGGAGATCAACCTCAGGCTACTGCAGCACCTGTCTCCCCTGAAAGACCTGTGGCATTTGGCCTGGCTGAGCCATTGCATTTGTCAGGCCTTGTGGCCACCACCAATATCCCTGCTTCAGCTTATGTTACTAAGGATGACTTATGCCTCGTTTCCACTGAGCGGATCGGTTTGGTTTGGTTCGGTACGGTACGCTATTTGGGGGGTTTCCATTATGAAAGCGGCCCATACAACCGAACCGTTCCATTCTGGGTCCTGCTTCAGATGTGGGGCCATAGAAAATGGAACGGTCCGGTTAGGGCGGAGCTACGATACATTACACTGATTGGTGGACGTGTGACGCCATGATGGCATTTTTTCTAAACCCACGTATGGCCCCTGTCGGTCCGACTTGCAATGGAAACGCTCGCCTGAATAGGCCGGACCATTCTAGGCCTTCCAAACCGATCCGACCCGAACCGCTCGGTGGAAACGAGGCATTAACGTCAGCTCTTGCTGGCCTTGAAGGCAAAATAGCGGGTATGATTACCTCAGTAATGCAGGGAGGGAAGAAACTAAATAGATCTCCCTCTCCTGAGCCTGGTCCCAGTGCTGAGTCACTTGAGCACCAGGACTCCCTTAGCCAATTGGGTCCTTGTGATTTGGATCCTGAATGGGCAGAGGATTTTGAGGAGGTGGCCATTGGGGATAAAGATGCCAAAGCAGAGGAGTCCTCGGCGGGGGACTCAGGTTCGGAGGAACCGTTGGCGGCTTCGCAATCCCAAAAGCTGTTTATCTAATCTTTAACCGAGATGGTAAGAGCAGGTTTTAAGTTGCCCCCTATACAAGGGCCAGAAATTTCCTGTTCTACATTGGGATCCTTGCGACCTTTGCAAGGTTCTCAGGCGTTTCCTATGCATCCATTATTGGAGCAATTGATTTACGCTGATTGGGAACATCCGGACAGAATATACTTACCTCCTAAAAGGTTTTCTTTTTTGTACCCGATGGAGAAAAAGTTCAAGAAAAGGTGGCATACACCTTTAGTGGATGTTGCTATTTCTTCAGTAAATAAAAACTTAACCTGTCCAGTGGATAATGCCCAAGGGTTTAAAGACCCAGCAGATAAAAAGCTGGAATCTTTGCTAAAGGCCTCCTTTGCGGTGGCCGGTTCAGCAGTACAACCAGCTGTTGCGGCTATTGGGATCTGTCAATCCCTGAAGGACCGTTTTAAAAGACTGGTCAGGAACCTACCTGTTTAGGAGGAATATTCTGAAGAATTAGCAGAACTTCCTCGCGCTTTATGTTTTGCAGTAGACGCATTAAAAGACTCAATCCAGCAGATGTCTCGCTTTGCGCTACTCTCAGTGCATATGCGCAGAGTTTTGTGGTTAAAGAACTGGTCAGCCGAGATGCCATGCAAGAGGCTACTTGCGGCTTTTCCCTTTCATGGGGAACGTTTGTTTGGAAAAGATCTGGATAAGTATATCCAAAAGATCTCAGGAGGAAAGAGCTCCCTGCTTCCTGTGAAAAGAAGGAATAAGCAGCCTTCCTTTAAGATTCCGAACGCTCCTGGGCCAGGTGCATCTTCTCCCAAGAAGGATCGACGGCCTCAACCACCTGCCTTTAAAAGACCTCAGGGTCAGAAAAGAACTTGGACTCAGAAGCCGAATAAGGCCAATGCCAAGTCCTCCTTGTGAAGGGGCGCCCCCACTCTTACAAGTGGGGGGCAGACTGCGCCAGTTCGCAGATGCTTGGGCAGGGTGGGTGCAGGACAAGTGGGTTATCTCCACTATAACGCAGGGCTACAAAGTAGAGTTCCGCGATTTTCCCCCAAATCGATTTCTGAGTTCAACAGTTCCTTCGGATCTAGAAAAGAAGAAAAACCTATTCCTAGCCTTAGAACAGCTAAAAAGGCAAAGGGTGATTATCAAGGTTCCGCACAAAGAAAAGTTCAAGGGGTTTTATTCATACCTATTCACAGTGCCGAAGCCAAATGGGGAAGTAAGGCCCATTCTGGACCTCAAATCCCTCAATTCCTTTCTAAAAGTCCGAACCTTCCAGATGGAATCGGTTCGTTCAGTAATAGCATCTCTAAGAAAAGGGTACTATTTAGCATCCATAGACATCAAGGATGCATACCTGCATGTACCAATTTTCGGACATCAAAGGTTTCTACGCTTCTCAGTGGAAGAGTGTCATTTCCAGTTTGTAGCACTACCGTTTGGTCTGGCTACGGCCCCTCGAGTCTTCACAAAGGTGTTGGCTCCGGTATTGGCCTCTCTAAGGTCTCAGAAGATATCGGTGATAGGATATCTGGACGACCTTCTGTTGAAGGACCAGTCCTATTCTACCCTGATGGAGAACGTTTCAACTACAGTTCATGTGCTGAGATGCCTAGGTTGGATTCTGAATATGGACAAATCTGTTCTTCATCCAGTTCAAATCTTGACATATCTAGGCTTGATCCTGGATACGACCCAGGAAAGGGTGTTTTTACCCCCCCTTGAAAGCCAGCTCAATAGTGGAGCTGGTCAGGAAAGTAAAAAGACCCTCAATTCGATTATGCATGAGACTGCTAGGGAAGATGGTGTCATCTTTCAGTGCAGTTCCTTATGCGCAGTTTCACTCCAGGTTGTTCCAGAGAACGATCCTGGAGGCTTGGGACAAGTCTGTCCTAGCTTTTGGTCATCCAATATCTCTATCCCCAAAGGTAAAACAGGACCTCTCTTTGTGGTCAAAGACCAGCAACTTAAAAAATGGGAAGTCCTTTCCACCAGTAACTTGGAAGGTGGTAACTTCAGACGCCAGTCTCGGCTGGGGAGCGGTACTGGAAGAGGCCTCCGTACAGGGAAAATGGTCCCAGGCAGAGAAAACCTTACCCATCAATCTGTTGGAAATCCGAGCAGCTCGCTTGGCCCTCATATTCTGGACGGCCAGGCTGCGGGGGTCTCCGGTCAGAGCCCAGTCCGACAATTCCACAGTGGTGGCATACATCAACCACCAAGGGGGTACCCGGAGCTGGGCAGCCCAAAAAGAAATAAATCAAATACTGACTTGGGCAGAGAGACACGTGCCATATCTGTCGGCAGTCTATATTCTGGGGGTGGACAATTGGCAGGCAGACTAAAGTCGTCAGCAGTTGTTGCCAGGGGAATGGTCCCTCCACCTCAAAGTTTTCCTTCAAATATGCCAGCATTGGGGGATGCCAGAGGTGGATCTCCTGGCATCCAGGTTCAATGCCAAGGTGGACAGCTTTGTGTCCAGAACCATGGATCCACTTGCCGTGGGGACGGATGCATTGGTGGTTCCCTGGGATCGGTATTCTCTAGTTTACGCCTTTCCTCCGATCCAGATGCTGCCGCACCTGTTACGCAGGATACAGATGGAGCAGAAAACAGTAATTCTGGTGGCCCCACGGTGGCCAAAGAGGTCTTGGTATTCACAGATTGTGAGGATGGCAGTAGGAGACCCATTGTGTCTTCCATTCCGCCCAGACCTACTGTCCCAAGGTCCAATATACCATCCTTCTTTACAGTCGCTGAATTTGATGGCTTGGCTATTGAGACCAGAGTGCTAAAAGACCGTGGTATCAATGGTTCTGTTTTGGCTACTTTGATAAATGCTAGGAAGCCAGTGTCTAGAAAAATTTACCATAGAGTCTGGAAATCATACATCTCATGGTGTGAGAAGAGAAGATGGCATCCTCGCAAGTATACAATTGGGAGGGTTCTTGCCTTCCTGCAAGCAGGAATTGACATAAACTTGTCTTTAGGAACCATTAAAGGACAGATTTCGGCCTTATCGTTTTTTTTCCAGAGGTCAATTGCGTCTCATTCATTGGTACGAACCTTTATCAAGGGAGTACTACATTTAAGGCCACCAATTAGACCACCCTTGTGCCCATGGGATTTGAACTTAGTGCTTTCAGCTCTACAGAGTCAACCCTTTGAGCCTATTAAGCATATTACTTTGATCCTATTGACTAGGAAATTGTTTTTTTTTGTGGCTATAACCTCAGCAAGAAGGGTCTCGGAGTTGGCCACCCTTTCTTGTGAGAAACCCTTTCTGTTTGTTCATCAGGACAAGGTGGTAATGCGGCCCCATTCAGAGTTTTTACCCAAAGTGGTTTCTAGTTTTCACTTAAATCAGGATACCGTTTTACTTTCTTTCTTTCCTAACCCTAAATCTAAGGAGGAAAGATTGCTCCATTCACTGGATGTGGTGAGAGCTATTAAGGTTTACTTGGATAGGTCAGCCCCTTTTCGGAAGTCTGACTCCTTTTTTGTTCTGCCTTAGGGTCCTAAGAAAGGACAGGCAGCAGCTAGTTCTACAATCTCTAGGTGGATTTGTCAGGTCATTATCCAGGCCTATGAGTTGAAACACAAGGTTCCACCTCGATATCTCAAGGCTCACTCTACCAGAGGAATTAGTACGTCATGGGCAGTGCGCCAACAAGTGTCGATGGCTCAGGTTTGCAAAGCGGCCGCTTGGTCTTCGGTTCATACATTCACCAGGTTTTACCGATTGGATGCTAGATCTCAAAAGGAGACTGTTTTTGGCCAGAGCGTGCTGCAAGCAGCTTTATAATTCGGAGCCTAAAATAAAGAGGATTTAGGTATGTTCCCTCCCCTCATAGGCATTGCTTTAGGACATCCCAGATAGTCATTACTATGGTGCTCTGTGTCCCGTGATGTACGATAAAGAAAAATGGATTTTTAAAACGGCTTACCTGTAAAATCCTTTACTTGGAGTACATCACGGGACACAGAGGTCCCTCCCCTCTTTTTCTGGGATCTTCATTGCTTGCTAAAAAACCAAGGTACTTCCTGTATGGGAGGGGTTATATGGGAGGAACCTTCTTACTATTGGTTGCCAGTGTCCAATCACCTAAAGGTAGCATATAAACCCAGATAATCATTACTATGGTGCTCTGTGTCCCGTGATGTACTCCAATAAAAGGATTTTACAGGTAAGCTGTTTTAAAAATCCATTTTTCATGGAGTGTGAGTGCGGCACCTATTACATAGGCAAAACAAAACAGGAATTTTGGAGACGTATATCCAAACATATGTACTGTATGCAAATAGGTGTGGGGAGACACGTCGTCTCCGCACATGGTTACACAGTACCCAAAGTAACGTTTACAGCTCTTTACAGGATGCATATACCAGATAGAGGGGGCGACTGGAACAAGGTTCTATTACAAAAAGAACAAAAATGGATATTCCAGTTACAGGCCACATCATTTCCAGGCCTAAATTAATCTATTTCATTTGCTCCTTTTCTACGAGGATTCTCTTCAGGTAAAACACACTGAGAATGACGTGTCCATGCCCGAGTACCCCCATATCTGGGAATGGTCGCTCTGGGGTGAACACGCCATATCAACTAATATAATAGATGCATACATCACTTACTATCGTCCCTGAACCTCCTAATAATTCTTCTGGTATTCCATATGCTCCCATCTATATTATGTTATCTCTCGTGTCAGTAATAAACATTGAACACAAAGTTAGGATGGGTTTCCCTATTTAACATCTTAACATATTAGTCTTTGAACGTCCCCATACCTTTTCACTAATTGGACAACTAGGAAGGCATCGCTGTAGGCGGCCTTACGTTACTTCCCATATGATTGATATGTACATACCTTGAACCATATCAATCAACAAACATAATCACTTTTAATGATACATGGACTCTGCATCGCACCATACAGCTCACAGCTTTAAATTCAAATTGATTTCTCCTTAATGATTGTGCTATGTTTGTCCACTATAACTGGGCATATCTACCATCGGTGGTGCATATATGGCATACATTATCATATGATGTATTGATGGCTATGCAATACTTGATATGCATTTCTGACTATTGGTTCTTTGCTTTTGTTTCCGTTTTGCTTTATTTATTTTTTCTCTCCCCCTAATTAGTGATACCATCCGTCCCTGGTTTGCCGGCCTAGCGGGACCTCTGCCACAGTGTTCCTTCCTGGCAAGGTGGGGAGGCACAAGGGCCCTGCGCCTCCCCATGCATCCACCGGGTGGCAGCACCACCCGGAATGTACTTTTTTCCCTGCCAGCGGCATTCTGGACTGTCTCCGTGCGACGTGGATGTGCGCGCGCGGGTGACGTCACGGCGGTCACGCAGCTGCGGCGGAGGCAGCAGCGGTTCCGAGGTCTCTCCTTCCGGAATGCCGGGGGAGTCACACCTGGAGTGACGCTTCGCGCCACTATCCCTGGTGAGGGGGATTACCCGGAGGGCGGAGTGGTGGCACCTGCACATCGTTAAGGTAATTTCTCCTATTATAGGTTCACCTACATAAGGAGACTGGGCACTATGGGGATCTATTGATATCCCCAATGTTCTATCCGGACACCTACACGTTCGCAGCGTCAACTGAGGATTGGTGAGATTAGCCATATTACTACACTAGACCTCATGGTGTGTGCTTTCCACCATGAATGTCGCTTACAATCATGCACTCACAGTCATAACTTCTGATGTTTGCAGATCCCCTTTTTACTCACATTGCGTATACACCAAGGTGGTACACCCAAGGGTGTCCCCTTGCCCTAACTGGAACGAATATCCCTACATGAATTAAGGTAATCTTTTTGTTGTTCACTCACTATATGTATTTTTCACACTCTCCAGTACCACTTTCCTTCCCCTTTTCTTCTCCTTTTACTCACAGTTCTTGGGTATTTTTGTAGTCACATGAGGTTCATTTTTTGCCAGTGTGGTCGGTCACGTTTGTGTTGTTCATTGGTACACTTCTTTGCACCTTAACCTTCATTTCACTCATACATTCTCATCTTCCACTTGACTCTTTTATATACACTTTTTAATTGGTTTTTCCATACTCACCTAGTCATTTACTCTGAATCCAATTCGCTATAATTACAATTAACCCCAATATTATATTCATTTTGTCGCTACTGGTTTTGGTCTGTGTTTCTTTTCATTTCCTCCCTTTCATTCCTCTCATCTATCCCTCACCTATTTCACCACTGTCCCCCTCTTTTTTTTTTCCCCTCCCCTCCCCCCCTTTTTTCCCCACCTGGCTGTCCCACGCATGTCTTTTTCACCTTTTCCCTTTTCCTTCCCCCACTTTCCTCGTCTTCATCATCTGAGTTTTCACACAGACCATCCAAGTCGCAGTAATTGATACATAATACACGTATAGTGCACAGACTATAAATTAGTAAGTAGATACATATATATACTCTCTCACCATCCTTTTGAGCTGTTCATTTATTATACTATATATAACACCTTGACTACAGGTGCCGCCCATCCCTCTCCTCAGCTTCCCCAACTGTTTGGGATTTCCCGTTGTGTGACTCCTCGTAAGGCGCGCATGAGCGGTGGGTTCCCCTCTTGCTGACTGCGCCGACCATTGAGACATGTTCAGATCGTGTAAGGGGATTTTTTTCATACAGAGAGCACTGAATATGGCCTAATACACTGTGATTGGTAAATATGGGAAATTATTTATTACTGTTTTTTGTTCCCTTTTTTCCTTATCAATTAAAATTTCAACACATGTTAACGTTTTTACAGTTTATATAATCCTCTGCAGAAGACCTGTTGGGGTCGAAACGCGTCAGTTTTCAAATACAAGATACATATATCATTTTTCTATGGTGTTTGATTATGGTGCATTATTATTGTATACCGTCATGTTAGTGACATTGCTTTTACTTTTCATACATGTACCACAGCTCATGTTTTGACCACATATATTTTAAACAGCTACTTTTTGATACTTTGTTATAATAAAAATAAAAAATAAAGAATTTTCATTACCATATAATTCTGATATATTTTTATCTCTTGCTGCCTAGAAAACCCCCCATGGGGGACAGTTTCCTTCTTTGATAATTTCATACGGGGAGTGCAGCCATTTTTGTCTTCTCCCCCATGAGTGTCTTCCATTTAATATTTAGCGCTCTCAGCCATTGGCTGAGAGCGCTGACCGGGAGCTGGTTGGCAGACCTTTTTCGGTTATGCCCTTTCAACAGAAGCCGACCGAATGGCCGGCTTCTCCTGGACTGGCTGCAGTACACACGGGCCAAATGTCAGCTGGTTTTTTTAATTGTACAAGCTGATGCCGCCCGACATTCGGACCATGTGTATGGGGCTTAACACTGTATTGTTTGACTACAGTGCAGTACTATTCCTTATAGGTTATCAAAATGACTTGAACAAGGGATTTTCATATATGTTTGCGCTATTTTGCGGATTTTAATTTATTTAGATTTAACAAGCGAAAAATCATTACAAATTGCATATGCCTATGAAAAGTGTACCATGCCAAGTTATCTCAAATATATTGTGTAAACGTCAGGTTTGAAAGGGTTAAAAATCATAGTTTAGTTTCTTGAAAAATGCTTAGTTCTCCTAGCCGTTTTAAAATTTCATATATGGCAGTTCTTCAATTAATTGTCTCCTAGATACAGCAAACAAATATCAGTTTGCTATAGTGCTAAAGGGTTTGAAAACACTTGATATGCCAACAGAACAAACAATCACAAGGGGCTAATGGCAGCATTTGTCATTTATTAAAAAATAGCCATTTAAAGAGGATGTACAGTCAGCTTTCCTTTTTGTATATGGCAATCTAGTATAAACATAGGGTCCAACAGTTACTATTATAAAAAAAATCAACTGTTGTATGAAAGCTGAACTGGAAGTGTTTCATACCTACAGCATGTAAACGTTTTGCAAATATTTTATCTTAATCGCAGAGTTCCGCAAGAAATAGACCATGGAAAATATGCTGCTACCTTATGCTGCTACCTTCAGGTGATTGGATGCTGGCAAAAGCTTTGCTTGGAACACACCCAGTACAACTTCATACAACACAAACCACTCCGTAGGACTCCAGTTTTTGGCCAGTGTTCTTAGGTAATGGAGAACTTTTCCTATAGAAGGTTTTTGCACTACTTTGTTCCGACTTCGGTGTGACTTGTTCTCACATGGTTCTCACCAGTCTCATGACATTGCATCAAAAATCCCGACTCGGTTTCCTCTAATGCGACCCCTCTAAGTCGCGCAATTTACAGTGCGACTTTGCAATGTGATTTTTGATGCAATTTAATGAGACTGATAAGAACCATGTGAGAATAAGTTGCACCGAAAGTAGTACAAAAACCTTTTTTGGAGTCTCACCAATTAGAACAGAGACCATTGAAATACATGGATTTTGACTTGTCTTGCGACTACGCATGTGTCAAGTCGCACAACAACTTGCAGTAGTGCAAACAGAGCCTTATTCATTCTTTTTATTTTTCTTTAACTACTTTGACTGGCACTTCCATCAAGATTTTTCTAACTGCTTATTTCAGGGTATAGTGAAAGAATGCCACAGCTGTAGCCTACATAAACAATCAATCAAGGGATACGAGAAGTCAGCAGGCATGAAGGAAGCAAGCCTGGTTCTCTCCTGAAACAAGAGATGTCTACACCATGACTTCAATTTTCAACAAGAAGTTGGATAACTGTGTGGCCAGGTCCAGGGATCCCCTGGCCTTTGCCGTGGATGTCCTGGTGATTCAGGAACACCAAATGTCAACATCATGACCTCTATAATCAACAAAAAGCTGGACAGACTTGTGAAATAAAGTAGAGATCTTGCGAGCCACAATAGTCCAATGCCTATAAAGTGGAAATAATAATAATATAATAATATCCAGCTGCAGACGCAGATCAAATGATATAGAGAAATAAGTGCGTTGCGCTAGAAAAAAAATCATAATAAATATATATACCTATGTGTAAATTTGCATCAAGTGTGTATCAATCAAATACAAAAATTGTGATATATTCATAACCATCAAATATCGATCAAGTAAATAAAGTAGTAAATTCATAAGTGACAGTCCATGCCAGAAAAAGTTGTAAATTGCAATGCATTAGGGCTCAACCACAATTCTTCTGCTAGGTGTCTTAGTACAAAGTTCTCTGGACCAGTTTAGAGTGCTGAGGATCACCAGAAACCGTTCTTCCTCTCTTGTAGAGCTGTAGAGAGTGAATCTTAACTATAGTAAATGCATACACCAGTCTGAAATGGAAACAAAGGAATCACAGGGACATCTACGGCAAAGGCCAGGGCACCGCTGGACCTGGCCACAAGACTGTCCATAGAGAAATAAGTGCGTTGTAAGTAGTAAAGTAGTACTTACAGTAGTAAGTAGTAAATTCATAAGTGACAGTCCATGCCAGAAAATATTTTAAAGTGCAATGTGCATATGCAATATCAAAAGTGCAACATAGAATATGAAAGTGCACAGTGCTCTATATATATATCAAAAAATTCTATCAGATGTTCCTTTGTGATACTCAAAAAAGGGAAAATCAACCGGCGCAACAGTAATCCCTAAGGTATAAGCAGCTGAAAATACTGAGGGTCAAAATATCAAATCCCAAAAACAGAAATAAATAAAAAGCAGTACAGCGCTAAAATTTAAACTAATAATAATTAAACTAAAAAAGTCCATAAAACTTGTGAAAGAAGTCCAAAAAAGCACTGATAAGCTTCCAGTGTTGAGAGTGAAGAGATACACAATAAATGGTGACTTCCGTGACACCCTCCACCAGCATAAGGATTGGCCCCTCACCTCATGTAATGGACCCCTGAGTAAATCAGTCAGGTCTTATACAGCATCCCCATTGCTGGGTCAGTAAGCACACCTCAAAACTTGCAGTGGAGGGACAGTCCGGATATGAGATCCTCTTCAACTCCAATCAGCACATACATGTAATAAAATAAGCAATATCTAGTCCTCTCTGTATTTCAAACCATATATCTGTTTATTAAAAGTTGAATAAAAACTCACAAGCGTAGCACTATGCCCCAGTGCTAGGGATCAAAGCAGTCATAAACACGGCGTGTCTGCGGGAATCAGCATCAGGACGCGGGTGACGTCACAAACGTATCATGTGATGTCCGTACGCGTTACGTCCCATAAAGTAGGCGGGACTTCATCAGCGGTGACGTACGAACGTGCTACACACATTAATATAACTGAAGTCAGCTGATCCGCTTAGCCAATAGCGACAAATGCTAGGTAGTCACCATAGTAACTCCCAAGCTACAGAGCGCTGACAATAACAAGCTGATTCCCCATTAAACCTGTCAGAGTATAAGAATACTTATAAACAATAAATGAAATAGATCAAATAGATACAAATAGAACACCGTAGCACCAGCGTCCCTGCTAATTCCCTCAGATCTCCACAAATAATGACAAATAAAAGACAGATAGATAGATAAAATAACAAAATTAATCTACTTAGTGCAGAACAATAAAATATCATAGAAAACATTAACGATCAGAGATAAAACAGTTAATATCGAATTCGACATATAAGCCCCCGGGCACAAGTACCTTTGTGTCATGGATCCAATAAAATTCCCTGCGGCAAAGCACCACTAGCTCTAACCCATCTATTCCAGTTGTGGTATCTAGTCAGGTGGCCACACACCCCCCTGTCCCACCGTCCCATCATCCACCTGTTCAAAGTTATGAACATCTACCCTCTGGCCCTCCACCACCTAGGGGGGGTTATATCCCTAGAGGGAATTATAGAGGGAGGAGGGGTAGGGGAAGAGCAAGAGGTCCTCCCACTGCCCCTACTGGTAATGGTTCTTATTACCATTATAATCATGCACCCTCACCTAGGAGAGATAATTACAGATAGAATTCCCCCTACTATGGTATCCAGGAAAAAAAGGCCCCCCCAAACTCCTCGAGGTGACCAGGTGCCTGTTTATAATAGATTTACCCCTTTACAATCCAATGGAAACCAAGAGGGAGGGGATTTTCTAGGGACGTGGAGTGGACCAGGTGGGGGTCCACCCATGTATCCACCCAGTCAGGCGGATTGGTGGAGACACCAATCTCAACAGTCCCCACAACCAAACGCTCAGTATCTAAAAAGAAAAGAGAGAGAGGAAGGAGAGGGGGTAGGAGAATTCAAAAGCCCAAAACCCCATTAGGTGCAGGAATTTACAATTTGAGTAGTTGTGATTTGAGTGAGAGCGAGATGAGAGTCCTTGATGGAGGGCTTAAATTTGCTCCCACTAAAAATCTCATACATATGTCAATATTCATAAATGTGTCAGAAATTTGAATATGAAAAAATATTTTTTGAACCACCCTATGAAACATACAGTTGTTTCTTCCTCTTAACACTGATAATAAGTATTTGGATGTGTTTAAAAATGTTGTATTTAATGATTTAGACAAAATCAAGATTCGGAAAGTAACAGATCCCCAATATATTAAACAGGGTATGGAACTGTTGGAGAAAAGAAACAATATCATCATACGTCCCGCTGATAAGGGGGGCGGGTTGGTAATTCAGGATAAAACCAAATATTTAGCTGAAATGAACAAATTATTAAGTGATCAAGATACATACAAGGTACTAAACAAAGATCCTATGTTGGAATATAAGGATGAATTACATTGGCTAATTGAGGAAGGAAAGGGCACTAATATCCTTAAAAGAAGGCAGCCTATCTTGACCCCCTTTTTTGCAGGAGTCCCATCATATATTGCCTTCCCAAGATTCACAAGGATAGTGTCAACCCTCCGGGAAGATCTATCGTGAATGGTATTGAATCCATCTCCTCTAGGGTAGGGCAGTATATAGATAGCTTTCTTCAACCCTTGGTGTCTAAAACATCAGCCTTTCTCAAAGACACCAAGCACATCATTAAAATGATTGAATCTGTCCAATGTTCTCCTTCCAGCATCCTTGTGACAGCGGATGTTGGATCCCTGTATACTATCACTGGACATGAGGATGCGCTATCCTTGGTACAGTGGGCCATGTCGTCTTTCTCTAATCTTGCTGACCAACATCAGAAGTTTATTCTGAAGAGTCTTAGTTTCTGCTTGGCCAGGAACTATTTTTGGTACAACCAACAGTTTTATCTACAAACCAGGGGTGTTGCGATGGGAGCGCGTTTTGCTCCCAGTGTGGCCAATTTTTTCATGGCCCATTGGGAGGAGGACGTTGTCTTCAAATGTCGCCCCCCTGAGTTGGTGTGCTATAAAAGATTTATAGACGACCTCTTCATCATTTGGGAAGGAGATCAAGGTAGCTTGGATTTATTCATGCATACCCTTGGTTCCAATACTAAGAACATTCAGCTTACATGGAACTTTAGCACTGAAAAAATAGTGTTCCTTGATCTTGAGATTAATAAGGTTGAGGATGGCTTCCGGTTGTGCAATAACTTTAAGCCGACTGACCGTAACTCTTACATAACCCTGGGGAATTGCCACCATAAATCTTGGTTGTGCAATATCCCCAGGGGTCAATTCGTTAGGTTAAGACATAACTGCACACGGGAGGACGATTTCATCTCCCAATCATTGGTACTCTCTTCCAGGTTCCAAGAGAAAGGCTATGATAAGATTTCCTTGGAAAGGGATATTGAGCATGTACGTTCCTTGGACAGGGCATTACTGATCACTGATAAAGTAAAAGAAATTAGTACTAGTGTTTATAATTTCTGAATGGTGCTGGATTATAATGTCCAGCACAAGAAATTTGAAAAAGTTATTGAAAAAAATTGGTTTATCCTGAAACAAGACAGAGTGTTGGGACCTTTGTTACCACAACGCCCTGCCTTCATATACAAAAAAGCACCTTCCTTACGCAACAGGCTTGCACCGGTGCAATCTGAGAATAGATTATTCTTGTTTCTATCTGGGTTCTATGCCTGTGGGCGATGTACAGCTTGTATGTATGACAGTAATTCCGCGCTTAGGAATTGTAGACGAGGAAAGACTGCTGCCCCCTATAAGTGAAAATCACCTAGGTGAAATCCAAAATGTAAAAAGGTAATAAACAGGGGAATTGGCGCTGTCCGGCTATATGTGCATAAATGGTGATTCATACAAGTGCAAAGAAAATGGAAAAAACGTGTAAAAAAATTTTTTTTTGTAATAATGTGCGTGTAACAAATGTATAGCAAAAATAGATGTATATCAAGTGCAAACAAAACACCTAACAGGTGTGATGTAATAAAGTGCAACGTGCTCCTAAAATATATGTGGGTATACTAGTATCTCAATATATACCAAATATCTATATGTGTATGGGGGAATGTGCCCGCAAATAAGGGATCCAATATACAGACAATTATGGCAATAAAAACAGTATTTAGCAATACAAGCAAACAGTCCTAGCAATAAGAAAAAATGTAAATAATAAAAATAGAGATCCCCAACATATGTGTATGAAAAGTCCAAAATAGGAAAAAATGGGAAAAACAAAAACTTATAGAAAGTAAGTGTCCAAAATCAAAGTCCTAAATGTGTGTCCTTCTGGTGAAGAAAAACGTGGTCTCAGCATTAACTGATATTGTCCCCGTCCTTCACTGCACCCCCACTCGTGCTTACACTCACCGGACTGCCTAACCCCTGCAGGGGTAAAAGGCATATGTAGAAAATCCTGCAATGGCGAATCCAGGAAGTAATCCTCCAGCCGGGGGTATTTTATCCTTCTCAGATGTAGTAGTGTCCCCAATAACAAACATCCATATGTGGTAAGGAAGAAAAAAACTTCATAGCGTAAATCCGCAAAAATTGGAGTTTATTATTAAAAGCCCGTAACAAATATGGTAAAAATGGTTAAAACAGCGGATTTATTGGTTAAAAATGGTTAAAAAACGGACATGATACGTTCATGACGTCACCCGCGTCTTGATGCTGATTCCCGCAGACATGCCGTGTTTATGACTGCTTTGGTCCCTAGCACTGGGGCATAGTGCTACGCTTGTGAGTTTTTTTTCAACTTTTAATAAACAGATATATGGTTTGAAATACAGAGAGCACTAGATATTGCTTATTTTATTACATGTATGTTCTGATTGGAGTTGAAGAGGATCTCATATCCAGACTGTCCCTCCACTGCAAGTTTTGATGTGTGCTTACTGACCCAGCAATGGGAATGCTGTATAAGACCTGACTGATTTACTCAGGGGTCCATTACATGAGGTGAGGGGCCAATCCTTATGCTGGTGGAGGGTGTCACAGAAGTCACCCTCCAGCAGCCTCTCAACACTGGAAGCTTATCAGTGCTTTTTTGGACTTCTTGCACAAGTTTTATGGACTTTTTTTAGTTCTTTTTAGTTTAATTATTATTAGTTAAAATTTTAGCGCTGAACTGCTTTTTATTTATTTGTTCCTTTGTGAAAAGCAAAAATCATAAATAATAAATGCCAAATGAAACGTGTAAAACAGTGTCCATATGTAATATCATTCAGCATGCTCATCCAATATATAGTGCTACAAAACCATGCTCCAGTGCACTCCAGGGACCTCCCCAAGGCTGTTGCGCTCACCTCAGAGCATGTGACATAGTGGTTAGCTGCGTCCAAACACGCTTTGGAGCCACCCCCGGGG
Organism: Lithobates septentrionalis; assembly: GCA_037952835.1. Lineage (NCBI taxonomy): Eukaryota > Metazoa > Chordata > Amphibia > Anura > Ranidae > Lithobates > Lithobates septentrionalis. The sequence goes on along the minus strand of JBBDGP010001094.1, from coordinate 1,015,906 downwards.
TCTATACTGAAATGCAGATGTTGATCTCCATATGATACAGAGTGGTGCACTCACGCACCTGTGTAATGTGAGTACCCCAGTGTGGGGAGTGTGTTTTATTAATAAATTTTCATGGTATCACACTATTGCGTTTTTTCTTGTTTATGGCTTGGAGCTGTATTGATTGAACCAGCTGGAGATCGACATCTGCATTTCAGTATAGAGCCCGGGGGTGGCTCCAAAGCGTGTTTGGACGCAGCTAACCACTGTGTCACATGCTCTGAGGTGAGCGCAACAGCCTTGGGGGGGTCACTGGAGTGCACCGGAGCATGTTTTTGCAGCACTATAGATTGGATGAGCATGCTGAATGATATTACATATGGACACGGTTTTACACGTTTCATTTGGCATTTATTATTTATGATTTTTGCTTATCACAAAGGAACATCTGAGAATTTTTTGATGTATATGTAGAGCACTGTGCACTTTCATATTCTATGTTGCACTTTTGATATTGCATAAGCACATTGCACTTTAAAAAATTTTCTGGCATGGACTGTCACTTATGAATTTACTACTTACTACTGTAAGTACTACTTACAACGCACTTATTTCTCTATGGCCCTGGCCTTTGCCGTAGATGTCCCTGTGATTCCTTTGTTTCCATTTCAGACTGGTGTATGCATTTACTATAGTTAAGATTCACTCTCTACAGCTCTACAAGAGAGGAAGAACGGTTTCTGGTGATCCTCAGCACTCTAAACTGGTCCAGAGAACTTTGTACCCAGACACCTAGCAGAAGAATTGTGGTTGAGCCCTAATGACTGCTGGCCTTGATTGAATTATATCTTAGCTCCTGTCCTGATATATAGCCCTCTTTTATTGTTTCCCCTTGCAGTATATATATTTAAATAATTACCATCTACTCACCCTATGATCTAGTAGCATCAACAATATTGTGTTTGGCCACCTTATCGCCTATTTATATACAGTGTTTTCATCCACCCTCGAATCACCGTCTATATGTGTGCTCTTGCAGAAGCAATGTGTAAGTGGCATGGATTACAGTTTGTGTTGTTAAAAATGCTATGTTAATAGCGACATGTACTCATTCTATTTTTTTTTTTTTTAGTTAGGCCACTTCACTTTGCCCCCAAGATGTAAAGGTCCTGAGGAAGTGAATTGATGTGAAATGCGTTGACCTTTTGGGATATTTCAGCAATTGATATGTCAGCAAAGAGATTTGTAATGGAAATAATGCATATCACCTACATGGTCTGAAAAGGGATTATTTCCCATATCATTTTAAGTATGATTTTAAACTTTTGAATACAATTTTCTACTATTTTGATATATAAATACGTGTCTGTCCTCTATAGTAAGGGTGAGCTCAAGCGTGTTCGCAACTCCATGTGCTCGTGCCCGCAGAAAGCTGACACTCTGCAGCGCTAATCACAAGTATTGAAGCATTTCCGGATCTGTGCAGCCGCGGACCGGGAAATGTCTCACTTCCTGTGATTAGTGCTGCGGAGTGTCAGCTTCCTGGCGGGCGCGGGCACGTGGAGTTGCGCACACGCCTGAGCCCATGCTTACTCTCTAGTACCAGTAAAGTCCGACATATATGGGTTTTTTGATGTGTTAAATTTCTCCTTGCAAAACTGCTTCAGGTCTGTTCTGTAGTATACAGATCGTAAATAAACAGCCTTTACCAAGTCTAAGCATAAATTCTGTACTGGATTGAGATCTGGACTCAGATTTAGCGATTTCAGCAGACCAATGTTAATTTTAGTTGTTTTGTCTTTGTTGTCTTTACGATTGGTGTTATTCTTTTGCTGGAAGACAAATCTTCTTTCAAGGCTCAGTTTTCTAGCACACTGCAGGTTTCCCACCTGGATTTGGCTGCACTTTGTTTCATTCATTACACCCTCTTATCCTAGAAAACTTTCTAGCACAGAGGGCATCCCTGTAGCGGGATACAGCTGCCACCATACTCAACCATGAAAATGGTGTGTTTATGATGGTTTTGGTTGGATCGTCAAAAGGCAACATTTTTGTTTTTATAAGACCATAGAAACTTTATCTATCTGATTTTAGAGTCTACCATGTACAGTACCTTCTGGTAAACCGTAGGCAAGATTTCAAGTGAGTGCTTGCTTTTGCCACGCTCCATGGCTCTGCCTTGTGAAGCACCCAAGCAACAGCTGAATGCTGGAGGATTGTTAACTACTTTAGAGAGGGCACAAGTCTCCTTGAGGCCTCACTCAATAGCCTGCTCCTTGTAGTCGCTCATCTTTTGGTGGATGGCTTGCTCTTGGCAGATTTACAGCCGCGCTATATGCTTTCTTAAAGCAGTAGCAAACCACAAAAAACAAATACTTTCATATTACTAAAGACTTACCTTAAACCGAAGCCCTGCAGCGGAACACTGTCACCGTTGACAAGGCTTCCTTCCGGGTTCATGGGCTTAGGCCATTTGAATGGCCCAGCTGCGACAACATCACACCTGCGCATGCACGTGAGAGTCATGGCCTCAGCACAGCTCTCTCAATGGAAAGCATGTCCATAGACAGCACAGTGTACATGCACGGGTGATGTCACTGGCTGCTACTAAAGTAAATATCTCCTAAACGGTGCATGTTTAGGAGATATTTACTGTACCTACAGGTAAGCCTCATTTTAGGCTCATCTGTATCTATAAATCAATAAAAGGACTTTACTTTAGTAATGATTTTTTAATGATTAATTAAGGTGTATCCCAAGAGATACTTGGTGACTTGGAAATTTTCTTGTATCCATCCCCTTTGCTTGCTTTTCAATCAGCCTTTTGCAGAATTGTTTGGAGTGTTTTTTGTCTTCATAATGTAGGTTATGCCATGATACTGACTTACCAGAAGCTGTATCTTTAAGTTACACATGTATTTATACTACAATTTATTATACTACAGAATTTCTATAGCACCAAAAGTTTGCAAAGCACTTTACAAAATGCAAGGAGACAGTATAGTTACAATACAAGTCAATACAATACAAGAAGGATAAGGCGGTCCTACTTGTTAGAGCTTAAATCTAAAAGAAAGGGTAAAGTGATACAAAAGGTAATAACTTTAAGGATGAGCTGATGATGAAAACACAAGTTAAGTTTATTAGCTAGAGACAAGATAGGCTACTCTGAAGAGATGGGTTTTCAGGTATCGCCTAAAGGCATCTAGAGTAGGAGATAGTCAGGCAGATTGGGGTAAGGAGTTCCAGAGGATGGGAGAGGATGAAGATGTGAGCTAGAGAGTGTAGGATGGAGCAAGAGGGTAACCATAGTAGTTGTGAGGAAACAGATGGATTGAATGTGCAGGTAGCTATGGAATGTTAGGTGGGGGAGAAGATATCTGCACAGTGGAGATCTCAACATAAATTGCATAAACCTTATTTTTGAAGTGATTGGCTGTCTCATGAGATTGTGTGGATTTTTGCTGCTGCCTGAGGATGGGGGTGATGGGCCTGTTAGTGAAAGTTAAATGACGGAGGCCCAGAATTAGGGGATAAATCTCCAGAAGTTAGAATAAGCAGATAGGTGAGGGAGGTAATGTGGGAATACAATTTATATGAAGGGACATGCCTCAGTGTCTTGGAGGTTTGGTCAGCAAAGGTTCAGACTTGAAACCCCTTGACTACACACTAGTAGCCTCCTTTCAACCAAGTATGTGACTTTGGAAAAGAACTGATTGCATCAGTGATAATATCTGTCCGACTATCTCCAACTCTAGCTACTTTTAGGCGATCCCTGAAAACTTTCCTCTTCAGAGAAGCGTATCCTGCCACACCTAACAACTGTACTTTCATTTTCTTCATCGGCTCATCCCCCACAGTTATTACCTTTTGTATCACTTGACCCTCCCCTCTAGATTGTAAGTTCTAACAAGCAGGGCCCTCTGATTCCTCCTGTATCGAATTTTATTGTAACTGTACTGTCTGCCCTCATGTATAAATCCTGTATTATAATAATAATAATAATAATGGCAAAAGTGTGCCACATTAGAAGGGGTGTACACTAATGCAATCAGTTATTTTGTGTCTGTGCTATTTGTCAACAATTTCAAAACAGAGTGTAGTTATCAGTTTTCACTTTGACATGAGAAAAGTCTATTTCTGTTGACCAGATTAAACTCACTGTGACAATAAATTATGAAAACTTCCAAGAGGGTTAACACTGTATATTCAAGCTAGTAATATTTTGCCTTTCTGTCCACATTTAGATTGCATAAACCAATTGCTGAACAAAGAAACAAAAACTTATGCATGGGGCAGATTTTAAAATACCTTGATACAGTTACACAACTGGTTAATCAAGTCACATTTTTTTTCTATAAATACTAGATATGGGTTATATCTGGAGGGCAATATTTCTTTTGATCGCAAATATATATATCATTACAAGCAGAAGACACTGAAAAATTTGAGGCAGGCATGCAACACAACAGTATGTCATCTGCAAAGACTGTAAATGGTAACTCCAGAATGAAAAGGTATTTGATGTGATGAGCTCACCTACCTCCAAAGAAACTTTTGCTGTTTGTTCTTTCTGTTGCTCTAAGTCTTTTGTTAATGAAGAATTCAGTCTTTCTAGCTGCAAAAGTCTCCTTGCCAGATGAACACTGATGTCAAATAAATGAAGAAAAAATAAGAGTATATTATGCTACACATCTGTATATAAATCAAATAGACGAACAGATTTCTTGTATTATATTCAAAAGGAAAGGAAGGTGTGGGTGTATTGTATCTTATACTGTATGTCTTTCATTACCCCCCCCCCCCCCCCCACCCACTTCCATTTACTAGTAACAATAGCTAATTTTTTTTGATAAATATGAAATGACTGCACTGCTGAATGTATTGTTTTATCGATCATAAGAAGACAAAACATACATAGTAAATAGTTAAAACGTAAAACTGAACACATGTACTGTATATATTTTTATTTATTTATGTTTCATGCATAAAAATCTTTCATCCATCTAGCTGCCAGTAATTAAATTTACAGCATACACTCTTATGTAATTATGTATACTGTATGCATAAATTACTGCAGTCAAAACAGAGGAATTTTGACTTAACAGTAAATTCCATATTTTGGAGTACAATATAGGACACAGTCAAGTTATTCATAGACCATGGGTTACAGACTCGTACCTTCAGATGACTGGACACTCGTAAGCTTTTCCCCATTACCCCTTCTCCACTCCAAGAAGAGTTTGGAGGGGGGGGGAGTGTCCTGTGACCTGTACTGTACTCCAAGATATGGAAATTACAGGCAAGTCAAGCAATGAATAATAAATAGGCAATCTGAAATGTGCTGTTAAAAACCCAAAGTTCAGAGTGCTGCTGCAAAAACCTTGAGGCTGAAAGCTGCATCTGCAAGAGAATGGACATCCACCTGGCAAAACTTTGCAAAAGTATGAACAGAAGACCAGGTGGCTGCCTTACAGAGTTGGGCAACAGAGGCTTGGTGCCTAGAGGCACAGGATACTCAAACAGATCCAGTGGAGTGGACACGTAACAGCACAAGGGGAAGTTTTTGTTTTTGAGCATAGGCTCTTAAAATCAAATTCCTTATCCATTATTCAATGGTGGATTTTGAAGCAGGGTGCCCCTTGGGAGGTCCCAGAGAAAGAACAAACATGGAATCTATTTGTCTAATGAAAGAAGTAGCTTTCGGGTACACTTTAATGACTCGGATGTCCAAGCAATGTAGAGAGACTTCCTTTGGATGCTTAGGAGCAGGGCACAAGAATGGCAGAACAACGTCCTCAATGAGATGGAGCACTGAAACCACCTTTGGAAGAAAGGATGGTCTTGGCGTAATACATTATGTTATTGTGAAGTATGTGAAAAAGTTCTTTACAGGAAAGACAGTTCAGAGAGATATCTGACAGACTTGATGACCATCAAAAAGGCTATTTTGCCAGTTTGACAGACAGCCCCTGTCAGTTGTAGATGGTGTGTATCTGCCACACAGAAGTTTGAGGTTAATGAGGTAAATGGATGGCAGTAAGAGGTCTGTAGCAGGATGCTAGGGGTTAAGCACTGGCCACACCTTGCCCCCCCCCCCCCGGGTTATAATTTGCCTTCCCTGGGTAATCAGGGTTGGTGCTTGAAAGTAGACAAACAGGCTGTGAGGGAACATGTCTGCAGGACTGGAGCAGACCCAGTGAGGTCTAGTTATTAGCCAGGAGGCTTACAGTTGTTGTGCTGGGTCTGTGTTGCCTACCCCTGCACGGGAATCCTTTTTATTTGTTTTCCATGCTGACCAATAACCATGGGCAGGAAGCCCTTAACTTTACATGCAGCTTGGATTACCTCTCTGAGAATAAATTTAGTGGCCAAAATTTCAAACGAAAGGTACACTAGTGAAGAGGCCTACGGGAGATGGGGAGCCCTCACTGTCAGAATCAGGCTCAGTATACAAACCTATAGAGAGCAGCGGCACCCTGACCAATAGCGGTTTGGTATCTACAGTAGCTCACAAAAGTGAGTACACCCCTCACAGTCATCTTGGAGGTGTGTTGGGGGTCGTTATGTTGGAATACTGCCCTGCGGCCAGTCTGCGAAGGGAGGGGGTCATGCTCTGCTTTAGTATGTCACAGTACATGTTGGCATTCATGGTTCCCTCAATGAATTGTAGCTCCCCAGTGCCAGCAGCACTCATGCAGCCCTAGACCATGACACTCCCACTACCATGCTTGGCTGTTGGCAAGACACACTTGTCTTTGTACTCCTCACCTGGTTGCCGCCACACACGCTTGACACCATCTGAACCAAATACGTTTATCCTGGTCTCATCAGACCACAGGACATAATTCCAGTAATCCATGTCCTTAGTCTGCTTGTCATTAGCAAACTGTTTGTGGGCTTTCTTATGCATCATTTTTAGAAGAGGCTTCCTTCTGGGACGACAGCCATGCAGACCAATTTGATGCAGTGTGCGGTGTATGGTCTGACATTGGACATTTTAACTTAGGGGCGTACTCACTTTTGTTGCCAGCAGTTTAGACATTAATGGCTGTGTGTTGAGTTATTTTGAGGGGACAGAAAATGTACAGTTATACAAACTGTACACTCACGGCTTTACATTGTAGCAAAGTGTAATTTCTTCAGTGTTGTGACATGAAAAGATAATAAAATATTTACAAAAATGTGAGGGGTGTGCCCACTTTTGTTAGATACTGTATGCACTCGGCATAAGATCATATCAAAATAAGATTATATTTTACCAAACTTTTGGGCAATATAGTGTGTTTCTGGGCATTAAAATTTAACAAATCCCCAAAAAATTGTGTTTGGAAAATTGCTGCGCAAATACAGTGTTAAATATAAAAATTGCTGCACCCACCATTTTATTCTGTAGGGCCTCTCCTTTAAAAAAAATATATACTGTTTGGGGGTTCAAAGTAATTTTATAGCAAGAAAATTCTATTTTTTCATGTAAACCAAAAGTGTCAGAAAAGGCTTGGTTTTCAAGTGGTTAGAAGAGTGGGTGGTATGTGGCATAGGCTTCTAATGTCGGGCATAAAATGCCGGGATACTTCAAACACCCCCAAATGACCCCTTTTTGAAAAGTAGACACCCCAGGCTATTTGCTGTGAGGCATGTTAAGTCCATGGAATATTTTGTGTTTTTCCACAAGTCTCGGGAAAATTACTTTTTTTTTTTTTTTTACACAAAAGCTGTTACTTAAATGATATAATGCTCAAACATGCCATGGGTATATGTGAAATTATACTAGGGCTGGGAGATTTTCTTAAAAAAAAAAATCTTCGATTCTCTTAAAAAGAACTCGATTCACGATTCGAATCGAGTTTTTTTTTTCTTTGGAAACTGCGCCGGTCCTGAGGCACTGCGGGCATGAGCTTTTAGGCGAGGCCGCGGCTTCGGCCTAGTCCGTGGCATCCGGCCTCGCGGACTAGGCCAAAGCCACGGCCTCACCTAAAAACTCCTTGCCCGCAGCTCCTCAGGACCGGCGCGGTGTTAGCGCCGGTCCTGAGGAGCTGCGGGCATGAGTTTTTAGGTGAGGCCGCGGCTTCGGCCTAGTCCGCTGCGTCTGGCCGTAGCCGCGGACTAGGCCGAAGCTGCGGCCTCGCATCTCATGCCCGCAGCGCCTCAGGACCGGCGCCGTAAAAAAAAAAAAAAATCTAAAAAAATCGATTTGCTTAAATTTTGAATCGATTTGACCTCTCAACTCGATTCAAGATTTAAATCGATTTCTTTCCCCAGCCCTAAATTATACCCCAAAATACATTCTGCTGCTTCTCCTAAGTATGGGGATACCACATGTGTAAGTGTTTTTGACAGTCTAGCCGCATACAGGACCCCAAAAAACAATCACCGCCTTCATGTTTTCTATGGGGGTAAATTGCTCATTTCACTTCCTCACTACCTATCAGTTTCGGAGACAATGAAATGCCAAGATAGCACAACCCCCAAGTTACCCCTTTTCGAAAAGTAGACACCCCAAGCTATTTGCTGAGAGGCATGCTGAGTATTTTACAGATCTCGCTTTTTGTCACAAAGTTTTGAAATTTGAAAAAAGAAAAGAAATAAAAAATGTTTTTCCTTTCTCCTTCTTCATTTTCCAAAACAAATGAGAGCTGCAAAATATTCACCATGCCTCTTAGCAAATACCTTGGGGTGTCTACTTTCCAAAAATGGATCATTTGGGGGGGGGGGGTGCTATATTTGGCATTTCAGGGCCTCCTAAACTGTGATAGGTAGTGAGGAAGTGAAACCTATTTTCTTTTTCATACATCATGGGACACAGAGTTAGGCTAATATTCATTACCTACTGGAAAGTCCCAGAGCAATAGCCTTGAGGAGAGGGAGACACCCTGCCAAACAATAGCCATCAGTCCTTATACGACAGCCCGAAGTACATTGTGGCCGAAAGCCGAATCCTCGGCAGCTCGGACATCCACTTGATAAAATTTTGTGAACGTATGCACTGAAGACCAGGTAGCAGCCTTACAAATCTGAGCCACAGACACCTGATGGCGAAAAGCCCAGGAGGTTCCTACACCCCTGGCAGCATGAGCTCTCACCCTAAAGGGAGGAGCTTTAGGTTTTAGACCATAGGCCTGAATGGCCAATTGATGGACCCAATCGGCAATGGAAGCCTTATGGTAAGTCCTTTTGGTAAAAGAAAAAAGGAGTCTGATCCTCGGATCTCCGCAGATCTAAACAAATAAACCTTGACTGCCCAGACAACATCCAAAGAATACAGTCGTCTCTCTTCCGCCGAACGAGGCCGAGAGAAAAAAGAAGGCAAAATAAGGTCCCAATTTAAATGAAAGGCTGACACCACCTTTGGCAAAGAGGATGAAACAGGTCGTAACACGACCCTATCGTGGTGAAGGATCAAGTATGGTTCCCTGCACGAAAGGGCCACCAACCCCAACACCCTTCTAGCCGAGGTGATGGCCATCAGGAAGGCTAGCTTGCAGGACAGCAAGTCTAATGGAATTTCCTTGATAGGTTAAAATGGTTATTTCTGTAACACAGACAGCACAAGTTCAAGTCCCAAGGACACATAGGTGACCTAATGGGGCAAACGGGTTGCCCCCTGCACAAAGGTTTGGACCAGTGAATGGGAGGCTAAAGGCCTTTGGAAGAATACGGACAGGGCCGAAATCTGACCTCTGATTGTACTCAAAGCCAATCTGATTTCCACAGCTGACTGTAGAAAAGAGAGAATTCTCCCAATCATGTATTTCTGAGGATGCCATTTTCTGCCTTCACACCAAGCGATATAAGTTTTCAAGACCTTATGATAGATCTTCCTAGTGACAGCTTTTCTAGCATTCACTAGGGTCGACACCACTGATCCCAAATTGCCATGGTCCTTTAACACCTTGGCTTCAATAGCCATGCCATCAAATTTAGAGACTGTAAATTGGGGTGGAATATAGCACCTTGGGACAGTAGATTGGGGCGACGTGGAAGCGTCTTTGCCCGTCTATTGTTAGTCTCACAATCTCCGGGAACCAGGGCCTTCTGGGCCAGGCTGGTGCCACCAGAATGACTGGAACCCCCTCTTTCCGAATCCAGGGAGTACTGACTCCATGGAACTACCAGAGCATCTGCTTCGATTGCCAAAGGATCTCTTGTTCGGGACACAAACTGCTGTAGCTTGTTGTTGCTGGCAAATTTCCTGGAACACCCCTGGGTATAGAGACCATTCCCCTGGGCAGATCTGCTGGCAGCTGAGATAATCTACCTTCCCTCTGCCCAGGCTAGTATGTGGTTCACCTCATTCAGAGCTAAACGACTTCTGGTACCGTCTTGGTTGTTTATATAGGCCACTGCAGTAGCATTGTCGGACTGAACCCTGATAGGACAGTCCTGAAGCTCCACCGCCCAGGGCCGTAGGGCCAGACGCACTGCCCGTAATTCCAGGACGTTGATGGGCAGGATCTGTTCTCTCCTTGACCAATTCCCCTGAGCTGTGCATCTGTAGTCAGTACTCTCCAAGTTGCCGGGAGGAAGGATTTTCCCTTTCACAGGTTCTGATCCTGCAACCACCAGTTTAGGCTTAGGCGTGCCAAGGACATAAGAACATTGGATAATCCAGGGCTTGTCCTCTCCTGTCCCAAGCCAACAAGTTGTCTTGTTGTAAAGGCCTGGAATGGAACCAGGCATAGGGCACTGCACTCATACAGAGCCGAATGGAGGGTTGTCTGGTGCCTCTTATCTGACGCACCTGATCCTTCAGGACTCTGATCCTTACGGGTGGCAAAAATACCCTTGCTTGAACCATATCTAGGATCAGACCTAAATACTTTAGACTTGAGCTGGTCTCAAGGTTGACTTTTCGGTATTTATGATACAGCCTAAGCTTTCCAAATACCGCACTGTGCATGTTATGCTCTGTTCTAGAGCCTGTATGAGTGATCTCTGAGCAGGAGGTTGTCCATATACCCGAGCACCAGGATCCCTTGGACCCTTAAAAGACCCAGTACTGGTGCTAGGACCTGTGTGAACACCTGGGGAGCTGTAGCAAGCCCGAAGGGTAGAGCAACAAACTGAAAATGACGTTCTTCTACTACAAATCGCGGGAAGCTCTGATGAGGCAGAAAGATAGGTACGTGTAAATATGCGTCTTTTATATCGATGGAGGCTAGAAAGTCTCTCATCTGGAGTGAGGCTACTACTGAGCAGACAGACTCCAACCCGAAAGGACTGGATCAGTAGATACTGGTTCAGGGATCTTAGGTCCAAAATGGGCCCTGTGTCTCTGTTTGGTTTTCGAACCGTAAACAGGTTTGAGTAAAACCCTGCGCCCCTAAATGCCGCAAAAGCCTGCATGCCCGAGGATGGACACGTGAGGACGTGATGCTCCTTGCGGAGGAAGGGGCCTGACCGTGTAGCTGAGGAGGGTGCATGAGGCGACGCAGGAAAAGGCGAGGAAGACCCGCAGCGTGAGAGGCTGAGGTGTCTGAGTTTATGACGACCCAGGGCTGGCTCCATGCTTGGAGCAACAGCGGCTGTTTATTGTAACAGGCGGATTGATCAATGATAGACAGCGGGGAGAGTGAGACGCGCCGCTACCCCCCTTTCCTCCCACCCCCCTTTCCTTCCCTGTCAGACCCATGGACGGATGATCTATGCCAAACGGCTGTTACAAAGAAGCTGTGCGGAGGATTTCCAGGAGCGCCCAGGAGGGAGTGTGACAGGACGGTCGGCTGAGCTTTTTGAGAGGTGAATAGCAGGGAATAGCAGGACAAAGGAGAGGCGGCAGATAAAGAGGTACCATTGTAAGCTATCTCGCATACGAACTGTGGCAGAGTTTGCTTATGTATGCACTTCCTTGCCTGCTTCTCTGCTTTACTGTGCTCATCTCAGCTGAAGCCCTGAGTGTTTGAACTAACTTTACACCGGGAACTGGAGTCTCTCTGATACCTCACTAAAATTGAACATGCAGCTAGAGGTAACTCAACTTATTGTTGGACTGCATTAGAAGCCTATCAGGTATAAACACGTTACCTTGCTTTTTTTGCTCAGCTGTACCTCTACAAGATTGAACTATAATAAGCATACTTTTGCATTTTCTTCCCTTTTTTTTTTAATTCTCTGCTTGCTTGCATTTCTATTAAACTATATGCTCGCCAGTTGATATTCTGAGCAATTGAACTATTCTCATGCCTGGGATTTTTATCTTTTTCTACGCTTTTAGCAGTGAAGTGGGAAGTTACTGCTTTGTAAAAACTGTTTTTTGAACTATAACCGAACCTGTGCATGCATAGATCTGCATGTCCGGATCCCTATTTCTGCTGCATTATTCTGGATCTGTGCTAGAGTATGTTAAACACATATAATTATTTGACCACATTATAGCTCAACAGCACAACTACCTGCTGAAGCCTCAAACAATCTACTCTGTCAGCGCTAAATGCGGAGCTACTGTAGCTCAACCTTGGCTGGAACTGCACTTGATCTTGTTTACACATGAAATTGCCAGTCCGCATCTAGGTTCGGCAGCATTTTCTTTCTTTTGGGCTGTACTTGAATTAATTTTTGTATACATCTGCATGTCTGCTCCCCTGCTTAATTGCATATCAACCAGCAGTCGCTCTGTGTAAGGGAATTAATTATATATTCGAGACTGTCTCCCCTGCTACTCCTCCAGAGTTGAACGTGGAGTAATTGCAAACTGATTTTGCTCCTGGAACGCGTTAGAGCCTGCCCATACATAAATTACCAAGTTTATATCCCTGCTTAGTCACGCTTTCTCTACACTGAATTGTATTAATCCTGCCTTAGACATATATTCGCAGGTTCGCACTCCTTAACTGCATACAAACCAGCTAACGCATTTAGAAATAAAAAAAAAAGGAAGCAAACTGGGAAAACATAGAAGTACGGATAAAAAAAAACTGTATGAAAAGCAGAAATACTAAGGGAGGCGATTCTAAAACCCCGAAAGAAAAAGCAAATACCAGCACGATTAAACAATATATGACTAAGGAGACAAGCCTCAGGAGCCCTGGATATAGTAAACAACAACAGGGTAAACAAGATAAGACAAAAGATCTGGCAAAAAAGAAAGGGGAGAAAGGGGAGAACTCCGACCACTCAGGAGAAAATATCGAGAGTGAATTTGAGACAAGTAGAATGGAAGAACAGAGTGCTGGATCCCAAATCCCTACAAAAGTAGATATGGCGGAGATGTTATCAGGATTGGAAAATGCCATCAAAGGGGAAATAACTACATTAAGAGTGGAATTGGGGCATGTGCTGGCACGTGTAGAGGCGACAGAAAAAAGAACCGAAAATCAGGCTCAGGAATTAAGTAAAATAAAAGAACAAGTCAGACCAATGCAATTAGATCAAAGGAAAATCCTGTATAAACTGGAAGATCAGGAAAATCAAAACAGAAGACAAAACCTGAGAATCCGCGCAGTACCCCAGAGGAAAGAGGAGAAGACCTGAGAAAAATCATGAGTAAGATCTTTAACCCCGTGTTGGACAAAAGCGTGGAAGTAGGCCTCAAGATCGAGAGAATTCATTGTGTCAGAAAACCCAAAAACATAGCGGAGGAACGGCCTAGAGACATTATTGTGAGATTTCGAAGATATCAAGATAAAGCCGAAATTTTGGGGAAAGTTTTAGGGGAAGACCTCCTATAAAATATGAGGGGGTCGACCGTCAAATCTTTACTGATCTGGCGCCCGAAACATTGGCTAGGAGACAATTCCTCAAACCATTGCTTGAGCAAATGCGGGCACAGAACATCAAGTACAATTGGGGATTCCCAGCATGCCTGATAGGCCAGGTCAACGACATTAAGGTTCCCGGAAGATTTACAGGAATTTTGCAATAAACTGGATTTACCAATACTAGCAATCCCAGGATGGTCAGAAGGAGAAATTGTGCCTTAGCAGGCAGACGAACATTAGGAAAGGCCTTGCAAAGGGTCATGGGGGAAACTTGAGGGAAGGGAAAGGGAAGAGAATGAAATAAAGAAAGGAATGGGAAGAGAGGGAGGGAAGGAGAAAAGGAGAAAAAAAGGGGGAAGAAAAAAGTAAAGGGGAAAGTTGAGAACCCATAATTGTTTGTTTAGGGGGATGGGGGGAACAGAGCAAACAATGGGTCTGAGGCCGGCAACTCCGGATCGCCAGTGCACTCTCAACCCTCCCCCCCGCTCTTGAGATCATGGGGGGGGATGGTGAGTAGGGGGCAGGGTCAGAGCCACACCTCAAGAAAGGAGAACCATCGGCGGGAACAAATTTCAGACCCACCTATGGTTCAGGGGCCCGAAAGGGGCCAAAGAGGGGAGGGGGATGGGGGGTGATGAGGGGAGGGGGAGGGGGGGTGATGAGGGGGGGTGGGGGAGAGGGGGAGGGGTAAATGCACCTTGCAGAGACAAAACAGTCCCCTTGAAAGGTGCGAAGGAGGACAGGAACCCCATAGCAAGGTTAATTAGCCACCAAATAGCATGAGGAGAGGGTATACTCAGGAAAGAGCTTGGTCCTGTAATTTTACGCCTTTTCGGAAAACTATAGAATGACGGAAACAAAATTCTTGACATAATAACGTTAATAACGTTAAAGGCTTAAACTCCCGGGCCAAGAGACATAAAATTTTAAAAGAACTTAAGCAGTACAGAGCAGAAGTTGTGTTCTTACAGGAGACCCATCTTTCTCAGGAAACAAACATCAAATTATACTCTAAAAACTTCCCAACTTGGTACTATGGGGATTCAACAGCCAAGAGGGCCAAGGGGGTGGCAATTGGGTTCGCAAAAACAACGAGATTTATGTTGGAAGACAGGTTGACAGATCCCGAAGGCCGATATCTCTTCTTGAAGGGCAGATTAGGGGAAAGGACTTATACAATGGCAAATATATACTGCCCCAATAAGAATCCCATAAACTACTTGAAACAGGTCTTGGGGAGACTTTAAGACTGGGGACGTGATATTAACTGGCGACTTGAATTTTTGCTTGGACCCGGCATTGGCTAGTACGTCCCGGGCGCAGGGGACAAATAAGGTTTTGTTAAAAATGATTAAGCAGAGAATGCATCAATGTCAAATAATAGATGTGTGGAGGGTGCAACATTCAAAGACGCATGACTACACTTTTTTCTCCCCTGTGCACGGGACGTACTCAAGGCTGGACTATATAAGGTTGGAGCATAGGTTGTTGGATCAGGTGAGGGAAACCAACATAGAAAGATCTACGTTATCTGATCATTCCCCGGTATCAATGAAGTTAGGGACGCCTGGGACTCAAAAACAGCCGTACACATGGCGACTCAATGAAGCCCTCTATCAGGACGAGAAAGTTGTAGAAGCAGTGCATAGAGAAATAGAACTTTATTTCCTAGCTAATGACACAGGGGAGATTTCAGGTGCTACCCTGCAGGAGGCACATAAAGCCTACATCAGGGGTGTCCTCATCTCCATTGGTGCGGGGAAAAAAAAAAAAAGAGAGAATAAAAAAATCAATGTTTTGATAGAAGAGATACACGGACTAGGACACAAAAAACACAAGGGACAACACCAGGAGACTTTTCACCAATTAGTTAACAAGAGAGAAGAACTTAAGGATATCATGGAACAGGAGTCTAGAAGGATATTCAATATAATTGCTAAAGAACGATATCAATGGGGAAATAAAGTAAGCAAACATCTAGCAAGAATGTTGAAAAAGAAAAGAGAAATTAAATACATTGAAAAAATCCAAAATAAAAATGGTGAAATGGTATAGACAACTAATGAAATAGCGAATGTGTTTAGGAGCTATTATGAGGCTCTTTATTCTGTAGGTTTGAAGGGGCAACAGGAAATAGAAAAAAACTGAGAAAACCAAAGAATTTTTGAAAAATGCCAGATTGCTTAGTCTGTCAGTAAGTGATAGGTCCTTAATGGACAGACCCATAACAGAAGGGGAAATCTATAAAGCACTAAATGATTCTCCCCTGGGTAAAAGACCAAGACCAGATGGGTTTACGACCTACTACCTCAAAAAGTCTAAAGAGATTCTAGTCCCGAAGCTATGTGAGCACATGAATCTGTTGGGCATAAATTATGCAATGGGCAGGGAGGCATTATCTGCGTCAATAACGGTCATATTGAAGGAGGGGAAGGACAGTACACTTTGTTCAAACTACAGGCCAATAGCCTTATTGAACGCAGATACCAAACTGTACGCAAAGGTATTGGCAACGAGTGTGAAGGAGTGGAAGACCGACCTGGTCCATACGGACCAGGTCGGATTCATTCCAGGGAGAGAAGGGAGGGACCACGGAGTAAGAACATTGCTCCTCCTTCAGAATATTAAAACTAGCGGGTCCCCAGGTCTATTCCTGTCGATAGATGCTGAGAAAGCATTCGAAAGCATGAAAAATGGAACTAGAAAGGGGTGTCCGTTGTCACTACTTTTGTTCGTGTTGACTCTGGAACCCCCTGTTGGCTTCAATTCGCAATAATCCCGATATTAAAGGGTTTAAGACGGGGGAAGAAGAGCACAAATTGGCAGCGTTTGCTGATGATGTGCTGTTCTATATCTCAAATCCAAGAATTCCGATCCCAAATTTGCTAAGGTTATTGAAACAGTATGGAGAAATTTCAAATTTTAAGATAAGCCTTGGCAAGTCTGAAGTCTTAAATATAAATATAAGGAGACAGGAAGAAGTGAAACTGCAAAAAGAATTCCACTTTCCTTGGAGGAAGGAAATAAAATATTTGGGAATCAGCTTAACTACCTCTCTAAGGAAATTATATTTAATACATTTTATTTCCTTGTTGGATGAAATCAAGTAGGAAGTAAAAAAAAATCAACTAGACCTCTTTCCTGGATAGGACGTATTAATACGGTCAAAATGGTGCTGGTTCCAAAGATTTTATACAAGTTTCAAATGTTGCCCCTAACACTTCCACAACAATATTTTAAAACTTTACAAAATATAATATCGAAGTTCATATGGCAAAATAAAAAAACGAGAATCACATTTACCATACTTGCAAAGGGGAAAAAACAAGGGGGCTTAGCTGTTCCAGATTTCAAAAAGTACTATAATGCTGTGGCACTCACACGGGTGGTGGAATGGGCAAAGGAGGCAAATGAAAAGAGGTGGCTCAATATAGAAAATGTAATGAGTAGTATACAATTAAGGTGTATAATATGGAATCCCTCACAACACAGGGAACTGGGACTGAATACGCACGAAATTACACGTAATGCACTAAAAATTTGGGACATGATTCATTCACAAAATAACTGGGCATATAACTCACCTTTGATTTTTTAAAGGGCAATGATTACTTTGCACCTGGGAAAAAGTCTATTGGGGGGAATTGGATAAAAAAAAATAATGCACAGTTGAAAGATATAATAAAGAGGGGTGAAATAAGCACTTTTCAAGAATTAGGATCTGACATGGATTTAATGGTGATTGATGGATGGTGGTACCTCCAGTTAAGGCATTTCGTGGAGAATATAAAGATACGAAATAAGATATGGGGATGACTACAGGCCGATGGAGCGATTATGTATGAGGGAAAAATCAATGAACAATATAGCCAGTATATATAAAATTATTTTGGCCAGGGATGACCTGGAGGCTCCGCCATACAAAAAATGGGAGAATGAACTGGGGTCATGAAGGAATAAATACACTATAGATAAGATTATGAAACGAACACATAGCTCGGCTGTCGATATAAGGACGATCAAGATGAATTTTAAGTGCCTGGCAAGGTGGTATGCGACACCTGATAAAATGAGCAAATTTCAACAAGGGAAATCCTCAGAGTGTTGGAGAGGATGTAAGGTAGCAGGAACAATGGCCCACTTGTGGTGGAATTGCCCCATAATTAACAAAATATTGAAAGGAGGTTTTACACTTAATAAAGGAAATTACCAACAAAGAAATACCGGAAAACCAATGGATATGCTTGTTCCATGGAGTGGAAGGTTCTGTTAACCTCCCTGGCGGTATGATTATTTCTGATTTTAGGTGCTGAAAGCGGTACAATTATTTTGCACAGAAATTTGGCGTTTTATATTGTAGGCCTGTAATTCTTAGGAATAGTTCACTTAAATCTGTCCAAACAAGAGTCTAGTAGACTGATAAAGTTTGAAAAACGAAATAAAAAATTATAATATAATAAATAACTATAAATAGTTTTTGGTTGCTATGGACAATCTCCAGTTTCCTGGCAGAAAGAACAGTTTTATATATATAAAACTGCATGCAGGACACTGGGCAGACCACTAGGGACAAAGGGGATGTGTAGTTATTTGATACAGTACTGTAATCTGTAAGATTACAGTATGCTGTATCTATACTGTGTGTTTCACTTTTGAATTTACCGCCGAACTCCGTCCCCGTGCGTCGCAACGCTCGCAGGGAACGGAGCTCGGCACTGTGAATCGAGCGAGACACAGCGGCTCGCCGATCACAGCGGGGAGACATCGCAGGATCCAGGGGACAAGGTAAGTAAACTCTTCCTGGATCCTGCGATGCAAGCCCGAGTCTGGCTCGGGGATACCGCTTTTGGTATGAAAAATCCAACCCGAGCCAGACTCGGGAATACCGCCAGGGAGGTTAAACAATATAAAGCAACTGTAATCCCCACTCTGATCAATGTAGCGAAAAGTCATACCGAAAAAATGGCAAGAAGTTGATAGCCCAAAAATCCGGGACTGGTTACTCGGTATAAATGAAATATATTACCTGGAGAGTTTGGACTATAGGTGGGAAGATGAAGATGATGGGGTAGACCAAAAGGGCAAATGGGAAAGTTGGAAAATATTTAAAAAGACGTGGAGGTACGTAGAGGTGATAACCCGATAAGAGCAAGGGGTAATGATGATTAAAAAAGGGTGAAAACAATAGCTAATGGAATGGTCTACAGGGTATGAAGCAGGGTGTCGGGGGATGGGGGGGGGATAAGAATAATGTTATGTATAATTTATGATACAAGTATAATGTATTTTATATTATTGTTTGATGACATTTTTATAATAATAAAATAAAGAATAAAAAAAACCCCTGCACCCCTTTCGGGTACAGGAACGTCTGCAATCACTCCTTGATGCACTAAATGATGTAGTGTCTGAAGCAATAAGTCTTTTTGGAGGATCCGAGGGAACGCTGGATCTTAGAAACCTCTGAGGGGGAACCCCCCACAACTCCAGCTTGTAACCGCGGGATATAGTTGAAGTGACCCACTCGTCCTGAACTATTGTTCTCCAAATTGTCTGCAAAGTGCAGCAACTTTCCCCCCACCCGATAGAGTGGGGGCGTTCCCTCAAAAGGAGGGCTTGGTGTTGGGTTTAGAAGAGTTTTGGACCCAGGGCTTTTTCTGGCCCTGGCCTTGTGGCTTGCCCGTCTCTAGCACCCTATTGGCGGCGGAACTGCCTTGGCGCTGAGAGACTTAAGAAAGCAGTCCCTGAGGTTTTAAACGAGGGACGCCTAGTGCTTTTCTTCACAGGGAGTAGAGAACTCTTCCCTCCGGAAATCTTTTGTATATATTTGTCCAAATGATCACCAAATAAACGTTCCCCATGAAAGGGGAAACCTGCCAATAACGTTTTATAAGGAAGCTCGGCTGACCAGTTCTTAAGCCACAAAAGTCTGCGCATTTGTACAGATAAGAGAGCCAAACGAGAAACCTGCATTGAATCCTTTAAGGTGTCAACAGCAAAACACAGCGCTCGAGGAATATATGTCATTTTTTCAGGCAGATCATACTCCCGGTTAGGCCTGTTAGGCCATCTGACCTGATCCTTTACGGACTGGCAGATACCAATTGCTGCAACAGCTGGCTGAATAGCTGAACTGGCCAAAGTAAGGGAAGCTTTTAATAATGACTTCAATTTCTTGTCAACAGAGTCTTTCAAGCCCTGTGTGTTATCTACCGGACAAGTTAAGTTCTTGTTTAAGGAAGAGACTGCTGCATCTACGGCTGGCATTCTCCACTTCTTAACAAACTTTTCATCCATGGGATATAAAAGAAGAAAACCTCTTAGGAGGAATAAAAATCCTGTCAGGATGTTCCCAATCAGCATACACCTCCTGTTCCAACAGAGGGTGTAAGGGGAAAGCCTGTGTGGCCTGAAGAGGCCCCAGGGACCCCAAAGAGGACCAGGGGGACTCAGTAACCTCTGTAAGAGGCAACTTAAAGGCAGAACAAACCATCTCGGTAAGAGACTGGATCAAACGCCTCTGCGACTGAGAGGCTTACATCAACTGGATATCTTACATAGTTACATAGTAGGTGAGGTTGAAAAAAGACACAAGTCCATCAAGTCCAACCTGTGTGTGATTATGTGTCAGTATTGCATTGTATATCCCTGTATGTTGTGGTCATTCAGGTGCTTATCTAATAGTTTCTTGAAGCTATCAATGCTCCCTGCTGAGACCACCACCTGTGGAAGGGAATTCCACATCCTTGCCGCTCTTACAGTAAAGAACCCTCTACGTAGTTTAAGGTTAAACCTCTTTTCTTCTAATTTTAATGAGTGGCCACGAGTCTTGGTAAACTCTCTTCTGCGAAAAAGTTTTATCTCTATTGTGGGGTCACCAGTCCGGTATTTGTAAATTGAAATCATATCCCCTCTCAAGCGTCTCTTCTCCAGAGAGAATAAGTTCAGTGCTCGCAACCTTTCCTCATAACTAATATCCTCCAGACCCTTTATTAGCTTTGTTGCCCTTCTTTGTACTCGCTCCACTTCCAGTACATCCTTCCTGAGGACTGGTGCCCAGAACTGGACAGCATACTCCAGGTGCGGCCGGACCAGAGTCTTGTAGAGCGGGAGAATTATCGTTTTATCTCTGGAGTTGATCCCCCTTTTAATGCATGCCAATATTCTGTTTGCTTTGTTAGCAGCAGCTTGGCATTGCCTGCCATTGCTGAGCCTATCATCTACTAGGACCCCCAGGTCCTTTTCCATCCTAGATTCCCCCAGAGGTTCTCCCCCCAGTGTATAGATTGCATTCATATTTTTGCCACCCAAATGCATTATTTTACATTTTTCTACATTGAACCTCATTTGCCATGTAGTCGCCCACCCCATTAATTTGTTCAGGTTTTTTTGCAAGGTTTCCACGTCCTGCGGAGAAGTTATTGCCCTGCTTATCTTAGTATCGTCTGCAAATACAGAGATTGAACTGTTTATCCCATCCTCCAGATCGTTTATGAACAAATTAAATAGGATTGGTCCCAGCACAGAACCCTGGGGAACCCCACTACCCACCCCTGACCATTCTGAGTACTCCCCATTTATCACCACCCTCTGAACTCGCCCTTGTAGCCAGTTTTCAATCCATGTACTCACCCTATGGTCCATGCCAACGGACCTTATTTTGTACAGTAAACGTTTATGGGGAACTGTGTCAAATGCTTTTGCAAAATCCAGATACACCACGTCTACAGGCCTTCCTTTATCTAGATGGCAACTCACCTCCTCATAGAAGGTTAATAGATTGGTTTGGCAAGAATGATTCTTCATGAATCCATGCTGATTACTGCTAATGATATCGTTCGTATTACTAAAATCCTGTATATAGTCCCTTATCATCCCCTCCAAGAGTTTACATACTATCGATGTTAGGCTAACTGGTCTGTAATTCCCAGGGATGTGTTTTGGGCCCTTTTTAAATATAGGTGCTACATTGGCTTTTCTCCAATCAGCTGGTACCATTCCAGTCAGTAGACTATCTGTAAAAATTAGGAACAACGGTCTGGCAATCACTTGACTGAGTTCCCTAAGTACCCTTGGATGCAAGCCATCTGGTCCCGGTGATTTATTAATGTTAAGTTTCTCAAGTCTAATTTTAATTCTGTCCTCTGTTAACCATGGAGGTGCTTCCTGTGTTGTGTCATGAGGATAAACACTGCAGTTTTGGTTACTGAAGCCCCCCGATTCACTCGTGAAGACTGAGGAGAAGAATAAATTCAATACCTTCGCCATCTCCCCATCCTTTGTAACCAGATGTCCTTCCTCATTCTTTATGGGGCCAATATGGTCTGTCCTCCCTTTTTTACTGTTTACATACTTAAAGAATTTTTTGGGATTTTTTTGCTCTCCTCCGCTATGTGTCTTTCATGTTCTATCTTAGCTGTCCTAATTGCGCCCTTACATTTCCTGTTGCATTCTTTATAAAGTCTGAATGCTGAGGATGATCCCTCAACCTTGTATTTTTTGAAGGCCTTCTCCTTTGCTTTTATATGCATTTTTACATTGGAGTTAAGCCATCCAGGACTTTTGTTCGCTCTTTTAAATTTATTACCCAATGGGATACATTGGCTAATGCCCTTATTTAATATGCTCTTAAAGCAAACCCATCTCTCCTCCGTATTCTTTGTTCCTAATATTTTATCCCAGTTTATGCCTTTTAGCAAGGTTTGTAGTTTAGGGAAGTTGGCTCTTTTGAAATTCAGTGTCTTTGTATTCCCTTTATGTTTCCTATTTGTGTGATTTATACTAAATCCAATTGACCTGTGATCGCTGTTACCTAAATTGCCCCGCATTTCCACATCCGTGATCAGGTCTGTATTGTTGGTAATCAGTAGATCCAGTAATGTTTTATTTCTAGTTGGTGCGTCTACCATCTGACCCATAAAATTGTCCTGCAAGACATTAAGGAACTGGCGAGCCTTAAATGAATGCGCGGTTCCCTCTGCCCAGTCTATGTCTGGATAATTAAAATCCCCCATTATGATAACACTTCCCATCCTTGCTGCTACTCCAATTTGTGATAGGAGATCCATATCCACTTCCTCCCTCAGGTTAGGGGGCCTATAGCATACTCCCAGTATTATTTTCCCCTTAGCTTTATCCCTTTGGAGCTCTACCCATAAGGATTCCACCTCCTCTCTAGCTCCCTCAGTGATGTCATCTCTCACATTCACTTGTACATTATTCTTGATATATAGGCATACCCCTCCCCCTTTTTTACCCTCTCTATCCTTGCGGTATAGGGTATACCCTTGAATGTTTGCCAGCCAATCATGAGAGCTGTTGAACCAGGTCTCTGAAATTCCCACAAAATCCAAATCCTCCTTGTACAACAGTATCTTTAGTTCACCCATCTTGTCCGCCATGCTCCTGGCATTGGTGAACATGCCACATAGTTTAGACCGGTCGCATATTGTCTTCGTATTGGGTGTTTCGAGATTGCAACTAGGACTTGCTACTATACTCACCTTGTGTTTTTGTGCTTTGGTTAACCTACCACTAATGCCCCCAATACTACCCTCTGGAATATCTTCCGCGCTGGCTATCTCTGCCTCTGGATCCTCCCCCCCATCGCCTAGTTTAAAAACCCCTCTAACTTTTTGGCCATCTTCCTTCCCAGCAGATCTGCACCCTCCTCATTTAGGTGCAGTCCATCCCTTCTATAGTACCGGTTACTGACTGAGAAGTCGGCCCAGTCCTCCAGGAACCCAAATCCCTCCTTACTACACCAGCTCTTCAGCCACTTGTTTACTTCCCTAATCTCCCTCTTCCTTTCTGGTCTGGCTCGATGTACTGGTAGTATTCCTGAGAATACTACCTTGGAGGTCCTTTTCCTCAATTTAGCTCCTAAGTCCCTAAAATCGTTCTTTAGGACACTCCATCTGCCTCTGACTTTGTCATTGGTTCCAACGTGCACCATGACAGCCGGGTCTTCCTCAGCCCCTCCCAGTAATCTGTCCACAAGATCCGTGATGTGCCGAACCCGAGTGCCCGGTAGACAACATACTGTTCGGCGCTTCAGGTCTTGGTTACAGATTGCCCTCTCTGTCCTTCTAAGAATTGAGTCCCCTACCACCAGAATCTGTCTTTCCTTTCCCTTTGCTGCCCCCCCACTCTCACTGGAGGAGTTCTTCCCCCGGCAGCTAGGAGAGTCCCTCAGCTAAAGCAGTGCTGGTCCCTGACTGGTTTCACCAATGTCACTCAAAGTAGCGTACTTATTGGGATGCTCCAGTCCTGGATCGGCCTCCCTGGCACTTCCCCCTCTACCCCTCCTGACTGTCACCCATCTACTCTTTGCTAGTGCCAGCACCTCTTTGTCTCCACCCGCCTCTGTGCTGGCCCCTGCCGGCACCTGCCGTGTACGTTCCTGGCTCTCCTTTAGTATGGAGGGACTTCTCAGTGCTGACAGTTGCTTCCCCAGATTCAGAACCTGGGCTTCCAGGGAAACAATGTGCTTACATTTTGCACAGCAGTATTCACCCTCGATCGGATGATCAAGGAACGCATACATGCGGCAAGATGTACAAAGAGTCGCCTTCTTGTCCAGATTGCTCAGAAGCAGACTCATCCGCCAGGTCTTCCACAGAATCCTGAGCTTTTAGCTCTTCCCCATCCTCAACCCATTCCTGCTCCAAACTAGGAGGCTCCGGGGAGGGGGGTTCTTGCCACCCTGCGGGATGGAGGCAATCATGCCAGCAATCCTGTGCTCTAACCCAGCTAGGGCTGAGGACATGTTCATCCTTGGTGATAAAGGGTGAAGCAGCAGCGTTGACTGTAGGCACAATACCAGATAGGCTCAGTGGCTCAGATTGCCCGGATGCCTCTGGTCCTTCAGGGGATACAACACTAGGGATACGACTGGGTTCATCAGGAACTACTGACAACAAAGGTGTGCCCTTCCCTGTA
This sequence comes from Lithobates septentrionalis, assembly GCA_037952835.1. Classification (NCBI taxonomy): domain Eukaryota; kingdom Metazoa; phylum Chordata; class Amphibia; order Anura; family Ranidae; genus Lithobates; species Lithobates septentrionalis. Next base: position 991,289 of record JBBDGP010001094.1, on the reverse strand, counting down.
GTGTTAGTCCCGCTCTTCTTTTTTGAAGACATTTACTATCCGCAAAGCCACTTGCGCTATGGCCTCCAAACAAACTGCTGAGCCCAGCGGCACTCTTCCGAATGCACGTGCGACATCATACAGGTAAAAAACAGCTAGACACAAGCAAAAAAAGGTACACTTTGCAAACAGCCACAGCTAGCCCAAAACTCCCCTGTATGGCCACTGCACACAGGTGTCCAACCTCTAGCTAGCTTGACTGATTGTTACAATCACTGGGACACCACACAATAATAAGGGGTTTCACTTACCCCTCCAGGCGCAGGGAAGCTTAGAAACTAAGAGCCCAATCTTCACCCTTCATGGCGGGTTCCTGTCACTTGAGGACCTTCAAGGACTGGGTACCCTTTTCATGTTTAGGGTCCACTCCCTTGGACCTGTACAGCACCTTGTGGGAATGCCTTAGCACTGTAGTGTCCAGGATCCCACTTCGCAGGCTCCAGCACCCGGAGGCCGCATTACAGGCAAAACCTCGCAGGATCTTGAGTCTTCTTTGCGAGGCTCGGGTACCATTTATCTAAGCATATAGAGCCTGTGTCAAATGGATACGATCGGTCAATCCCGTGATTGATTTAAGAACCGTTTGTGGGACTAGAGACCGCGCCATCCACCTTGCAGACACTGGTAAAAAACTGAAGTTCTTCCTGTATGGGAGGAGTTATATAGGGGATCACTTCCTGTTTAAAGACCTTTGGTCTACCAGTGTCCATTCACCTGGAGATGAAGTATAATCCACTAGGTAATAAATATTAGCCTAACTCTGTGCCCCATGATTTATGAAAAAGAAAATGAAATATTCAATGGGCTCAACATGCCTTTCAGCAAATTCCTTGGGGTGACTAGTTTCCAAAAAGGGGTAATTTGGGGGGGGGGGGGGGGTTTGTACTGCCCTGCCATTTTAGCACCTCAAGAAATGAGATAGGCAGTCAGAAAGTTAAACGCTTATTGAAACTTTTTTTTACCAAAGACATGTGGCTGAATACATTTTGGCCTAAATGTATGACAAAAATTGAGTATATTGGATATTTTTTTATAACAAAAAGTATAAAATATCATCGTTTCAACGTTTTTGGTCTTTATTCGTTTACATCGCAAAAAATTTAAATCCCAGTGGTGATCAAATACCACCAAAAGAAAGCTCTATTTGTGGGAAAAAAGGATGTAAATTTAGTTTGGGTACAGCGTTGCATGACCGCACAATTACCAGTTAAAGCAGCCAACTGCCAAATTGCAAAAAATGCTCTGATCATTAAGGGGATAAAACCTTCCGGGACTGATGTGGTTAAAGTGAGAATAATAAACAACTTAAAATGTACTCAACATTTCTGACATTTCAAAAAAACAAAAAAAAACAAAAAAAAGTGACCCTAGCCACCCTTTTCAATAACAGTCATAAGCCTTCCATTAATTGAGTCTTCTCAGTTTCTTAATCTGTTGACGATCAACTTTTTTGTGCAGCAGCAACCACAGCCTCCCAGACACTGTTCAGAGAGGTGCACAGTTTTCCTTCACCATAAATCTCCCATTTAAGAAGGGCCCACTAGTTCTCAATAGGGATTAGGTCAGGTTAGGGAGGGAACCATGTCATTATTCTTTCATCTTTAAGGCCTTTTGTGGCTAGCCATGCAGTGGAGCACTTTGATGCATGTGATAGAGAATTGTCCTGCATAAAGATCATGGTCTTATTAAAAGATGCTGAATTTTTCCTATACCACTGCTTAAAAGAAAGTGTCTTCTAAAAACTGGTAGTAAGTTTGAGAGTTGATTTTGAGTCCATCTTCAACCCGAAAAGGTCAAACTAACTCATGTTTAATAATATCAGCCCATACCAGTAGCCCTCAATGCTGGCATCTGAGTCCATTACTAATCCGGCCACAGGCCCTTCCATCTGGTCTGTCAATGGTCACTCATCTCATCAGTCCATAAAACCTTGGCCATGTCTCTGAGCACTGAACAGCTTGTACTTCTGGGCACTCTAGGTAGGTTGCAGTTCTGGAATATGACAGCACTGGAGGATAATGGGTTCCTAGTAGCTTCAAGTTTGATTCTTCTCAAATCTTTGGCAGTTAATTTGCATCTATTTTTCTCAACCTGTTTCTTGCGACCCTGTTGACTATTTGTAACAAAACATTTGATGGTTCTGTGATCACGTCCAATATCTTAGCAATTTCTAGAGTGCTGCAACCCTCTGAAAGGCTTTACCGTTTTTGGCTTTTTTAGTGTGTCCCATTATCAATTATACATGTTTTTTTTTTTACTGAAGTGCTTTAAAATTGATGTAATAAAAATATGTAGACTTTTTCACCATATTTCGTTGTGTGAATATTTGACCATTGGAGGGGTATTTATAGTCCCATTACATATATTTCTTTTTTTTATTTGCACTGTCAAATGTAGTGCTCCTGTAACTGGCTACAAGACTGTACTTATTTTGAAGATACAGATTTAGCATGATTACACATGCTTGAAGGCTTTAGCATCTTACAAAAGGCACTTTGTACAACAGACAAGCAAAAAACTCAGGTACACGTGAGAAAAACATTTTTAGACAACATTTTAGTTCTACTGAGACAATCACAATGACATGCGACACGCACAGGTAGTGAACGTGAACACAAAGATGTTTACGGCTCATTTACACATATGATAAATAACCAGGTGTCCACCGTAAATCACAGGAAACCTTTTTTTTAAATGCAGAATTGTGGTAAGCCTTAAGAGTCTAAAGTCATAATTGACTTTAATACAAAGCCTGAAGAAGGTATATATGTTTTTAGGATAAGTACTATTGTGTTGACAAATGTTTTGCATTCTTTAAGTGCCACTGTATGCAAGAGGATGTTAATTTTTATGATCTAGCCACAATGAAGAACTTAATGTTATGAACAGGGTTATCAACACAACAAGAAGCTATGTGCAAAGAGGAGAAATCTATAACTAAATAGAATTAATTTAATTGTTGAAGGTTATTGCATTTGTAAAACACAGGGATGTTAAGAGATCTATCATAAATCAACACAGGCCCATTTCTTCCTTTCAAATAAAACATTCTTTTTCTTTCATAAAATCACTCTAATTCTGTTTGATTCTTTTTACATTCAGGTAACAGAAAAGGGCATTCTACCCTAAGAACTCGTAAAATGCCACCCATCCCTACTTGCTTGCATTACATTTAGAATGCAAGAGTTCACACTGGAATATGTGCAGAAATAAAGGTAGAAGTCTAAGTTTCAGTACCATATTCCTGTGATCACATATTTCCTGAAAAATCCTACTTCAGGATTCCATCAGTTTTCAGCCAAAACAAAACAGACAAGACAAAATGACTGGCTAACTAAATCTTGCATTCAAAAAATTAAAGTTTATGCCAAAAGCTTTTTTTAACTTTGGATAACCGAGAAAGAATGATACCCTTGTAAAGTTTTAATTGCTGTGCCAAGTAGATTTATCATCTTCACTTGACTGGGAACCATTGTCCCAAAGGTAAAAATTTTAATTTTAGAGATATCAACAAAACAACAGGTGAGGATGAGTATTCCAATGAGGACCACTCCTTGTGGTGACAAACGTCTGAAAAAAGAATCACCCTCACTTTGCAGATATTTTTTTCTCTCATTTCCGGTTGCCTTTCCAGTACAGGAAGTGAGGGGAAATCTCCCTATTGGGATACAAACAGCAATAAATTAAACTGACAGGGGTTCTAACCCTCCCCTACTCTATACAAAGCTAAAAAAAAAAAAGTTTAGGTTATTCATGCACTTTAGCCCTAAACCCTAGCCCTGGCAAAATATACTAAACAAAATCCTTTTTTTCTTAACTACACACCTTGTGGAACAATGCTGACAATACAATCTCTCTTTGCTATCAAAAAAATAAAAGCTCAATAGACATTAAAACAAAAGAGTATATTCAAAACACTCCTTTGTCACATTCTCTCTTTTGCCAATCAGAATGATCTGTCACTGGAAACCACACGGACTGGCTCTCAGCAATGTCTCCTGGACTAATAGTCTTAATATTAACAGATTTCCAGCAGGGGACAGTGAAAGAGCAAGGACAGGGAAAGACAAGCAGAAGTTTTATTGTTTACTGCTAGAATGCAATCTTTATTATGATCTTCACTACATGGCACAAGAAAAAGCACAATATGTGTCTTAAGACACCTGTTAGTAAGTATCTAGCCATGGCAAGAGGCTCAATTTGTCCAGATTTGGTTTCTTTGCAACTAAAGCCACAAAACCTTTACAGAACAAACAAATTTCACAACCATTATGAAGGTGTACAAAGCAAACTAAGAAAAGGGGCTTAAATGTTAACCATTATGTCAAGAAGTGAACATTAAGCACAATATGTATCTTCACTTCATTTGCTTTGAAAAGCTTAATAATGAATGGTAATGGCAGGAGGTGAAATGTCGAGACAAGAAATTTACAACCAGAAAATCTTGTTTTGTTCTTTCAAGATGAGCCTTGAGTGAAATAAAAACATTACATTAATACCTTTCAAGTTTCATCAGGTCTGTGAAATTAAAGTTATTAAGACCAACCTGTCTTTGGTTCTCAGTTGTATAATGTAGGAAACAAGTAAAACATGTAAATGTGAAAAACAATGAAACTAAATTCAAACCAAAAACATATACCATAAGAAAACTGTTAAAGTGAAGTAAGATTCAATACAAAGAGAAAAAGATTGTCTATAACATGTTTTCAAAACTTTAAAGTAACAAATCAACTCAAAGTGAATTACATTTAGTTTGTTAAAGTGGTCTGTAAACCCTTACAGACCACTTTAACCACTTCAGCCCCGGAAGGATTTACCCCCTTCCTGACCAGAGCACTTTTTACAATTCGGCACTGCGTCGCTTTAACTGCTAATTGCGCGGTCATGCAATGGTGTACCCAAACGGAATTTGCGTCCTTTTCTTCCCACAAATAGAGCTTTCTTTTGATGGTATTTGATCACCTCTGCCGTTTTTATTTTTTGGGCTATACACGGAAAAAGACCGAAAATTTTGAAAAAAAATGATATTTTCTACTTTTTGTTCTAAAAAAAATCCAATAAACTCAATTTTAGTCATACATTTAGGCCAAAATGTATTCGGCCACATGTCTTTGGTAAAAAAAATGTCAATAAGCGTATATTTATTGGTTTGCGCAAAAGTTATAGCGTCTACAAACTAGGGTACATTTTCTGGAATTTACACAGCCTTTAATTTATGACTGCCTATGTCGTTTCTTGAGGTGCTAAAATGGCAGGGCAGTACAAAACCCCCACAAATGACCCCATTTTGGAAAGTAGACACCCCAAGGAATTTGCTGAGAGGCATGTTGAGCCCATTGAATATTCATTTTTTTTGTCCCAAGTGATTGAATAATGACAAAAAAAAAAAAAAAAAATTACAAAAAGTTGTCACTAAATGATATATTGCTCACACAGGCCATGGGCATATGTGGAATTGCACCCCAAAATACATTTAGCTGCTTCTCCTGAGTACGGGGATACCACATGTGTGGGACTTTTTGGGAGCCTAGCCGCGTACGGGGCCCCGAAAACCAATCACTGCCTTCAGGATTTCTAAGGGCGTACATTTTTGATTTTACTCCTCACTACCTATCACAGTTTTGAAGGCCATAAAATGCCCAGATGACATAAAACCCCCCCAAATGACCCCATTTTGGAAAGTAGACACCCCAAGCTATTTGCTTTGAGGCATGTTGAGTCCATGGAATGTTTTATATTTTGACACAAGTTGCGGGAAAGTGACAAATTTTTTTTTTTTATTTTTTTTTTTTTGCACAAAGTTGTCACTAAATGATATATTGCTCACACAGGCCATGGGCATATGTGGAATTGCACCCCAAAATACATTTAGCTGCTTCTCCTGAGTATGGGGATACCACATGTGTGGGACTTTTTGGGAGCCTAGCCGCGTACGGGACCCCGAAAACCAATCACGGCCTTCAGGAATTCTAAGGGCGTACATTTTTGATTTTACTCCTCACTGCCTATCACAGTTTCGGAGGCCATGGAATGCCCAGGTGGCACAAACCCCCCCCCAAATGACCCCATTTTGGAAAGTAGACACCCCAAGCTATTTGCTGAGAGGCATGGTGAGTATTTTGCAGCTCTCATTTGTTTTTGAAAATAAAGAAAGACGAGAAAAAAAAATTTTTTTTTTCTTTTTTCAATTTTCAAAACTTTGTGACAAAAAGTGAGGTCTGCAAAATACTCACTATACCTCTCATCAAATAGCTTGGGGTGTCTACTTTCCAAAATGGGGTCATTTGGGGTTTTTTTTTGCCACCTGGGCATTCCATGGCCTCCGAAACTGTGATAGGCAGTGAAGAGTGAAATCAAAAATTTACGGCCTTAGAAAGCCTGAAGGCGGTGCTTGGTTTTCGGGGTCCCGTACGCGGCTAGGCTCCCAAAAAGTCTCACACATGTGGTATCCCCGTACTCAGGAGAAGCAACAGAATGTATTTTGGGGTGTAATTTCACATATTCCCATGGCATGTTTGAGCAATATATCATTTAGTGACAACTTTGCGCAAAAAAAAATAAAAAAAATAAAAAAAATAAAAAATTGTCTCTTTCCCGCAACTTGTGTCACAATATAAATTATTCCATGGACTCAACATGACTCTCAGCAAATAGCTTGGGGTGTCTACTTTCCAAAATGGGGTCATTTGGGGGGGTTTTGAACTGTCCTGGCATTTTATGCACAACATCTAGAAGCTTATGTCACACATCACCCACTCTTCTAACCACTTGAAGACAAAGCCCTTTCTGACACTTATTGTTTACATAAAAAAATAATTTTTTTTTGCAAGAAAATTACTTTGAACCCCCAAACATTATATATTTTTTTTAAAGCAAATGCCCTACAGATTAAAATGGTGGGTGTTTAATTTTTTTTTTCACACAGTATTTGCGCAGCGATTTTTCAAACGCATTTTTTGGGGAAAAAACACACTTTTTTACATTTTAATGCACTAAAACACACTATATTGCCCAAATGTTTGATGAAATAAAAAAGATGATCTTAGGCCGAGTACATGGATACCAAACATGACATGCTTTAAAATTGCGCACAAACGTGCAGTGGCGACAAACTAAATACATTTTTAAAAGCCTTTAAAAGCCTTTACAGGTTACCACTTTAGATTTACAGAGGAGGTCTACTGCTAAACTTACTGCCCTCGATCTGACCTTCGCAGCGATACCTCACATGCATGGTGCAATTGCTGTTTACATTTGACGCCAGACCGACGCTTGCGTTCGCCTTAGCGCGAGAGCAGGGGGGACAGGGGTGCTTTTTTTTTTTTTTTTTTTTTTTTTTTTTCTTTATTATTATTATTTTTTTATCTTATTTTTAAACTGTTCCTTTCATTTTTTTTTTAAATCATTTTTATTGTTATCTCGGGGAATGTAAATATCCCCTATCATAGCAATAGGTAGTGACAGGTACTCTTTTTTGCAAAAATTGGGGTCTATTAGACCCTAGATTTCTCCTCTGCCCTCAAAGCATCTGACCACACCAAGATCGGTGTGATAAAATGCTTTCCCAATGGCGCTGTTTACATCCGGCGAAATCTACGTCATAAAATGCTCGTAGCTTCCGGTTTCTTAGGCCATAGAGATGTTTGGAGCCACTCTGGTCTCTGATCAGCTCTATGGTCAGCTGGCTGAATCACCGGCTGCATTTTCAGGTTCCCTGTTGAGACAGGAGAGCCAGAGAAAAACACGGAAGACGGTGGGGGGGGGGCATTCCCTCCCACTGCTTGTAAAAGCAGTCTAGAGGCTAATTAGCCGCTAGGATTGCTTTTACATGAAAGCCGACCGCTGGCTGAAAAGAATGATACCAAGATGATACCTAAACCTGCAGGCATCATTCTGGTATAACCATTCAAAGTCGTGAATGGCGTACCTGAAGACAAAAAAATGGTTAACAATAAAGCACAGTAAACGGTAAAGTATAAAAAATTGCATACCTGAAAAACAAACATGATAAAACATAATAACAATAAAACATTGCAGAATAGAATACAGTAAAAAAGAGCAGAACAATAGAGAGAGAGAATAGAGAGAGAAAGAACAATAAAACGACAACTATTTTTTTTTTATTTTATATTTTTGTATGTGTTTTTTTTTTTTGTAACTAACTTTTATAACTGTACCCGGTTCCAGGTTCGGGTCTCTCAAAATGCGATGGCATCTTGGGAGACCCTGTGAAAGTGTGCCTAGTCTGTGGAATGCTGTACCCTACGCTAATAGTCAACTAGTGAATGGTAGCGTTCAAAACATTCACCAATGCAAAGACCAGGATTGTCAGGACAGGAGGGACAATAATAGCGGGTGTCACGCCTATATCCGCGCTTGCTGCAGACACAACATCTTTTTTGGGGGGGTTCGTTGGGTAGGGGTACTCGGGAGGACATAAAGAAAATGCCTCTCATGCAGCCGACTGCATTTGGTTGGGGATGTGAATGGGGGAAGTACGGGCGCTGCAGAAGCGGTGGGTTCCCAATTAGGATTGGCGAATGCAGCAGGAAGGGCACTATGGGCACGACGGGCCTGTGTTTGTCTTTTTGGTGGCAGCGGGACACTACTTGTGCTTGCCACCTCACCAGCTTGAACTGCACTTATGGGACTCGCCACGTCACCAAGTGTTACTGCAGTGCTGGTTTGACTACGACCGGGGTGTACTAGGCCGCTGGCGCTTGCCAGTTCACCAAAACGCTACCAAAAAATCTGTTAGCGATCGCAGGGATCAGGCCTGACTCTGCGAACGCTGCAGTTATGTGTTTAGTGTTCTGTAAGTGACAGTGATCGATCGATACTGCACTTGGGTGGGCTGGGCCGGGCGGAGGGGCAAAACGCAGGTGCTAGCAGGTATCTGGGCTGATCCCGCTAACACTGCGTTTGTGGGAACCCTAAACTGCTGGGGACGCTAGTATAGATCTGATCGGATCAGATATTGATCCGTTCAGATACTATACCACTAAGGGAGGCGTATGCTGCGTGCGTGGGTGTTAGCGGTACTGGCGCTAATCTGACGCTGCCTGGGGCTGGTGCTTGCCAGTTCACCAAAACGCTACCAAAAAAACTGTTAGCGATCGCAGGGATCAGGCGTGACTCTGCGAACGCTGCAGTTATGCGTTTAGTGTTTTGTAAGTGACAGTGATCGATTGATACTGCACTTGGGTGGGCTGGGCCGGGCGGACGGGAAAAACGCAGGTGCTAGCAGGTATCTGGGCTGATCCCGCTAACACTGCGTGTTTGGGAACCCTAAACTGCTGGGGACACTAGTATAGATCTGATCGGATCAGATATTGATCCGTTCAGATACTATACCACTAAGGGAGGTGTACGGTGCGTGCGTGGGTGTTAGCGCTACTGGCGCTAACCTGACGCTGCCTGGGGCTGGTGCTTGCCAGTTCACCAAAACGCTACCAAAAAAACTGTTAGCGATCGCAGGGATCAGGCCTGACTATGCGTACGCTGCAGTTATGCGCTTAGTGTTTTGTAAGTGACAGTGATCGATCGATACTGCACTTGGGTGGGCTGGGCTGGGCCGGGCGGAGGGGCAAAACGCAGGTGCTAGCAGGTATCTGGGCTGATCCCGCTAACACTGCGTTTTCGAGAACCCTAAACTGCTGGGGACGCTAGTATAGATCTGATTGGATCAGATATTGATGCGTTCAGATACTATACCACTAAGGGAGGTGTATGCTGCGTGCGTGGGTGTTAGCGGTACTGGCGCTAATCTGACGCTGCCTGGGGCGACGCATATCACCGCCGGGCGATCAGGGGGCTAAACCTTTATTCGGTAATAAACGGCGGGTGCCCTGACACTATAAAAAATAAACGAACTAACCAGCGTCACCCGTAACAGTTATACGGTGATCAGTGGTGAAAGGGTTAACTAGGGGGCAATCAAGGGGTTAAAACATTTATTAGGTAGTATATGGGGGTCCCTGTCGCTATAAAACGCTGACGGCGAACCTAAATATTTATGTCCCTAACTAGCGTCACCAGCGACACTAATACAGCGATCAGAAAAATGATCGCTTAGTGACACTGGTGACGGGGGGTGATCAAGGGGTTAAAACTTTATTAGGGGGGGTTAGGAGGGTACCCTAGACCTAAAGGGGGCCTAACATTCACTGCCCTAACACACTAACTGTCACAAACTGACACCAATACAGTAATCAGAAAAAAAAAAAAAAAAAAAAAAAAAACCTGCTTTGTGTCAGTTTGTGACGGGGGGGGGGTGATTGGGGGGGGATCGGGGGGCGATCGGGGGGGGGATCGGGGTGTAATGTGTGCCTGGCATGTTCTACTGTGTGTGTGTGTGTTGTGCACTCACATTCCAGTCTTCTCTCCTCGGCCCGGAACGGAAAATACCGAGCCGAGGAGAGATGACATCATTTCCTCTGCCTCTGTGTACAATACAGAGGCAGGGAAATGATCCCATTGGCTGGGAGCGATCGCGAGGGGGGGGCCACGAATGGATGGCCTCCCCCTCACCACCGATCGCCGGGGGACATTTGCCGACCGTCGCAGGCACCGGGGGGGGGTCCGATCGGACCCCCCACCCGCGGGCAGGCAGGGACGTACAGGTAAGCCCTTTTGCCTGCCCGTGCCGCTTTGTCGACGTACATCGTCGTGCGGCGGTCGGCAAGTGGTTAACCTACAGGTAAGCCTAGATTAAGGCTTACCCGTAGGTGCAAGAAATATCTCCTTAACCTACAAGCTTAAGGAGAAATTTTTCTAAAAACGGGCAGGCATGTCTATGGCGCAGGCGCACTGAGAGTGCCGTTAGTGAAGGCCATCATGCCGTCACTGATGGCTCCCGCGCATGCGCCAGAGTGACGACATCACTGCTCCGGCCAGTCACAGCGCCGGAGCAGTGATACCCGGAAGTCACTCCGGGTATCATGGCGGCGATGGAGGAGGTGAACGAGGGTCGCTTCGATATCAGGTAAGTAATTCATAATGAGCTAGTATGCTATGCATACTAGCTCATTATGCCTTTGTCCTGCAGGGTGGGTTTTTTTTTATTTTTACTTCCTCTTTAAAGCACTGGGTATCATAAACTAACATTTTAATATAAAATGCTTATTTTCACATTTTTTCCTATTCATTTTGGATCTCAGTGTTGCTGATCAGTTGATCAACCTTTTTGCAGCCACTTTCTGTGTAAATGTCTAAAGCCTACACACATGCAGTTTTTTTTTTTCAACCCAGCGGGCTGAATGAGAAAAAGCTGACAGCTCAGGTTGGAGCTGTTGTACTAACAATCTCCCTTGCTATTGTATTGTGTTCTAACAGGGGGACACTCCGGTCAGTGCTCTCAGCTATTGGTTTAGAGTGCTGACCGGAAGCCAGTCAGCAGACTTATTTTGGTTCATGCCCCTTCGACAAAAAACGGCCAAATAGCCGGCTTCTGTTACACCGGCTGCAGTACACATGGTCCGAATGTCGCCCTTGTGTACTGGGCTTAAAAGGTGGGTTTTCTGGTGGTGAGAACAATGAACTTGTGTTGAAACTAACCTGTGTGGCAGGGTGACAATATAAGAGAGCAATTGGTAAACAGGGAAAGAGCACAGTCAACCTATGACAGAAAGTGCCTGAACAGGGCTCTTCAGGACAGGTTCACAAAATACTCGTAACATAAGCTGTAGATTTTAAATTAATCACAATAACGTTGGAAATTACAATAATATGTTAGAGTTTTAATGACATATTAGTGATGGGGTTTATACTGAAAATCAGTAAAGTTTTTGTACCCTTATAGGCTTTTCAGAGTTCAAACAACAAATTTGCAAGTTGCACACACAGCACAGACATTTTGTCTACTTTGAAAGAGAATGTGGATGTTTAAATATATAGGCCTGTTATTTTTAACTTTAGCAAAGAAACTATCCCTTGCTCACCAAGTACCCTCTGATGTGGGCGAACGTATCACAAAAGTACCCCATGATGTGAGCAGCTACTGCTGCGACACTGCGTAACTTTGAATGACTGGTCTTCAAACAATCCAATATGGTTTGAAATAAGTAACATATATTCAACTGATCTGTTTTATAGGACACCTTTATTTGCTAAAACCTTAATGTATATCTGAACGCAGAATAATAAACAATAAGTTAAAAAAATACTGGATCTGTTGGTTGCAATGTTTTTTTGGAAGGTGGGGGGGGGATCTCCCTTTATTTTCACCTGTTAATCCTGTGAACACGACATTTTTCTGCTCTCTCCTGTATCTATAAAAGGGAGCCATAGTTGTCATCCAAACTGGCCTTCCAACATAGTTAAAGGGAAGCAGGGAAAATGGGATTATTACGGTGCCAAAAACAGGTTTGGAACACATTTATTATAAAAATATATTTTTATTAATATACAAATCTAAAAAGTATACATAATTCATACATATACATTATGACCATTTAAATTAGACAAAGAATGAGCTTAGACCATACAGATATTAATCGATACCCAGGATGTTGAAAGGTGATCGATAATGTTGTTGATCCCTACTAGTTTCGCCAAAACATTGGCTTTATCAGGGGAATAAGCAAATAATACACAAGGAATAAAAACACTGAAAAGAGGAAAAGAGAAATTACATTAGTTATCAAGCCCAAATCTCCCAAATTCATTCAAGCGAGCGATCATGTTGCAGAAAAGCCCAATATTGTCCAGCTCAAACTCCCCCGCTCCCCCAAACATGAACACCCCACAGCTCCCACGTCGAAACATACCGTGCCAAACTATTGGAACATAGAGCGAGCACCACCAAGGAACGGGGGATGGCAGTTGATCCCAACCCTGTATTTGGCTACAGAGGGCTCAAATGGATGCCTATAAGAACTGAATATATTTTTAAGATCCCTCTCATCTGGCTATGCTGTTTAGAGAACCGGGTGATGATTCTAACCGAAGGGTTGGACTTAACAGGCTTGCTTGAATGGATAAGATCATGCCTATTTCGTTTAGTAACTCTATTGAAGGCTCTCTTCAGCAGGGAACGACTGTATCCCCGCTGGAGAAGTCTTTCATATAGATCATTGGCTGCCTGGTGGAAATCTGAATCCAATGTACAGTTCCTTCTAAGTCTTAAAAATTTACTATAGGAGATACTGTTGAGTAAAGGCTGGGGGTGTGCACTAGTGGCATGTAAAATAGTGTTGCCCGCAGAAGACTTGCGGTACAGGGATCAATGCAGAACACAATCCTGACCCACATGTATCTGCTCTGGTTACTGCGCATGCGCCCGGGCCGCTTTTTCGTCTGCTCCCGATTGGCTAACTGATGACGGCTGGTCGGGTGGAGGACTCTTAAGGCTGCCAAAAACTTCTCACATTCACTTGTTACTGGGAATGCGCTGTGGTTCGCTTGTGTCTGACTAAGGTAAAAAACAATACTTTCATCTATATAGAATGAGTGCTCATCTCCTTCCTTACTTTTTTGTTATATACCGCTGGGTGGCTTTTATGCTGACTATACATACTGAACTTATATTTAGATAATCTTGCCTATTGGATCTACTGGGAGGCTTCTCCTTTATCGGGGGATTCCGTATTCAGTTCCTTTGACAGCGGGACCCCCAAAAAATATGTGCATCCCATTGTGAATTTTGGCGTTTGCATTGTTCATGGTAAGCGCCTTCATTTATTTCTTCACACGTATTTTATATCTGTGAATGTTATATAATAAAGATGCCTTATTTTAAGCTTCATTAGCTCCTTAGTAATGCTCACATTGTGCATGAAATTTTTGTTTCAGTTCCGCCGGCTATAATATTGCGTTTTTGGTCCAAACACAATCAGGCATCGATTTCAGTCGACTCAGCGCATTTTCTAGTGTTTTTTATAAGTCTAACTATGGTATGTAATTGAGGCTTTGTAGCCCACTTGGATCAATGAACATATTATTTCTAGTTAAGCTTAGTAATTTATACGTTAATTTTCAGTTCTTATAGGCACCCATTTGAGCCCTCTGTAGCCAAATACAAGGTTGGGATCAACTGCCATCCCCCGTTCCTTGGTGGTGCTCGCTCTATGTTCCGATAGTTTGGCACGGTATGTTTGGGATGTGGGAGCTGTGGGGTATTCATGTTTGGGGGAGCAGGGGAGTTTGAGCTGGACAATATTGGGATTTTCTGCAACATGATCGCTCACTTGAATGAATTTGGGAGATTTGGGCTTGATAACTAATGTAATTTCTCTTTTCCTCTTTTCAGTGTTTTTATTCCTTGTGTATTATTTGCTTATCCCCTGATGAAGCCAATGTTTTGGCGAAACTAGTAGGGATCAACAACATTATCGATCACCTTTCAACATCCTGGGTATCGATTAATATCTATATGGTCTAAGCTCATTCTTTGTCTAATTTAAATGGTCATAATGTATATGTATGAATTATGTATATTTTTTAGATTTGTATATTAATAAAAATATATTTTTATAATAAATGTGTTCTAAACCTGTTTTTGGCACCGTAATAATCCCATTTTCCTTGCTTCCCTTTGACTATTCAGTTTAGGGATGAGGTGCCGTATCTATTACGACATTCCATCCAAAACCCCCCTTTTCTGGCCTTCCAACATGTGTGCTTTTGTTTATCTCCATTAGGAAGAAGGAACTGGTTTACTAATTTACATACACAAACCCCCCCCCCCCCCCCCCCCCCAAAAACATTGTTTTTGCTTGCTTATCTCACAGAAAGTGACAAGGACACTGCATTAAGCTGTCCAGAAATGGTTTGAATCCTGGTCGGTTCAGCAGGAACCGGCTGAGATTCAAACCATGTATGGGCAGGCTAAATGTACCCAAGTTAAAAGAGATGTTTTTATTTTTATTTTAGATTTATACTTACCTAGGTGGATGCAGCATTAGACCGATGCTGCATCTGTGCCCTGTCATCTCTGCACTGAGAACAGAGCCACCGAACACCGCCCATGGCTCGGTTCTCACAGCTCCCCGAGAGGAGAGCTGCTTACTGTCAGTCAGTGTCTCTCCTCTCTGCTTCTCCACACTCACTGGAGCGCTGAGCTGTGGAGGGGCAGGGAGCAGCTGTCCCAGCGGCTCGCTGAGATTGCCATCAGTCAAGGCAGCTGGCGGATCCAAACTTGGGAAGTCGGGATGACGCGGTGGCTCGACTGGGGGGCAGTGACATCAGCGGAGAGCAGACTTCAGACCGCTCTCCGCTGAAAACGTGTCACGGGAATGCAAAACGAATTGCACTCCTGTGACCCAGAGGAGAAGCCCAGCCTAAAAAGCTCAGGCTGGATTTTTCCTTTAATTAATCAATCAACTTGGGCACAACCAGCCTGTGGGATTTTACATGTGATTATATATTATATAACAGCCACTAGCAATGATCATTGTGTTTTTCCGGCGGAGACATCTTCCCTCACTAGGAGAACACAATGGCTCTGCATGGTGGCAGGAAAGAAAATTGAGCTGGCTTTACTGGCAAGATCTACAGGTATTTTCTGCACTTGCTTAAAATGTTCTTACCCTGAAAAATGAACACTAATTCAGGTACTTTATCCAAGTATTCATAAGCTGCAATATACATTTTTGTTTTTAGTTTTGAAAACACTTTAAACTGTAATGATGACTTTACCTTAAAATGTTTCTTTACTCTAGATTTTTTTTTTCCTTTTACAGATACTTTAATAAAAGGTCACTACTGAGGCTGGGTTGACACTTATGCAAATTGAATGTGGGTTTCCCTGCATCCAATTCGCATGACAGGAGAGATAGACCTCTGGTGTGACACACCTCTGGGGTGGCCTCGGAGTGCACTGCAGAAGGGTCCTGTGCATCTTTGGCTCTGTTTCAGGTCCAAATTCAGGCAAAGATTCGGACCTTATTCAGACTTGAAACAGTGAATGGGGATGCACCGGACCCCCTGCTGTGAGCCACGGTCGCAGATAGTGTGAACCCAGCCTTACCTGTCCAGGTCTCAAGAGATAGGGAGAGGATGTACAAGTTCCACCAGGATCAACAGGGTATTAATTGTTATGCCATATGCAGGGCCAGGCAGAAGGATTACAGAATGAGGAAGGAGTAGAAAACTTCGGATGAGGTTCCCTTTCTGTCCACTAGTTGGAATCGCCTTACCAGGGACTACAGAGACAAAGTGACCCACATGAATGAAGATGTAAGGGGGCAATCCAATTAAAAGGATAGAATAAACCAATGCAGGGAATATCTGGGAAGTAGGAATATCAGGAATTTGTCTGGCAAGACTGCAGCACAGCCGTAGGCGAAGGAAGAACGTTGAGAAAGGCAGACAAGTTCTCATCTCCTGTAGACCGCAGGTAGAGCGAAAAGGAAACCACCTAAGGAACCCAGTGACAGGG
Organism: Lithobates septentrionalis; assembly: GCA_037952835.1. Classification (NCBI taxonomy): domain Eukaryota; kingdom Metazoa; phylum Chordata; class Amphibia; order Anura; family Ranidae; genus Lithobates; species Lithobates septentrionalis. The sequence continues at coordinate 974,872 of JBBDGP010001094.1, read as the reverse complement.
GTAATGGCAATACTTTCCAATACAAAATCGGCAAAGAAATCACCAGACACCATGGTCAAGACCTACGGAAGCAAAGGGAAGGCAGGATAGTCCCCCTAGCCTGAAAACCAGTGAATTGGGAATAAGTAGCCATGGAAAGGGTAGAAAAGGGTGCGTCAGGACCTGGGACAGGGCCTGGGGCTAAAGCCAGGAAGGGCCTGCCATGGCAAAATAGAGTAGCATGGTCTCTAAGTAGAGGAACTAAACTCCTAAAGTAGAGGGAAATCTACTAGATTAGGAACTGGGGACCTAAGAGCAATAAACTAGTCCCAGGCTGTCTAATGCTGCGTACATACGGTCGGACTTTCCGACATAAAATGTGCGATCGGAGCTTGTCATCAGAAATTCCGACCGTGTGAAGGCTCCATCGGACAGTTTCCATCGGCATGTCCGTCGCACAAAATTTGAGATCTGGTTCTCAAATTTTCCGACAACAAAATTTGTTTGCGTAAATTCCAATCGCGTGTACACAATTCCGACCCACAAAGTGCCACGCATGCTCGGAATCAAGCAGAAGAGCCACACTGGCTATTAAACTTCATTTTTCTTGGCTTGTCGTAAGTGTTGTACGTCACTGTGTTCTTGACGTTTGGAATTTCTGACAAGATTTGTGTGACCGTGTGTATGCAAGACAAGTTTGAGCCAACAGTGGTTGGAAAAAATCCATGGATTTTGTTGTTGGAATGTCCGATCAATGTCCGATTGTGTGTATGGGGCATCAGAGTAAGAGAAAACAGTCTCATAATAAGCAGTTGCCTAGTCCTGACAAGGTGGTCACAAAAATCTCTTCTCCCTAATGAAGCACCACAAAACAAAGGGGAAATTCCAATCCCTTTAGCGAGAAAAGGCTTACAGGGATGCATGAATGAATGAATGATTTGTAAAGCGCTGCAAATGCGAACTGAATCGCCTCAAGGCGCTAAATGCGTTTTGTGTTGTCAGCTTCTTACAAGAGGAAGGTCTTGATTTTTTTCCTGAAGGCCAGATGGTTTTCTTCCATGCGGATGTGAGTCGGAAGAGAGTTCCATTGCCGAGGTCCCTGGACTGTGAATCTTCGCTCTCCCTTTGCTTTGTAACGGTATTTGGGAATGAGGAGGAGGTTTTGGTTAGATGATCGCAGGTTGCGATTGGGTGTGTAGTGTTTTATCTTCTCTCAGAGGTATTGAGGGGCGTTACCTTCCATGCATTTGTGGGTGAGGCAGAGGGTCTTGAATGTGATCCAATTCTTTACGGTTAGCCAATGTAGGCTCCTCAGGGATGGGGACTCCCAGGGTTTTTTTCCTGTTAGCAGTCTTGCCGCCGCGTTTTGGATGGCCTGTAGGCGCGCAAGCTGATATTGGGGTAATCCTATGTAGAGCGAGTTTGCGTAGTCGAGTCGGGAATTGATGATTGTTCCAACTACTGCTTCTTTGTCCTCTTCTGGGATGAAGGGGATGAGTCTGCGTAGCAGGCGGAGGAGATGGTGAGATCCGCTAACTACTGATCCTATTTGTGCATCCATTGTCATTTCTGAGTCAAAGATAACTCCGAGACTCTTGGCTTTGGTGCTTGGAGAGATGGTCTGTCCAAAGATGGTGGGAGGTGTCCATGGAGTCTTGGTTTTGGGATTTTGGTTAGCATGTAGGAGAAGAAGTTCTGTTTTTGACCCGTTGAGTTTGAAGGAGCTAATGGATATCCAGTCATCTATCAAACTGAGGCATTTCTCTAATTGCTGATGATGGTCTTTTTGTCCGGTGATGCGAAAGTAGATTTGGGTGTCGTCAGCATATGAGTGGAAGCAGAGGTCCGATTTTTTGATGATTTTGGATTTTGAGGAGTGGGCGGATGTAGATGTTGAATAGCACTGGCGACAAGGGTGAACCCTGAGGGACTCCACAGGAGATTGTCCGGGTTTCAGAGGTGAATGCTCCTAGTTTCACTGTCTGAGAGTGATTCTCTAAGAAGGATGCAAACCATTTTAGACTAGAATCTGAGGCTCCTGCTACTTCTGTGAGGCGGACAAGTAGAGTATTGTGGTCCACTGTATCAAATGCTGCACTGAGGTCTAACAGTACCAGGAGACATGATTCTCCGTCATCTGCTGCTTCAAGAGCTTCATCCCATATTTTGAGAAGTGCAGTTTCTGTGCCATGGCCTGGGCGGAAGCCTGATTGCAGAGGGTCCAGGAGTTGATGTGTGTCCAGGTGGCGTTGTAGCTGTTGTACTACCGCTTTCTCCATAATCTTGGAGGCTTGTTATCGGTCTGAGGTAGTTTGGGTCCTTAGCGTCGAGATTGGGTTTCTTTAGCAGGGGTTTGACGATGCCTTGCTTGAGGGTGGTTGGCACAATCCCTTCTTTGAACGACTGATTTATGAGGTGTGTTATAGTGGGAGCCAGGATGTTGGAGCATTCTTTCAGGAGTTTCGTGGGAATGATGTAGTTTGGTGATGTGCTGTCTCGAAGGCTTCTCATAATGTTTTTAGTCGTGTCAGCGGTGATTGGGGTCAAAGAGAAGTCCGGTGGTTGTGTGATGTTCGTGTTGATATCCTCTTTTTGCTTTGGTTGGGTAAGGTTGGTTGTTTTTTTCTGTTGAATTGCTTTACGAATGTTGTCGATGAAGAAATTTAATAAATCATTGCAGAATTCTTGAGTATTGTTTGCTGGGGGCTCTAAGCAGGTTGGGTTCATTTACTGGGCGACTATTTTGAAAAGTTCCCGCGGCCGGTTTAAGGCAGTTGAGTTGGTGTTCGAGAAGTGTTCTTTTTTGGCTTTAAATATTGCTTTGTGGTATTTCATAATGAGTACTTTGTAGTTTATATGGTTTTCCTTGGTAGGATTTCTTCTCCATGCTCTTTCAGCACTTCTACGTTCTTGCTTGAGTAGGGTGAGAGTGCCATTAAACCATCTCAAGTTTTTTTTGCGGATGAGTGTTCTGCGTTTTGGCGCTACTGAGTCTGCTGTTTGTAGTAATGCCTTGTTTAGGGAGTTGAGTGTTTGTTCCGTTGAGAGGTTTAAGTTTAGCAATTGTATTTTGTTTGATAATGTGGTTTTGAAGAGTTCAGAGTGCAGTTTCTTCTGAGATCTGTTCCAGTGTGTTGTTGTTGCATGTTTCTGTTTTTGGAGGGTGGTGTTAGTGGTGATTTTAAATTTGATGGCGTGGTGGTCCGTCCATGGTAGTGGTGTGTTGTCGAATATGTTGATGTCCATATTCTGTTTGAAGATGAGGTCTAGAGTGTGTTCTGAACCGTGCGTGTCCTGGCCGCTACTTACTTGTTGGAATGGTGCTGCGGCTGCGTCTAGGAGGATCTAGGATGGACGCTGGTCAGGTTCAGAGTCTCCAGTGGTAACCTGTGCCCCTGCAGTGAGGTCCGGTGTCGAGGAGGGGGTGTTCCAGGTGTAGGGGCACGGGGGCCCGCTGGACAGGTGTGGGAGGGGTGTGAGGTGGCTGGCTGGCCGGAGCTAGGCTGCAGCCGTGGTCTGTCCCCCGGGTCTAGCAGCTAGAGAACGAGGTGATTGGACAGCGGCTGCGGTGGTGCCCGGTGGGAGGTTTGGGACCTTGGTCGGGGGGTGTCAGTGGGATGGTGGGTCCTGACTGGAGGTGTGCCGATGCCTGTGAGGGGGGGTCAGGAGGGACCGGGTCCCGGTACTAACCTGCTGGGGGGTCCGGGGATGAGCTACGGGTGGATGGTAGAGATTGCAGCCGCACTGGGTGGACCAAGATGGCCGACGGGCTAGGCCCGAGCCACGGGCTGTCCTGATGCTCGAGCTCCCGAGGTGGCTGAGGTCCTGTCCGTGGATGGTGGGTTGGGTCCCAGTACTAACCTGCTGGGGGGGTCCGGGGATGAGCTCCGGGTGGAAGGTGGTGATTGCTGTCGCACTGGGTGGACCAAGATGGCCGACGGGCTAGGCCTGAGCCGCGGGCTGGCCTGATGCTAGAGCTCCGGAGGTGGCTGAGGTCCCGTCCGTGGATGGTGGGTTGGCCCCGGTTGGATGGAGCATGCTGACCTGCCGATGAAGGCTGGGGGTGAGCGGCGGGCCGGTGCTGACCGGAGCTGGCCGGAGCTACGGAGTGTCCTGTGAGACTGCTCCGGGAGGCTGACGGCTGGCTCAGCGTTCCTGCGGCCGAGGCAGCATGGTGGAGCGGTGAGGTTGGGCTTGGCGGATCTGGCAGGAAGGGTCCGGGGATCCCGTTTCTGGTCCACGCAGCTGGTGGGGGGGGGGCCCTGTACAAAGCGCTGGGAGTCCGGGGATAGTCCTGATGGATGGAAGGCTGGGTGGCCGGAGCACTAGAAGCCGGAGCTTCCACACGCACGTCTGCTCTCTGTGCATGAACATGAGGGGGAAGTATAACGTGATACGATGCCTTTACCGAAAGGGGTGAGACTCCCAGATATACAGTAAGAGCACTAGCCACAGGTGTACAGGAGTTTTGGCAGAGCCTAGCTAGAGGGTAGACAAATGGCTTGGTTAAACGAAACCCATGGGAGCCGGACTACTAAAATAGTTTATACCAAAGCATCATGTTCTTGGTAGTATGTACAGCCTCCAAGGACAAGGGTTGCAATGTAGGAGTTGGCAAGTCCTTGAATTCCTTCAGAGAAGCTAAGACAACAAATACCCGTTATAACAATGGGGTTAGGAAAACCTTGTTCTTTCCTATGCAGCAAGTAGAAATGGATAATAGGGAGGGAGACAGGAAGAAAGAGAGACAGAGGACATTCAGATAACAAAATCCTAGGATTTTTTCCGACGGATGTTGGCTCAAACTTGTCTTGCATACACGGTCACACAAAGTTGTCGGAAAATCCGATCATTCTGAACGCGGTGACGTAAAACACGTACGTCAGGACTATAAACGGGGCAGTAGCCAATAGCTTTCATCTCTTTATTTATTCTGAGCATGCGTGGCACTTTGTGCATCGGATTTGTGTACACACGATCGGAAATTCCGACAACGGATTTTGTTGTCGGAAAATTTTATAGCAAGCTCTCAAACTTTGTGTGTCGGAAAATCCGATGGAAAATGTGTGATGGAGCCTACACACGGTCGGAATTTCCGACAACAAGGTCCTATCACACATTTTCCATCTGAAAATCTGACCGTGTATACGGGGCATATGACATTCTGATGATCTGATGTATCACATTCTCAGTGGCGTCTACACAGAATAGTAGGGCAGAGGGCAAGAACTGTAACCTTAAAGAAAGATTGGGGTTATCTATATTAAGGAGAGAGTTCCCTATTAATTTCTCCAGCCCAATTAGCCATAGTCTGAGCAACTGCTAGGATGACAATGGCAGGTTGTAGGGCAGGGCCTCCAAGTGCAAAGGAGGACTTCAGAAAGTCTCCAAACACCTTTCCACTGAATCTTTAAAAGGAAGGGGTAGCCTCAATAGAAACGGTAGATTAAGCATTCAGTGCAAGAACGGCTGGGTCCACAGTGGACCCAGGCATTTGTTAAATTCTGTGTCCATAGGATATAAGTTGTCAGGAAAATGAAATAACCTCTCTGAATTTAGCTAATTGTGGTATAAGACCCAGATCCAGGATAGAAAAAGGGTTTTCTACAAAAGGCCCTCTTTTCTATGCATCTTTGTGTGTGGGCTGTGCATTGCTAGGCTTATATATCCAGAGACTAGTATGCACTGCCTCTATTGATGAGTCCACAGTAGACAGCATATGGCAGAAAGCTAAGCTTTCCAAAATTGTGGCCGTTAAAAATATTGAGCTGCCTCCTTTAGAATGTCCACATCCCCCTTGTTTTTTGCCACAGTGGGTGTGTCAGGCAATTGCTGGAATGGCTTCAGTGTTAGACCTTTCTCCAGAATGAGGAAACCAACTTTAGAGGAACTTAAAAAGTTTCCTCAGGGCTTGCGGTGTTGTCTATCCTGTGTGTTTTCACTCCCAAGTGCCTATAATCCTCCATTGCCAAGTAAAGTTTTTTCCCTGTGGGGTGCTCAAAGAATGACCATGGATTAAGGGTCTTAAGCATGTCCAGCATAAGGGAACCCAGGTGCTAACAGAGTTCTGATGGCTGTGTCTGAGGAGTCTGGCAACAGATGGGGTGGCAAAGGATCAGCTTGCCTTATCAGCAGAAAATGACATCCGTAAGTGCACAATTAGAAATCTTGTAACAACTACGTCGCTAGCCGGAGAGGAACTTCCAGTGTGGAGGTGGGAAAAGACTGCAAAATTTGAATAGGTAAACACTATAATAACATTACCCATTAGGTTGAATAGTGAGATAAAAAAGTTAGGAAAAAAACACTACGAGTGCAATTCCCCCTATACCTGTATCCCATGAACCGTTTGTGTGCATACCACTTTGGTATGCTTTGCAGGATAAGGATGCAGTGTATACTACAGCCCCATCAAACCATGTCAGCTTTGGATCGGTATTTATAAGAGTACAGGGAAACCCTGTCTAACTTGTCCACGTCACTGATACCATTCTGTGCCCAAAGCTTCGCCTATCATAGTGGGCATACCCCCAAAAGGTGTCTTCAGGGTCTGGGTAGAAAAAAGAATGGATCACGGGCCCGGACATGTTCAGTATCCCTGCGGCTAACTACACTCATTGCAACACTTGCCTAGGTGAGCACTGAATGCAGGATCCAGTGCCCAAAGCAAACATTTCAGGGCAGCCCTGCTGCCGCCGGGTCTGGGTACGGGTACAATAAGCAATTCAATCTTGATAGAAACACATAGGTTGGACTTGATGGACTTGTGTCTTTTTCAACCTCACCTACTATGTAATTATGTAACTATGTCTACCTAAACTATCCAATTAATCTGAATCCATTTAAGCATACATTGAACTAGACGGTTGTTGGTAGATTTAAAGGATTGTATGGTTAGATTGTATTGTGTGTGGTGACCATTCTACACTTCCACATGCAGCCTCTATTCCCGAGTCACAACTCTATATCCTTTAGAAAACACTGATAGAAAATATACCTATCAAAGAAGTTCAAGCTAAAAGTAGGCAAAAATAGTTAAGGAGGAGCCTTCTCATGATAATGGCGTACTCATGACACATGCTCTGATAAGGTGGCATTAAAGTATGTACCTTGCTGATTTTTTTATGCAGTCAGTGGTTCAATTTGAATAGGAAGAACTACATTATAAATCTGCCTTTGAGATATGGCAATGTACGAAGTCTTTTGAAATAAGGGCAAAGTTGTTTTCTATTACTAGATATTCATCTATTTTTCACAGCTGAGGCTTATCATGATTATGCAGTTCCCATATTCCCATATCAATCTTAAATTTTATGATTCCAAGGATTTAATCTTAGTGAGACTTATTTTATTTATAATCTATTAGATGTGTGAACTTCTAAGATCTTTTCCGAAATGTTTAGGTAAATGACAACAGGATAATATTCAAATTACAGAGGACAATATGATGATCCTGGTTTTCTTACCACTTCTGTCATCTCTGCATGGAAACGCTACATTAATGAGGTGCAAAATGAAAGATCTTGAGTGTTCTTTAATATGTTCTAGAGGTTTTTTTTTTTAGTAGGTTCTTTATAAAGCTGCAAGGTTATTAGACTGATCAGAGTTGCAAACTCAAAAACTTTTTTTATAGTACAGACAATCGTATCATTTGGAATATTAAATTATATATATATATATATATATATATATATATATATATATATATATATATATATATATATATATATATATATATACACACACACACACGTACATACACACACAGTATCTCACAAAAGAGAGTACACCCCTCACATTTTTGTAAATATTTTATTATATCTTTTTGTGACAACACTGAAGAAATTACATTTTGCTACAATATAAAGTAGTGTATGTACAGCTTGTATAACAGTGTAAATTTGCTGTCCCCTCAAAATAACTCAACACACAGCCATTAATGTCTGAACCGTTGGCAACAAAAGTAAGTAGACCCTTAAGTGAAAATGTCCAAATTGGGCCCCAAAGTGCCAATATTGTGTGGCCACCATTATTTTCCAGCACTGCCTTAACCCTCTTGGGCATGGAGTTCACCAGAGCTTCACAGGTTGCCACTGGAGTCCTCTTCCACTCCTCCATGATGACGTCACCGAGCTGGTGGATGTTAGAGATCTTGCGCTCCTCCACCTTCCATTTGAGGATGCCCCACAGATGCTCAATAGGGTTTAGGTCTGGAGACATGCTTGGCCAGACCATCACTATTACCCTCAGCTTCTTCAGCAAGGCAGTGGTCACCTGGGAGGTGTGTTTGGGGTCGTTATGTTGGAATACTGCCCTGTGGCCCAGTCTCCAAAGGAAGTGGATAAAGCTCTGCTTCAGTATGTCACAGTACATGTTGGCATTCATGGTTCCCTCAATGAACTGTAGCTCCCCAGTGCCTGCAGCACTCATGTAGCCCCAGACCATGACACTCCCACCACCATGCTTGACTGTAGGCAAGACAAACTTGTCTTTGTACTCCTCATCTGGTTGCAGCCACACACGCTTGACACCATCTGAACCAAATTAATTTATCTTGGTCTCATCAGACCAAAGGACGTGGTTCCAGTAATATATGTCCTTAATCTGCTGGTCTTCAGGCTTCCTTCTGGGACGACAGCCATGCAGACCGATCTGATGTAGTGTGCGGTGTATGGTCTGAGCACTGACAGGCTGACCTCCCCATCCCTTCAAACTCTGCAGCAATGCTGGCAGCACTCATACGTCTATTTCCCAAAGACAACCTCTGGATATGACGCTGAGCACATGCATTCAATTTCTTTGGATGACCATGGCAAGGCCTGTTCTGAGTGGAACCTGTCCTGTGAAACCGCTGTGTGGTCTTGGCCACCGTGCTCCAGCTCAGTTTTAGGGTCTTGGCAAACTTTTTATAGCCTAGGCCATCTTTATGTAGCACAACAATTCTTTTTTTCAGAACATCAGAGAGTTCATTGCCATGAGGTGCTATAATGAACTTCCAGTGACCAGTATGATAGAGTGATAACACCAAATTTAACACACCTGCTCCCCATTCACACCCGTGACCTTGTTACACTAACAAGCCACATGACATCGGGGAGGGAAAACGACTAATTGGGCCCAATTTGGACATTTTCACTTAGGGGTATACTCACTTGTTGCCAGTGGTTTAGACATTAATGGCTGTGTGTTGAGTTATTTTGAGGGGACAACAAATTTACACTGTTATACAAGCTGTACACTCACTACTTTACATTGTAGCAGTGTCATTGCTTAAGTGTTGTCACATGAAAAAATATAATAACATTTTTACAAAAATGTGAGGGGAGTACTTACTTTTGTGAGATATATATATGTATATATTGTAACCTGGGGGACAGGTAGCAGGTACAAAAGCTTCCTGGACAAGCGAAGTAGTGACAAACAGTAGTGACAAACAGTACCAGATACCAGAACAAATGAAGTAGTGACAAACAGTGAAGTGTTTAATGGTGATATTTACAAGTCTATAGAGGTGCTGTACAGTGTTCAAAACAAAACAAACAAAATAGTCAAACAAAAAACCTAGCCGTGTCTCAGCTCTAACTATACACTATGCAGGCCCTAACTACCAGGCTGAGCAAGCCTACCGCTTGTCAGTTTCCACATAAACTGCTTAACAGCTTTTTACCAACCTTTCTGCTCTCACAGACCTGCGTTGTCTGTGTTTCCCAGGCAGAGAGCAAAGGCTGTCTGCTCAGGTGAGCTTAAATTACCCTGGGGAAGAGGACCAAGACCTGAACTGGACCATGGATCAGAGATTCCTGAATGTGTACGAGAGGAGCCTGGGAGACATGTAAACCCCGAACAGGGCTTTTCCTGGCTCTCTCTGGGATGCTCTGCTACAATATATATATATATATACATACATACACACACACACACACACACACACACACACACACACACACACATACACACATACATACATACACAGTTGTGCTCAAAAGTTTACATATCCCGGTAGAATTTATGATTTCTTGGCCATTTTTCAGAGTATATGAATGATAACAGAAAAGCTTTTCTTTCACTCATGGTTAGTGTTTGGCTGAAGCCACTTATCAATCAACTGTGTTTGTGGTATTTGTGGATGAGGCTCTTTATCTTCTCAGACGGTAAAGCTGCCCATTCCTCTTGGCAAAAAGCCTCCAGTTCCTGTAAATTCTTGCGCTGTCTTGCATGAACTGCACATTTGAGATCTCCTTCTCAGCGGGGGAGATCGCTGTACTAACATCAGATTGTTAGTGCAGTGACTCCTCCCGAGCTCTTCAGGGTTGAACAGGAAAAAAACAAAAAAACGAGTGGTGTGTAGTAGGCTTAAGTGTATGTTCTGGCTAAGTATTTTATGTTGACAAGATAGTATTGTTAATATTACAGTGACATGAAGTTATTTGATCCAGGCTCCTGTTCATTTCCACATAAAGCTCTACTATGGAAGTAAAGATCAACTTAAAATAAAAAAATCACATTGATTTTTTTTGCATTAACTGGACATCCATTCTTTTAAATAGCATCACAAAACCAACTGCAGAGAAATAACAAAACAAGGCTGAGAACATGTGCTCTACGAGGAATGCTACATGGCACCATGCATAAGTAACTTCTGAATAAGTGAACAAAAACTGACGATGGACATATGGAGAAGATGACTGACAATGAGGCCAGAAAGGTCTAGTACAAACAGTAAAACCAGTATGGCTGCAACAGAGCAAACACGTTCTGAATGTTGCATGCTTCCAAATGACAAGTTCATTCAGGCTAAAATGTGGTTGTGCAAGGCACAAAAATGGATTGGGAAAGAGATAAAAAAAGGCAAAGACTGTTCTGTATTTTTCCAGTCTTAGGAGGCAGAATTAAGTTTGTGATGAGAGAAGTGTTAGAATGTGTCTTCTGATATGGTGCATTTTTTCTTTTTGGAATATGTGCTATTAAACATACAGACCTTTTTCTTAACAAGATACATTTATAACTTTAAACAGTATGGGAATAAGAGGAATAATGGGATTTTTGTACTTATCGTAAAATACATTTTTTGGAATTTATTGAGGGAGACAGGAATTTAGAGACTGTTATGTTATACTGCTGCCTACAGGAGGGTTTGGACACTAGCAAACAAAAAACAGTGCAAGCCAGTATAACCACTAGTAATCTCAGCATCCCCATTTTGTGAAAAGCACTACAAAGAGGATGACCATAGATACAGAGCGTGGGACCTGTATCTGTCAAACTCCAAAAAATTGGTTTTACGTTGAGTACAAAAGCCCATTTTTCTCTTGCTCAGTTAAGGACACAGGAAATCAAAGTTCATCAAAATATCCAAAAGCAGTTGACCGAGGGGTGGGCAACAGCAACAAAACTTTAATGGCCCACAAACAACATAATGGAGACTAAAGATGGGCTCAGGAGTGTTCGGGATTCTAGTTCCAACCCACCTGCCCCTTGATCTTGCCAGGAAGCCGACACTGCACACCGCTAATCATGGGCATTAAGACATTTCCCGATTTGTGCAGCTGGGGACCAGGCAATGCCTCACTGCCTGCGATTAGCGATGTGCAGTGTCGACTTCCTGGCAGGATTGGGCAGGTGGCTTGGGACTAAGATCCCAAACACGCCTGAGCCCATCTCTACTGGAGACTGCCTGAAGCTCAAAGGATCACCTGCAACTCAAAAGGATGGCCTGAAGGACTGAAGCTGGGATCAGAAAAGACTTGAACACTCGCCTGGTAAAACTTGGAGAATGTGTGAGCAGAAGACCAGGTGGCAGCCTTGCAAATTTGGGAGAGTTGCTTGATACTGAACAGCCCAAGAGGTGCTTAGAGGTGCACAGTGTGCCTTAACAGAAAATTATGGAACTTGATGCTTGACACCGTAAGGATGGATGATCTGTCTGAACCATCTAGAAAAAGGTGGAACAAGAAGCAGGTTTCCCCTTTACAGGGGCTATCAGGAAGAGAGCGAGTCTTTCTAACGGAAGCAGTGGCTGCAAGGTAAGCACACACAGCACAAACAACATCCAGGCTATAGAGGGAGATCTCCTTCTGATGACCTGTAGCTGGACAAAGGGGGTGGGAAGAAAATATCCTGGTTGAGAAGAAAGCCAAAACTATCTTAGTAAGGAAGGAAAATCTAAACCTTTACACTAACTTTTCCTTGTGTAATACCTTTACAGGACAAAGCAATCAGCTTAGACAATCTCCTTGGAGAGGCGATGACAACAAGGAATGCAACATTGTGAATGAGATTGGAAAGGGGATTATTCTCCCAGAACCCGGGCTTCAAAAGCCATGTGCTGAAAGCCAGCGACTGTGAATCAGGGTGATACACTGGCCCCTAAGACAGAAGATCCAGATGATCTGGAAGAGCCCAAGGAGTTTATACCAGTTGTCTGATCAGGTTGGAGCACCATGTCCGCCTGAGCCAGTTCAGTGGTACAAAAATCACTGGGATGCCTTCCATCTTAATCATGTGAAACAGGCAAGGAAGGAGTTACACTGGAAGGAATGGCATAGATCAGGATATGCTGTTCCCACAGAGCACCCACTGCTTTCGCCAGAGGAACTCTGTACCTAGAGACAAACCTGTCTCATGTGTTTTTGAACCTGAAATTAGGAGGAAGTCAAGGTGATGTAGTCTGCCTGCCAATTGTTCACGCCTGGAATGCAAATGGCAAACAAGGCTAGAACATGCAGTTCTGTCCAGTACAGAATCCTTTTGATCATTTGCTGCAGCAAGACTTTCAGTTCATTGCCAATGGTTGGTGTTCACCACTGCTGTGGCACTGTCTGACTACATCCTGATCAGACAGATGATCAGATTAGGATTCTTCAGCATTGCAGGGTTAACAAATTGCCCAAAGTTCCAGAAAGTTGATTGGAAAACAAGAGGTGTCCAGGACAAGCTGATATCTGTCAACAAGATCCTCCAAGAAAACTGGAAGAAAAGGCTGCTTGATCTGTCCAAGGAGTAGACTGATGTGTCCCACAATTACTAAAATGTTGTATTGAAAGTGTCTGAAGTGAAATTAAACAAATGGAACTAGCTTGAAAGTGGCTACCATCAGCCTATGAACTGTCATGCAAAAGCAAAGACTTGGGCAACAGCACTGAAGAGCCCAAGTCTAATGCCCTGTACACGATAGGATTTTCAGACAACAAAATTCATGTTTTTTTTCCGAAGGATGTTGACTCCAACTTGTCCTGCATACACATGGTCACACAAATCTTGTCGGAAATTCCGATCGTCAAGAACGCGGTGACGTACAACACATACGACGAGCCAAGAAAAATGAAGTTCAATAGCCAGTGCGGCTCTTCTGCTTGATTCCAAGCATGCGTGGAATTTTGTGCGTCAGAATTGTGTACACGCGATCGGAATTTCCGACAACGGATTTTGTTGTCGGAAAATTTGAGATCCAGATCTCAAATTTTGTTTGTCGGAAATTCCGACGGAAAATGTCCAATGGAGTCTACACACGGTCGGAATATCTGACAACAAGCTCCCATCGAACATTTGTTGACGGAAAATCCTATCATGTGTACAGGGCATAAGGGTGGAGAGTTTAAAGTTTATCCTAGGGAAGGAAAACTGGGGCTTGAGATGTGTCCGGAACAAGACCCATATACTCCCAATAATGAATCAGGTGAAGCACTGACTTCTGAAGTTTCAGGACCCAGCCATACCTATGCAAGATCTGGACAATTTGAGCTACATTGTTGGTCAGAACCTTTGCTGACTGCTCCCTCAAAAAGAGATTGTCAATGTATGCAACAATGGGGATGCACTGAGAGCACAGCAAAGTCAGCACAGGGGTTAGAATCTTGGAATCACTCATGGGGCCAAGGACAGGCCAAACATCAAGATCACAAACTGAAAGTGTCGAGGGCCCACAGAAAAGCCAAGCAATCCTTGATGTGTTGAAAAATCAGGGACATGCAGGGACACATTCCTGAAGTCTACAGAGGCCAGAAAGTCTCCCTGGTGAAGAAAGGGTATGACATACCTGGTTGAATCCATGTGGACATTCTGGGCCCAATGAAAACATTTAGGGCAGGTTCTCAAGCTGGCAGCCCTCCAGTTTTTTTGCGAAACTACAAGTTCCATGAGGCATTGCAAGGCTGACAGTTACAAGCATGACTCCCACAGGCAGAGGCATGATGGGACTTGTAGTTTCGCAACAGCTAGAGGGCCGTCAGTTTAAGTCTCCTGATTTAGGGCTTTGTGATGCAGGGTGGGGCGTATTCTCCCTTGGGGTTGGAAACAGTGAACCAGTTTGAGTAAAACTCTAATTGGAACAGTTACACCACAGGTACTGGGGCAATGATCCCTAGTTCCATGAGAACCATGAGGGCTGCATGGAGATCTGCTAATATATGTGGTTACACAGCAGGTTGGAAGACATTAACTGAGGAGACAAAGTGAAACCCTAGCTTGTAGTCTCAGGAAACTACCTACTAACCCCAGAAGGTTTACCTGTGAGTTTGGGGAAATCTTAAGTCCAAGGTTGGTGAGCAAACTGGGTGCCAGGCTTGGGCTTGGCAAGGAACTCTTCTTAGCCTCCGGGGAAAGGGAGATTGTGGGGCTGGATGGCCTCAAAAGGCATATGCAGCAGACAATTATTGCATGCCGTTCTGCATGTTCACCTAATGTTCACTGACAGGAAATTCATATTGGAAATGATACAGCAGGCATCTAGGAGCCCATCTACATAGTAGCCTAGAACTACAGGCATGAGCTCTAAAAGCTAAATAAGCAAGGGATCAGACTGAAAGCAGACAGGATCCCTTCTCATGGCCTTAGTCTATTCAGCTAGTTTGGAAGAGCAGCCTTACAACCAACAGAGAATCATCTGTTAAGGATACTGCCACGCCTTCTTGCATCAGACAGAAACTTTGTGGCAGAAGGTTTCAGACAGATCAGATAATGATTCTGCAGGGGAAGGCGTGGAAGTATGCTTATGGCCTCTGCGGTCAGAGTTAGCAATCAAGGTTGCAAATTGGCTTATAAAATCCTGAATTACTGTGGTAAAAACGTTCTGAGACATAACTGAAGAGGTGTCTGAATACTCGGCAGATGGAACAGACTCAAGCAATTGACAAAATTCCAGACTATTACCGCCAGGTCATTTAGAGGATGCACCGCAGGCAACACTGGAACCATTAGTGCATCATTAACTAGAGAGACCCAGTAGAACTGTTCCCTATATGTCTGGAATCCATGTAATCTGTGTGTATGAAAAGCGGGGAAAAGGTACGTCAGGGTTAGTCCCTGAATATTTATGCACTAGCTGCTGGTAGCCGTGGAGGTTTAGACAGCCAGAGGTGATCAGGTCACCGTAGGCAGGCAGCAACTAAGGACAGTCTACGTGTCACTTGCGATCAGGAGCAACGGTGGGAAGGTGCTGACTGGCAGAAAAAAAAAGGAGGAGTCTGGAGTGACATGTGACCCTTGCTAGTGGATGACGTCAATGCTCAGTCCCTCAACATTAATCATTTAGTAAACCGATAGAAAATTGGGAAATGCAGTGGCACTCAACAGTCCCATTAACAAGGTAGTTCTGGTGTTCGACCCGTACAGCTTACTCAAAAAGTAGTCTTCAGAAACAGGGTCACAGCTGAGGCTGTCCCATGACTGTGAACCCAAAAAGCACTCTGCGGCTAACTAAAACAGGACACACATTTGGAATGTGCCACAATACATAGCCTGATGCATGAAGGTCACATTCCAGGCAAGGTCCACAATAGTTAGTCCAATGGGATCTGAATGCAGATGGCAAAGCCACTGCTAGGGACACACCAATTAGGACAGCTGAGTATAGAGCCCAGCTCAAGCAGCTTGTAGCGTAAATTTGATTGAAGAAAAAATTGCAGTCGCTAGGAAAAAGGTTGCAATTTTCTCAGCAGAGCACACTGTTGCTCTTCCCAGGATGTCCCTTCAGCTCTTGCACAAGGCTAGTGTTGTGTGCTTTAGAGAGTCTGGGAGGGGGATATATAGGTTTAGGACAACCGTCATAACCCCAACCCTACCCATCCCCCCGAAATTAAGACAACGCTGTAGCACAGTGCTGAAAGCACCTGCACAGCAAGATTTGGATTACTCCACACTCCCCAGATCTCGTCGGAAGAAGGATGACTTCACCCACGCCTAGGCGCTGCGGGTGTAAGCTGGGGGAAAGGAAATATATTATCTATTTTCACCCATACAGTTGTTTTATACTGATGGGAGGAGGGCTACCTAAACAGCAGACCTTGCATTTTAAATGTGGTGACAGAGAGTTTCTTTTTCATAAAAAAAAAAATTAAAGTGATACCAAGTTAAAAATAACAAACATGTTTTTTTTACCTGTTCTCTGTGCAGTGTTTTAGCACAGAGCAGCCCAGATCCTCCTCTTCTCAGGTCCCTTGCCGATGCTCCTGGCCCCTCCCTCCTGCCCCAACAGCAAGCAGCTTGCTATGGGGCATCCAAGCTGAGCCGAGCCACTGCTCTGTGTGTCCATTCAAACACGGAACTGTGGCTTGGCCCAGCCCCCTCTCTCTCCTCAATGGCTCACTGAATTTGATTGACAGCAGCGGTAGCCAATGGCGCCTTGCTGCTGCCTCAGTCAATGAGGAGGGAGACAGTTGAGACTCTCGTGCAACATCACTGGATCGAGATGGGGATCAGGTAAGTATCAGAGGGGCTGCTGCACACAGAAGGTTTTTTATCTTAATGCATAGAATGCATTAAGAAAAAAACCTTCCGACTTTAGAACCACTTTAAGTTTGCTATTCCATTACCAGTAAACAGTGGGTGCCATATACACATGCTCAGCCCAGCTGGGGTTCTTGAGCAGAATGGCCACAGCTCTGGAGACACGTTTTTATCTTTTGTATGACAAATATGCTTTTATATGCATGGTGTTCTCTACACCTTTTAAACCTGGTATAATAAATATTTTGGTTTTAATAATGGTTTCATTGTTTTTTGGTGCCTTAAAATTCCCTTATCGTTTGCTAAAATTTGACATTCTTTTTGGTAATCATGGGTGCTGTATCCTCCGGACTAAGGAGAAGGACCCTCCGGCTTGTTATCAGCGCTCAGTTCAAAAGCTTGCACCTCTGAGGGTATGGGGGTGCAATAGTGTGTATGGAATGGGCACCTTACACATCTGTAAAGGCACCATCAATGCTGAAATATATATTCAGGTGTTAGAGCAGCATATGCTCCCATTCAGATACGTCTTTTTCCGGGACAGGCCTTGCATATTTCACCAGGACAATGCTAAACCGCATACTGTATATATCACAACAGCATGGCTTCATAGTAGAAGAGTCCGGGTGCTTAAATGGCCTGCCTGCAGTCCAGACCTTTCACCAATGTGAGGGTTGTAAAAAAAAAAAAAAAAGAGGGGATGCTACACCATAGTAAACATTGCCCTGACTCAACTTATTTGAGACGTGTTGCTGTCATCAGTTTCAAAATGACCTTATTTTTTTTCTTAAAAGGACAGATTTTCTCAGTTTAAACATTTCATTTGTTTTCTATTGTGAATAAAATATGGGTTTATGAGATTTGCAAATCATTGCATTTCATTTTTATGTGGATTTTTCACAGCGACCCAACTTTTTTAAAATTTGGGTTGTGTAGTCAAAACATTGTTATGGATAGAGTAGGAAAGGGTTAAAATCCCTGCCAGGTTATTTTTTTGCTGTGTTTGTACTATTGCGGAAATTCTCCTTCACTTACTGTCCCTGAGATGCATCAGGTTAAAAGGAAATATCTAAAAATGAGGGGAATTTCTCTCTTCGACAATTGTCACCAGAACAGGTGTCCTCAGTGGAAGATTTCACCTCAACTCTTGTTTTGGAAACAACTCTAAAATTTTGAATTTCCACCATTTTTTTCTCAGTGGCAATAATTAATAGCAAAAGGAGTAGTGGTTCTCTCCAAAGGGGGCATAGATCACAATAAACCCTTCTCCACTATACCCAAAACTAAAAAAAAAAAAAAAAAAAAAAAAAAATTGTGGATCAGAAAGAAAAATAGGTATTTTGTAAAAACCATAAAATCCTTTTCTTGGAGTCTGTTGAGGGTCAGAGGAAGTCCTAAAGATTTAGGTTATACTGCCATTCACAGGAAAACAAAAAAACACTGGGCCAGCCCATAACCACCCCTCCCGACTGCCGGGATCCCTTAGTTCTCTAGCAAAGCAGCTGATCATAAACACAGAGAGGTGAGACACTTAATGGACTCCAAATAATAGGATTTTTATAACAGCTTACCTGTAAAATCCTTTTCTTTTGATGTACATCACGAGACACAGAGCCTCAGTAATTACTGATGGGTTATATAGGGTATCACTATTTGATTGGACACTGGTCACACCCTAAACAGGAAGTTCAACCCCCTATATAATCCCTCCCCCTACAGGGATACCTCAGTTTTGTAGCAAAGCAATATAAGTGTATTAGAAGAGGGGTGGGACCTCTGTGTCCCGTGATGTACATCAAAAGAAAAGGATTTTACAGGTAAGCTGTTATAAAAATCCTATTTTCTTTCTCGTACATCACGGGACACAGAGCCTCAGTAATTACTGATGGGATGTCCCAGAGCAATGCTATCTGAGGGGAGGGGAACCACAACAAAGTAGGGTGTAATCAGACCTGAGGACCTTGTACCGCTGCCTGCAGCACACTACGCCCAAAGGCGATATCCTCATGCATTCTTACATATACCTGATAAAATCTGGTGAATGTATGGACTGAAGACCAGGTTGCGGCCTTACAGATTTGAGCCATAGAGGCCTGGTGATGCACCGCCCACGAAGCACTAACAGCCCTTGTGGAGTGCGCCTTGATTTGAATAGGCGGAATTTTCTGTTTCAAACCATAAGCATGAACAATCGTTTGTCGAATGCATCTTGAAATGGTAGACTTTGACGCTGCCTGTCCTCTATTGGGACCTTCTGGCAACACAAACAAAACATCCGTTTTGCGAATTTGAGCAGTTGCTTCCAGATAGGCCTTGACTGCTCTTACTACATCCAAAGAATGTAGTGACCTTTCTTCTGTAGAACAAGGATCTAAAAAAAAGTAAGGCAGAACAATATCTTGGTTTAGATGGAAATCTGAAACCACCCTCAGTAGAAAGCTAGGATGAGGGCGCAATACCACTCTATCCTTGTGCATGATTAAATAAGGCTCTTTACAGGAAAGAGCTGCTAATTCTGATACTCCTCTAGCTGAAGAAATTGCTACCAGAAAAAATTTACTTCCTTGTCAACAAGACCAAGGGAATTTGACGTATTGGTTCAAAAGGCTGTTTCTGTAAAGCTAACAGAACCCAATTCGAGTCCCAGGGGTTTAGGGGCGCCTTAACCGGAGTATTAAGGCGCGTTACCCCCTGTATAAAGCTTTGGACCAAAGAACGTGAAGGAAAGTGGCCGTTGAAATAATACTGACAAGGCCGAGACCTGGCCCTTGATGGTACTCAAGGCCAGCTTCATTTCTAATCCCATTTGCAGAAATTCAAGAATTCTGCCTATTACATATTTTCTGGGATGCCAACCCCTGGATTCACACCAGGATACATAAGTTTTCCAGACGCTATGATAAATCACTCTAGAAGCTGGCTTCCTTGCATTGATCAAGGTAGAGACCACAGGACCTGAAAGCCCACGACTCTTCAGAACGTGGGTTTCAAAAGCCAAACCATCAAATTTAGCGTTTGTAAGGCAGGATGGAACACTGGACCTTGGAATAACAGGTCTGGACATGACGGTAGTGTCCAAGGGGAACCTACTATCCTCTTTACAATTTCTGCATAACAAATTCTTCTGGGTCACGCTGGGGCCACCAGAAGTAGCAAATTCCTTTCCAGCCTGATCCTGCAAAGAAGTCGTGGCAGTAGCAGAATAGGCGGGAATGCGTAAATCAGTTAAAACCGATGCCACGGAGTCACCATTGCATCTGTCCCGCATGCAAGAGGATCCCTTGTTCTTGACACAAATCTGTCGATCTTGTTGTTAAACCTGGATGCAAAGAGATCTACATCCGGAAATCCCCCATCTTTGGCATATGGCCAAAAGGACATCGGGGTGAAGAGACCACTCCCCGGGGACTAACTGCTGGTGACTCAAGTAGTCCGCCTGCCAGTTCTCTATCCCCGGAATGAAAAATTGCCGTTATATATGGCACATGTTTTTCTGTCCAGATTAAAATTTGGTTCACCTCTTCCTGAGCTGCACGACTTGTTGATTGATATAAGCCACTGCTGTGGCATTGTCAGACTGGATTCTGACAGGGCAACCCTGTAGCCTGAGCGTCCGGGCCTTTAAGGCTAAATATGCCGCCCGGATCTCCAGAATGTTGATGGGTAAGGCCCTCTCGATTCTGGACCATTTCCCTGGGGCAGTTGACTGATCCAGAACTGCACCCCAACCTAAAAGACTGGCATCCGTCGTTACCACTGTCCAGGTAACCGGTAAAAAGGATCTTCCTTTTTGCAGATTTTTGGGTATTAACCACCAACTGAGGCTCTGACGCACTGTAGGAAACAGACGCATCGGAAAATATAATGCCTGAACCTTCTTCTTCCAGGCAGACAGGATACTGTGTTGCAGCAGTCTTGAATGGAACTGAGCATAGCAAACTGCTTTGAATGAAGCCACCATCTTTCCCAGCCTCATACCAAGGCGAATAGAGGGCCCCGTCTTTGCCCTGACTACTTGAATCAGTTCCTTTATGGCACTGATCTTTGCCTGGGGAAAAAATACCTTCTTTTGGCTTGTATCTATGATCAGGCACAAATACTGTAGTCTTCTTACTGGTTTTAAAGAAAACTTCTCTAAGTTGAGAACCCAACCTAGATATTCCAGGTAGTTGACTGCGGTAACCAGGTTTTGGTTCAAGTGGGCTACCGACCGGTCTATCAAGAGCAGGTTGTCTTGGTATGCTATTACCATTATACCCTGCGCCCTTAATCTGGCCAAAGGAGGAGCTAAGATTCTTGTAAACACCCGAGGTGCAGTAGCTAGCCCGAAAGGCAGAGCTTTAAACTGAAAGTGGCGTTCCTCTACTTCGGAACGCAAGTACTTTTGATGAGCAGGGAAAATAGGTACATGCAGGTACGTATCTTTGATGTCTATGGATGCCAGCAGTTCTCCTCTTTGTAGGATGGAGACTACCGATCGGATCGATTCCATGCGAAAGGACCGAATCCTTAGGCAGCGGTTTAGACCCCTTAGATTTAAAATGGGTCTGACATCTCCATTTGGTTTTGGAACCATAAAAAGGTTTGAATAAAACCACATTCCCTGCTCTTCTGTGGGAACCCCCCTGATAACATTCTGCGACAATAGTCGCTAGAAAGAGAGAGTTCTTTTTCTCTGGATCTCTGGGAACATTTGATCTGAGGAATCGAGGAGAGGGGAATTCTCAGAACTCTAGCTTATAACCTAGAGTTACTGTGGAGATCACCCATCTGTCCTGAAAATCCTTCTGCCAGAGCTTTGAGAACTGTAGAAGTCTTCCCCCCCACCCTAGCGAGCGGGGGCGCACCTTCATAAGGAGGCTTTAGCGTCTTGTCTAGTAGGCCTCCTACCCCAGGACCTCTTTTGTCCCTGGGGTCGACTCTGAGATTTATCCCTTGAGCCTGACGGAGGAGGCCGTCGAGACTGCCTTAACTGATAAGAGAGTGCTCTTTCCACTAGAGATCTTTTGGATATAATTGTCCAAATCCTCTCCGAACATCCTAGCACCACGAAAGGGAAATCCTGCCAGGAGCTTTTTTTTACATGGTGCTTCGGCTGACCAATTTCTCAACCATAAGATTCTACGCATATGCACCAACCCAAGTGAAAGGTTTGGATGATAGAATCTCTGATGGCGTCAACAGCAAAACATAAGGCCGCTGGAAGGTTAGCCAACCCCTGGGCCTGCAGTTCAGGTAGAACTTTGAGGACCTGCTTAACATGGTCTCTTAAGTATTGACAGACTCCGATCGCTGCCACTGCAGGTTGAGCTACTGAACCTGCTAAGGAGAAAATATCTTTCAACAGGGATTCCATTTTTTTATCAACAGTATCCTTGAGCATCTGAGCATTGTCTACAGGACAAGTCAGACCTTTATTTACGGAGGAAATGGCGGCGTCAACAGCCGGTATCCCCCACATCTTTATAAACTTTTCTTCCATAGGATAAAGTGTTGAAAACTTTTTAGGCGGAAAAAAAAGTTTATCTGGGTGATCCCACTCAGAATAAATGAGCTTTTGTAGTAAATTATGAACAGGAAAAGCATGTGTTGTTTGAGGAGGCTTCAGTGAACCCCAAGAAGAAGAGGGTTCTTTAACTGACTCAGATACAGGTAATTTAAATGTGGAACGGACCAATCCAGGAAGTGATCTGTACTAAGACCTTCTCATCCTGAGAAGCTGAAGAGGGCCCTTTTCCACTTGATTCCTCAGAGGAGGAATCATCAGTCCCATCCCAATCCTCTGAAAGGGATTCTTCTTGTTTTTCCCAGAGTTCCTCTGCCTGAGGGTCCTGGGTAACAGCGGAAGACCTAGTGCGTTTTCTTCCACTGAGTGAAGATGCAATTAAGGCCATTAATCTTTCCTCTAGTCCTTTAATGGCTGAGGAAAAAACCTTATGCGTAATGTATACAGGGGCTGAAGTGCCAGAAGCAGATGCAGCCCCTGACCCCAACGGCTCTCCCTGGCCGGCCATCCCAGGTCCCTCAGGGGGGGAAGGCGCTGCAGAAGGGGGGTCCTCAGAGCCTGAGGGAGATCCCCTAGAGCCTCTGTTTTTTTCTTTGGGGTATTTGTACCTCTTTTACCCATAGTGCAAAGCAAACAAGGTGGGGGTATCACACAAATGAAACACTGACTGCTGAGCAATGTAGTCCAGCAACTGCCGCTGCTACCAATGCCCAGTCAAATGTTTCTTAGTAAATGCTGCCTAGGAGAATGCCTGTGTCCCACCTTACATGCGACCGTCAGCTCTGTGTCCCTCCATAGGCTGTGTGCACCTGAAAAAGTGTGCTTCTTATAGCCTGTGCAGCCCCTCATCCCATCCTACCTGGAGCTCGGCTGGAGGAGCTGTGCAGCGTGAACACTGAGACAGACAATCAAGCATGTGAAGGTATGTGCTCTTGGCAGCCCCCGGTGGCGACAATAGGCATAGCATACATTTACTTAAAGGAGAAACCTACTATAATTAAAAAATTCTGTGGAATCTCCCTTACCTTATCCAGCTGCAGGGTTCTGTTATACAGACCCAATCTTCACCTCTCACGGTGGGCTCCGTTTGGAAAACCTTTAGAGACTGGGGCCCCCTATGAATAGGGGGATCCGCAGTTCTGGGCCTGTAAAACACCCGGCCAAGAATAAGGCTAGAAAAAACAAATTCTGAAATGCGGGGTCCAGCTCTCTAAAAAGAGAAGCGTTACAGGTAAAACCTTGTTTCTTCAGACACGAGGCCCGGGTACCATCCAATTCGGCCTAGAAAGGACACTTTGAAATGGATCCGGTTTGTCTGGCTTGCCCCAGTATAGGATATAGGATATTCCCTTTGGAGCTCAGCACAGCACATCTTTACACGTGACCAACACCTAAGACACTGGCGAAAAAACTGAGGTATCTCTGTAGGGGGAGGGATTATATAGGGGGTTGAACTTCCTGTTTAGGGTGTGACCAGTGTCCAATCACCTAGTGATACCCTATATAACCCATCAGTAATTACTGAGGCTCTGTGTCCCGTGATGTACGAGAAAGAAAAACGATTTTACAGCGAGCACAAAAATCCTACTTCCTTTCTCATTTATTGAGGGACACAGGAATGCTTAAACCTTTGGGTCACCCAAAAGCAGGTTATCTGAGGGATGGGCAACACCACAAACAATTATTACCAGACAGAGCAGCCTGAAGGACATTTTGCCTGAAGCTGGCATCAGAGGAGGCTGCAACATTCACATGGCAGAATTTAGAGAATGTGTGAACAGAAGACCAGGGTGAAGGATTGCAAATCTGGAAAACAGATTCTTGAAGCTTGACAAGAAAAGGGTTGAACCTGACCATTGAGACCATAAGCCATAGGGATGATTGTCTGCTTGAGCCTATCAAGAGATGGTGAAACAAGTAGCCAGGGCACCCTTTTAGTACAAAAACATGTAACTCCCTAAATACGGGTGCAACACAAAACATGTTCTAAAAGGTGAACTTGTCCTTTAAGGTAAAAACACTCCATTATTTCCCCCCACCCCCTCTCAAAACCTCTCTAACCCCTCTGTAAAAATTCACCTCTATCGATCCAGTGCTGTGCCCAGCTACAGGTCTTTCCTTTCTTCCTCTCACAGGCTTCACTGAGAACGGCTTGAACTGTTGGCTCCTGCTGACGTCAGTCGAAACCTGTGAGGAGGGAGCAGGAGGTGGGCCAAGCTGTGTGTGTCTACGGACACACACACAGCCTAGCTCGGGGGCACACCTGCACGAGTGCCCCCATAGCACAGGGCTTACTATTGGGGTACTTGAAGAAGAAAAGGAGTGGACAGCACCAGTGGGGGTCCCTATAAGAGGAGATAAATGCTCGCTCTGTGCGATATCCTTGCACAAAGCAGGTAAGTATACACTTTTTTAATTTTATACTTTAGTATCACTTTAGTATTAGCCATTAGAACCCATAACTTTTTTAAAAACCATTAGCCTGTGCCCTTTCCCTAGTGGATCTCTACCTTTTAACAGAACGAAAAAGATTTTAGATATGAAGACACATGTTTTCCTTTACCTCTGCTTTAATCTCCGTTTAGCTGTAGTGGGGATGTTGGCTCCATATCCATATGAATAAAGAACTCTTTCAGCTTCAATGTCATCTTCCACTGTAAGACAAAAAGGGTTATTTATCTTTATAACTTGTGCCACAAAAGGAATTTGTTACTTTATGCCACACTGATTGCATAGTAATATAGCGCACAGTGTAAATATTAAGCCTAGACTAGGACAACCAGAAATTTGCCAGTATCAGTGGGACATACCACCTTGGTAGCACTGGGATCCATCATCCCAATGAAATGAAGCACATTTTCTTTAATTTCATTTGGAAGAGGGAAGGACTGCCCAGTCATGCGCATGTTCTTCTACACTGGAAAATCTGTGGGGAAAAAATGACGGTAGCTCTTCCAATGGTCGTGCTTGGTATTATCACCTAATGTATCCCTGCAGATAAAACCAGTGTCATATCTGGTATTTAATCAGGGTATTTAATCAGGGGCAGGACTCGGCTTTTATGGTGACTATACGTTTAATTCTATTGTGGTCTGCAGACACTGACAGAGAGAACAGGAGGAATCTACACTTACTTTGTGCAGACTGCATTATGACATCATCAAGTTCCTGTTCAAGCTTTTCATATGTTTCTAGTCTTGTGCGATGTTCTGAGTTTTGTGCTTGAAGTTCTGTGATTCTCTTTTCTGCAGATGCTTGAAGAGCATAAAATTCTTTAGTTAAAACCTGGAAAAAAAGGGAAAGATACAAAGACTTTACAATTTTTAAACATTAACAGCAAATTACTCAAAAGGTTTAGAGACAGAAACACAGCTTTCTTTTGTAAATGAAAACTGAGTTACAGTATCTCACAAAAGTGAGTACACCCTTACATTTTTGTAAATATTTTATTATATCTTTTCATGTGACAACACTGAAGAAATGACAATTTGCTACAATGTAAAGTAGTGACTGTACAGCTTGTATAACAGTGTAAATTTGATCAAGCAGAGCATGATCCTTCCTTTCGGAGACTGGGCTGCAGGGCAGTATTCCAAGATGATAACGACCCCAAACACACCTCCAAGAAGACCACTGCCTTTCTAAAGTAGCGGAGAGTAGAAGGTGATGGACTGGCCAAGCATGTCTCCAGACCTAAACCCTATTGAGCATCTGTGGGGCATCCTAAAAACGGAAGGTGGAGAAGCACAAGATCTCTAACATCCACCAGCTCCGTGATGTCGTCATGGAGGAGGGGAAGAGGACTCCAGTGGCAACCTGTGAAGCTCTGGTGAACTCCACGCCCAAGGGGGTTAAGGCAGTGCTGGAGAATAATGGTGGCCACACAAAATATTGACACTTTGGACAAAATTTGGACAATTTCACTTAGGGGTGTACTCACTTTTGTTGCCAGTGGTTTAGACATTAATGGCTGTGTGTTGAGTTATTTTGAGGGGACAGCAAATGTACACTGTTATGCCCTGTACATACGGTCGGACATTGATCGGACATTCCGACAACAAAATCCATGGATTTTTTCCGACGGATGTTGGCTCAAACTTGTCTTGCATACACACGATCACACAAAGTTGTCGGAAAATCTGATCGTTCTGAACGCGGTGACGTAAAACACGTACGTCGGGACTATAAATGGGGCAATAGCCAATAGCTTTCGTCTCTTAATTTATTCTGAGCATGTGTGGCACTTTGTGCGTCGGATTTGTGTACACACGATCGGAATTTCCGACAACGGATTTTGTTGTCGGAAAATTTTATAGCAAGCTCTCAAACTTTGTGTGTCAGAAATTCCTAAGGAAAATGTGTGATGGAGCCTACACATGGTCGGGATTTCCGACAACGAGGTCCTATCACACATTTTCCATCGGAAAATCCTATTGTGTGTACAGGGCATTATACAAGCTGTACACTCACTACTTTACATTGCAGCAAAGTTTAATTTCTTCAGTGTTGTCACATGAAAAGATATAATAAAATATTTACAAAAATGTGAGGGGTGTACTTACCTTTGTGAGATACTATATATATCTAACAGAAAAAAACAAAAAACAAAAAAAAAACTACAGGCTACAACTAGACTACTGGAACTTTCTGCTGAAACAGTGCAGTCATGGTATGGGATGCAGAAATAAACTCATATTCTACCTGTGTATGGCCAGTTTAACTTGTTACATATACTGATGCCTTTTTAAACCTGAAGCTGAACACGTTACAACTTCTGAGGCTCCGTTCTTTACACCAAAGGAGAGGTATTGGACACTGCCTTTCACTGATGCATATTAAATTTCCTCTATTCGTGTCTTCTCATTACTTTAACAAACTAATGCTGATAAAACCACAACAAGACAGTTTATATTCTCATTCAACAAGTATCAAAAATATATGCCAACCAAATTAAATGTTTCATAGTTAAAATTGTTTTTCATTATTTCTGGTCTTATGATTAGTCCAAGAATGATGCAAGGATGGAAAACACCCTTTACACTTTATCTGCACAAAGGCAACTATTTTAATGAGAAAACTTATATATCTACAGCCACACTTTTGCTTTAGGTTTTAGATGAGTGTCTTAGAACCCCTGTCAGGTTTTTATTGCTGTCTGCATTCCTATTAGGTTGCATTCACATATGTGAGTTCCCGTAACGCATGAAAATTGTACATTGCATTTTGAGAGTGCCATTATTATTAATGGCGCCAGCAAACACGTATTTTTCTGCATGAAAAACATGATAAAATGTACAGTAAAAAATGTTCCAAGCTCTATGCCCAAAAAAGGTGCATGAGATGCTTTTCAAATAAATGAGGCTGCTCTATGCGTGTCGTGTGAAAGCTAGCAAATACAGTGCAGTCATGTGACAAAGCAATGTGACTGAAGCCTTAGGGAGAGTCACCCTCTGTATTTTCCTTGATGACCACGGTCACCGGAACTAAAAGTGATAGGAAAGCTCAAAAAAACTTTAAGCGGTCGCCTAAATAGGAATAGACTCTTATTCCAATGACTACGGTTTAAGAGAGGACGTTCCTCACCTCCTGTTCCTACAGGACAGAAAGTGAAATCTCCCAATGGGACAGAGGTGGCATTTTTGTACTTACTGTAAAATTCATTTCTTGGAACTGATTAAAAGGGACATGAATTTAGGGACTATTGAGTTATTTTGTTGTCTAAAGGAAGATTTGAACACTGGCAAAAAAAAAAGTGGCCGGCTAGGCAAAACCCCTCCTACTCTCAAACATGTCTCAATGTGGGGAAAAATCAGTCCCAAGAGCATGATCATAGAGGAATATGTCCTTCAATGAACTCCTAAAAATGGAAGTTCAGCGTTTGTGGTCTTTGGCCTCTGAGGAGGGAAGAGCCTTCCTGTTCCTAGGTATTCTAGGCAGATGAGTATTTTTGTCCCCAGTGACATCCTGGGCAGCTCTGAGAAGGCAATATCTCTTGAATGGCATGCAAGCGGGCACTTTTTGCATGGTGGTTCTGCTGCCTATCACTTGAGTCAAAGCGTCCTCCTTGAGATAGAAGACTATCAGGAAAGTCATGTGAGAAATGAGACAGATGACCTCTCGCAACCTGTCTATGCAATAGTTCAAAAAAGCAGAATTTGGCTCCAAAAGTAGAGGATCAGCTTGAATAGCAGCCAAATCCCTTTTGAAGGACATAACCCAATCAGCTAAATTTGATCAGACTAGCATCTCAGCCATGGTGGGTTGCTAAGCAGGGCCTGCAAAAGAAAACAATATTTTAGAAAGGGCCTCCATTTGCTTGTCAATGGGGTCCTTGAAAATGGGTGCTTCCTGCAACGGTGGTTAAGGCTTTTTTAGGACGGAACACTGCCACATCCACAGTGAGGGCAGACCACTTTTAAGTCCTCCTCAAACAGTTACAAGACTGATAGCTGCTTGGTGAATACCTTGTTGAGGTCTAGTCTCTGTTATGGATGACAGAAAACAATGCACACACCAGAGAGATCTTAACAGTCTTGGGGACCCTAAAGGTGCCCAGGGTAGGAACAGCACAGCTGGAGGCTGATACTTGAGTTTTAAGGTGGTGCAGACCACCTCAATAAGAGCTTATATGGTATCCAAGTCTGGGAGTAATGGCAGCTGTCTCTGATTCCTCAAGTGTAGTGTCATCCGTTAAAGACTGATACAGACTTGGCAGCTTAAGGCTCAGAAGCTGTGGACAGATTGGATAAGAATTCAACATGAGGACGCGTGGAGGCATGCTTAAGGCCTATGTGATCAGTCACTAATCGTAGTTGCAATTTGGCCTATAATAAAATCCTATATGACTGTGATGAAATCCTCCAAAAGATAGAACCAAAGAGGGGGCCAAAGCTGATGGAACTAAAGAAGATCTCAAGAATTGCACAGACTCAAAAAGGTGGCAAAATTCCAGATGCGGACTGTGAGGTCCTTCAAGGGGTAAAATGCAAGCAAACCGGGAACCATTAGTGGATTGTGAGCTGGAGGCTCCCCATGTCTATGATCCGACATGTAACACCGCAAGGCAAAAGCAGTTTAACTGAAGCCTTGAAAATCAGATGCTGGTAGCAGGAAAAGTTCAGGTGGCCAGAAGTGACCGGGTCACTGTAGGCAAGCTGCAGAGGCGACCCGAGGAAAAATCCATACTTCCCCAGCAGTCAGAAGCAGCGGCGGGAAGGTGCTTCTGCTATGCTGAATGGTGGGAAAGGGAACTTTGCGCAACTCCAACTTTTTTTTTTGTTTCTTTTTTGACAGTGTTAAAATACTCCTATAGGATTTTAACCATTTTGAAAAGGAGCAGTATAGCCAAAGCTCTTTTGGCCATACTTCTCGTGTGGGTCACAGGAGTGCACTTAGTTCTGCACTCCTGTTACCCAGATTTAGCCAATAGCAGACAATGTCAGGATCCACCCAGATGCCTGATCAGCAGCTGGCTGATCGTCTTAGTGTACCTCCAAGCCTGAGCCAGTAGCTACCGCCCCCTCCACAGTCTGGCATTCCAGTAAGCACTGGAGGGGCAGAGCACAGAGCATTGACTAACACAGTTACTACTCGGTGCTCAGAGCAGACTCGATAACTGAGCGATCAGCAGTTTTTATTGCTCAGTTCTCAGTGTAGAGCCAGCGGGTGGAACAGCAGCATCAAATCGATGCTGCAGCCATCTAGGCGAGTATAAATGTTTGTTTTGTTTTTGATTCCCACTCTTCTCTTTTAACCATTCCCTACTCTATGCAAAATGACAAATTTGGCTTTACAGATACTTTAATTCACACTATTCGTAGATTTGCGCTTGCTCTAAAATAATCTAAAATGTTAAGCTGCTAACACCACAACTAGAATCGTTGCCCAACAGATAAATATTTTACAGAAATGTGTAGCGCTAAAATGGCAAGATACCTTAAAACTGATACGTTTAGAAGGCCTATACCCAAAGTATAGTATACATATAAAAATACATGCAAAGTCTGACTGAAAATCAAAAGTGTATCAAAAGGACAGTCAATGAGTTGGAATTGAGTGGGTTGCTACCCCAAACGTGAAGTGAGGAGCGCCTTCACCAACACACAGCAGAAAGGTTTCAGAAGGTGATGTTCTGCAATCACTTGAAAGTCTCATTAATACATTGGATAGTCCATCTTTAAACCAAACTCATATCATACACCACTGTGTCTTCAAACCATGCAGTGCACTTGGATGTTATAGATGGAGGCTTACCGGAGGGTTTGAACCCAAGACAGTGTATACTGTGAGGGTCAAACCAGCTTTTATTGCACCCTGGCAATGGTGAGAAGATCTTTGCAGCCTGAGGGTAATGAGAGGGGCTTTTCTAAAGGTGTATCTTCTCCACACGTAATGCTGGATCTCTCCACGCAGGGTTCATAAAGGGCACAAAAGGGACTACATAGCGTGATACCGTAAACACCGTAATTTATTAAAATAAAAGAAATACACTTACATGATGAAGTGGATAAAAAGCGCTTGTACATAAAAAGGGGGCGGCAGTGGAGTCCTCCCGACGCGTTTCGTCTGAGTAGACTTCGTCCTGGGGTACCCTCCACTGCAGCCCGACTCCCTAATATAGGAACTGTAATCCTCCTGATGTGAATCCAGCCCATTCGATTCCAACAGCAGCACTTCCGGGTTGCCCAAGATGGCGGACCCGCGTGCGTTCCAGACCTCGTTTTGGTGGGTGTATCCATGCGTTCCACCCTCCAAAACGGAAGCTAGATGTTCCCCATGTGTCTAAGATAAAGAACTATCATCCTATTATGATGAAACATCGAAATTAGTCTAAGGTTGCAATATAGCTGGTTATTAGAGCTAATTGGTGGTGTTTTTTATCGTCCTTCGAACATCAGCGAGATCCCGCCGCATCTCGCGATGTGACGCTATAGCGTCACGACGCTGAGGCGGAAGTGTTCACAAGAAACACTTCGCCTGCGTTCCACTGATGGTTAACCGGAAGTTCCCGGATCTCAGCTAATCTCGCGATATCGCGCTGTGACACCACAGCGCAAAAACAGAATTGGTTGTATAGGTCAACCGCTTGCGTTCCACTTGTGGTTAACCAAAGGTTCACAGTGGAACGGCGGGTTGAAACCAGCTTCACTAAAATGGCTTGTCTGTCAGTTACTAAGTAAAGAACTGGGGGCCAATAATTGCTCACATAATATGCACCTTAAGGGGGCGATGTGGTAATAGTGTAAGTAACTCGGTGTCACCCAGTCACATTACAACTGGGAGGAAGCAAAGAATAAAAAATAATTTATATAACTATGAACCCATGTATTTTAGTTACTTAACAGAATTAAGTGAGCTGGATTCGCATAGGTGTGCCCATTTTATAGCATATACGACATATATGTTCTTATAAAGGGTAACAACCGTATATAAATACATCTAAAATGCAGACATAGGGATAGAAAATATACAGGAATACACACTTGGGAATGGATATTGTATCCCTTATGATTCGTCCAGAAAGGCATTAACATCAACCTCTACGTTGAGCCCCGACGGGGCAAAAGTTTTTAGCTCGTATGCCCAGAACATTTCGAGGCGTGATACACCCCTTGTTCTAGCACCCCCTCTCCAGGGTGGTGTGTATTTGTCAATAATGACAAACTGTGATCCCTCCGGATTTCCACCGTGGAATTCCTTGTAGTGCCTAGGGACCGTGTGTTTGGGGTCTCTGCTTTTAATTAAAGCGATGTGTTCACCCACCCTAATCGAAAATGTTCTGGTGGTACGGCCAATGTACTGTTTAAGGCATGGGCAAGTAATGAGATACACTACAAATCTCGTGCTGCATGTGCAGAATGGCTTTATCGTGTATCTCCTTCCCGTCACTGTAGAGGCAAATTCAGAAACTTTACGTGTTCTAATGTTATTATGCTGACATACCGTACATTTCCTACACGGAAAGAAGCCTGTCCAATCATGAAAGAACAGGGGACGGGTGGGAGGGTTTATAATGTTGGGGGCTATCTGTCCTTTTAAGGAGGGTACACCCCTGAAGATAACATTGGCTTCCTCTGGGATGAGTGGGCCCAGAATGCTGTCTTGCTTCAGGACACCCCAATGCTTCCTCATGATGTTTTTAATTTGTCTGTGCTGTGTTGAGAAAGAAGTTAGCAGGGCCCATCTAAACCTCCCGTCAGATTCTTTTTTAGGTTTGACTTCCAGTAATGATTTCCTGTCAATACTGACAGCTTTTTGAATCTCCAGGTTCAGGTCATCAGTGTTATACCCCTTATCCTCAAACCTGGATTTCAAAATTTTAGCCTGTTCAAAAAATGTCTCCTTTTCGGTGCAATTCCGTCGGAGTCTTAAAAATTGGCTCCGAGGGACCGAATTTAACCACGAGACATGGTGACAACTATCAACGGGAATGAACCCGTTGCGGTCTGTGGATTTGAAATAAGTACTGAATCTAAATTCATTATTGATGATCTCTATCTGTAAGTCTAAAAAGTGGATTTTGGTCTTACTGGCTTGATAAGACAAGGCTATACCCCTATCATTATTATTCAAACACTCAAAGAACTCATCCAATGTTTCCATGGTGCCATTCCATAGGAGAAGGATGTCGTCTATGTAACGGGTCCACAAAACCAGAGACCTGGTCTCGTGGACATAGACGACATCCTCCTCCCACTTGGCCATGAACAGGTTCGCGAGACTAGGCGCGAATTTCGCCCCCATGGCCACTCCCCGTTGCTGGAGGTAGAAATTGTGGTTAAACCAAAAGTAATTGTGTTTTGCCGCGAACTCTAGTAATTCGACAAGATACTCGCACTTTTGATACTCGCAACTTTTGGTTTAACCACAATTTCTACCTCCAGCAACGGGGAGTGGCCATGGGGGCGAAATTCGCGCCTAGTCTCGCGAACCTGTTCATGGCCAAGTGGGAGGAGGATGTCGTCTATGTCCACGAGACCAGGTCTCTGGTTTTGTGGACCCGTTACATAGACGACATCCTTCTCCTATGGAATGGCACCATGGAAACATTGGATGAGTTCTTTGAGTGTTTGAATAATAATGATAGGGGTATAGCCTTGTCTTATCAAGCCAGTAAGACCAAAATCCACTTTTTAGACTTACAGATAGAGATCATCAATAATGAATTTAGATTCAGTACTTATTTCAAATCCACAGACCGCAACGGGTTCATTCCCGTTGATAGTTGTCACCATGTCTCGTGGTTAAATTCGGTCCCTCGGAGCCAATTTTTAAGACTCTGACGGAATTGCACCGAAAAGGAGACATTTTTTGAACAGGCTAAAATTTTGAAATCCAGGTTTGAGGATAAGGGGTATAACACTGATGACCTGAACCTGGAGATTCAAAAAGCTATCAGTATTGACAGGAAATCATTACTGGAAGTCAAACCTAAAAAAGAATCTGACGGGAGGTTTAGATGGGCCCTGCTAACTTCTTTCTCAACACAGCACAGACAAATTAAAAACATCATGAGGAAGCATTGGGGTGTCCTGAAGCAAGACAGCATTCTGGGCCCACTCATCCCAGAGGAAGCCAATGTTATCTTCAGGGGTGTACCCTCCTTAAAAGGACAGATAGCCCCCAACATTATAAACCCTCCCACCCGTCCCCTGTTCTTTCATGATTGGACAGGCTTCTTTCCGTGTAGGAAATGTACGGTATGTCAGCATAATAACATTAGAACACGTAAAGTTTCTGAATTTGCCTCTACAGTGACGGGAAGGAGATACACGATAAAGCCATTCTGCACATGCAGCACGAGATTTGTAGTGTATCTCATTACTTGCCCATGCCTTAAACAGTACATTGGCCGTACCACCAGAACATTTTTGATTAGGGTGGGTGAACACATCGCTTTAATTAAAAGCAGAGACCCCAAACACACGGTCCCTAGGCACTACAAGGAATTCCACGGTGGAAATCCGGAGGGATCACAGTTTGTCATTATTGACAAATACACACCACCCTGGAGAGGGGGTGCTAGAACAAGGGGTGTATCACGCCTCGAAATGTTCTGGGCATACGAGCTAAAAACTTTTGCCCCGTCGGGGCTCAACGTAGAGGTTGATGTTAATGCCTTTCTGGACGAATCATAAGGGATACAATATCCATTCCCAAGTGTGTATTCCTGTATATTTTCCATCCCTATGTCTGCATTTTAGATGTATTTATATACGGTTGTTACCCTTTATAAGAACATATATGTCGTATATGCTATAAAATGGGCACACCTATGCGAATCCAGCTCACTTAATTCTGTTAAGTAACTAAAATACATGGGTTCATAGTTATATAAATTATTTTTTATTCTTTGCTTCCTCCCAGTTGTAATGTGACTGGGTGACATCGAGTTACTTACACTATTACCACATCGCCCCCTTAAGGTGCATATTATGTGAGCAATTATTGGCCCCCAGTTCTTTACTTAGTAACTGACAGACAAGCCATTTTAGTGAAGCTGGTTTCAACCCGCCGTTCCACTGTGAACCTTTGGTTAACCACAAGTGGAACGCAAGCGGTTGACCTATACAACCAATTCTGTTTTTGCGCTGTGGTGTCACAGCGCGATATCGCGAGATTAGCTGAGATCCGGGAACTTCCGGTTAACCATCAGTGGAACGCAGGCGAAGTGTTTCTTGTGAACACTTCCGCCTCAGCGTCGTGACGCTATAGCGTCACATCGCGAGATGCGGCGGGATCTCGCTGATGTTCGAAGGACGATAAAAAACACCACCAATTAGCTCTAATAACCAGCTATATTGCAACCTTAGACTAATTTCGATGTTTCATCATAATAGGATGATAGTTCTTTATCTTAGACACATGGGGAACATCTAGCTTCCGTTTTGGAGGGTGGAACGCATGGATACACCCACCAAAACGAGGTCTGGAACGCACGCGGGTCCGCCATCTTGGGCAACCCGGAAGTGCTGCTGTTGGAATCGAATGGGCTGGATTCACATCAGGAGGATTACAGTTCCTATATTAGGGAGTCGGGCTGCAGTGGAGGGTACCCCAGGACGAAGTCTACTCAGACGAAACGCGTCGGGAGGACTCCACTGCCGCCCCCTTTTTATGTACAAGCGCTTTTTATCCACTTCATCATGTAAGTGTATTTCTTTTATTTTAATAAATTACGGTGTTTACGGTATCACGCTATGTAGTCCCTTTTGTGCCCTTTATGAACCCTGCGTGGAGAGATCCAGCATTACGTGTGGAGAAGATACACCTTTAGAAAAGCCCCTCTCATTACCCTCAGGCTGCAAAGATCTTCTCACCATTGCCAGGGTGCAATAAAAGCTGGTTTGACCCTCACAGTATACGCTGTCTTGGGTTCAAACCCTCCGGTAAGCCTCCATCTATAACATCCAAGTGCACTGCATGGTTTGAAGACACAGTGGTGTATGATATGAGTTTGGTTTAAAGATGGACTATCCAATGTATTAATGAGACTTTCAAGTGATTGCAGAACATCACCTTCTGAAACCTTTCTGCTGTGTGTTGGTGAAGGCGCTCCTCACTTCACGTTTGGGGTAGCAACCCACTCAATTCCAACTCATTGACTGTCCTTTTGATACACTTTTGATTTTCAGTCAGACTTTGCATGTATTTTTATATGTATACTATACTTTGGGTATAGGCCTTCTAAACGTATCAGTTTTAAGGTATCTTGCCATTTTAGCGCTACACATTTCTGTAAAATATTTAAAGATACTTTAAAAACCCAGTTTATAGATATTCATTAGATTGGTACATCTTATACTTCACTTCACCCCCCCCCCCCCCTTTTTTTTTGTTTCTCCCTCCTGTCTGTAATCTCTTCCAATTTATACTCACTTGCACAGCAGTACCAGTGTTGTACCGCTGTTTGGGTGATACAGACCATGTCCCACGCTACCATCTTGGTCCTCTTAAGTTGGCAGGCCTCTTCTGGGGTTCAGGCAGCCAGCTACCGATGATGCATCAGTCCCACCCCCCTGCCACTCTGTGTGTGATACTATGGCCTCTCTGGGAGATGTGATGTAAATATCTCGGAAGGCTGTAGGACCAAGAAAAATCATTCTGGCCTAGTCCAGAATGGTGTCGGGAAGCACAAATGGAGACAAAAAAAAGACAAAAAAAAAACAGACAAGGAGAAAAGGCATTTCTGTTTTTGGAGGGAGCAGGGTTTTAAACAGAAAAAGCTCCCCTTTGACAATTAACTTCTGCTTTAAATCTTTTGTATATTGACCTTACTGCAATTGGTGTCAACCGTCTGGACATAAAAATCTACAGGAACCAAAAACACCAGAGCAAACCCTCTATTTTGTTAAATATATATGTTGAAACATACACTAGCTTATTTTTAAACAACTGGAATATATATGTGTTATGTCAGCTGAACTGTTCAGATGAAGTAATGATAAAATAAAGCATCAAAAAAAGATGAAGCATGCAGGCAGGTGATGAGCAAGGAGGTAAAACAAGGACATAGAAAGTAAAGCAATACTTTATGATAAATAAATAAGGAAGCTGAAGAGTTGTCTCATGTACCAAAATGTCAAAGATTATCACGTCATCATGCTGCAAAATGATAGGTGCTGATATATTGGTATGTATGCAGTGTACAGATATTTAAAGATAAAGAGAAAAGGGCAGAAAATATCAAGTTATATTAAAATATACAGCTCGGAAATATATTTTTCAAGCTACTGATAACACTGTACTCTACCTCTAGCTTTTTCTGATATCTCTCGCACTCAAGCTGGCACTTCTGGAGGTTTTGTGTAGTCTCTTCCAAAACCACATGAGCACGTTCCGCCTCAAACGTTTTAAGCTTTGCTTGGTGGAGAAGCTCAGATGCTTTGCTTTCCGTACCCAGCTGTAGCTCTCTGTACCTGAAATAACAAAAAAATTGCAAAGTCAACAATCTATATATGAGGATCCAAAACAGAGAACAAAATCAAAGCACATAAATCATGCATGTTTAAAACAAAAACAGAAATCTATGCAATTCACACAACAACCTTAGTACCCAACAAAAAGACAACATAGTGTTCCAGTGCAATATTTACCCACACCTCTTTGCCATAAGCACCTTTCAAATAGGTGTTGAAAGCAAGAGAGACTTATAGAGGAACATAATCTGGAGCAGCCTTTCTTCACCTTTTTAACACCGAGTAACCCATGAAATAACGTTCAGGTTTCATGGAACACCTGCGAAAAATGACTAAGTCAACGATTAGCGTGATCGTCAGTGGGAAGAATGCTCCTTACAAGTGTGGACATTGGGAAGAATTATCCCCTTACAGATAGATAAAAAGATCAATGGTGTCAGTGGGAACTTATCTGACAGGCAGAAATTGCTCAAGGAACCCCTAGCAACCTATAGGGGAACCCCGCTTGAGAAACACTAATCTAGACCAAGATTAAACCTGTATATATTAACATTATGGCAAAAATATTACACTTTTTAATTTCAGTTGTTGGACCTTCCTTGTTGACTAGTACAAATTGATCACTAATTTATTTCCCAAGATTTAAAACATGATATGACATGGGAAACTAGCGTTCATACACGATTCATAAGTTAGAAGTACAGTGAGGGGAAAAAGGTATTTGATCCCCTGCTGATTTTGTACGTTTGCCCACTGACAAAGAAATGATCAGTCTATAATTTTAATGGTAGGTTTATTTTAACAGTGAGAGACAGAACAACAACACAAATATCCAGAAAAACGCATTACAAAAAAGTTATAAATTGATTTGCATTTTAATGAGTGAAATAAGTATTTGATCCCCTTATCAATCAGCAAGATTTCTGGCTCTATACAGGTAACGAGCTGAGAATAGGAGCACTTTCAAAGGCAGTGCTCCTAATCTCATCTTGTTACCTGTATAAAAGACACCTGTCCACAGAGGCAATCAATCAGATTCCAATCGCTCCACCATGGCCAAGACCAAAGAGCTGTCCAAGGATGTCAGGGACAAGATAGTAGAGCTACACAAGGATGGAATGGGCTACAAGACCATCGCCAAGCAAATGGAAGAAACACAAAATAACTCAGTTTTGTAGCAAGCAATGAGGAACATATAAAGAGAGGAAGGATCTCTGTGTCCTGTGATGTAGTCCAAGAAAGTGATTTTACAGGTAAACCAAAAATCCTAATTTCCTAATTGTACTTCAAAGGACCCACAGAGGACTTCATATTCCTGATAACTTGAGATTTACCAGCCTAATGAACGCGAGTGTTGAGCAACACAGCAACAAGACTAACACACCCAAAAACAGAACAGGGGGACCTTCACTACAAACCGTCCTACAAGACCTTCCACTGAAAACGGACATTTGCAGAGGCATTAAAGGATACTAAGAACAACTTCATAAACATGTGAAGAGAATACCTAGGTAGCAGCCTTACAAACATGAACATAAGCTTAAAGCACTGACATGCCTGGTGCAATTGCCCTTGTAAAGGGGAAACCTTGTCCTTGATACATATGCCTGAGAAATGAGCTGACAAGTCCACCTGAAAATAGTGGATATGGCAGCCGTCTGTCCGTTGCAGGGACCCTGCCGTTGCAGGCAAAACAAAAGGGAATCAGACTGTCAAAAAAAACCCTGTAGACTTTGGTTAAATTCAAACAGCTCAAACGGTATCCAAAGAGTGAAGCACCTTGTAACTTAGAACTAGGACAAAAATATGGCAACATATCCAACACATCCAAGTCGAACAAGGAGACCTCCTTAGGTAGGAAGGAAGACTGAGGCCTCAACACCACCTAATTTTGTTGAAGAGCCAGAAAAGGTTCTTTGCAGGAAACTGCCATCAACTGCGAGACCCTACAAGATGAAATAATGGCTACCAAAAAGGCAACCATGTGAGTGAGGGGTGACAAGAGAATCTCACAAAGAAGTTTACAAAACACCCAAGACCAAGTTAAAGTCCCACAGAGGCAAAGGGGGAACAATCCATGTGAAACCCTGTACAAAAGCTATTTACCCAGGAATAAGACTCTATAGGTCTCTGACCCTGAAGGTAGACCCTAAAGGAAAGCCAGCCAAACCACCCAAATTTCCAGTATGTTGTCTGGGTATTTCTGCTACTCTTGCTACTCTGAAAACAACATTCCCCAAACCGAGAAGTTCTCTAGAACACCACTCCAGCCCGACAGGCTAGCTTCGTTAAAGGATAAGTTCACCTTTGGAACAGGTTACATCTGATTTTAGGGTAGAACAGGTAACATGCGCCCACGTCATTCATTACAGTTTCCTGTGAATGAATAGACTACAAGTACTGTCAACCATTGCAGCTAACAGCTTTTAGTTCTCAATGAACTACAGTGGTGCTGGTGAGCATCCTGGTAGGCATCCTTGACACCTACTTATGCCAGGAAGTCCCCTGATGAAACAATCACAGATTGGGCGGATTCTATCCTGAACTTCTTAGCTCTCAGGAACAGGAAATAGAAGCCCTGAGATCTTTCCCCCTCTGATACAGGTCTATGAGAGAGCAGTTTTTCCAGTGCTGCAAAGAAAGAAGATCAGTGAGTTGTTCTGTGGTGTGACTAGTGCAGGAACATCAGGAGCTCTGAATGAATGTATTTGCAATCAGGACCAGTAAAAATGGCACCTGCGCAGACACACGCAATTACATCATACACGCATGTTGTGGACCGCCCCTTTTTGAGCTCCGCCACTGTCCTAGGTTGCTTACTTCATATAGAAAAACTGGCTAAATCACCTCCACTTTTGGAAAAAAAACATACTAACATGCGATTATCAATGAAATAATAGCCAATACACAGAAATATAACTGTGGAGAAAAAAGATGCATGCAACTAATGCATACAGTGTTTAGCTTTGTGAAGTACCTACAAAAGGAAATTCAATTTTCACAGCCAGGTAAACAGCTGACAACTATCAGCATGACTCATGTATGAGAGCAATTTCCTACAATGTCCTACAGACCCCTTATGGGGAAGAAGGGGTACATTTCCTGATGAAGGATTCAATGACATGTGGGGGACACTTTGTTAGCAAGGACTTCAGTTAAACATTCTCTCCCTTGGTGAAAAGGAGTTACCAACGACAGACATCTGTAAAGTCCTACCAGGTTAAATTTTGCAGGTGTTAGGCCATTCAAAAGGGCTCCGAGTGTAAGGATTCAAAAAGCAGACCTTTTTTCAGAGAGGTCGTCTGAGCATCCCACAATGGAGATGTCAAGGAAGGACATTAGGGTGGACATAAGGTCCACCGCTCCAAGAAGTTGCAAATACAGACCAGACCATGTTAGGGTAGGGAACAGCCCACACTAATTATGACAGACCTTATGAATTAGGGACAGGAGAAATGAGGAGGAATATCATACACCAGGAGGGATGCAACAGCATCCAAGGATACATGATTTTCCTGAAAAAGGGAGTGGGTATAACTGCAAAAGTTGAGACCCCACCTGGAAAGTGACACTGCGTTTTCTAGTTGCAGAGAACCCAGAAAGGTCTGGGAAGATACATTGTTTTGTGCAGTGGCACAAGAAAGGTAGGGAGGGGCAACCAAAAAAGGCATCAGAAGTGATTAGCCCGTGGGCTGAAAGGGCTGTCTCTAAATGCTGGAGAGTGAAAATACCCAAGGACCCATTTGGTATAACAAAGAGTCCTCTACTTGCAGAAGTAAGGGCGCATGTTCATTAAGAGGCTCTGAAGGCCTATGATTTTCTACTGATGAAGGAGAAGGAGACGGGTGGGATTTATCAACTCATACACAGGCCTCCTGTGTTGAGGAAGGAGCACACTCTGGCCCAACCATGGAATTGCAAATTCTGGTGTCAAGAGCAGGTCCAAAGAGACAACCTCCCTTGAAGGTTAACCTTTAAAAGGTTAAACCTTAAAAGTTAAGAACTGGCCCTACTGCAATTAAATGTAGCTGAAAAGGACACTTTTGCTATGAGTGGATGCCAGTGGGTTAAAATCTTTTTACAAGGATTTAAATCATGTATGTGCTTCTTTCCTCATGCATATACTGTGATGAAAAGATCTACCTAAATAGCCAAAACGAGGAGGTACCACTCTCATCATTGCTAAACCCATGCATTTTGCTTTACAGAACATACAGCTGGAAGACTGAGAATGCTTCATTCAGGTATTGACTTCATAAATGTTACAGCAGGAGATGGGTGGGATTTATCAACCCATACACAGGCCTCCTGTGTTGAGGAAGGAGCACACTCTGGCCCAACCATGGAATTGCAAATTCTGGTGTCAAGAGCAGGTCAAAGAGACAACCTCCCTTGAAAGTTAACCTTTAAAAGGTTAAACCTTAAAAGTTAAGAACTGGCCCTACTGCAAATACATTTAGCTGAAAAGGACACTTTTGCTATGAGTGGATGCCAGTGGGTTAAAATCTTTTTACAAGGAGTTAAATCATCTATGTGCTTCTTTTCTCATGCATATACTGTGATGAAAAGATCTACCTAAATAGCCAAAACAAGGAGGTACTACTCTCATCATTGCTAAACCCATGCATTTTGCTTTACAGAACATATAGCTGGAAGACTAAGAATGCTTCATTCAGGTATTGACTTCATAAATGTTACAGCAGGTTGAAGACCTGGACACTTAGGTAGGGAAATTCCATCCCAAGAGTCCCGAAAAAGAAGCCAGCGTGCGATTAAATCCACTGCCATTCTCTGAATACTAAAATGCTAGTTTCAGGGTAAATCCATTGATCATAAAAATTAGATAACCGTTTTTTCTTACACGAGCTACTGTTTTGTATTACTGTTTTTTTTTTTTTTTTTTACTGTATAGTTTACTGCTGGCACCAAAATGTAGTGTAATGAACTTGCATTTGAGAGAACGTGCAGTATGTAAAACCGAAGGACAGTCTTGTAGTCATTCAAGATGTATTTCATCTTGAATGTCAAATGGTATAATCATTTTACATTCAAAATGGCAGTTGAAAACTGCTGTGAAATTCAGAGGAAAGACATGTATCAAGTTATTGTGATCAGGGCAAATAAAATCTGGGATTTTACAAAAATGCACTGGTAGAGTCAATTTGTTTAGGACATAGTAGACATTTCTGGGAATATTAAAGTTTGAGGTTATTATAAATGTAATTACATGTTTTATGATGATACAATATGATACACAACTGTCAAATTTATAAAATTTTGCAATGACAGGAGTGAGTAGTCACTCAGCTATAGAAAGATAAACAATATCTGTGAAGCATTCATGTAGAACCAGACATATTAGTAACAGTTAATTGAGGAAAGTCAGAACATTTATGTTTTGAGACATTACACCGACACCTTATTTTAGGGAAACTTGGGCATATATTGTGATTGAAATTCACATAAACAAAGCCAAATACAAACATTTTCCAGCACTTGGATTTCATTTGATGTGTTTCCTGCTATTATACAATGAGCAACGCTTAAGGCCCCTTTCACAATGGGGTGGTTTGCAGGCGTTATTGCGCTAAAAATAGCGCCTGCAAACCGACCTAAAACTGCCTCTACTGTTTCTTCAGTGTGAAAGCCTGAGGGCTTTCACACTGAAGCGGTGCGCTGTCAGGAGAAAATAAAACCTTCTGCAAACCGCATCTTTGGAGCGGTGAAGGAGCGGTGTATTCACCGCTCCTAAACCGCTCCTGCCCATTGAAATCAATGGGGCAGCGCGGCTATACCGCGGTTATAGCGGCGCTATGCGAGCGGTTTTAACCCTTTTTCGGCCGCCAACGGGGGTTAAAACCGCACCGCTAGCGGCCGAATACCGCCGCAAAAACAACAGTAAAGCAGCGCTAAAAGTAGCGCTGTTTTACCACCGACGCCCCCACCGCCCCAGTGTGAAAGGGGCCTAACTGTATTTGCAAGTTCTTAGAGCTCACTTATAAATCAACAGCACTATATAAATGTCTGAAATAAATACTAAGGGTATGGCTGGCAGGTGATTGTGACCTATGCCAAGCATCTCCTAAAGAGGTTGAAATTGGAGTGGTAAGCTAAACAGCACAGTGTACACACTGGTGTTTGGGGCATTGCAGCTACCTGATGCTTTCTATTGCTTTAACCAAAGGTGGATTGCAGCCTAAAAAAAATATACCAGCATGCCCTCGTTTGCTTTGGTATTGTAAATACCAAATTACTCAAAGAAGTATACTTGTCTTGTATATAAAACTGTCTGGTAGATCTGCACGATTCTGGCTAAAATGAGAATCACAATTTTTTTGCTTAGAGTAAAGATCACGATTTTTGCAATGTAACATCTTTCACATTATACAAAAAATTGGGCTAACTTTACTGTTTTTTTTTTATTATTCACTGAAGTGTATTTTTTCCCCAAAAAATGCATTTCAAAGACCACTGCGCAAATACAGTGTGGCATAAAATTATGCAACAACCGCCATTTTATTCTCTAGGGTCTCTGCTAAAAGAAATGTATATAACGTTTGGGGGTTCTAAGTAATTTTCTAGCAGAAAATACAGATTTTAACTTGTAAGCAACGAATGTCAGAAAAGGGTTTGGTCTTTAAGTGGTTAAACTGACCTTATTTACACACAGAAGTTCATTCCTTTGATCTAAAAGGTACGAGAGATACAATGTATCTCTCCTCTATCTACCAGCACTGAGGAATGTCTATAAACATTGCTGGCTTTTTTTTTTTTTTTACAGCTCTGAGCGGTTCTGCACAGAATTAAGGAAATGTCGGGTTAACATTGTGAGGAGGATTGAATCGAGATTCAATCTTTTAACGATTAATCATGCAGCTCTACTGTCTGGGGAAAAAATAGGTGGTAAAAAGAATAACAGTCAATTGTGAGTTAAAGTACAACTCCATCCAAAGCTTATAATATACTGTATAAAGGTAGGGTTTGACCGGAAGCCGGGGTTTATTTATTTTTATTTATTTTTTCATTTTGATATTTGAGTTCCTGTGGTGGATATTTACCTTCCCAATGTCATAATAGTTTTCAGGTAGAGAAATTGAAGTAAAATCTAAATTTCAGTAATTGTCACTGGAACAGAAGGATTTGAAATCTCCTAATGAGGACATCTGTTCCAGTGACAACTGTA
Source organism: Lithobates septentrionalis (assembly GCA_037952835.1). NCBI lineage: Eukaryota > Metazoa > Chordata > Amphibia > Anura > Ranidae > Lithobates > Lithobates septentrionalis. Next base: position 930,564 of record JBBDGP010001094.1, on the reverse strand, counting down.
AAAGGTAACACTACCCATCTGGGCCACAAAGTGCAGGGGTATTTGCCCAATGGAGACATAGACCATGATAAAACCATGACAGAAGTTTTAACCCATTTTTCTAAGAAGCTTACAAACGGCTTGCATTGCATACTACTCTCTAACCCAGTGGTTCTCAACCTTACTAGTGCTGTGACCCCTTGATAAAATTTCCAAAGTTATGGGGACCCCTAACAGTAAAATGATTTTTGTAGTGTGGGTTGTCAGCACCCAAGGCAAGACAAGTAATTTGCGTCCCCAAACCACAGACATTTAGCGCTCCCTGAGTCCCTTCCACTTGTACAGTATTAAAACCCCTTATGGTACATTTTAGGATGTACCACTCTCTCTTTGTTCTCCTTTCTTTCCCTTTTATCTCTCTCTATCCTAATTTCATGTCCCCCCCCCCCCCCCATCCCTCTCTCTAGCCATGTTTCTTGTTCTTTCTCTTATTCTTTCTCTCCCTTTTTCTTTGTTCCTCCCACTCTTTTCTTCTCCCTTCCTGTGCTGGGGGGAGTTCTGATCAGCCAACTTAGGTGCTCTTGATCAAGGTCATCTGCTGATCTGAGAACTGTAGTGGGGACTTTTAATGGCAACTATAATCACAGGTAGTGTTACTCACTGTGTCTCCGGCTTCACTGTGTCTCCGACTTTGTGGTGTCTCGTAGCAGTGACACCTATGCCGAAATCAGGAGATGGGGTCTCCAGCCCCTCCCACTTCACATTTCTCACCAGTCAGCAGACCTCTAGTCTCTGCCTCCCAGCCGTGAACGGAATGGGCAGCTGCGAAGAAGCTGAGTGGGCGGCCGCGGGCTCCAGGAACAGCACACAGCTGGGCGGCCACAGGCTCCAGAGTCAGCCCTTCTGGGTGGCCACGAAAAGGCTGGGAGAGCGGTGCAGGCTGCAGGAACAGCCCAGGATTCGGTGACCCCTGGCAAATCGTCATTCGACCCCTGAGTGGGTCCCGACCCCCAGGTTGAGAACCACTGCTCTAACCCAATGAACGTCTCCACAGGTACCTAGCCAAAGATGAAAACAGATCGCTGTGTGACCCAACGCTGGAGATATACAGATATATATATATATCTATATACTCACATATACACACACACACACATACAGGGCTCAAAATTTCAAGCCCTGAGCTACTAGCCAGGTCTTAAGAGTTACTCGCCGCCAGTTGCCCCACCCAATCCCTACCCTGTCCCACGCCTAAATGCGCCCTTGTAGTAAATTATCTCATGGAATGACACTGTTAAATGTTTTATGCAGAATTAAGTTACACAATTAAATATTACCAACAACAACTTTAACAATATGGGACAGGGCACTGGGGGCAGACCAGAGGGACATGGCACCGGGGGCAGACCAGAGGGACAGGGCACCGGGGGCAGACCAGAGGGACAGGGCAACGGGGGCAGACCAGAGGGACAGGGCACTGGGGGCATAACAGAAGGAACAGGCACTGGGGCAGACCAGAGGCACAGGGTACTAGGGGCAGACCAGAGGCACAGGGCACTGGAGCAGACCAGAGGGACATGGCACTGGGGCAGACTAGAGGGACAGAGCACTGGGGGCAAACCAGAGAGACAGGGCACTGGGGCAGACCAGGAGGGACAGGACACTGGGGCAGACCAGGAGGGACATGGCACTGGGGCAGACCAGAGGGACATGGACTTTTTTACTTCTGCTCTCCCTCTTCCTATGTACAAGCCTCCTCCTCCCTGTGGGCGGCTCTGCGCTTGCATGTCCCCACTTACCCCTTTTATTAAGTCTGGCAGTGATGAGAGGAGCTGCAGCACAGCGGGGGGAGTACAATTCAGCACAGAGATCCACACACCCGCATAGCCATTGACACCACAGCACAGCGCACACTGACACCACACAACACACAATGAGACCAGTCTGCTCACACTGCACTGCTCTGGCTAAACTGCTGGAGACTTTAACAGAGCATAAGGAGAAGAAAACTGCACAAACTGGAAGGCTGCCACTCTCTTGTCAGGGCAACTCTTGGTGAGCGCTGCACTGCCTACCTGGAACACCCGGAGTGGTGATTATCGCAGTCTTCCGGGTCACTCATTCCTTCCTGCTCTCTGCTCTCCAGATACACCGGCCGGGACGGGAAGCCAGGCTCAGAGAGGTCATACTGTCAGTTCCCATGGCTTGACGAGAATTGTAGGGAGAGCACCTGTGTACTGTTCTGCCTGTGTGTGGCTCAGACTACTTTTCCTGGGCATGCACCTTTCCTCCTCGTCCACTAATCGCAGCGGGGCTCTAAGTCTAGGTACAGATTGTACTGTTGGCCATACAGCCCTTTCATCACTCGCCCCCAGCTTAAATCCACTCGCCAAATGCGAGCGGGCGAGTGGAAATTTTGAGGGATATATATATATTTTTTTTTTTCCCCATTATATACACACATACATACACACTATATTACCAAAAGTATTGGGATGCCTGCCTTTAAAACGCACAAAATTTAATGGTGTCTTAGTCCATAGTGTTTAATATGGAGTTGGTCCACCCTTTGCAGCTATAACAGCTTCCACTCTTCTGGGAAGGATGTCCACAAAGTTTAGGAGTGTGTCTATGGGAACGTTTGACCATTCTTCCAGAAGCGCATTTGTAAGGTCAGACACTGATGTGGATGAGAAAGCTTGGCTTGCAGTCTCCGCTCGAATTCATCCCAAAGGTGTTCTATCGGGTTGAGGTCAGAACTCTGTACAGGCCAGTCAAGTTCTTCCCCCCCAAACTTGCTCATCCATGTCTTTATGGACCTTGTTTGTGCACTCATGTTGCAATAGGAAGGGGCATCCCCATACTGTTCCCATAAAGTTGGGAGCATGAAATTGTCCAAAATGTCTTGGTATGCTGGCACCTTAAGACAAAGGGGCTAAGCTCAACCCCTGAAAAAGCCACCCCACACCCAAATCCCCCCTCCACCAAATGATTTGGATCAATGCACAAAGCAAGGTCCATAAAGACAAAAAAGATTCCAGGGATAAAGTTGTGGACAAGCACGTCAGGAGACGAATACAAAAACATTTTAAGGGCTTTATCAATGCCTAGAAGCACAGTGAAGTCTATTATTAAGAAGTAGAAGTTATTTGGTACAACACAGAACCTCCCTGGATCAGGACATTGCTCCAAACTGGATAAAAGGAGGAAACTGGTCAGAAAGGCTACCAAGAGGCCTACAGCAACTCAGAAGTAGTTACAGAAATTCATGACAAAGAGTGGTCATTGTGTGCATGTAACAATATCACACATTCTCAACAAATGTGGCTTGTATGGGAGGGTTGCAAGAAAGAAACGCCACATGCAGTCATAACTGAGCTCTGCCAAAACGCACCTTGAAGATTCTGAGGCTACATGGAAAATGGTGTTAGATCAGCTGAGACTAAAACTGAATTATTTGGCCTCAACAACAAGCGATTTGTCAGGCGGAAAACCAATGCAGTAAAGCATAGAGGTGGTGATATCCTGTTATGGGGGTGTTTCTCTGCAGCAGGGACTGGAGCACTTGTCAGGATAGAAGAAAAAATGGATAGGGCAAAATACCATCAAACTCTTGAGGAAAATCTGCTGCCCTCTGCCAGAAAGTTGCCATTGAGAAGAAGGTTTACCTTCCAACATGACAATGACACAAAGCACACAGCAAAAATAAAAAAGGTGAATGTTCCTGCATGGCATTGTTAGAACCCAGACTTAAACTCCATTGAAAATCTGTGAAATGACTTAAAGACTGCAGTCCACAACCGGTCACCTTCAAATTTAACTGAACTTGAGCAGTTCTGCAAAGAAGAGTGGGCAAATATTGCAAAATCTAGATGTGCAAAGTTAATAGAGATATCCCAACAGGCTGTAATTAAAGCAAAAGTTTGTTCAAAAAAATATTGACACAAGAGGGGTGATCCTTTTTCCAACTCAGTGATTCTGTTTTTTATTTATTTTTATTTTTTTCTGAATTGGATGTTATAAGTTTCACGGAGTAAATACAGCTAGATAAAACAAAAACAAAAACGGCGCCTGTCTTCATTTCAGACTGCAAAGCAACAAAATGTGATTATTTTAAAAAGGGGGTGATTCTTTTCTATACCCACTGTACATAAAAAAAATTAACACAATAATTTAATGAGGCAAAAAGTTGCTTTTAGTTATACTTTAATAAAGCCCACACTCGTCTTGTGTTAAATGCTAATAAATGACCAAACAATAGCAGACACCTACAAACATGCTTTTTTTTTACATTTTTTATTTTAACAAGCAACTGGCTAAACTACATGGAAGAGTTGGCTTATAAACACCATGGATACATATTTACTAAAAATGGAGTGGTCTATAAAAACTGAAACAAATAAAAGTGAAAGTATTGACCATGACTAACATTCTATGTTTTTACTGGGGGGGGGGTTAAAAAATGAAAGCCAAATTCTGACTGGCTGCTACAGACCATAACTGCAGATTTTCTAAAACGGTCCCCATTGGTAAGCATCACAACCGTCGACTCATAGCTACACGAACACCACATAGGCAAGCGGTTTAACTTCTGTGTATCTCCAATATATTCAGGCTAAGTGGGACTTCTTTAATTAGCCTAGTAAAATTTAATTTGGCACATTTCTGCAACATGATAACGTTCTTTCCTGTATTTCTATTGATAACGCATACCAACCCAATATATCTAATACACTTGTTAAGAAAAACATGGGAATAATCTGTCATGTGTCACATACGCTATATATAAATAAGGAATTTCAAGCTGTTTGCTCCTTCCAGTGTGTTCCTAATGTCAGAGCAGTTCCCTTTGTGAAGAGGCTGTACTTTTTGCTCCGCTATCACTTACATGATGCGTGGGCTTAGGAATTACAACCACTGCATTTTTTTTTAAAGCCATCTTTTTATATACAATAATTGTACAAGTGTCTATTTAAAAAAACGTATATTTGCAAGCCCTGATCATAATTTAAAGAACCACTTTTATTTACAACTAAGTTTATCACCAGACGCTAATAAGAAACTATTGTATTGCCGTGAAATTGCTGCTTGAATGAGCGGACAATTCTCCCTATTTCAGCTGCAAAATAGCATCTGTCGTTCTTGGCTTAACACAGCGCACTTGAATGAATGTGAGAAATCCTTCTTTGCTTGGTTAAAGTACGCTGGGCATGCTCAACAACTGTACTAAGGATCTACAAGCATCTGAAACATGTCTTTAGTACGACACAGCACATCTTTTCCATAGCATGATCAAATAAGGCATAGGAATGAAAATATTAGGGATTCTCTAATGGAAACCATGAGCAAGAATCAACAAACACATAAAGATTACTATCGTAACAGACCAAATGTTGTTGCTAGCCTACAATTGTGCTAAGATTGACATCTTTGCTTCCATGGACAAAGCCTTATTCAGCCACTTTCTGTTTTACAAAGCAATAAAAAAAATGCCATACCCGATTATTTTAGGCTTTTTTTTCCCCCTTACTGATAGTTATTACTTTTATGTACTTATAAAAGTGTATTTTTCCGTGTATAAGGCGCTACTTTTTCCTAAAATCGTTAGACTGAAAATCAAGGGGCGTCTTTATACACGGTCAGTCAGCCTGAGAGAGAGCCGCACGTGTGCGTAGCTACCCATAGCTTGTCAAACAGGCTTCCTCCACTCACGAGCCGTATGTAACTGGTGTCAGCTGGAGGTGGAGATGGAGAGTGCGCAGATGCAACAGGGACCGGAGCGTTCCAAGATGTCAGAAAAAAAAAAAAAACCCACCGGTAAGCGATTGTCTTATTCTGCAAAATTCAAACTGAATGTAGTCAGCTATACAAAAGAGCATGGAAATAGAGCTGCAGAGGGACAGTTTGGACCTCTTCCCACTGAGTGCATGATCGGACAGCGGAGAAAACAGGAACAACAACTCCTTAAGATGCCAATAAAGCTGAAGGCCTTAAGAGGAAAACCAGCAAAATGGCCAAACTTGGAGCAGAGGCTAAAAACTTGGACTATGGAGCAGCGCCAGAGTGGCTTATGTGTGTCAACCAAGCATGTTTTCAAGCAAAATGAACATTGTTGACTTTACAGGAAAGGCAAAATGGTGCTTCAATTTCATGAGGAGAGAAGGGTATGTAAACGTTACCTGCGGTAATTACTAAATATAAATGTGTTCCGTTTCATGTTTAAAATATTGATTTCTTAATTTTGAGTTGGAAAAGTGTGGGGGGGGGGCGTCTTATACATGGAAAAATATGGCAATTCATTTGTCTTATGTACATGCAAGGTAGGTCCATTTACAATACAAGACGCGACTGACCCCCCCAATAATCTAAGGGTCCATTTTCTCTGGTAAGGAGATTTACCTATATCACAGTGGCACCATGTGGATCTTTTCATCACACTGAAGTTGGTGCGGGGTTTCCATTATCTGACATCTATGTTATTTGGACTTTTATGAATTTATGAATTTCTATATATTTCCAGTTTTAATACATTTAGTGGTTCTAAAGCCAAAACATTTTCTTACCTTAATGCTTTCACTGCATTAAGGTAAAAAAAAAAGTCCCTTTAGTAGTATTGTACCCTCACCTCCCTATATATTTATCCGAATCCTGTCATGATCCAGGGCTGTGCCTGACGGCAGCCATAGGCTCCTGCTGCTGTCTATCAAATCATGTGAGATGGGGGATGGGGCAAGCCGCAATGTGCGTGTCTGTGGACGTACACAGTCCAGCTCGAGAGTGAGCCCGCAGGTGTGCCCCCATAGCAATAATCATGCTATGGGGGCACATGCAGAAGAGGAGGAGCAGAGAGTGCTGGAGAGCAGGTAAATATAACAAGTTTTTTATTTTATATAAAAAAAAAATGAAAACATTATCCTTTACAATCGCTTTAAATACAAAGTTGACTATTGCCTGTGATATGGTAGTTTTCAGTGTCCCTAGGGGCCATGATGAGAATTTGTGTTCTGTTCATTGGTCATTGTTATGACACCCAAAGATTTTTCTAATCTGGACATTATTTTCTACAACAGGAACATGATGCTTCTCTTTTCTAGCAGAAAATAGAAAATGGAAGTGAAGTATCCTAGCTTTCTTCATTGAACAAAGAACATGAAGCATTGTGTAAGCAGGTTTGAGTTAAAGCAGATTTGAGGTGAAGCTCACACTGCAGCAGACTGTGAAAAGTGATCTGTAGTGGATCACTTTCCAGAGGGCAGGTAAGCAGGGGCTATTCAGGAGGTGATCCTGCCACCTCTGGAATGCCTGCTTTTTTTTTTTTTTACTTTGCCAAAATGGCAAGTTTGAAAGAAGCATTTGGCTCACGATTACACTGCTGCCCCTTTGACTTGAATGGCTATATTTAATAGTCAATGCCACCTGTCAACTTGACAAATTGAGTTAGATATGTGGTTGACTGGCAGTTTGCGTCAAAGAGGCTTTATTCAATAACACAGAACATTGCTTAAAAGTAAAGAACACATAGTAATCAGTCAGAATATATCGGTCACTGATCTTAAAACATGAAACTGACAGCCGATCGGTTGCTATGGGTTACTGCATAAAAAAAAAACCACAAGGTTAAAATGTTGAATACTAATTTATTTAAAAAAATATACTGAAAGTCTAATATAAACACACCATTCGCACTGACACTTCTGCGTTTAGCATTTCTAAACACAGGCGAATTAATCCCGGAAGTGTAAACAACTCTTATGCTTCCCAGATCCCCTTTTCCTGCATTTAGATGTCCCTAGTAGGCATGTTTACATGCATTTCGAAATTCTAACTAGATCCTGGATGCACAGAATTCGATTTTCTATAGATGCAGATAAAATGACAGCACCAAAACACAGGTAAATGCACAGTGTAAATGGCACCATTGAAAAATCATTACATGTATTTAGAAATGTTTTCTAAACACATATGAATGCAGGTTTGATAATGCCAGTGTGAACGAGACCTAAATCACATATTCCTGTACAGGTCCTCAGTGGCAATGCCACAAGTGCAACACATCTGTACTCGGCCGTCCACTGAAATCAAATTCATAAAGAATCTGTACACAAAACGATCAAGTCTCATGTCCCAATATTTCACACGCTTTGAAAAATCTGAAAGCACAGGTTCATCTTCATAACTTTTGATGTCATAAGATGTAAAGAACTGACTGTTCATGAGATTAAAAAGTCATGGAATGTTGTCCACCCAGATATGTCAATGAAAAAGCCTTTGGCATAGTCGGCAATAAACAAAGCACTATTTTGTCAAGATCATTTATAGTCTGTAGGAAAAAAAAAAAAAAAAAGAAGAGGACATATACGGGCGATATTTTAAGCGCTTACGTAGGGCAAATGTTCAGGAGTCATGCAAACTTGGCAAAATATCATTGGAAATCAAGTTTCATAGGCTGTAAATCATGTACAGTAACATTCACTCGCTAGAGGTAATATACATTCAATACATTCAGTACATATTAAGATTAGAACTATTTAAACAAGAAATGAATGTTACAGGAATTTTAAGGACAGAGGGGCAGGCAGAACAGATCACATGTTTTAACTTCATTTTCATAATGGGTGTTCAAGGGGTAAATGTATGAAACCCCTAATATTTTTCACTGCTGCACAGAGATATTTATATTTACACACGGATAGTTCTTCATAATGTTCATTAAAGTGGTCCTAAGGCCTATACAATTTTTACCTTAATGCATTGCTTAGGTAAAGAATACCCCCTCACCCCTTCAGTACTTACTCGAGTCCTCACTCGATCCAGCACGGTGCCCATCTGTAGCAACTCTCTGCTCTCACTTTCCAATCTCCCAGGCTTTGCTGAGGCTGTGGGAGCCATTGGCTCCCGCTGCGTTCAGTCAAATCCTGTATTGAGGGTGCGGAGCGGGGCTGAGCCATGCTGTCTGTGTCTATGGATTGCTTATACAGTGATTATCACTGTAATAAGCAATCATAGTGTAAAAATAAATAAATAAAAAATCCCTGATCACCCCCCAGAGTAGTATCATAGTTGTCACTATGGTAACACTGCACTGTTCTGGTGACAGTATATAAGAAAACATTTGAAAAAAAAAAAGTTACATTTAAAAAAAAAAAAAAAAAAAACAATTTACTTTTTTTTTTTATATACAGTATTTCACAAAAGTGAGTACATCCTCATATTTTTGTAAATATTTTATTATATCTTTTCATGTGACAACACTGAAGAAATGACACTTTGCTACAATGTAAAGTAGTGAGTGTACAGCTTGTATAACAGTGTAAATTTGCTGTCCCCTCAAAATAACTCAACACACAGCCATTAATTTCTAAACCGCTGGCAACAGAAGTGAGTACACCCCTAAGTGAAAATGTCCAAATTGGGCCCAATTAGCCATTTTCCCTCCCCCGTGTCATGTGACTCGTTAGTGTTACAAGGTCTCAGGTGTGAATTGGGAGCAGGTGTGTTAAATTTGGTGTTATCACTCTCACTCTCTCATACTGGTCACTGGAATTTCATCATGGTACCTCATGGCAAAGAACTCTGAGTGACAATGTCCAAATTGGGCCCAAAGTGTCAATATTTTTGTGTGGCCACCATTATTTTCCAGCACTGTCTTAACCCTCTTGGGCATGGAGTTCACCAGAACTTCACAGGTAGCCACTGGAGTCCTTTTCCACTCCTCCATGACGACATCACGGAGCTGGTGGATGTTAGAGACCTTGCGCTCCTCCACCTTCTGTTTGAGGATGACCCACAGATGCTCAATAGGGTTTAAGTCTGGAGACATGCTTGGCCAGTCCATCACATTTACCTTCAGCTTCTTTAGCAAGGCAGTGGTCGTCATGGAGGTGTGTTTGGGGTCGTTATCATGTTGGAATACTGCCCTGTGGCCCAGTCTCTGAAGGGGGAGGATCATGCTCTGCTTCAGTATGTCACAGTATATAGTGGCATTCATGGTTCCCATAATGAACTGTAGCTCCCCAGTACCGGCAGCACTCATGCAGTCCCAGACCATAACAATCCCACCACCATGCTTGACTGTAGGCAAGACATACTTGTCTTTGTACTCTTCACCTTGTTGCCGCCACACACGCTTGACACCATCTGAACCAAATAAGTTTATCTTGTTCTCATCTGACCACATGACATGGTTTTCAGTAATCCATGTCCATAGTCTGCTTGTCCCCAGCAAACTTTTTTTTTTTTTTTTTTTGGGGCTTCCTTGTGCATTATTTTTAGAAGAGGTTTCCTTCTGGGATGACAGCCATGCAGACCAATTTGATGCAGTGTGCGGCATACGGTCTGAGCACTGAAAGGCTTACCCCCCCACCCCTTCAACCTCTGCAACAATGCTGGCAGCACTCATACGTATATTTCCCAAAGACAACCTCTGGATGTTGGATGCTGAGCATGTGCATTCAACTTCTTTCGTGGGCCATGGTGGGGCGTGTTCTGAGTGGAACGTGTCCTGTCAAATCGCTGTATGGTCTTGGCCACCGTGCTGCAGCTCAGTTTCAGGGTCTTGGCAATCTTCTTATAGCCTAGGCCATCTTTATGTAGAGCAACAATTCTTTTTTTCAGATCCTCAGAGAGTTCTTTGCCATGAGGTGCCATGTTGAACTTCCAGTGACCAGTATTATAGGGAGTACACACGGTCGGACTTTATTCGGACATTCCGACAACAAAATCCTAGGATTTTTTCCGACGAATGTTGGCTCAAACTTGTCTTGCATACACACAGTCACACAAAGTTGTCGGAAAATCCGATTGTTCTGAACGCGGTGACGTAAAACGCGTACGTCGGGACTATAAACGGGGCAGTGGCCAATAGCTTTCATCTCTTTATTTATTCTGAGCATGCGTGGCACTTTGTCCGTCGGATTTGTGTACACACGATCGGAATTTCCGACAACGGATTTTGTTGTCGGAAAATTTTATCTCCTGCTCCCCAACTTTGTGTGTCGAAAAAAAAATGGAAAATGGAGCCCACACACGGTCGGAATTTCCGACAACACGCTCCGATCGGACATTTTCCATCGGAAAATCCGACCGTGTGTACGGGGCATTAGAGTGTGAGAGCGATAACACCAAATTTAACACACCTGCTCCCCATTCACACCTGAGACCTTGTAACACTAATGAGTCACATGACACCGGGGAGGGAAAATGGCTAATTGGGCCCAATTTGGACATTTTCACTTAGGGGTGTACTCACTTTTGTTGCCAGCAGTTTAAACATTAATGGCTGTGTGTTGAGTTATTTTGAGGGGACAGCAAATTTACACTGTTATACAAGCTGTACATTCACTACTTTACATTGTAGCAAAGTGTCATTTCTTCAGTGTTGTCACATGAAAAGAAATAATAAAATATTTACAAAAATGTGAGGGGTGTACTCACTTTTGTGAGATAATGTATACTGCCAAAAGCCAGTGTCCTTGATCACCGCCACGCCAGTTATATGGTGATGCTGTACAAAAACTGTGAAAGGAAAACAAATTTCACTTGGTCTCTCTTCATTTTAAAAAAAATTGTAGCAACAAAAAAAAAAAAAAAGAATAAATGCAACTTTTTTGCAGGTAAAAAAATGTATTTAATATTTTTTGTTGCGGGAGCCTGTAAAGCATTGCACCAGTGATCAGCAGATCACTGATGTTATTCAGGTCTCCTGCACACTGTCAGTGTATCTGCTTGCCTGTACATCCCGTACGAGTAAGCCGATACTCCCTGATTGGTAGACTCAATGAACCACAACAGCACTCCACTACAAGCTGACAGCCGCTAAGGATGCCAGGGCTTGGAGTTCATTCATACACATGGGGACTGTCTCCCTGTACTGCTGCCACAGGGAGAAGGGGCACCGGGCAGAGGTTGAAGTACTGGGAACATGTTACATGTTCTATCCTAAAATCAGGTGGAAAATGTAGCATGCTCCCAAAGGTGAACTCATCCTTTAAAAAAAACTCACCATGCCACTTACTAAATACCATGGGGTGTCTACTTTCCAAAAAGGGGTTATTTTGGCGGTATTTGTAAGGTCCTGGCCTTTTAGGGGCTCAAGAACTAAGATAAATTTGCTGTCCCCTCAAAATAACTCAACACACAGCCAATAATGTCTAAACCGCTTTAAATTTAAATTTACACTATTATACAAGCTGTACACTCACTACTTTACATTGTAGCAAAGTGTAGATTCTTCAGTGTTGTCACATGAAAAGATATAATAAAATATTTACAAAAATGTGAGGGGTGTACTCACTTTTGTGAGATACTGTACATACACATATATATAAATATATATATATATACACACACACATACATAAATACATACACACACATACACATAGTTTGTAGACTTGTATAACAGTCTTTCTAAAACTTTTCAACACAGAGGAACCCTTAAAGTGGATGTAAACCCTCACATATACCCAGTGAAGTGAACAGCCTCAGATGATACACAGAGTAAACAAAGCTCCCTAAATAAATTTTACATGTATATCTGCCGTCTTCCCCTTTCTACATTCTTTAGAAAGTGGACATCATGTTAGACATTTTTCTTCCTGTTTCAGCAGTGGGAGGGGAGTCTGGGCATACACGGTGTGTGAGCTGATTGGAGGAAAGGCACCCCCCCCCCACCCACTCCACATAGGCAAAGGAATAAAGAAACTTGCAGAGCTGTGCTGTGAATAGACAAGCTCTCTGCTTATCTGTCTCTAAACTCCCTCCCCAACACAAATTTCCAGCTGCTTTTATCTCCTTTGTCTGAGAACTTGTCAGAAGTTATCATGCTGATAACAGAAGAACGGAGCAGCAGAAAGACACAGGACGTAGAGCTTTGGAGAGAGATAAGTAAATACTACAGATATATGTGCCCAGGTCAGATTTCACAAAAGGGGTTTACATCCACTTTAAGACGCCTTTCACACTGGGGCGGTGCCCGCGCTAGTGGGGCGTAACCCCCGCTAGCGGCCCAAGGAAGGGTTAATAGTGCCTGTGTTGCGGTGTTGAGAAAGTGCTTTGCAGGCGCTTTGGCAACGCTGCCCATTCATTGCAATGGGCAGGGGCCCCAAAGATGCTGCTTGCAGGACTTTTTTTTTACCTGTCCTGCAAGTGCACCGCCCCAGTGTGAAAGCACACTGGGGTGGCTTGAGAGGCGCTTTCCAGACGCTATTTTTAGCACTAAAACACCTGAAAAGCACCCCAGTGTGAAAGGGGTCTAAAATAACGTTCCGGTCTCATGGAACCCCTGCTAAAAATGACTAGATCTACAACGTATGTTATATTCAGCTGGAAGCATGCTCCTTACACTTGTGGACATTGGGAAGAATTACCCACTTAAATATCATTGGTGTCAGTGGGAACTTATACGACAGGCAGAAATTGCTCATTGTGTAAACTGAATCCACCCCTAAACTGTGAAGATGAATAGTGGCGCTAACCCCACTTATTGTGGGAGTGAGACAGGCACTAACGCACGCCCTGATGATGTAGAGTGAGCTGGAAGTGCACTGAATCTCAAAAGGCTATGTATATAGGATAAGTTTAAAGTGAACAAAAACCAATTAACATCCACTATTACTATAGCATATAAAAAACATATATATATACCTTGATGTAGTGTGACACTCTAACACAAGTGAATAAAATAAAATAAAATACAAATGATCAGCCCAACAATATGACTGAAATGTGAAACAAGTGAACTATAAATCATGCACCCCATGACAGTTGTGTGCAACTGGTATATTAACACCCGCATTAAAAATTAAGAAAAAAAAGTCTAATGTAGATGAGTTACAGTAATCACTCGAAAAAATATTTTAAATATTTACTATATTATATATTTTTAATATATTTTTTCGAGTGTTTAACTCATCTACATTAGACTTTTTTCTCGTAATTTTTAATGCGGGTGTTAATATACCAGTTGCACACAACTGTCACGGGGTGCATGATTTATAGTTCACTTGTTTCACATTTCAGTCATATTGTTGGGCTGATCATTTGTATTTTATTTTATTTTATTCACTTGTGTTAGAGTGTCACACTACATCAAGGTATATATATATGTTTTTTATATGCTATAGTAATAGGGGATGTTAATTGGTTTGTTCACTTTAAACTTATCCTATATACATAGCCTTTCGAGATTCAGTGCACTTCCAGCTCACGCTACATCATCAGGGCGTGCGTTAGTGCCTGTCTCACTCCCACAATAAGTGGGGTTAGCGCCACTATTCATCTTCACAGTTTAGGGGTGGATTCAGTTTACACATATTTTATATTTAAAGTGGCAGCTCCAATTGGGTCTTTATTCAATCAAGCGCAGAGGTGGTAGTATGGGTTTGGGCGGTTTTCACCTGTTTACCTACAGTTTACAGAAATTGCTCAAGGACCCCCTAGCAACCTCTGGAGAAACCCTAGAGTTTCATGGAACCCTGGTTGAGTAAAATTGCTCTATCATTTTCACTAAATAATATACACTGATTTGGGTTATTTTTACCATAGAAATGAAGCAGACTACATTTTTGCCTAAATTAATGAGAGCGGTGTCTGTATTATACAGAAGAAGGTGTGTTAGGCCTCTCCACACTGGTTCATTGTAAACACTGTTTCTCCTGACAGGAGAAAATTAGTTTTAAAAACTCACCTAAGCTGCATATTTTTTAAACCAGTTTAGCAGTGTTTAGTAGTGTTTGGTTGTTTATTTCATTGGTCAGAATTTTAATTTATTCTGGCTGTTAAAATGAATAAACTCTGAAGTGCTAAACACGCCTAGCGTTTAGCACTGTCGAATGTTTTTTATGGCAAAATTCTGCTGCTCCTGGATGCACTGGCAGTGTTTGTTTTTTTCCTGCCTCCAAACTCTACTGCAAGCCTATGTGTGCATAGACACATAGGCTAACATGCAGGAGTTTAGAGGCAGGGAAAAAAAAAAAAAAAGCCAGACGCCCCTAGGAACAGCTGCAAAAATGTCCAGTGTGCACTAGGCCTTACTGACCAGATCCCCAGGGGAAGATAGAGTGAAGAACGCCTAAAAAAATAAAAACCAATAGAGTCACCCCATTAAGTGACTAATAAGCTGCAATATATTACATTTTTGGTTTTGGGTTTAATACAGCTTTAAAGGTCCATTCACATCAGCGGCTGGTGTGTGTGGTGCAACGTAGCGGGATGATTTAGTACCAATGCACTGTTCAACAAAGCAAAGTATTACACCGCTCAAGGTAGTCACCCTTAAGTTCCACCTCCACTGCACAAGCAAAGGGTGCTGGCCCTCCACGTAGCAAAAAGTCTGATGTGAAGAAGAAATGTCTGGATGACTGCACTCCAATAAAATCACCTTTATTTGAATCCAAAAAAAGCATATAAAATGAGAGTCCATCCAGCAAGTGAGGGAAAAAGTTACAGCAAGCAACAAATTTCACTGTTCGCTTTTTTTTTTTCCCACACAGTGACATTTCATTGGGTTTTATTAGCCGCCATATAGTGCGAGTCTGTGGATTGCCTCACATTGTGCTGGAAAAAAAGTATGGCCCGTCATTTAGAACACAATGCATTGTTCCTTTTCTTGCGGTGGGACTGCGCTGAAATAGCCACCCAATGCAGTCCTACCAAACTTGGTATGAATTTACCCTATAGTAGATCTATGGTTCCAGCATACGTTGTGGTGTAAATGGACCACATACAAAACAATGGTTTTCTATGTGCCTATGATCCAGAACAGAAAAAAAACACGGGTCACCACGCATGGTGTGAACTTAGCCCAAAACCTTTTTTCATCCCTATCTTCTACCAACATCTAAAAACATGTAATAGGAAAACTAGAAAATTGTAATCAGTTGTTTTCTATGTGCCCTAACGGTGATCTAGTGTGGAAAACACAGGTCTATGCACATAAAGGTTGATTTACTAAAACTGGAATGCGCAAAATCTGGTGCAGCTGTGCATGGTAGCCAATCAGCTTCTAACTTGTTCAATTATGTTTTGATGAAAAAAAAAGAAAGAAAAAAAAGGAAGTTGACTGATTTATATGCAGAGCTGCACCAGATGTTGCACTCTCCGGTTTTAGTAAATAAACCCCATAGTGTGAATTTAGCCTAAACCTTTTTTCATTTTTATCTTCTAGCAACATCTACAAACATGTACTAATAAAACTAGAAAAGTATAATCAGATTGGTAATGAAAGCCCTATCATCCTGGATGTGTTGTCTTTTTACGTAGGCAGATTACTATAAGGGAATGCAAGCTATTCCCAGTTTGTTAAAGTGGTTGTAAACCCCAAAAAAAAAAAAAAAAAAAAAAAAAACCCTACAAGACAAAGGCATATTGAGCTAGAATGCATCGCATTAGAACTCATTATGAAATACTTACCTTAGATCCAACTTGTTGCAGCGGTCCCCATACACCGGTGTGACTTGCGACGTCTCCCGGGAGTTATTACCGGGTTTGCGGGCTCCGGCGCTGTGATTGGCCGAAGCCGCCATGACGTCACTCCCTCGCATGCGCGCCGGCAACGGCACAGCTGCTGAAGAAAAGGCACGAGTGAGCCGTTTCTTCAGTGCACATGCACCGATGACGTCGGCGCAAGCGTATATGGTAAATATCTCCTAAACCGTGCAGGTTTAGGAGATATTTCCAGTACCTATAGGTAAGCCTTATTATAGGCTTACCTGTAGGTACAAGTGGAGTAACAGTGTTTACTCCAACCACTTTAAAGGTTTTCGTTTCCTGTGTGTGCTGGGTCTAGCACACACCACCTACACCATACCAAGAATACCACTAGGATTCCAAAAGGTCTTCAAACTAAAAAGATGGTATGTAGAAAATGCACCTGATGGACATAAGCTATTAATAATCTTAGAAATGCGGCTCTAGTTTCCTGGCGGTTTCTTACCACAAACAGGCATGCAGATTAGGAAATGTAAAGTTTACAATTTGCATACTTGTTCCTAATCAAGATGCAGAGAACCAGTATTTTCAGAAGATGGATCTGCAGTGGCACCTACCCTTAGTTATACCTGTTTATCAGGTAATCATCAACACACAGTGCTGACGTACATGCATCTAGCATTAGGAAAGCATATTTCAATAAGCATACAGCCTTGCTTACATTTGTGTTTGGGGGCAGTTAAAAAAAAAAACTGGTGGCTGAGCCATGTTTTTATTGTCCCCATCTACAGTACTTCCCCTAAAGCTGCAAAGGCAGTGGATGAAGGTAAATTGATGCGGTGGCTGCAATGCTTTGTACCACCTGCCGAACGCTACCAATTCAGGTAAATGGAGCCGCTTCGCAAAAGCACACTATGCACATGGTTGTGCTGTGGTGGGGCAAGTTCTTATGAGTTGAAAGTCAAAGCGGATCGCTCTACACAGGTCAACGCAAGTGTCAACGAGCCCGAAGGGTGTGCTTTAATAGCGTACAAATAGGACACACTTTAAAGGAAACCACCTTGGATTTAACCAGTTATCCTGAATTCTACCTGAAAACGCAGAGCAATTCCGTGTCTTCAGTCTCTTAGCTGCAAGTGATTTTAAGATACTATATGCCTGCAGCTGCTAGCCTCAAAAGAATTAGTGTGAGATTTGGTGATGTCACCACTGTGCTGCACATTTTTCTCCTTTGTGTGTGTTCAGTGCTCCATCTTCTTTCCTTGCAGCAGCGCTGGCTGACAGGGGAGCAGGATCACGTGAGTGGACCAGAGCGGCCTTAAAATGTAAGTATATACATCTTTCTTTCACAGGTTAGTACGCATAGGTGTTAGGAGGGGGGGAGTAGATAGTTTTAGGAGTAGTTAGGGTTATCTCAGAATTCCACCTCAAAACAACAAAATCATTTGAAAAAGTGTACAATGCCTTTGAGCAGATTTAGATATCTTATGCTCATTGGCATACTTTAGATCATGGTCATATAATTCAGAGGAATAGACAGTAGAGAAATATGTGAGGAAGCTTAAAGCACTTTTACACCCCAAAACAAAAATCAAATTTATTGATCAAAGTGATGATGAGTCAGCCAGTAACACACTTCTTGAGTAATGGATACATGCTTGGACAGCAGCATTGTCAGTATGGGGTGAGGGTAGTGTTAGATGCACTAGCAGATTCAGGTGGATTTGACTAACAAATTTAAGGGTTTGTAAAGAAGAAATTAAAAAAAAACAAAAACAAAAAAAATAAAACATACATGTCTATACTTAACTACTCTGTGCAATGGAATCGCACAGAGCGGCCTGGAACCTCCTCTTTTAGGGGCCCCCCGCTGGCGCTCCTGGCACCTCCTTCCTGTCCAGTGCCCCCATGGAAAGCCGCTTCCCATGGGGGCACTCGAGCATGCTTGCATCTGAGTCCCTCTGCTGCGTCCATTGACACAGAGGGACTCAGCCCCGCCCCTCCGCTCTGTCGTTACTGGCTTTGATCGACAGTGACAATGGCTCCCCGTGCCCCAGCAAAGCCAGCAGGACCCGGAAGTTAGGAGAGTAAAGATCTGTGGACATGCATCGCGCTGGATCATAAGGGGTCTCTGGTATGTAATGGGGGGTTGAGGGGGCGATGCTGACACCATAAAATTTTTTTACCTTAATGCAAGGAATGCATTAAGGTAAATAATGTTTAGACTTTACAACCCCTTTAAGGCCAGTTCACACCACATGCAGTCCAGTGGGTTTTTTTCTGCATCAAAAATGCATTGAAAGTAGGTTATAAGTGGGAAGTTCACTGTGGCGCACAGTTTTCTCCTGAAGATTGGGATATAATGCTGGATAACTTACATAAAAGTACGAAATCTCTAGTTAGAGAAACCGCCTTTAAGGTTTTAACCAGATGGTATTACACCCTTTCCAAACTCCAAGCTATCTTTCCGGGAACATCCGGACTTTGTTTTCGGGGATTTCCACTTATGGGTACCTTCAAACATATATTTTGGGACTGCGGGCATCTTTCCTCTGCGTGGAAAAAAATTTACGCTGTAGCCTCAGCGATATCAGGCACAACTTTAAATCTTACAATTTCAATGTGTCTCATCGGAGCTCCCATTCCGGGTGTCCTTCACAGGGAGGAAAGGTGAATTCACACCACTTGTGTATTGATCTCATGGGCTATTGGCTCTACCCTGGAAGTCCCCAGTGGTCTCCCTGTCCTCAATACTAGATAGGGTTGATAGGATAATGTTGATGGAAAGGATTCTGTATACTCTACAGCAGGGGTCTTCAAACTATGGCCCTTCAGTTGTTCAGGAACTACAATTCCCATCATGCCTAGTCATGTCTGTGAATGTCCGAGCTTTACAATGCCTCATGGGACGTGTAGTTCTGCAACAGCTGGAGGGCCGTAGTTTGAGGATCCCTGCTCTACAGGATAAACTGCACCTGTTCGATCGCAAATGGGAGGCTCGGAAGACTCAGACTTATTTTTCTGTCCTAAAATATTATAGTACCTATATAAAAGTTACCATGATCTGTATGATCAATACCCTTAGGTATATCTTTCGTATTCTTTATATATCTATTTTTGTACCATTATTGATCCATGTTTTCTGATGGTTCGTATGTATGCTTCTGAATAGTTTTTTTGTATTATGACTCAAGATTATACTTGTGACATCCACTCTTTTATGTATCTTGTCACACCAATGTATATTTTATATACTTTAATAAAAAAAGTTTGTAAACAAAAAAGAAAGTAGGTTATATGGGTGCCAATTGGATAGTTCACACAAGTGCAGTCAGTTCCAGTACGTTCCAGAAAAAAAAAAAAAAAAAAAAAGTACTGTACTGGAACGCAGAAAAACACACCAGAACGCATCAAAAACGCACCAGACCCCAGTAAAGCGAGAAAAACAACACAGAAAAAAAAAGCATTGGGAATGCATCCAGAAATGTGTTAAAATCACACATGCAGAAACGCATCCGGAACAGACCTTGAGGGCTTTTTTGGGGTGTGAACCAGCCCTAAAGCAGAACTCCAGCTACAGCAATAATTTTTTTTCCTTTTGGGATAAAGGTTTTAGGCCTCTTTTACACTTGTGTTGTTCCCTGAAGAGCGTTCCGATTGCTCTTCAGAGAGTACTTGACAGGTGGTGAGGAGGCGTTGTATTGCCTCCTTATCACCTATTTTAATCCCCTAAATGCCGGGCAACCATGTGCATTGCGCACAGTTGTGGGGCGGTTGCAGTGCGGCCCCATTCACTTGACTAGATTTTATTCGGTGGGTGGTAGTACCCGAATGCAACAAGGGGTATAATTTCTGCCGTGAAGCAAAGCATCATGGTGTGTGTACATCCCCAGCCGCTGCTTTTCCAGATAATGGGGGAGTGGTTTACAGGTAAGAAGAAACGCGACTCAACTGCTAGCGTAAACAAGCCCTTACATGAATAAAAGTTGATCATTGTACTGACCCCTGTCAGTGTTAAATGGTTTGTTCAAGTCTTCTAACCCTCTAACTGACACTTTTGCTAGACAGTTTGGTCTGTTAAAGGAAGTTAAAAAATATGAAAAAGCATAAAAAAGGAAACAAATGCAGCCGCCACATCTAATAATTGGTAAGCTACAATACAATACTTTTTTGTTTGAGTTTAATACCGCTTTAAAGATCGCCAGAGTTCATCAATAATGGAAATGTACAATTAACGTGCAATCACAACTTCTCAACTATCAGCGGAAGTATATTTGTGGCACTTACAACAGTGTGTTATGTACGTTTTTAACATATGCCAAGTGGATCTTTACAGTGCTTGCTTGCTCTGCTGAAGTCAAGTACATTTCTGCTAAACTGGTAAGCATGGTAGAAAAGAATTGTGCAATCAGTTTCAGATGTACTATCAATTGTGAGGTCTGAGTGCCTACCTACATTTTTTTTTAAATAAATCCAATTGGGTAGGTCTCACAATACATAGCTGTGGGAACATTTTGCTGCTCTAATATAACAAATATAAGCAAGATCTGACTGTGTGGTCCTCTTTAAACATTCTTTAGAAAACAATTGACAGAAAGTATTACAAGCAGGTGATCCCCTTCCATTTAACAACTACAGTGCCACCTGCTGGCGCAATCTTGTGTGGCAGTAGCTGGATTGTAATCCACATAGCACTGTCAATAGTCCCACCTCTTTGCTACACACATAATACTAGTATAGTTGGCAATTACACGACAAAGCATTACTTACTGTTCTAATATCTGATCAGATTTTGCCAGAGCTTCTCTTTCAGCAGCAACTGCTCGCTCTTTCTCGGCTATAGCATTGTCCTTTGCTTCCCTTAAATTCCTAGAAGAGAAAAAAATTAAAACCACAAATTCAGCTTAACAGGAATAGTTACACTTTAGGAACAGCCAATTATCAGCAATGTTCATTGTAAAGTAGAAAGGGTGATTACAATGGTTGCCGTATACTTTGCTACAGAGCTGCACGATTATGGAAAAAATAACAATCACGTTTTTTTTCCCTTAGAATAAAGAGTACATTTCTCTCACGATTCTTATGACATAACATCAGCTTTCACATTAAACAAAAAAATTAGGCCAACTTTACTGTTTAGATTTTTTTTTTAATGAATTGAAGTGTATTCTTTCCCAAAAAATTGCATTTGAAAGACCGCTACGCAAATAAATTGTGACGTAAAATATTGCAACGACCGCCATTTTATACTCTAGTTCTCTAGTGTCTCTGCTAAAAAAAAATATATATTGTTTGGGGGTTCTAAGTAATTTGGTGTTATCGCTCTCACTCTCTCATACTGGTCACTGGAAGTTCAACATGGCACCTCATGCCAAAGAACTGTCTGAGGATATGAAAAAAAAGAATTGTTGCTCTACATAAAGATGGCCTAGACCAGG
Source organism: Lithobates septentrionalis (assembly GCA_037952835.1). Lineage (NCBI taxonomy): Eukaryota > Metazoa > Chordata > Amphibia > Anura > Ranidae > Lithobates > Lithobates septentrionalis. The sequence continues at coordinate 908,720 of JBBDGP010001094.1, read as the reverse complement.
GATATGCAATTAGCGGGCCCTCCAGCTGTTGCAGAACTACAAGTCCCATGAGGCATAGCAAGACTCTGACAGCCACAAGCATGACAAACAGAGGCAGAGGCATGATGGGACTTGTAGTTTTGCAACAGCTGGAGGTCCACTAATTGCATATCCCTGGCCTAGACTATCAGAAGATTGCCAAGACCCTGAAACTGAGCTGCAGCACGGTGGCCAAGACCATACAGCGGTTTAACAGGTCAGGTTCTACTGGCCTCGCCATGGTCGACCAAAGAAGTTGAGTGCACGTGCTCAGTGTCATATCCAGAGGTTGTCCTTGGGAAATAGATGTATGAGTGCTGCCAGCATTGCTGCAGAGGTTGAAGGAGTGGGAGAATCAGCCTGTCAGTGCTCAGACCATACGCCGCACACTGCATGGCTGTCTTCCCAGAAGGAAGACTCTTCCAATGATGATGCACAAGAAAGCCTGCAAAAAAAAGGACAGTGTCTTTACATATCAGATATGGACATACTCTTAAAGACATTACTATCTAGTCTAAATACAGCATGGGTAGTTTAAACAAGAATGTCTACCCAGATGCCTCTTTTGGGTCTTTGATAAGTTTAAAAAAATTAAGCTGTTCAAGATTAAAAAAATAAATAAAAAAAAACTGTGCAGTTTCTATCTCATGACTATTATGAGATTATTACGTTTCTTGACTGTTACATGTGAATAGGTGGAATTACATAAAGCATGTGATTAAGAAGAGCTGTCCGCTTCCTCTGACAAGTTACATACTGCTGAATCCCACACAATCCACATTGTGCAGCTCGGTTCATTGTTAAATCTATACAAAAAACACGTTTGCTGCACTGATGTAATAATGTTCGGACATACATGTATTCTTCAAATGTCAAAACCTTTCCCAACAAGTTCAAATGATGACTTCACCAAGAGGACACACCCAAAGGAGATTCATAAGTGATGACAAGCCCTCCAAAATATTAGAAAGAAGGAAGTCTTTTCATATTGTTCTCAGGTAACTATATTTTACATGCACAGACTCTCCAAAGGCCACGTGCAAATAAATAGAGATGTAAAACAAATAAAATATAAATGATGTATAAACTCTGTAAAACACAGTTTTCCAAAAAAAAATAAAAAATTACTTCATGGGTTTGCTATAAAATGTCAGCAAAATGTTACCAAATGTGTTTAGGGCAAACAATATCTGGGCTGTACTACACCATCTGTGCCCCATTCTAAGCTACATTCCATTGTGAGCGGTTTTATTAGAAAATAGTTGTGTTAATCATACCTGTTTTCCCGTTCATACATCTCTTTTGATGCCCCGCGGAGTTGATCAATTTCTTGATTCGTCTTTAGTCTAATTTGCTCTAGCTCATTGCGCAGTTTATTCTCATATTCAGTCTTATAATGATCTCTGTATCAACAAATGGATAAAAAAAAAAACAATGAATAAGTCTTGCCTCTTCAGACAGAACTCCATACTGCTCCTCTTCTGCACGCCTGACTAGGGTCCAGAAAAAACATATTCCAACCTCAGACATGAAATATAAACAAAGCATATCCCTCGATAGTGCTCTTAATTAAGACAAGTACACACTAAGTGTCATTTCTGCTGCTTCATTCCTCTGCTATCAACATGAATCACTTCTGACAAGTTTTCCTGACACCAAGAGAAAAAAGGTGACAGGGGGGGGGGGGGGGGGTTCCAGCTGATTGACAGCCTCAGCACTGTTCCTGTGTAAAGGGGGGTGTGTCCCTTCACTCCAAGAAACTTTCAGAGCTCTCCTCACTGAGCTCTGCAGAGTGTAACTTCAGCTCTCCACCCCCCTTTTTTCTCACAGCTCAGACAAGCTTTATAAAATCTGGACTTTGGACTGAGAACAGAATACGGCAAATAAAAAGGTAACCTTTATAGGAGGATTTGTTTCATCTCTTTGCATCACCTGCGGCCAGTCACTTCACTGGGTATATGTAAGAGTTTACAACCACTTTAAACCTAGGTTCACACTGCTGCGGGATTGAAATCATGCGAGGATTTCATACCTGCATGTTAGTTTAGACTTCGGGGGGTGATTTTCAGAGACATCTGTGCAGGTTTCTGCACAGATGTCTATTGAAAAGTCACCAAAAGTAGTGCAGGAACTACTTTTGGGAATCAGTGCGCCTGCCGCAAAGTCGGCGTCGCACTGATTCGGACGTGCCATTGCTGGCAATAGCCGCCGATTTGGCATGTGATTTGACATGTCAAATCGCATGCCAAAATGCATCAATGTGAACCTAGTCTTAGACTAAAGGGAGTATTCAGAGTTATCCACTGACTTCTAACATCTCTTTGGAACATCGAGGTCACTAAACTCTCAACTGTTGCAGCCAGTGTCAAGAGCTCTTGTTCCCCATTTTACATTTGTATTTATTGCACATCTCAAAAGAACACAGCACAAGGACTGAATGGCAGTGGTTGGGCAGGTCTGGTTTTGGCTGGGAGATATTGGCAGGGGCACCTGGGAGAAAGAGGACCTAGTGGATTATTATATGAATCATTTTTTAACTATAATATTTTGGTGGACTGGCCCAATACTATTATCAATGCATTAATGCTTGAAGAAGGATTAAACCCAAAAGTAAACATTTACTGTATAATATTGCAGCTCATCAAATCTTGGATGTGATGGCTGGATTCGTTTCCTTTTTTAGGCTTTCTTCTACTTTCATCTTGCTTCAAGCCAGCAAGTCTGTTTTTCAAAAGCACAAGCTCTCCAGTAGAATATATCAGTTTACATGGATGAGAGAAACCACTTAACACTGGCACGGGTGATTAAAATGATCAGCTTTTATTTATTTATGCAAAACCTTTATCCCAAAAGGAAAAAAAAAAAAACAACAAAAAACGGTTTGCTGTAACTAATTTTAAAGTGCGAGTTCGAGTTTGGCTTCAATTTGTTAGTGTATCTAAATCTGATAGTACATTTAAACACTACCCTCCCCCACAGACTAACAATGCTGCTGTCTGCTTTGGCTCCTGTGCTCATTCACCCAGAGTTATGTCTCACTAAGGCCTCTTGCACACTGCAGCTTGAAAAAGCTCAGTACAGCATTTTTTTTTTACTGAGCTAAAATACAGCCCATTCATTGTAATGTGCCTATGCACACGGGTGCATAAACAAGCGCAGTGCATTCTTTAGTTAAAAAAAAAAAAATAATAATAGAAAAATCTGCATTTTTGTAAGTAATTACGCCTCATATGTGCAAATATGGGCGAATGCGCACAAATGCCCATTTACATATTGTGCAGAAAGAGAAAGCGAGAATAAGCTTTCGCGCATATGCGAGAATGGGCGCAAAAGCATATACGCGAAACTGCGTGTTAATACGCGCAAATATATACAAAATAAAAAACGTCTAAAAAAGTAGATGCTCAAAAAGGAGTATGATGTGCAAGAGGCCTAATACAGGAGGTGCGTTACTGGCCAGATCACCAGGGGAAAACAGAGATGAAAAAGACAAAGAAAAGAAAACGGATGCAGCCACCATATCCAATGATTGGTAAGCTATAATGAAATACATTGCAATAAATGCATTACAAAATACCACTAAGAAAAAGGGCAGACGACTTACCTTGAAGCAACATATTTTTCATACATTTCTTCTCTGGCTTTTTTGGCATCTTCCAGCTGACCCTGAAGTCTTTCTAAGCGGTCCTCTTCATGAGCACAGCGGACATTCAACTCCATATTCTGTCGGTTAAGGAAGTCTTTATCCTTTTGCAAGAGTGAAACAGATTGTCGCAATGTGCTTACCTGCATAGAAAACAGGAAAAAAAACAACAGTTGTAATTTTTAGTTTGGTCATTTCTAAATACAAATAAAATAAATACAGTAAGATTGTCATAGAACACCAGTGTGTATACAAACCGAACATTGTCTGATGTTGTCCCACATGGTGTTGGCTAAATGTTGAAGGGAATGTAAAACACCAACAATGGACTTCTCTTATCTGGTCCATTTTGGTCTGGTACATATACAGTTAAAAACATTTTGTTATAATCGGTTTGAGAAGCGCAAAAATACTCTTTGATCCTTTTAGAAATTGCCAGCTAGTAATGTCTTGTGCTTTTCCTGTGCTGCGCTCTTATTAGGTATATATACTATCTCACAAAAGTCAGCACATTTTTGTAAATATTTTATTATTATTATTATTATTTTGTAAATATTTTATCTTTTCATGTGACAACACTGAAGAAATGACACTTTGCTACAATGTAAAGTAGTGAGTGTACAGCTTGTATAATAGTGTAAATTTACTGTCCCCTCAAAATAACTCAATACACAGCCATTAATGTCTAAACCGCTGGCAACAAAAGTGAGTATACCCCTAAGTGAAAATGTCCAAATTGGGCCCAAGTAGCCATTTTACTTCCCCAGGGTCATGTGACTCGTTGATGTTACAAGATCTCAGGTGTGAATGGGGAGCAGGTGTGTTAAATTTGGTTTTAATCGCTCTCACTCTCTCATACTGGCCAATGGAAGTTCAACATGGCACCTTACGGCAAAGAACTCTTTAAGGATCTGAAAAAAAAAATTGTTGCTCTACATAAAGATGCTAAAAAACGGTGTTCAAGTGTCGCGCAACAAGGCACCAAAATAACCCCCCACTGCGCTTATAGGCAAACTGAAAAAAAATATTAATGAATGGTGATTATTAAAGCTGCCAACTAGTGTAAAAGTAAATTAGATAAAATAAACAACCTTCAATAGAAGTAGTGGTGCTAAATAGCAGATTAAAAGAATCCTGTGAAGAAGTCAACGTGACGAAACATGTCAGAGGCGGGGCTGTACGGCAACCTATCATCCAAGATTCACATGTGACGTGTTGTGCTGAGCTGTAGATCGGCGGCAATCTCATCGCGCTGCCAAATATCCAGCGAGGGGATAAGGGTGAGGTTAACACTGCATCCCGGGTCCGCCGTGACCATTATTTACCACCACAGCCGTGTCATTACTCGTTCATGCCTGGTTTTTAACTTATTAGTCATTATTATTTTTTTCATGTGGATTTGATTGATGAGCCCTGCTGATTGAAGGAAACCTTCTGCTGCAATACGATCTCATTTGCTTTGGTTAGCCCCTGGGAGGCTATATTTCTGCTTATTGGCCGAGCATGAGAATGCAAGGCATATCTTTCCGGTGAGTGCGGCTCCATAAGAGTGGATCACAGTCACGGATGGTGTGGTAGAAGACAATTTATTGCATGAAAAGTTTTCTCATCCACTATATTGGCACTGAATATTTTGCATGGACTTTGTTTTATCTATTTTTCATTTTTTATTATTACTTTTTTTTTTATTACATCACTGATTCTTATGGACTATTGTCACCATTCATATGTTTAATTGTTTATTTTTATATCACTATGTGATTACTCAGATCCCCACCTGCAAAGGGGAGGGTTTATTGGATTACCACTATATATATTTATTTTTTCACCATCAACAGTGAGAAGGTTAACACTTTCCCTATTTATGGTATATAGATTCACCTTCACTCCTTTTAATCTGCTATTTAGCGCCACTACTTCTATTCAAGGTTGTTTATTTTATCTACATAAAGATGGCCTAGGCTATAAAAAGATTGTCAAGACCCTGAAACTGAGCTGCAGCACGGTGACCAAGACCATACAGTGGTTTAACAGGACAGGTTCCACTCAGAACAGGTCTCGCCATGGTCGACCAAAGAGGTTGAGTGCACGTGCTCAGTGTCATATCCAGAGGCTGTCTTTGGGAAATAGACGTATGAGTGCTGCCAGCATTGCTGCAGAGGTTGAAGGGGTGAGGGGTCAACCTGTCAGTGCTCAGCTCATACGCCGCACACTGCATCAAATTGGTCTGCATGGCTGTTGTCCCAGAAAGAAGCTTCTTCTAAAGATGATGCACAAGAAAGCCTTCAGATTGCTGAAGACAAGCAGACTAAGGACATGAATTACTGGAACCATGTCCTGTAGTCTGATGATACCAAGATAAACGTATTTGGTTCAGATGGTGTCAAGCGTGTGTGGAGGCAACCAGGTGAGGAGTACAAAGACAAGTGTGTCTTGCCTACAGTCAAGCATGGTGGTGGGAGTGTCATGGTCTGCGGCTGCATGAGTGCTGTCGGCACTGGGGAGCTACAGTTCATTGAGGGAACCATGAATGCCAACATGTACTGTGACATACTGAAGCAGAGCATGATACCCTCCCTTCGGAGACTGGGCCTGAGGGCAGTTATCCAACATGATAACGACCCCAAACACACCTCCAAGACGACCACTGCCTTGCTAAAGAATCGGAGGGAAAAAGTGATGGACTGGCCAAGCATGTCTAGAGACCTAAACCCTATTGAGCATCTGTGGAGCATCCTCAAAACGAAAGGTGGAGGAGCGCAAGGTCTCTAACATCCACCAGCTCCGTGAGGTTGTGATGTCCGTGATGTCGTCATGGAGGACAGTTAGAGGACTCCCATTGCAACCTGTGAAGCTCTGGTGAACACCATGCCCAAAAGAGTTAAGGCAGTGCTGGAAAATAATGGTGGCCACACAAAATAGACACTTTGGGCCCAATTTGGACATTTTCACTTAGGGGTGTACTCACTTTTGTTGCCAGCAGTTTAGACAAAGTGTTGAGTTATTTTGAGGGGACAGCAAATTTACAGTTATACAAGCTGTACACTCACTACTTTACATTGTAGCAAAGTGTTACTTCTTCAGTGTTGTCACATAAAAAGATATAATAATTTTTTATTTACAAAAATGTGAGGGGTGTACTCACTTTTGTGAGATTCTGTACACAGTCACATCGGTCCAGCTTGGACCGATGTAACCATGTAAAAAATATCCATACCTGAAATTCTTCTTTAAACTGAAGGTTAAATTGGGCTTTAAACTTGTTCTCTAGCAGTCATATTGATCCAGTGGCCTCAGTGCTTTGTTTCTGACTAGCTCTACTAAAAATGTGTTTTATTTTGACTGTGTGCCAATTTCCAACATTCCCTTCACTTTCTACCCTGGGAGGAAGTAAAGGGAAATGTCACCAATATAAAACAGCAATAAAAACCTAACATAAGATCCAAAGCCTAGTACACACGGGCCGAATGTCGCCCTTTCAATAGAAACCGGCTGACATTCAGCCCGTGTGTACGGCAGCCAGTCAGACAGAAGCCGGCCGTTTGGCTGGTTTCTGTCAAAGGCTCATTACTGAAAAGGGTCTGCCAACCAGCACCCTATCAGCGCTCTCAACCAATGGCTGAGAGCGCTGAATGGAATGTTCTGGTGGGGGGCTGTCGCTGTACTATTCAATTGTTAGTACAGCGGTTCCGACCCGAGCTGTCAGTTTTTTTTGTTCAGCCCGCTGGACTAGTAGTGTGTACAAGGCTTTATTTTTTCCTACTCTGTCCAAAACAGAAAAAAAAGCCTTGAATGGAGTTAGACTTCAACCAATTTATCTCATAAACCTGCACATCTGCTATGAACCATAGGCCTGTTTTTTGGCAATAACTTAATCATTACTTAACCACTTCAGCCCCAGAAGATTTGGCTGCTCATTGACCAGACAGTTTTTTGTGATACGGCACTGTGTCGCTTTAACTGACAATTGCGCAATTTTTTTCTTCAGTTTACGCCGATATGTATCCTACATATTTTTGGTAATAAAAATCGCAATAAGCGTATATCGATTGGTTTGATTTATGGCATTATTTTATTATTTTTTTTACTAGTAATGGCGGTGATCAGCGATTTTTAATTTGGACTGCGACATTATGGTGGACAGATCGGACACTTTTGCCACATTTTTTTGGACCACTGACAATTATACAGTGATCAGTGCTATAAAAATGCATTGATTACTGTGTAAATGTCACTGGCAGGGAAGGGGTTAACACTAGGTCAAGAGGTTAACTGTGTTCCCTAGTGTGTGTTCTAACTGTAGGGGGATGGGAGTGACTGGAGGAAATCACAGATCGTTAGTTCCTAGCTAGCAGGAACTAACGATCTGTCTCTCCTCCCCTCACAGAACAGGGATTTGTGCGTTTACACACACGTCCCTGTTCTGGCTCTCGTGCCCGCGACCGCCAGCCATAAGCATTGGCGCCCCCACAGTGCAACGGGTGCGCACCTGCTATCCCGCTTAAAGGGACCGATGTACAGCTATAAAGGTTCGTGGGATCATGCCGACCTGCCACAGTATAATGACGGCAGCTGGTCAGCAAGCGGTTAAAGCAGAGTTCCACCCAAAAATGGAACTTCCGCTTTAAGGACTCCCAACCCCCTGAAATGCCACATTTGGCATGTCATTTTTTTGGGGGGGGAGTGGGTACCTAGGCGACTCGAGCGGAAGTTCTCCTCTCGCTCCCTGATATCTTCTGGGACATGTCACAGGTCCCAGATGATTGCTCGCCCATTCAGGCAGTGTGTACCAGGCTGTGAAGCCACAAGCTGTCACAGCCGAGTGCCCACACTAGTGATACCGGCACAAGGGAGAGGTGGGGGAGAGAACCAAGGCTTTAGTGCGGTTGCATCGCTGGATGGTGGGACAGGTGAGTGTGTGTTTATTAAAAGTCAGCATATACACTTTTTGTAGCTGCTGACTTTTAATAAACAAACACAGAAATGGCTCCAACTCTGCTTTAACATACTAAAGCAATCTTTTTTTTTTTTTTTTTAAGGACAAATAAAGCTTTTTGGTGATATTGCCATGCAAACATTATTTTTTTTATGCAAATCAGAATAAAAAAAAAAAAACAATTAAAAACATTTTTTTATAGTTTGATTCAGTAATTGAAAAAAAATGTTGCTATAGATAAAATGATAATTAAACATTAAAATCCTGATTCAGGCACAAAGCATTACAATGTTATTTACAATTTTTTTTCTCCAATTTTGTGCTTTTTTTAATGCAACACTGTCACTGTCACAAACACACACACACACACACACACAGTGGTATTGGGGAGATTATTCTCATGTGGCACATGGTTTTCCAATGAGTTGCGCCAGTCAAAACTGATTAAGGGCATGGCAGCCCACTTATTAAGCAAAATAGAGAGTCCACATAGACATCAGTTGCCCACGCAGGGGGAATATACTGAGCCACCCGGCTCCTTTGTAGTCAGCAATGCAGTCCATCTAACTGTGTTGTCCAGCTCTACTGGTTCCCTTGGCTCTCTTAGCTTTTAGTAGCAGCGCCCTGCTGCAAAGCCCCCTCCTGGCTGGATAAGGGGTTCTCCCGACAACCCGATAGGAGCCCACCTGACTCCTGAAACACAACCTCCTGTCAACTGGCTGGGGCATCTCTAATCCCTGGATGAGACCTCCTGTCTCTGAACTCATGGCTGGGGCACCTCTGACACCTGGGTGAGACCTCCTGGACCTCCTGCCTTTTGGTTCCAAACTGGGAGAAAAATCAATATGCTAAACAGCAAAGGAAAGGACTCACCCTAGAGACGGGGAATCACTTGGGACTTATAAAGCATTCATCATTCCCCCTCCAGAGGGGTAGGTCTACATACCAGAAAAAGGAGAAACTAAATTTATTAATGGAAAAATATCCCAGAGGAGCAGGTATAAAGTGACCCCAGACGTTTATGCAGTATCAAACCTGTATCAAACCTTCACCTGTCACCAAATAACTGTTATTTGGTGACAGGTGGAGGTTTGATACATTTTATGATGTTTGTCTTTGCAATATTCTGTGTCCAATAAACTGATTAAATTTTGATACTGCATAAAACGTCTGGGGTCACTTTATACCTGCTCCACTGGGATATTTTCCAAATTGGGAGCTCTGAGCTATCCTCAGGTTTCAGAATAGAACATTGTGGTAATTTTAGTGGATGACTGCACCAACCCTTAACCAAATTACTACCAAAAAAATATATTCCTGTGACAGTGAAAGATTACATCCTATAATATAAATTCAGTGAAAATTCATATTTGAGCCATGGAAACTATAAATGCAAAAAGTGCCAAAAACATGTATAAAGAAATGGAAAGAGAGTCCCCGTGCTTTTATCAAAGATGGGTGATCAGACCCTCCTGGGCAAACCACGATACTGTGTGTAACTTCCACCAAGTTTGAAAATTTTGAGAACTCAGACAAGCTACAACCACCTGGTAAAATCGGGACACAGGATTGACTACAGAATCCAGAGAAAACCAAACACACACCTTTCTCCACTCAAAAGCAATAGCCTGGAACCTCCCATTAACCCTTAATGCGAATCCGGTGTGTATTATTCATAAGTTTACATACCCTGTCAGAATTCATGATTTCTTTGCTATTTTTCACAGAAAATTAACAAAAACTTTTCGTTCACTCATGGTTAGTGTTTGGCTGAAGCCATTTATTATCAGTCAACTATGTTTACTCTTTTTAAATCATAATGGCAACAGAAACTACCCAAATGATCTTGATCAAAAGTTTACATACCCCAGTTCTTAATACTGTGTATTGCCCCCTTTAACATCACGGACAACTGGAAGTCTTTTGTGGTATTTGTGGATGAGGCTCTTTATCTTCTCAGATGGTAAAACTGCCCATTCCTCTTGGCAAAAAGCCTCCAGTTCCTGTAAATTCTTCAGCTGTCTTGCATGAACTGCACGTTTGAGATCTCCCCAGAGTGGCTCAATGATATTGAGGTCAGGAGACTGAGATGGCCACTCCAGAACCTTCACTTTATTCTGCTGTAGCCAATGACAGGTCGACTTGGCCTTGTGTTTTGGATCATTGTCATGTTGGAATGTCCAAGTACATCCCATGCGCAGCTTCCTGGCTGATGAATGCAAATGTTCCTCCAGTATTTTTTGATAACATACTGCATTCATCTTGCCAACAGTTTTGACCAAATTACCTGTGCCTTTTGTAGCTCACATCCCCAAAACATCAGGATCCACCTCCATACCTTTCATCATGGGCCTTGTTGACTCCTCTCCAAATTTAGCATTTATGGTTGTGGCCAAAAAGCTCAATTTTGGTCTCATCACTCCAAATGACTTTGTGCCAGGTTTGAGGCTTGTCTTTCTGCTGTTTGGAGTTATGTAAGCGGGATACTTTGTGGCATTTGCATAGTAATGGCTTTCTTCTGGCAACTTGACTATGCAGCCCATCTTTCTTTAAGTACCTCCTTATTGTGCATCTTGAAAAGCCACACCACATGTTTTCAGAGAGTCCTGTATTTCACCTGAAGTTATTTGTGGGGTTTTTCTTTGCATCCTGAACAATTTTCCTGGCAGTTGTGGCTGAAATTTTAGTTGGTCTACCTGACCGTGGTTTGGTTTCAACAGAACCCCTCATTTTCCACTTCTTGATTAGAGTTTGAACACTGCTGATTGGCATTCTCAATTCCTTGGATATCATTTTATACCCCTTTCCTGTTTTATACAGTTCAACTACCTTTTCCCCGTCGATCCTTTGACAATTCTTTTGCTTTCCCCATGACTCAGAATCCAGAAACGTCAGTGCAGCACTGGATGAAAGATTCAAGGGTCTGTCAGGAGTCCAGAAACGCATTGACCTTTTATACACACACAGACACTAATTACAAATAAACAGATCACAGGTGAGGATGATTACCTTTAATAGCCATTCAAGCCCCTTTGTGTCAACTTGTGCATGTTATCAGGCCAAAATCACCAGGGTGTGTAAACTTTTGATCAGGGTCATTTGGGTAATTTCTGTTGCCATTATGATTTAAAAAGAGTAAACACAGTTGATTGACAATAAATGGCTGCAGCCAAACACTAACCATGAGTGAAAGAAATGTTTTTGTGTTATCATTTATATTCTCTGAAAAATACCAAAGAAATCATAAATTCTGCCAGGGTCTGTAAACTTATAAGCACAACTGTGTGCATCTCTCTCTATATATATCTATATATATGAAAAAATGAAAAATGAAAACAAAAAAATTATCAGGAAGTAAAAGTTCTTTCACTTTTCACTGCCAGAGCTGTTCAGCTACCTTTAAATGTTAAAATCCATATTTTTTTGGATGTGTAGCATGCCCAGTCTCCACAAACTGATTTAAGCACAGAACAAAGCGATAGCTAGAGAAAGAGGAAGAGGTCATAAATGGCAGTTTTCATATTTCTCTACATGCACGTTTTCTGTACAGGAATGTTCCACAAAAACTCTAAATCCCTTGTTTAATGTTATTTTACTCAATGTAAAAAGGCCTGGGCTTGAACTCAGAGCTTTGCCTTTTACATATTGCTTTTGGTAAAATCTGGTATTCTGGAGCAACCACAATATACAATGAGGCCTTTCAGAATTACTATATTTTTAGGATTGGATTTCACACCTCCAACCACTACAAAGGATGGGATGTGACACTTGTCCTTTCAAAGTGAATGATTCTGAGCAAACAAGGAGTTCCTATTGTTCTTAGAAATCATCTTTAGGAGGATTAAAGCAGAGTTCCACTCAAAAGTGGAAATTCCGTTTATCTCCGTCTCCTCCCTCCCCTCCGGTGCCACATTTGGCTGCTGACTTTTAATTTTTCGTGTAGAGTTTACCTTAAAGAAATTCCCATATTTGTTTTATTGCATGTAATATAGAGATTTTTTTTATTAGTCACTAGTGGGGACATTCAGTTTGCTTAGTGCAATGGATTTGTTCTCTTTAACCACTTGACCTCTGGAAGATTTACCCCCCTTCATGACCAGGCCATTTTTTGCGATACGGCACTGCGTTACTTTAACTGGCAATTGCGCAGGTATGCAACACTGTATCCAAATAAAATGTATGAAATTTTTTTCCCACTAGAGTTTTTTTTTAGTAAATCTGCTATGCGGTGGACAACAAGTGGTTATGGAACTGTTGAAGATAGATGAGCAAGATACGGAGTGCACTCATTTCAGTTGGTTTGCAGACCCACAGATGTGCATAGTGAGGAGCAGTAAAGTGCAATAATTAATAACCTGAGCCTGTATGTGTAATTAGCAAAACATAGCTACTCCACGTACATATATAAATCACAAATAATAGATGAATATTTTTTTTAACATATTGATCAGATTATTAACATAACACTAGTCTCTGTGTGTTCCAAAAAAAACATGGAGAAGGCTGTATGGTCTGTTTAAGATGTGAATCTCTTCAAAACATCATACATCTGTGGTATATTCTGGTGGCAATGGCTAGGTGTGACATCAATTGAACGAGAGTGATGCTGTATGACTGTCCTTCAAGATGGACTATAAATAAGCATGAAAGCCTGGGAAAATAAGTTTATACATCAGCTTTCAGCATCAGCTCTGCAGACAGAATTTACAACTGTTTAAACAATGTATATTACACCAGCAGTTAACGTGCATATTGACATCAATTCCATCATGCAGAGACTTAGATACAAAAGTCAAACAACATAAGAAAAAGCATAACAGCGAGTACTAGATTACATATAAACAGACAGAAATGATAGAGCTTGTGACTGTTCATAAGCAAAAGGATATATCAAATGTCTCAAAAGAATAAGGAAACTTTTAAATCAAATGTATCCATAACGCCTGAACACTTACCTATGATTTCCAAAGATGATCACCAACATACAAACCTATGCATGTGATTTTTGTAGATCATCTTATTTCATTAACCACAGATACATGGCTTTAAAATAAAATGTCTTCTCAGAAATATTTGTTACTATATTATGCCTAGTGACAGCAAATCCGAAGGCTTAGTTATACGTTACTAACTTAGCCCTGCACATTGTTGGTTGTCATTGTTTTCAGACTCTCAGATAAAGCATGATCCTCAAATGGTTAAGTTGGCAAGTATGAACATGAAAAGGGACCCTTGGCTTGCCCAAATATTCCAGTTACGTACCCACCGTTGCCAACAACAAAATATATATATATATATATATATATATATATATATATATATATATATATATATATATATATATATATATATATATATATATATATATATATATATATAATTTCCTGAATAAGCCAAAAAACGCTTAAATGACTGCCCACACATTGTTGTGGGTAGCTTTAGAACCACGACTGGTTGGTAAGCAATGCCAAACATAAGTAGAGAATAATTGCCACAATGCATACAAGAATTATGGCACATCAGAAAAAATATACTTTTTATAGGGCCATTTCTCCCAAAAGTAATAATTTAGTTATGCTTTATTTCTGATTTATTTGTGAGATCAGCTCCCTGGAGCTCTATGCTTAGTTGTCATAAGAAAGTCCAAGAGTCCAATGGGAGAAAAATTAGATGGTGGTCTTTCAGGTCTGACTGCTAAAGTGCTTATCTTGTGTACTGCCATTTCTACAGACTTCTTTGCAGACAACCCTAAACGATAAAATCATCTGTTTTCATAGTGTATGCACACGCAATATCAGTTAAAACAACGGAAGACAGACCAGCAGACCGATCTTGCTCATCGCTATCTCGTGTCTCTTTCTGGCCATTGAGGAGAAGATGCTTCAATGATTATGACCGTAAACAAGTCAACCTTGCAATCATTGCAACCCAGGATACGGAAAGCTAAGACTAGGACAAAGAGTAGAAATGGCACACAAATGAGGTTGAACACTTCTTGGACTTGAAGAAGAATGAGAAATGCTTCCTATCGCACTCAAAGGAAGCCTTACACAGTCTAATGGCCACAATGGGCTGCCACCTTTAGTTTCCACAGCAGCAGGACAAGTTTCAATACTTGTTGCATTCTACAAAGTGCAAAATAAATCTAAATGGCTACGTTAGAAGAAAACAGAACAAGGGCACACACACCGCTTCAGGCAAAAAGTGGACATACCCGGTCCAAGGTGCTAGTCCCGGCTCATCACCGTGAGTGATATCAAGAAGAGAAGAAATTTGATTGCTCACTCAAATCCAAAAGATGCTGTTGAAATTTCTTTATTGTCATAAGCCAGACAAACTTGCAAGGATGATTGACGCGTTTCACACGAAATAACCGTGCTTGTTCACAACAATTGAAATGCTCCCAATACAGGATATTTAAAGTCTTGTATCAAATCAGATTCCTAACCCAAAACACCTGCAAACTGGGAGCAATCAACACAAAGCCTCACCAACAAAATAATTTCTTAGTTGCTAAAAAACATCTTATTATGGTTACAAAATAATCAAACAAAAATAGAGAGAACAAACATATAAGCAAGAAATGTATTTAAAAACACAAACAAGAAAATGAGCGAAAAAACATAATATAAATCTTTAAAAAGTTTAAATCATGTATATCAATATATATCATACTCTGGAGACTCTTAAAATCTGTCCAGGGTTAGAGGAGAATAGAAGTTCAAAACTGCATGTATGATGAAAGAAATCCATAAAAATAAATATCCACCATATCTTAATATATTGATTTTTGAAATAATTATTCTCATCTGTAGAGACTATATATGTGTATTGCAAATGTTCCACACAATATGACCCAAGGAGACATTGAATATTGTCAACTATGTCTCTCTAATGGGGCACACTGTAGAAACCAAAAGAATATCTATGACAAAAAAAAAACATGTAAAAGGGCACAAAAAGAGAAAAACACCCAAAATCACTTGTTTTCAAACTGTAACATTTTTTTTTATATAAGAAAAACTGAAAAAATAAGGATAGAAAAATGTAGAGCAAGAAATTACAAAGCAAGGGGATGAACCCCCTCACCCCCCTTCTGAGTGGGAATAGACTAGTCATAGTAATATGTTATGACCCACTCGAAATTCATCCCAAAGGGAATGAGAGTCTTAAATCGCCAACCCGTTTGGGTGTGTGGAACTTCTTTATAATTTGCACACCAACAGCTGAGGTATTACCTTCATGAAATTGATTAAAGTGTTTGGCTACATTGGTGAAGAATTTCTTCTCTATGCTATATAGATGTTCCCGAAACCTATCCCTGAGGCGTCTTGTGATACGACCAATGTATTGTACATTGCAGATGGACTGGTAGATGTGATGATATATATCACATAACAGGTGTTGCAGTTGTAAAAAGACGTTCATTTATGTTGCTTACCATTAGAATATGAACATACAACATTCCCCTTAGTAATATGTGAACAACAGGAACACATGGTCGCACCACAACTATAATTGCCCTTACAGTGCAACCAAGTGTGTGATCTGATTTTATCAGATTCAAACACACTTGGTGAAAGGTGGTTCCCCAAAGTGGGGGCACGTCTGGAGACAAAAATAATACCATCCTTAAGTAAACTGGCACAAATCCGGTCCTCAAATGGGACCGGTAGATACCTGTATATAATTGTACTAATGTCATTAAATTCCTGACTAAACGAGGTACTAATAGTAGGTCTCCCTTTGTTAAACCGCTCCACTCTGTTCCCGTTGTCACCGATGTGGGTCCGTTTCAGAAGGTCATTCCTATTCTTAGAATTGGCAATAGAAACTACTCCATCTAAAATGTATCTAGGATAGCCCCTCTCTAGAAAGCAGGTATAAAGAGCCTGTGCTTCTTTCTCATATATCTCAGGATCATTGAAGATTCTGAAGTAAGGTCAGAGCCTTTTTTTCCTGGTCCATTAAACCCTGAAGGAAACCATCTATAAAAAGTTAAACTGAATGACCTCCATAAAAATGCACTCTAAATACACTATATTGTCAAAAGTATTGGGGCGCCTGCCTTTACACGCACATGAACTTTAATGGCATCCCAGTCTTAGTCCATAGGGTTCAATATTGAGTTGACCCACCCTTTGCAGCTATAACAGCTTCAACTCTTCTGGGAAAGCTGTCCACAAGGTTTAGGCGTGCGTCTATGGGAATGTTTGACCATTCTTCCAAAAGTGCATTTGTGAGGTCAGGGACTGATGTTGGACAGAAAAGGCCTGGCTCACAGTCTCCGCTCTAATTCATCACAATGATGTTCTATCGGGTTGAGGTCAAGACATTCCTCCAACTCGCTCATCCATGTCTTTATGGACCTCGCTTTGCGTATTGGTGCGCAGTCATATTGGAACAGGAAAGGGCCATCCCAAACTGTTCCCACAAAGTTGGGAGCATGAAATTGTCCAAAATGTCTTGGTATACTGACGCCTTAAATGTTCCCTTAACTGGAACTAAGCGGCCAAGCCCAAGCCCTGAAAAAACAACCCCAACACCATAATACCCCCTCCACCAAATGATTTGGACCAGCGCACAAAGCAAGGTTCATAAGACATGGGTAAGGAAGTTTGGGGTGGAGGAACTTGCTTTGGGATGAATTAGAGCAGAGACTGCAAGCCAGGCCTTCTCGTCCACATCAGTGGCTAGTCTCACAAATGCACTTCTGGAAGAATGGTCAAACATTCCCATAGACACACCCCTAAACCTTCTGGAAAGCCTTCCCAGAATAGTTGAAGCTGGTATAGCTGCAAAGGATGGGCCAATTCAATATTGAACCCTACGGACTAAGACTGGGATGACATTAAAGATCATGTGCATGTAAAGGCAGGCATCCCAATACTTTTGGTGATATAGTGTATGTTACTTCAACTCGCATACAATAATCTCCCACGAACTCCATGAAGTACTACAGCACAGGTACTATTGCAGGGCACAACCTTGCAGGACCAATTTTTCCTGATGATGCCTCTCTTGGTGTGGAATATTGACAAACCCTCTGTTAAAAGAATTGAGTGTTTTGGGTTTGTCTCTACTTTCCCCCCAAAGAATTACTGGAAGTGACCATTGACTTTCACACTCACGAGATCAACATCCTACCAGGTGGAACCAGTCTGTTGTGAATGCTCTATGCCAGTGGTTCTCAACTCCAGTCCTCAGGGCCCACCAACAGGCCAGGTTTGCAAGATAGCTGAAATACATCACAGGTGATATCACTTGCTGCTCAGTGATTGCAGTATTCTAGTCTGCAACTCCCCAAGGTAATACTTAAAATCTGGCCTGTTGGTGGGTTCCGAGGACTGGAGTTGAGAACCACTGCTCTATGCCCACACACAAGCAAATTGCTGAATGAGTCTGTTGGGATTAATGTGTATTGCTGTATGGTTACCGATCATACATTAGCTTCTTTCAACTCAAAACTGGGTTTTCAGTAGGGTTTGAGTCTTTCACTTTTAGGGCCATTGGTAAATGTCTGTCACATCATAGGTTTATCATGTTGTATTGCTAACAATTGCTTAACTATGTGAATAAATATAGGCTACACAGTACACAACCTAGACTCAAAGCCAAGGCACAAGATGCATGCTTTCAGGTATTTTCAGGGAAAAGGACTTGCATTTAAGACCAGCCTGAGATCAGTGTGGGGCATATAATGACTTTCATTGAGCAAATAATGCCAAATCAATTATATATATGGCATGGATAACACATTATTAAAAAACAGTAAAAATTTTGAGGAAAAAGAAATGGAAAAAAAAAAAACCCACACATTTTTTACATTCACTGCATGTTTATAGCAATTTGTCATGCGATCTCTACTGTTGATTGAAAAATACCACAAATACTGATACAAAAGTATCTCCTAGAAAATGGCTTATGTTATTTTTTGTCGCACACAAATATTTATTTCTCGATACTAAAAATATGTACATTCTAAGGAAAATGGGGCACAGATTTCAAAATACGCATAATGTGGCATTTTAAATAGTAGAGCACAGAACTAGCCACTTTATTTTTTTTAGGTGAAGGCTTTGAATTCAAGGGAATTGAACCCATCTGATAAAAGAACATACAATCTGCAGCATTCAACAGTGGATCAACTCAAGTACTTTTGTTGGCAGCACAAAACTAAAGGTTTCCGAAATTCAATGAACCCTTTTATTTAAACACTCTTACAAGAAACATTTTCATGTTTCACATCTAAGATCTCAGAATTGTAATTTTTGACCTAACTTGTCTTTTAAAGGGATAAATGGACTTGGAAAGCCCTCCATGAAGAAACATGACATAAAGCAACCCATTTAGTAAGCACAAAGGTCTTTGTCTCAGTACACTACTTATGCTTGTTCAGTTGGCTAAGGCCGGCCAATCCAAGCATAACTGGTGACAATACAGCAGTGATTGAGTTAAAGTGGTTGTAAACCTCAGACATGCAATATGAACAAAGCATATCCCTCTATAGTGTGTATTTGTCTCAATTAAAAGCACTAAGTGTCATTTCTGTCTGCTGCTTCAATACCCTGCTATCAGCAGGCGTCACTTCTGACAAGTTTTCCTGACACCAAGAGAAAAATTGTGACAGGGGAGGGGCCTCCAGCAGATTGACAGCCTCAGCTCTGTGTTTCGGTGAGCTGTGTGAAGAGTGGGTGTGTCCATTCCCTCCAATCAGCTCTCAGACCTCTCCTCAGTGAGCTCTGCAGAGTATAAGTTCAATTTTCTGCCCCTTTGTTTCTGAACTTTCAGACAAGCTTAGAAATTCAGCACTTTGAATAAATGTAGAGAAGAGAAGACTGCAGTTAGACAGATAAAACTTACATAGGCAGATTCGTTTCATCTCTATCACATGAGGTTAGTCCCTTTATTGGGTATATGTAAGAGTTTACAACCACTTCAACTGTCAGGTAATCGTGAGCAAATGTGAAAGGTTAGAGGGAGTTGTAAAGGCAGAAGGTTTTTTTATCTTAATACATTTTATGCATGAAGATAAAAGCCTTCTGTGTGCAGCAGCACCCCGCAGCCCCCTTAATACTTACCTGAGGTCCATCTCTGTCCAGCAATGTCCACAAGTGTCTCAGCCGTCTAAGATTTTCCCTCCTGATTGGCGTAGACACAGCAGCGGTGAAATTGGCTGTCGCTGCTGTCAAGTCAGCCAACCAATCAGGGGAGAGAGGGGGCGGGGCCTGGTCAGAGCTCCGTGTCTAAATAGACACAGGGAGCTGTGACTCAGCTTGGGCTCCCTCATAGCAAGCTGCTTGTTGTGGGGGCTCTGAACAGGAGGAGGGGCCAGGAGCACAGAAGAGGAGGATCTGGGCTGCTTTATGCAAAACCACTGTACAGGGCAGGTAAGTATAACATGTTTGTTATTTTTATGGGGGGAAAAAGTAACACTTTAGTATCATTTTAAAGTGAACTATATAAAATACAAAGACTTTCTAAGTGGGAGAAGGAATACCTTCCCTTTATTTCCATAGAAAAGTGAATGATTCACTTGCTTTGCATCTGAAATCTAGTAAAGACTAGTAAAAAGTCTTAACAGGACATAGCGGCAAGGTGATCGCAGTAATATGTAAATACATCTCCCTACCGGTCTTTCTTTGTGAGAGATCAATAGTTACGCCAAAACATCAACCCACATTTGAGATTAATAATTCTGATTAATTCAAATGATTGAATTGCATTAGACATTTTTAAACTTTCATTACAAGAACCACACTGGCTATTCACATGGCACTTAAGCCATTTATCACTTTCAACCAGCTTTCTATCAAAAAAAAAAAAAAGCAAGATCAACGTAACCTGACCCCAATTTAGATCTTTTCATTGTGTGACAATTACTGGTTGGTTGAATTCCTTAACCTGGCCATTTTTGAAATAATAAAACTGATCGAAAGTGGTTGAAAGCTAAAATTGCCATGTACAGTCAGGTCCATAAATATTGGGACATTGACAATTCTAATCTTTTTGGCTCTATACAACACCACAATGGATTTGAAATGAAACAAACAAGATGTGCTTTAACTGCAGACTTTCAGCTTTAATTTGAGGGTATTTACATCCAAATCAGGTGAACGGTGTAGGAATTACAACAGTTTGTATATGTGCCTCCCACTTTTTAAGGGACCAAAAGTAATGGGACAGATTAACAATCATCCATCAAACTTTCCCTTTTTAATACTTGGTTGCAAATCCTTTGCAGTCAATTACAGCCTGAAGTCTGGAACGCATAGACATCACCAGACGCTGGGTTTCATCCCAGGTGATGCTCTGCCAGGCCTCTACTGCAACTGTCTTCAGTTCCTGCTTGTTCTTGGGGCATTTTCCCTTCAGTTTTGTCTTCAGCAAGTGAAATGCATGCATCGGATTCAGGTCAGGTGATTGACTTGGCCATTGCATAACATTCTACTTCTTTCCCTTAAAAAACTCTTTGGTTGCTTTCGCAGTATTCTTCGGGTCATTTTCCATGCGCACTGTGAAGCGTCGTCCAATGTGTTCTGAAGCATTTTGCTGAATATGAGCAGATAATATTGCCCGAAACACTTCAGAATTCATCCTGATGCTTTTGTCAGCAGTCACATCATCAATAAATACAAGAGAACCAGTTCCATTGGCAGCCATACATGCCCACGCCATGACACTACCACCACCATGCTTCACTGATGAGGTGGTATGTTTTGGATCATGAGCAGTTCCTTTCCTTCAACATACTCTTCTCTTCCCATCACTCTGGTACAAGTTGATCTTGGTCTCATCTGTCCATAGGATGTTCCAGAACTGTGAAGGCTTTTTTAGATGTTGTTTGGCAAACTCTAATCTGGCCTTCCTGTTTTTGAGGCTCACCAATGGTTTACATCTTGTGGTGAACCCTCTGTATTCATTCTGGTGAAGTCTTCTCTTGATTGTTGACTTTGACACACATACACCTACCTCCTGGAGAGTGTTCTTGATCTGGCCAACTGTTGTGAAGGGTGTTTTCTTCACCAGGGAAAGAATTCTTCAGTCATCCACCACAGTTGTTTTCTGTGGTCTTCCGGGTCTTTTGCTGTTGCTGAGCTCACCGAGGCATTCTTTATTTTTAAGGATGTTTCAAACAGTTGATTTGGTCACACCTAATGTTTTTGCTATCTCTCTGATGGGTTTGTTTTGTTTTTTCACCTAATGATGGCTTGCTTCACTGATAGTGACAGCTCTTTGGATCTCATATTGAGAGTTTACAGCAACAGATTCCAAATGCAAATAGCACACTTGAAATGAACTCTGGACCTTTTATCTGCTCCTTGTAAATGGGATAATGAGGGAATAACACACAACTGGCCATGGAACAGCTGAGCAGCCAACTGTCCCATTACTTTTGGTCCCTTAAAAAGTGGGAGGCACATATACAAAGTGTTGTAATTCCTACACCGTTCACCTGATTTGGATGTAAATACCCTCAAATTAAAGCTAAAAGTCTGCAGTTAAAGCACATCTTGTTCGTTTCATTTCAAATCCATTGTGCTGGTGTATAGAGCCAAAAAGATTAGAATTGTGGCGACGTCCCAATATTTATGGACCTGACTGTATGTGGTCAGTATAAGAGAAAGGACAAACATTTACAATGAATGCCTGAAAACACGGTGCTTGTAAAGCATTAATGAGTATGTAAAACCCACATTTCATATTTCTGATATGTGCCTGCTGTACCATGTACTTGTATGAAAAAGTATCCTGTTCTCTTTGTATTGCTTCCTTCATGTGAGATCCCTGGTGTTCCTTGCCAGTCCCTCTGCTTTCCTCTGCTAAAAACTGACCACAATAGACATGAGAGCATAGCATGCTCAGTTTTCTGGCTGTCCTTCAATGATCAGACTTGTGCTGACACCCCCATCTTAAACAACCATTCACTGGGAAAACCAGTGTGCTGCTGTCTCTCCCACCCCCCGCCTGGAATAGAAATAAAGGGTCTAGAATTGTTATCATAGATGTATTTTAAATTATAGAGACAGAATATAAACCTAAAATCCAGAAAAAAATACATGATACAGATGTTATAAATTGAGTTGCAGTTCAGTGAGAAAATTAGTATTTATTGTAATTAAGAAAGTTTTTTCTTCTTTCTTTTTTTTTTTTTCTTTCAATAAATTTTTATTGAGTATTTCGTAAAAGGATACAGAAAATAGAAAAGGGGAGGGTAAAAGTAAATGAGTTATGTAACATAGATGGGTTGTTTAACACAAAGTAAAATATAGAAGTAAGTGACATACAGCTTGTGGTGATATATATTCAGAAGTTACAATCTTGCGTAAATTAGGTAGGTATAGTGTTAGACCTACTGGTACTGTTACTACTTTGAATTCGCCTCATGGTACAGTTTATTCACAGCCTATATGGCCATATAGACCAGGATTGGTCAAACTTCGCACACTGTGATGAGTTTAATGCTATAAGACGTTCAAATGTGTAGTTCCTGTTGACAGCTTTTATTATGTCTGTCATATTCAAGGCTGTCGCTGATTTCCAATTGCAGAGAATCATTGACCTCGTCTCTAGTAGTATGTGTGTCACTACTGGTCTGAAGTCCTTATGGAATTTGTCTATGTTTAGGTGTAATATTGCTAATGCAGGGTCTGGATGTGTGAGCATTCCTGTGATAGAGGATATTAGTCGGAATATTTGATTCCATGTGCTCTTAACAGTAGGGCAATACCATAACATGTGGAGTAAAGAGCCCGTGTGTCCGCAGGCCCTCCAACATAGTGGTGAAGTGCCAGGGAAATAGGTCGCCAACCTGTATGGTGTGTAGTGTCATCTGTTAGCTAGTTTAATCGCTAGTTCCCAATGCTTAATGCAGTGGGAGGCTTTGTGTATTTCACTGAATGCCTTTTGCCATTGGTCTGGTGAGAATATATTCCCCAATTCCACCTCCCATTTTGTCATTGCAGTGGTTTTGAGAAATGTGTTTTTATCTCTTATTTTATTGTAGAAAAAGGATATGCCTTTAGAATTACTATTAGCAGTCAAGTAAAAGTTCCATATTTCTCTTGGTATGGAAATGGATGGTCTAGAGAGGGATTTAAGGAAGAGTGTGATTCTCATGTGTAAGAATTTCCCGTTATTGGTGAGGTTATATTGGGACATGACCTGTTCAGTTGTTTTTAATTGTGAACCGTCATAGAGGTCCAGAATGTTGTTGACCCCTTTGTTTGTCAAGTGGTTAACCTTCAATGAAGGAATCTTTGTTTCTAGTAGAGTCATTGGTATTGTGTATGGGATTTCTTGATTGACCTTATGTTTTTGTCCTATAAGGAATCTCCATGCTCTCAATGAGATCTGCATAGGAGGAGTTAGTGTAGACAGTTTCCATGGTAACCACCCGTCACTCAGTAGAAATAATGTTAAGTCCTTTGTTGGGGCTAGTGTTTTTTCAATGTCTACCCAGAGTGGTGTGTCCTCAGTTTTGAACCATAGTTTGGTCTAGTCTGACAGCCCAGTAGTAGTCATATAAGTCCGTCAGGCCTGCCCCTCCTATTTTTTTGTGGAATGTGAGGTTGTTTCTAGAGCATCTAGCTTTTTTTCCATTCCATATATACTTCCAACCTGCGTTTGACATTTTATGGATATAGTGAATAGGTATGTGAATTGGTAAAGAACGAAACAGATAGATTATTTGTGGTAACAACATCATTTTGTATGCATTGATTCTTCCGAACCAGGACACCTCTTTGTTGGACATATGCCTGATCTGGGCTTCCAGTGTGGCTATAAGTGCTAGCATGTTAACTTTAACTAATGTGGAGGTTTTATTGGTAAGGGTGATACCCAGATATTTTATGCCATTGAGGCTCCACGAATAAGGTAGTTGTGTTTGAAGCATGGTGCGGTCATGTGAAGGAATACCTAGATCTAATATTAAGGATTTGTTAAAATTGACTTTGTAATATGAAATTTCTCCAAATGTGTTGAGGATGACATGAGCTTGCTGTAGTGATATGACAGGATTGGTCAGGATTAAGATTACGTCATCTGCAAAGAGGTTTATGGTGTGCGAGCTGGAGCCAAACTGGAAGCCCGTTACCAGGGGGTGAGATCTTATGGTTTCAGCTAGGGGTTCGATCATTAGGTTAAATATTGTTGGAGAGAGGGGACACCCCTGTCTTGTCCCGTTGGTGATTGTAAATGATTTGGATAAGAACCCAGAGGAGTACACCTGGGCTGACGGGTGTGAATATAAAGCCAGAATGGCTTGCAATATGGGGCCCTGGAACCCAAATTTAGTGAGAGTTGTTTTCATATATGTCCAGTGGACTCTATCGAACGCCTTCTCTGCGTCGATTGATAACAGCAGAGAAGGCGTCCGAGTTTTCTCAGCATAATTCATCACATTAATAATTCTTCTAGTTGCGTCAGAAGTTTGCCTCCCCCTCACAAAGCCCATCTGGTCGCGCTTGATAATATGTGGTATAATGTCAGTTAATCTTTTGGCTAATAATTTGGCATATATTTTAATATCAGAGTTTAGAAGAGATATAGGTCTGAAATTCGCTGGTGTGGTAGGATCTTTGCCTGGTTTGGGCAATGTTACTATGTATGCTTTCAGCATTTCTTGAGGAAGGGTCGCGGACTCAGCAGCTTTATTATATATAGCAGCCATATATGGTGATAGAGTTTTTGCAAAGGTTTTGAAGTATTCGTTGGAGAAACCATCCGGTCCCGGAGATTTTCCATTGGGAAGAGAGTTGGTTATCAGTTCTATTTCTCGTGTCGAGAAAATTTGTATTTGATCCCCTACTATTCAACAATAATGCTGGTTCCCACAGACTGGCTACAGTATCTGCTCATGTGGTAAACAGATTAGTCCTGTCAATTTAAGAAGGTGCTCCTAACAACAACTTGTTATGTGTATAAAAGACAACTGTCCACAGAATCTTTATCTTCCATTCAAACCTCATCATAATGGGTAAGACCAAAGAGCTGTCAAAAGACGTTAGGGACAAGATTGTAGGCCTGCACAAGGCTGGAATGGGCTACAAGACCATCAGCAAGAAGCTTAGTGAGAAGGAGACAACTGTTGGAGCTATTTGCAAATGGAAGAAATACAATATAACCAATCGCTCTCGGTCTGGAGCTCCATGCAAGATTTTGCCTCATGGGGTAAGGATGATCATGAAAAAATTGAGGAATCAGCCCAGAACTACACAGAGCTTGTGAATGATCTCAAGACAGTTGGGACCACAGTCACTAAACAAACCACTGGTAACACAATACGCCGCCATGGATTGAAATCCTGCAGCGCCCAAAAGGTCCCCCTCCTCAAGAAGGCACATGTACAGGCCCGTCTGTAGCTTGCCAATGAACATCTAAATAATTCAGAGGATTTGGAGAAAGTGCTGTGGTCAGATGAGACCAAAATTGAGCTCTTTAGCATTACCTTAACTCACAGTGTTTGGAGGAAAAAAATGCTAACTATGACCCTAAGAGCACAATCCCTACAGTCAAGCACGGAGGTGAAAACATTATGCTTTGGGGCCGTTTCTCTGCTGGTATAGGCCGCCTTTGCCACACTGAGGGGCCAATGGATGGGGCCATGTATTGTAAAATCTTGGATGAGAACCTTCTTCCCTCAGCCAGAACACTGAAGATGGGACGTGGAAGGGTCTTCCAGCATGACAATTACCCAAAACACAGGGCCAAGGCAACAAAAGGAGTGGCTCAAGAAGTAAACTAAGGTCATGGAGTGGCCTAGCCAGTCTCAAGACCTTAATCCTATAGAACATTTATGGAGGGAGCTGAAACTTTGAGTTGCCAAGTGACAGCCAAGAAACCTTAAAGTGTTACTAAACCCACAACAGTAAAATCAGTCTGTATATGCAGTAAAGCATGCTTGTTGTACCCACTGTGGAACCTAAGGGGTTAATCCTTTGCACTGTGTAAAAAGGCTGTTTGGCCTTTTATGCACAGATCCTCCTCTTCTTCCATTGAACCAAAACAGGTCTGGATAAGGCAAAGCCTTTGGAGTCAGACTGCACATGCTCAGTTTGGTGTGTATGCTAGAGAGGTTTTTTCTTTTCTTGGGAGAGTGCATGTGATCAGCACAGGGCCAGCCAGCACTGTCTAGACAGAGGGTCAGGGGTTTTGGATCCTGATTGGACAGCTCAGTGGAGTATGAAAACTCCTCCTATAAGCTTTACCAGGAACTGATAAAAGTCCCAATATTGCTATATACTGCTGATGAGAAAAGGTATTTAGCCGTTTATAATTACTAAAATAATTGCATTTCCATGTTCTGTGTGCTGTGGGAGGCCAGGTATAGTGAATGCAGGGTCCTGGTGTTAGTAACACTTAAAAGGATTTAGAAAAGGTTTGTAAAGAAGACTGGACCAAAATTGCTCCCGATACGTGTGCAAACCTGGTAACCAACTACAAGAAACGTCTTGCCTCCGTGCTTGCCAACAAGGTTTTCTCCACCAAGTACTAATTCATGTTTTGTTTGGGGATCAAATACTTATTTTACTCACTGAACTGCAACTCAATTTATAACATTTATATAATGTGTATTTTTTGGAGGATTTTTGGTCGATATTCTCTCTCTATCATTTAAAATACACCTATGACAAAATTATTACAAAATCTGATCAAATCTTTATTTCCCCCACTGTGTGTGTATGTATATTTTATATTATATATATATATATATATATATATATATATATATATACACACACACACACACACACACACATACACATATATATATATATATATATACACACACACACACACACACACACATACACATATATATATATATATATATATATATATATATACACACACACACACACACACACGTTTTGCCTTTCAGCCTTCCATTTCTATTTTAATAGATCATCAGGTGAGGGTTCACATATAGTTTAATCATCGATGACACCAGGCTTTTTTCTGTAGGGCAATACAAATACAGTTTTTTAAATTTTATCTATTATTCACTTTGTTGCTAAAGGCGTTTTTTTTGTTTCAATATTGTTTATTAAATTTTGAAGAGCTTACAAAGTGTATCACAATCAATGATATAATTGCAGAGTTAAGTATTACATTAGAATTATAATACAAAGTCGTTTAGGCTTTTTTAGGCACCAGGAGGATCCTCAATATTTCTGCTGCATTCTCTACATGCATAAAAGAAAGTTAAATATAACAGGAAATATATATAAATCCAACGGTCACGACAGGTGGCATAACTGGATACTTAAATGAGAGCTTGCAGCCAAAGTCAGTAGATAATCTAACTACATTCTACCCATTTAGAAATAAAGAGATCAGTTTTGGGTGGACTGACCTTTCAATATTTACAGAAAACAAAATGACTGCAAATCTTACACACTGACTTTGAAAGCTATGTACTCAAAGTGTCTGAACATTTCCTATGGGGCTAGAATGTATTAGTCATATCTAGGGAAAACAGCAAGGTCACTTTGTGACATATTCCGTGACACTTTATGAAGACAGATGAACTTTTTATTACAGACGTTCATGTGTATTTATACCTTTGACTGAAACTTTGTAACAGGCTAAATAAATGCATAAAAGTCAAAGAAACAAACAGCTAGTCAAATGCTACTGTACCATATCAAGTAGTGGATGTTGTAAGTCAGTTCATGATGACAAATGGAACTAATTTTGGAAAAAGAACACTAAAGGCAATGGTTTTAAAAGTGAGTCATTGTAAATAGTGCAGAATGACATGACAGGATCAATAGACTGAAAGTACAGCATTAGTAAAATGTCGTGGCACAAGGTACAATAACAGGTTTCGTTAGGCTGTTATATTGATTTGATTGATATTTCTTAAGACTTTAAACATTGGCAGTTATTAGTCACATAGCATTCAGTTTATCTGGGAGTGTGGCCTGCGTTTAAAGCAGCACTAACCACACAAGGAAGTATTTCTTATTGTTGGCATATAATTTATTTCCCAAATATTTTCTCAACCAAAGCATTCCCTGTGGTAAGACAATGACTGTGTCCTGGAATCACGTTTCCTAACAAATGCAGAGGTGCACAGAATATAGCTAAACGCATTACAGTGAACCCTAGGACAGAACTAGAGATCCTGTTATTAATATTGATAAAACAGTTGTGTTTATGTAACACAAAAATTGTGCTTTCTACCCCCAATCAAGAACAAGCAGCATCCTGTAATACAGGAGTTAGGCAACATTAAAGGACAAGTTCACCTTTTCACAAAAAAATTACAAAGTGAACAGAGTACCCCCCCTCGCCACCTTCCCAGTCCCTGCTGCACTTACCTGCTTGGATCATTAGCTTTCACTGCCCACGCAGCCAACGCAGGGGTCCAGGGATTAGAAAGCTGGGGTCTTCTTCCCCTTCTTTCCTTAGGAACGCTGGGACATGACAGAGTAAATCTGATTGGTCAAAGCTGTTATGTGCCAGCATGTGACCAATTTGTCCTGGAAGTCGACCACGGCTTTCAAATCCCTGGACCCTGCACCAACTGCATGGGCAGTAAAATCTAATCATCCATGGAGGTAAGTGCAGCAGGGACCATGGGGAAAAGCTGGAAGAGGGGGGGGTTGGATGGATGGATGGGGGAGTTGTATAATTTGCAAAAAGGTGAACTTACACTTTAAGCAACTTACTCATTACATCTTTTTAAAGGGAAACTCTCACAAAAGTGAGTACACCCCTCACATTTTTGTAAATATTTTATTATATCTTTTCATGTGATATCACTGAAGAAATGACACTTTGCTACAATGTAAAATGAGTGAGTGTACAGCTTGTATAACAGTGTAAGTTTGCTGTCCCCTCAAAATAACTCAACACACAGCCATTAGTAGGAAAAAAGTGAAAAAAACTGCGCATCAAAGAAAATTATTGGCAATAATATGTGCTGCAGAGTCCTATATGTGACACAAACACACAAACGTAAAATTTAGGAAAATAACGACTCGCGCATAAAACAAACTACATTGTGTATAACTAAAAAATGTTCTCAACAAAAATGCAGGAAAACCATATGTGCATATAGTAAACCAGAAACAAGTGCAAGGTTTAAAACTGATCCAACCTCCCCTTGAGCAAATATAAAAAAACATATTAAATATATCAAAACATTGGTGCAAAAAACATATACGTGAAGAGCTGCAATGTATGATACAAGTAAATAAAAATAGAAAGATGCAATAAAAAAGTCCATATACATAAACACCAAAAAAGTGATTTAGCAATCCAAAATTATCCAATTGTGTGAAATCCTAGGTGTGTGGGTCTACCACCATAAATAAAGAGCCTGGCCGCTTACCAGAACCCCATGACCCCCCGTTACAGAGGGTCTAAATGGGCTTTGAAATCCTGCTATTCCGAACCATCAAGGAGTCAGGTGGAAGCTGTACTAGGACATCAGAAACTGTGGTGCAGATGAATGGATCCACAAGGAAAAAAGGATCATCCCTCAGCGAAGTATTATCATCATAAAGGGAAAAACAGAAGAGGGCTCCGATAGTGTAAAATCAAATGATATTTATTAAAAATATAATAAAAACTCACATATAATTAGGAAAAAACATCCTCTGAAGAAAGACAGTCTGTGGCACCGGCCAGATGTTCACAGACAGCCCGTCCTGCTGGAGTTGCAACGACAGTGGGAGGTGACGCGATGACACCGCTCAGCCCTACGCTGCGTTTCGCAAGAAAATTGCGTCTTCCAGGGGCACTGAAAACTTTCTGTTTTTCCCTTTATGATGATAATACTTCGCTGAGGGATGAGCCTTTTTTCCTTGTGGATCCATTCATCTGCACCACAGTTTCTGATGTCCTAGTACAGCTTCCACCTGACTCCTTGATGGTTCGGAATAGCAGGATTTCAAAGCCCATTTAGACCCTCTGTAACGGGGGGTCATGGGGTTCTGGTAAGCGGCCAGGCTCTTTATTTATGGTGGTGGACCCACACACCTAGGATTTCACACAATTGGATAATTTTGGATTGCTAAATCACTTTTTTGGTGTTTATGTATATGGACTTTTTTATTGCATCATTCTATTTTTATTTACTTGTATCATACATTGCAGCTCTTCACGTATATGTTTTTTTACACAGCCATTAATGTCTAAACCGCTGGCAACAAAAGTGAGTACACCCCTAAGTGAAAGTATCCAAACTGGGCCCAAAGTGTCAATATTTTGTGTGGCCACCACTATTTTCCAGCACCTCTTGGGCATGGAGTTCACCAGAGCTTCACAGGTTGCCACTGGAGTCCTCTTCCACTCCTCCATGACGGAGTTGATGGATGTTAGAGACCTTGTGCTCCTCCACCTTCCATTTGAGGATGCCCCACAGATGCTCAATAGGGTTTGGGTCTGGAGACATGCTTGGCCAGTCCATCACCTTTACCCTCAACTTCTTTAGGAAGGCAGTGGTCGTCTTGGAGATGTGTTTGGGGTTATGTTGGAATACTTCCCTGAAGCCCAGTCTCAGAGGGGAGGGGATCATGCTCTGCTTCTGTATGTCACAGTACATGTTGGCATTCATGGATCCCTCAATGAACTGTAGCTCCCCAGTTCCGGCAGAACTCATGCAGCCCCAGCCCCTGACCCCCCACTACCATGCTTGACTGTAGGCAAGACGCATTTGTCTTTGTTCTCCTCACCTGGTTGCCACCACACACTAAAGTCCGTTCGAAAGTCCGTTGGTTTGAACGTGATGGCGTAAGAAGGGACTAGAATAAGGAAGTTCATAGCCAGTAGCCAATAGCTGCCCTTGCGTCCTTTTTTGTCCGTCGGACTAGCATACAGACGAACGGATTTTTCGACCTAACTCGAGTCCGTCTGAAAGATTTGAAACATGTTCCAAATCTAAAGTCCGTCTGATTTTCAACAGAAAAAGTAATCTGAAGGTCTGAAGGTCCGAAGGTCCACACACGGTCGAATTGTCCGACGGATTCGTTCCGTCGGACCAGTCCGGTCGAAAAGTCCGGTCATGTGTACACGGCTTTAGTCTGCTTGTCTTCAGCTAACCGTTTGCAGGCTTTCTTGTGCATCATCTTTTCTGTTACACAAAAGTGTTTATCAAACAATTTGTACATACAACTTAAAGTGGTGTTCCGGCCGAAATGGTACTTTTTAAATAAAAATACCCCTATAATACACAAGCTTAATGTATTCTAGTAAAGTTAGTCTGTAAACTAAGGTCTGTTTTGTTAGTTTATAGCAGTAGTTTGTTATTTTATAAACTTACAGCAGGCCGTGGCCATCTTAAGTGTGGGCATTTGAAGCCAGACTGTATTTCTTCCTGGATCTCATCCTTGCAGATCTCACACATGCTCAGTGCAGCACAAGCAGTGTAATAGGTTTCAGGTCATGTTTCCATAGCAACAGCAGTTTCAGAGGAAGTTGCCGTCCCTTCCCAGAAGGCATTGCAAACAGAAAATGATGCGATGGCCCGCGGCCAGGGAGGAGGAAGTGAAAAATGAATACAGCAGATATACAGTAGGTGCTGAGAAAAAAAATAAAAAAATATCCAATTCGTTTACAGTGCACAGTTTAGTGAGGGATGCTAAAGAGTGGTAAAAGTGGGTGGAACTCCACTTTAAGCTTGCGTGCTATGTATACAATACATTCATTACATGTGGAACAACATATGCATTGTAGATACAGTACATATTTCAAGCTGCGCTATAGGAGAAGAAGGTTTATCAGGGTACAGATATTGAACTCCTTTTAGTGATGGAGACATATAATCATACTGCATGGGGTAAATTTCTGAGGAAACTGACTATTTTCATGTGCAGGTTTCCGATTCTTGTAGCCAGCCGTCCCAGATTTTATCGTACTTAGCTGGACATCCCCGGTTAATATATAAGAATTTTTTGTAGGGTAGGGTAGCATTTATGTCCACCTTCCAATCAGTAAAGCTGGGAGGTAGGGGTCTCATCCAATTTCTAGCAATAATTTTCCTAGCTGAGAATAGTATAGGAATATTTTTGTGAATTTATCAATGGAATCGGGGAATATCCCAAGTAGGCACTGTTTCGGGTCCAGGGAAAGAGGGGAACCCATAGTGTCATGTAGGAAAGCCACAATTAGATGGAAGAATGTACCCACCTTCTGATTGCACATCAAGCATGAAGTAGGCTGTCCTCTCCTGTATCTAGCTACTCTAATGCCCTGTACACACGATCGGACATTGATCGGACATTCCGACAACAAAATCCATCGTTTTTTTCCGACTGATGTCGGCTCAAACTTGTCTTGAATACACACAGTCGCACAAAGTTGTCGGAAAATCCGATCGTTCCGAACGCAGTGCCGTAAAACACGTACGTCGGGACTATAAACGGGGCAATAGACAGTAGCTTTCGTCTCTTAATTTATTCTGAGCATGCGTGGCACTTTGTCCGTCGGATTTGTCTACACACGATCGGAATTAAAAGGATCGGATTTTATTGTCGGAAAATTTTACAGCCTGCTCTCAAACTTTGTGTGTCGGAAATTCCGATGGAAAAAGTCAGATGGAGCCCACACACGGTCGGAATTTCCGACAACAAGCTCCGATCACACATATTCCGTCAGAAAGTCCGACCGTGTGTACAGGGCATAAGGGTGATGAGGTATGCTCTGTGTAATATATAGATTTATACAGTTTAAAGGAGTCCTATACTGCCGAAGGGGAAGCAGATTGATCATTCTCTGCAAAGTATAACCTCCATTTGCTCATGAGCTCGTCATCCTCCGGCAGTAGAGAAAGCCAAAATGGCTTTAAGTGCCAGAAGCGGGGCGGTTTCTCAATGGAATACTTAAGGTAATCCAGTAAGGACTATGGAAAAGGCCGCTTCCATTAATCTCGTGTGAGCATGTGGTATATCAAGATGAATTCAATGCGGGACATGGTGTTGTAGGTGGATGAGAAACAGTAATAGGCTTGGGTAGAAGGATACTTGTATCTCCACGCGTCTATCAAATTAAAGGCCGAGATGAGTCTGGAGAATCTAGTGCCACTGGCCACCCCTGTAGTTGGCAGTGATGGCTGGAGCCTGTCGAGTGTGGGATTCAGTGTGGTATTAAAGTCCCCCGCTCAAACTGCCTGTATCGTGGGGTGACGGGCCATAAACGAAAATCCCTCCATGATAGTAGAGGCACAGAATGGGGGAGGAATGTAGAAGGCCAGCAACAGGAGAGGCTCACCATACAGTTTGACAGATAAAAATACATAGCGCCCCTGGGGGTCAGTGGAGACATCACATAGTTCAAAGTTCACTGATTTGGCAACAAGGACTGAAACTCCCCGAGCATGGGATGTGTGGGTAGAATGGAAGGCCCACCCAACTCATGGGTGTCGGAGAGTCAGCTGCAGCCTTCCCTCCACATGAGACTCAACCAGCACCACGACATCTGCGCGCTGTTTCTTAAGGAATGCGAGGGCTGCCGAACGTTTAATCTTGTCGCGCAAGCCTCTCACATTCCAAGTAAGAAATTTTATAGATGCCATTATCTAGGTTTTTCATAATGAAACAATACAAGAATACCCAATAGCCCTTTCCCTACAGACAGATCAGTGGGATCTCCATAACTTGAACATTGTAATGGTAATGGTGAGCTTGAAAAGGAACAAAAAGAGAAAAGAACATACATCTCTGATTCACCTGTATCTGGAGCATGTTAGACCTATTACTACTCAGTAAAGGAAGAACAATCCCCTCCCCCCACCCTCCCCAACTGGTGTGGGCATGATCCCATTACCCATAGCAATCAGTCA
Source organism: Lithobates septentrionalis (assembly GCA_037952835.1). NCBI lineage: Eukaryota > Metazoa > Chordata > Amphibia > Anura > Ranidae > Lithobates > Lithobates septentrionalis. Next base: position 874,328 of record JBBDGP010001094.1, on the reverse strand, counting down.
TCAGTGAACACAGTAGTATGACTCATGTTGGGTACACTAAAGATAATGGGAGAGTCCCAGCAACCTTTCCAACCAACATAGCTGTGTTTCCTAGGGGGACAAAGTTTGCGCTACACTTTACATGCTTCTTGTAGGACTACACTGTCCCCGGAGCCACAGTGTCAAGCATATTGTGAGAAAATGTAAAAAGGGGGGACATACAACAGGAACTGGACTCTTTTGAATGGAGTAACAGGACTCCTGGAGATCACTCGCACATGTATGCCATAATAATCTAGTCACATCAGAGAAGGCCCCTAAATTAAATTAAAAAAAAAAAATTTCAAGTAAATTGTGGAAGTGTACTTAGCCAGGATGTAGGTCACAGACGACTTTGCAGCGAATGATAGCCAGAGGGAACAACAGAACTTGGAATGTGGCGCTATAGTTCAGTATGGCCATGCAACATCCAGGTGAGGTATTGCAATAAGACAACTGTGGAAGTAATTAGGCAGCAGGTCAAGAACTATATGGGAATCGGTTATTCCGCTCTCCCAGGCACTCCTCGGCATTCCAGCCAGGTGATTACTTCATCAGGATCTTCGAAAAAAGAGGACTCGGCCATCACCTTCCACCCGGAGATGTGCAGGGAACAGCATGGAATACTTGAGGTGGTGGTTTCTCAGCCGGCGTTTAGCTTCCATGAAGCTCTGGCGCTGACACTGGACCTCCGCAAAAAGTTCAGGAAAGATGGCCTCCTTTACATTCCCAAAGGTAATATTGCCCTTCTCTCTGACAAGTCTCAGAGCTGCATCTCGATTCTTATAGTTAAGGAATTTCGCTATGAATGTACGGGGGGGAGCCCCCTGAGAGGGAGGTCTGGCCGGCATGCGGTGTGCCCTCTCAACCGCCAATATGGGGAGAAGGCCTCTCTACCATTAGAGGTGACTAGAAGCTGTTCTAGGTACGTGGTCGGGTCTTTACCTTCTGCACTCTCAGAAGCGTCGATTACACCTCTCGAGTCTGTTCTCCATGTCGTCCTGTTTGGTCAGCAGCTGGTTGATCTGCTGTTGCATGCGGTCAGATCCTGATCGTAATGGTGGGATGGCGTCCTCTACGGAGCCTAGCCGGGTCTCCGCAGTCTTGACCCGGTCGTGGATTCCTGCCTGATAAGTGAAATGTCCACCTTGACCTCCTCTATTTGTGCGATCAGTAAGGTCCGCCAAAATCTGGTCGCTTCCAGCAGTCTCTCAGTGTCCCCTCCCGCCTGTTCCTGCCCGTCCTTCACAGCGCCTCCATCTTCATCTGTCTTGCCGGCGGTATTTCTCAAGTTTTGCTGCAGCGGTTTTTTGAGCCTTTGACGGGGACATGATGTAAGGAGTCCAAGGTACTTCTCCAGGTAAGTTAGGGTCAGAGTCAGAAAGGATGTCGGTGAGTCGCAGGATTAGCTGGGTTTCAGGATCAATGGACGGAGCTCCGTGTAAATGCGTCCTACTCCATGCTGTGTCAGGCCATGCCCCCCTTGTGCATCATCTTTAGAAGAGGTTTCCTTCTGGGACGACAGCCATGCAGATCAATTTGAAGCAGTGTGCAGCGTATGGTCTGAGCACCGACAGGCTGACCCCCACCCATTCAACCTCTGCAGCACTGCTGGCAGCACTCATACGTCTATTTTCCAAAGAAAACCTCTGGATATGACGCTGAGCACGTGCATTCAACTTCTTTGGTCGACCATGGCGAGGCCTGTTCTGGGGGGAACCTGTCCTGATAAACCACTGTATGGTCTTGGCCACCGTGCTGGGGTCTTGGCAATCTTCTGATAGCCTAGGCCATCTTTATGTAGAGCAACAATTCAGATCCTCAGAGAGTTCTTTGCCATGAGGTGCCATGTTAAATTTCCAGTGACCAGTATGAGAGAGTGAGAGCGATAACATCAAATTTAACACACCTGCTCCCCATTCACACCTGAGACCTAGTAACACTAACGAGCCACATGACACCGGGGAGGGAAAATGGATAATTGGGCCCAATTTGGACATTTTCACTTCACTTGTTAAGTTTTTTTGAGGGGACAGCAAATTGACACTGTTATACAAGCTGTACACTCACTACTTTACATTTTAGCAAAGTGTAATTTCTTCAGTGTTGTCACATGAAAAGATATAATGAAATATTTACAAAAAATGTCACTCGTGAAATACTGTATAGTTTTTTTCAACTTTACTTAAAGTGATTGTAAACAATCACCTTGTAAAACAACCCATTCAGTTTAAAATAGAAATGAAAAGCAAAACACCTGTGTATTAATAAAAAAAAAATAACAACTTTATAAAGGCTTTTTTTCCCTTGTTTATAAGTGATCACAGTCTCTCTGTTCTCAGCTGCATAAGAGCTGGGGGGTGGAGAAGCAACAGCACACTGATCTTCCCCGTGAAAGGGTTGGGGGGGGGGGGGGGGTTTGTCAGGACAAGTCTAATCAATGGAGGAGAGCAGGCTGAATTCTTAGCATAGCTAGAGAACTGACCACAGTGTGTTCTCCTGCTTAGTGTTTGTGGTCAGTGTTTAATAGGAAAGCAGAAGGACTGGTAAGGAACACCAGAGATTTCACACAAAGGAAGCAATACAAAGAAAACAGGATACTTATTCATACAGGTACATGGTACAAGAGGCACATATTTAAAGTAAGGACTTTTTTTCTGCAGTTTATTTAAAGAGCACAGCAATACCCTCTCTAGAATTGAAAATCTATATGAAACTGCAAAAGAAATAATTTCTCTGAATCATCTGTGTGTGCGTCTGTAATTGGACCTTGAACTATTGAGATCTGTACGCGTACACAGCTGGATTGTAATCAGCAAAGCAATTCGGATTAGTCTGGTAAATATGAGCCTAGCAATCCACCTGCTAACTGAAAAAAAAAACCTATGAAATATTCATATAATATATTTGATATTTACTAAACATGTTGTTTCTTTAGGGGAATTTCTTCACACTTACTGTTCAGATTCTGGGAAAGAAAAAAATTGAGAGGGGATTTCTCCAATGAGGCCACATAGCATTAAAACCCTAACCGAAGAATCCCTTCCACGCACTAGTTTGGGTTTAATATCAAGTTCAAAAACTAAAGAACCATTTTAAGGGTTTAACTGAAAGGATAAGTTCACCTTTTTCAGAAAACAGCCTATAAAGTGGACCCCAATAGATAATATTAGTGCCGCTTTGTAAAATGATCATTACATTTTTGTTTTACCTGTAGGCCATTTAGGTCCCCTCAAAAGCCTGGCTAAAAAACTCCTAGCTTGCAACCCCCACATCCTGACTTGTTGCTAGGACATGAAAAATGTTGGACGCTCCCTCCAAACATTGCAGGATTGAAGACCAATGGTTTTTGTATTTTTCTTTTTACTTTTAAAGTCATGCCTCGTGTGCTGGGGTAAACCAACGTCTTTGCACGGGGATTACATTATCCCGAAACCGTTGAATCAAGGAATCAAGATCCCTGCAAGGTGCTGCATGTAAAAGATGACTAGATAAAGATGTTAGCAATGGTAAGGAGGTGATGGGGAGATCATGAATGTCACATTGCTGGAGGGGGGAGCTTTGGGAGGTAATGTGCCATAATAGGCCAGTATGCCCATAATACTGCCACATTATGGGAAAAGCTCACCCACCAGGATGCAGACATTTCTTCCACTTTACAAACACCTGCTGTTTGTTTATATGAGAAGACAGGCAGACTTACAGGTTCCTGCTACCACAAAAATAAGGAGAGAAGAGCTGTGATTTGAGTGCCTCCATTGTGAACTTTGAAGATGGATTTCTTCACAATGGCTATACCAACAGAGAAAAACCAGGGTTTGTTTTAAAGAGCTTTAACTGTTTGTCAAGTATAGTTAACAGATTTTGAACTGGTTAGTCTGGGCACTGGTTCACTTTCAGGGATAGAGGGCGTGGGGAAATCTTTTTTAAATACTTGTTAACAGCACAAAAAAATGCCCTGAGGGTTTTCCTCTTTGTTGAGCAACAGAGACCCTCATACTGATGCACAATTAGGCCTCTGCCATGGTGGTACACACTTGAAATGGTTAAATCTGTACAGGGTTCATTTACTAAAACTGTAGAATGCTAAATCTGGTGCAGCTATGCATGGTAGCCAATCAGCTTCTAACTTCAGCTTGTTCAATTAAGCTCTGATAAAAAAAAAATACCTGGAAGCTGATTGGTTTCCTTGCAGAGCTGCATCAGATTTTGCACTCTCCGGTTTTAGTAAATCAACCCCAAACTGTCTACATCAAGGGTCACTCATCCTTCCATGTACACATGCAACTGCTCAGGTGTGTGTACAGGTGTGTGTACAGCTGTGGCATCCGTCAGCCTGTCATGGATTTGTACAGGTTTCTGGCCGCAGCTCTAGGCAAACGCCAGTGACTCCAGGGAGCAGAAATATGCTTCTTCTTGACAGTATACAGCCCTCTGTCTCTGTATGAATGAGGTCAAAGACCCCATACACACTATTAGATTTTCTGCAGATTTTTGTCTTCAGATTTACCAAAACCATGTAGTATGAGGTCAAACCATTAAGCCTCGTACACACGATCGGATTTTCCACAGACAAAGCCTCTGACTTTTGTCTGAAGGCGTGTGCCTGGATTTTGTCTTGCATACAAATGGCAAGGAATTGTCGCCCAACAAACACGAACATAGTGAAGTACTACGTGGTTTTTCAGCTCTTTAGCACCACCCTTTGGGCTCCTTCTGTTAATTTCGTGTTAGTAGAAGTTTGGTGAGTGTTGATTCACGCTTTTCATTTAGCGCTTTTCATTTCAAGCTTTTCAGTTTGTTTCTGAATGGGCGTTCATCAACCAGACATGTTGCAGAATTGGAGGAAATAACATGTTTTTTATTACTGGCCTTGGAGTTATTGCTTTGACCCAAGTCCAGTCCAGGAAAAGGAGGAGGAGTTCTTGGACCAAAAATTGGTTGCTTTATTAATCGTGACCAATTATGTCATATGCCTTTGATCCGGGAGCTCCAGGAGAATAATCCAGATGTTTTTCGGAATTATCTCCGGATGACGGACCCCTGCTTTTATCAACTCTTGGCATTGTTGATCCCCTATATTAAGAAGCAGGACACATGCATAAGGCTTTTATTTTATTTTTTGGTTGAATAATAATGATTATTTGTTATATTTTCTATATTTTTGGATGTATAGAATGCACCTTTTTGGTTAAATTCTAATGGCAGATAGCATGTCTAATTTTATTTGTTTTTTTTAATGCACAATAAAAAAAAAATGTGTAGAATAATACTGGGCTATGTGTTTTAATTGAAATGACAGTTTGGGAGTAGGCAGTTACATTTAAAACAATACAATGTCAAATTGACAAGGGAGACCAACATATTTGTATCTTTGATCTTAAAAACTACGGGATAATTATGTTGTGGTAACTTGCCCAAAAAAGAAAAAAAAAAAGCATAATAATATTATTCTTGATATCACTAGAAAAAAAAAAGCCTTTGAAAATTCGTTTGCAATAACTCCATCAGTATCACCAGCAAAGCAGCTTCATTATTATCCCATTAAAGAAGAAGAGAATGTGCGCTGCATTTCGAGATTTCATAATTTGCCACGTCACGAATGTTAATTCTCCATTACGAATGCTAGTTTACAAGACCGACCGCTTCTGTCTCGTCCTTGCTTCTGAGCATGCGTGTTTGTACTTTGAACTTTAGTCCGACGAACTTGTGTACACACGCTCGGAAAATCCGACAACAGACATTTGTCCACAGAAAAATTTTAAAACCTGCTATCCAACATTTGTCCGCAGAAAATCCGACAACAATTGTCCAATGGAGCGTACAAACGGTCGGATTTTCCTCCAACAGCCTGTCATCACAAATTTCCCGTCGGAAACTCCGATTGTGTGTACACGGCTTAAGGGTTTCATTTTGTATGCAATCAGGCAGGCCCTTGCACCACATGGTTTTGGTAAATCTGAGGACAAAAATCTGCAGAAAATCTAATAATGTGTATGGGGTCCAAGGGCCGTACATATGATACGAAAATCTGATGGAAAAATTTGTACGACAAGCTGCTGCCTGACGATTTTCGGATCGTTAGTACGGAGCTTTCAACAGCCGATTTCGCTTTATCGTCAGACAAAAGCTGGATGTGCAGACTATAACATTTTTGTCGGATGTGAACTCAACGTCCGATTTTCATTTCATTAGTGCGGTTTTTGTACTAAAAAAATCGTAAGAGCAAGACTACGCATGCTCAGAAGTGAAAGAATACATACAAAACTATTCACATTACATCACTTCTGATGTTGTATTCTATCATACGAAAATTTTCGTATTGTGAGTAACCTCTTCACTTTCGACATGAGACTAGCATGCCACAAAAAACGGACGTTAGGTCGTCCGAAAATCTGATCGTGTGTACGAGGCTTTAGTGTCTGTACCAGACATATATAGCATCACCAACAAGTGAAGGCTGCAACTAAAGCCTCGTACACACTTTATGATTGTTGGCCAACCGAGTGTCTGATTTTTGTCAAAAGGGCGTGTGCCAGGATCTTGTCTTGCATACGAACGGTACACAATTGTCGTGCCACAAACACGAACGTAGTGACGTACTACGAGGAATTTCAGCTCTTGAGCACCACCCTTTGGGCCCCTTATGCTAATTTCGTGTTTGGTGAGCACTGATTCCGAGCATGTGTGTTTGTACTTTCGACTTTTGTGTGACGGATTTGTGTACTGACCATACGAAAAGCAAACAACAGACAGTTGCCTGCCGGAAATTTACTAGCCTGTCAACCAACATTTGTTGGCCGAAAGTTGGACAATTGTCAAAAGGAGTGTACCAACGGTAAGATTTTAGGACAACAGTCTGTCAACAGACAATCCCCTGCCAACAATCGCATCGTGTGTATGAGGCTTAATACTCATGGTCCCAATAAACACCAAGATTGTGTGAGATCGAATGACCTTTCTAGACCACAAATTCAGTAGCTACAAGTCATTTCCAATTTTAAACCTGTGTAAAGTTGTGCTGATTGCAAGTGCAGCCAAAATGAAAAACAGAAACATCAGCACAAGAGACTAAAACTTCAGTCAAGCAGGATGTGTCTCTTGCGTCCTCTTTGTAGAAATCTTCCTCCATTCATGCACCCACCCCACAATCTTCGGGTGCAGCAGGAGGTTAATACAAAGGAGACGTCACAGGCTCTCACCAAGAAGGTCTAACTATGCTTGCCCTTTCTGCCCAGCTGCCCCATTCATAGAAGCCGTACTACAGCTTCCATGAATGGAACACAATCTATGATTGGAGGGGTGGAGCTATCAATCATCTATCCATTCTCCATTCTTAGAAGCTGTAGTGTGGTTTCTATGAATGAGGCAGCTGGGCTAAGATAGCAGGCTTAGTTTGGCTCTCTTAATGAGAGCCTGTGCCACACCCTTAGTTGCATCAACCGCCACTGCAATAGAAGATTGGGGTTGCAGGCGTGGAGGGGCAGGACGTAGGAAGATTTCTACTAACAGAAGAGTAATAAGCACAAACAACACATCCCACTGACTGTAAAGTACAGCATGTCCCTTGTGCTGATTTTTTCTGTTTTTGATTTTTGCTGCACTTAGGCTTTAAAATTGTGATCCCTGGCCCTAATGCAGTCTATGTATCAATGTTACACATGAAAAACAAAAGCCCACAAATATCTGACAAAGATAACTGCAATACAGGTAATTTTCCCAATATAGATTGTATGTGCTATAAAGTAATTCTGGTCCTGTCTTTGTGCACTCACCTCCTGGGCCAAGTCATTTCTCTCCTTTGATTGTGTTTTATGGGACGCATCCAACAATTCAAAAGTTCTCCTGAGCTCCAAGAGTTCACGTTCAAGGGCATCTCTCTCACTTTCAAAAAATGAAAAAAGGAAGATGCAAAAGTAAATAAAAGAATAGCAATGTATGAGAAGCTCTTAAAACAAACATGAATATATAAAGAGTACTGCACTGCTGTGATGTACCAATGTGTACAATGGAAAATACGATATATACATCAAAGAAGTGAGTAGAAATTAACTTTCTAAATAAAATACTAATACTCATAAAATACTCCAATAATATTCAGTGACCCTTAATAAAAACACAATAAACGTCCAGTGCTAAAAAGTCCAAACAACACTATTTAGTAATTGTGTATAAAACAGTGTTCAATCAGTGAAATATTCCACTCGCTGTGTCTCTTTTATTGATGTGAATTCCACCATTAGGTATAGCCTTCACCTGTGATATTCTACATGCAATATTCTACTGTGTTTAAAACCCAAATCCTAGTGCTGTAAGTGCTTGCTGTATCTTCTCCAGTGCTCCACCACCTAGTGAAAATATAACAGTGTACCTCCGTTTCCTCCACCCCTGGCCCACTGAACACCAATAAAACTACATCCTGATTTCCCACCAGGAATGTACCACCACTACCTCACCGGCAATTGGCCACAAGACCAAATCAGAGCCCATCAATTCTTTCATCAGGGTAAACTACTATCCGCAGTTCAAATCTCTACTCGGCTAGAGAAGACACCTATCCCCCCCTGGGCATACCTATTGATTGCCCACTACCTCAAAACCCTTCAAAGATCGGCAATGTTCAAGACAATTCACCCCCTTTGAAATATTATGCACTCAGACGACACCTCAATCCCACCTAATCTCCTACATACACAACCTCATCTTTGCCGATCTAAAGGCCAAAGAGAGCTTAGCCTGCAAAAAGTGGGAGACAGACCTCTCCATCTCACTCTCGGAAGAGAACTGGGAACAAATATTTCTAAATATACACAAAGGGTCAACCAACGTTACCACCCAGGAAAATGGATACAAAATTCAAGCCAGATGGTACCGCACCCGGTCCTTCTACATAAATTTAACCCTCATATTTCAGAGACCTGTTGGAGATGCCGTCAGGAGAGGGGTACTCTACTCCATATATGGTGGTCATCCACCCCTCTGCAAACTTTTTGGTCAGAATTCCGTCGCACTACTTCCCAAGTAACCTCATACAATCTAGATTTCTCCCCAGCCCAATTCCTTCTTCATCATTCGCCCTTACCACAAATTTCTTACCACAAATCTCTAACAATGCTCAACGCAGCATAACAGTGTATTCCCTTACACTGGAACTCAGTGCAGACACCCACATTCAAAGAATGCTTCACCAGAATTCACAAAGTAGCTGAAATGGAAAAACGCATTCACAGCGCACGAGACACTCCAACAAAATTCATCAAAAAATGGGCCTGTTGGTCGCACTACCAGACAACACCTGAATACACAAACATACTGAACCCACCCACTTAAAGAGTGATCCAAATTGTGATAGAATTCACTCAGCACAACCTACAACCTGATTCCCCTATACTCTATCCCTCTCTTCGATACTTCTCCCCTTATCAAGCCACCACCCTCCAAAAATCATCTAAGCCTTACTCTGAACCTCCACATCCGAAAGAAAACAGCCGAGGGAAGCCATAGACGACCCATTCCCCTACTCCGCCCCCCTCCCCCTCTCCCCCTTCAAGTATCCCATTTCGATACCCACTTAATTGCATATCCTTCCCACTTCACATAGTCATAAATCACCCGCCTCAGAGACCAGGCACAGGACAAACATACAGCTATCTCCTTCATCCACTGACCATACCCAAAATCAATAGGAGTTACACACTAACTATACCCCATACCTGTCAAGTCCTTCTTCTACAACACAATACCTACAAACCTTGACTACGACAGAACATATGCTGGACTACCCTCTGAGTTATTGTTCTCTGCCATTCCTTAGTCCATTTGGAAATACAGGTTGGGTCTTAATCCCCCACCACGAATAATCCAATGTTGAAGTGATTGTTTTTCTATGCAATGGTATTATAAGGCTTTACAGTTCTTCATTGTATAACAGTTGTTTAAGATATCTGTAAATGCTTTTTACTTCTCAATAAAAGAAAATTAATGAAAATATAAGAGTTGCCATGTACCTGTAACCTAGACCTATGTTATAGCTCTAGAAACACCTGCTCCCCATTCACACCCATAAAAGGAGACACAGCGAGTAGAATATTTCACTGATTTAACACTGTTTTATACACCATTACCAAACAGTGATTGGACTTTTTAGCACTGGACATTTATTGTGTTTATTAAGGATCACTGGATATTATTGGAATATTTTATGAGTATTAGTATTTTATTTAGAAAGTTAATTTCTACTCACTTCTTTGATAAAAGGACTTTTTAATGACCTTTTATAGGTGATCTCTTGCCTAAAACTGTCCATGTGCAAAAAAAAATGACAATGTAAATGCCATGTCCATGTAAACTATATTCATGTTTATAAAATGAAAAAATCAGTGCGCTGCCAAAAAAAATGTGATGAAACTAAAGTGTTAATCTGTGTTAATCTGACAGCTGCTGCAATCACATATAGTATTTTTCATTGTACACATTGGTACAACAGAGCAGCGCAGCACTCTATTTATATATTTGTTACTATATGTGAGGAACACACATTGAGGCTGCGTTCACACTATCTTCGCATTCAGGCCACAGCAGGGGTCCGGTGCGTCCCCGTTCACTGTTTCAGGTCCGATTTTAGCCCAAATTTGGCTGAATTCAGACCTGAAACGGAGCAAAAGACGCACAGGGTTCCTGTGCAAATTTGCACCAGATCTGCAGCGGAGATGTGTGGACCGGCTCCACAGAGAGCCGATCAAAATCTCCTGCTATTGCGAATAGGATGCGGGGAACCCTCATTCAAATCGCAATAGTGTGAACCCAGCTTCAGTGATTGCAGCAGCTGTCAGATGAACACTTTAGTTTCATCACTTTTTTTTGGCAGCGCACTGATTTTTCCTTTTTATAAACATGAATATAGTTTACATGAAATTTGACATTGTCATTTTTTTTTTTTTGCACAGGGACAGTATTATGCAAGAGATCACCTGTAAAAGATACATTTAGAATTACCTTTCCAGTGGGCAGTGTATTTAAAAAGTCAACGTTTCTCTGTTGCCCAGCTGCTGCAAGTATTTTGAACACGTGCATGCTTTGTACGTCATTTAGCCCACATTCACACTGACGGGTTAGAAATCGTGCAAGTTCAGCTAAACTTGCACGATTTCAAACCGGCAATGCAGTTCGACTTGGGGGGGGGGGATATGACAGACATATGTGGGGGTTCATGCACAGATGTCTATTCAAATCGTCCTCGAGGTCACCAAAGGAACTACTTTTGGGAATCGGTGTGGAGCCGCAAAGTCGGCATCGCACCGATTCGGACGGTGGTATTGCTGGCAATAGCCGCCGATTTGGCCTGCAATTTGACATGTCAAATCGCATGCCGAAACGGCCCGATGTGAACGTGGGCTAAAGAACATACGAAGTTGCGGAAAGAATCATAGCATCTGGCAGGGGGAGTCTGTATTCAAATGATCCAATAGTCAAATGACTGCATTGTCTAGGGAGCAGAGATGCAATTGTCAGAAAGGTAAGTATATAAATGCCTCTTTTACAGGGAAGATAAAGGTGACCCTGTGGCGACAGGGTCACTTTAAGTATGCAACATATGAAGTCAAAAGTAAAACAAAAAAGAGCGATTAGCCAGGTAAAATGAAATATCATCTATTCTTACCTTTTCACTTTGTCATAGTTTTCGATCTTGTAGTCCCCCTGATGAATCAGCTGCTTAGTGTCGGCAAGCTGCAATGTCAGTCGCTGACATCTTGTATCCAGTTCTGAACGACTTCTCTTCTCCTCTTCATAGCTCTGTGCAAAAGAAACCATTGCCTAAATGCATTAAACTTGCCAAAGTATTAGAAGAAGATTTCTATGGTGATTTTAATAACTGTCTTGGTTATCCTTTGAAATGTCCAGTTTAAAAATAAAACCCAGGAAAGCAAAAATTATGCCTTACTTTGGGCTGTCCCAGCTCTGCAAGGGTTATAATGTATCTATGGTAGAAAGGTAAAATCAAATATTCATTTTCACATTGTACTTCAGTTATTTCTAGCCTATTCCAATTAATCTGAACAATCTTGAAGTAAATGTAGTTTGTGAAGATCTCCACACATTTATTTCCTTGATCTGTGACAGGTACAGTATTCACAATGCTCTGTGAGTAGGCTGTATCACACGTTTCACAGAGCCTGCCTTCTGAACTACAGAGGAGGAGTTTCAGGAGGCGGAGTCAGTATAGGAATCCCTGCTTTCAGGCAGCACGGTACCATGGGATATATAGTTCTTAGGGATTGAAAATAAGCAGCAAAGGAGTAGCTGCAAAGCATGCAGGGAATCCAGGAAGTTGTAAGTGTTGTCTATCTGCTGGCCATCTTATAATAACATGAACTGAGATTGTTTTCAAATAAGCTCATATTGGACTTTCAAAAATAACTGTTTATGCTGTGACCATAGAACTCCTATAAATGCTTGTTTGTGTCTAGGGGGACAGAAAAAGTGATATTACCTACCTGAACCCCACTCCCCCAGTGCCCTATGCTCCAACAGTGAACTGTTTCTTGGCGTTCTCATATCAAATGAAGGGGTATGGGTATCTGACTGCTGGAAAGTAGGGGACAAAAGGCTGCGGGGACCGATCTAGCTGCCAGGAGGGCGCCTGCAACAGTGAGGATCAGGTAACAAAAAGTGCTATTTTCGGTCCCCTAGACATAACCGAGCACCTAGCCCCTCCATCCCACACACACGCACATACACTTTAAGGTGCTGTCCTCCGAGTTCAGCTTTAAAATACTACTTACCTGCATAGATATGACCTGACTGAAAGTCCAAAAGGTAATGTACACTGTCAAGGCTTACAAAGTTTTTGTGCTTCTACTTTATGGTGTCTGTAATTTTTATTTATTACAGGTATTACAGGTAGCACTGTCAAGTTACACAGCACTTTACATACAGTATATATTGTACATTCACATCAGTCCCTGCTCTCAAGGAGCTTACAATCTAAGGTCCCAAATGAACTCACATTCATACATACACATCCTGGGGCCAATTTAGACAGGAGCCAATTAACCTATTAGCATGTCTTTGAAGTGTGGGAGGAAACCATAATGCTTTTTGCTAATCATATGTCCAATAAAAATACTTTGTTTTGAAATTGGTAGCCCTAGTAGGTGTAGATTTCTTTGGTGGTTGTTTTTTCTGTATGTATTATTTTGGAAACACCTTCCCTCACTGTATAGGGTATGGGCACCTCTTCATAACATTCCCAGGAATCATACATTTGGGTTTTTTTTTACTACAGGAAACCAAACCCATGCAAGGCACAGGAATAACAAGCAAACTCCGGGCAGGTAGTGTAGTGGTTGGGATTTGAACCAGCGACCCTAGTGCTGCTAGGTGGAAGTGCTAAACACTACATCACTGCACCTCCCAACAGCAGTCCAGATGCTGTAGTTATTAGATATAAACCACATTTGGCCATGAAGCTGGCAGATCAGTATTGTGAAGGTGAGTAGCATTTGTAAAACCTAATCCCTCCTTCCCCTGACCCCCTTTTACTGGGAAAAAAAAAAAAAAGAGAGACTTTCTTTATCACATTTAAAAGAACACAATAAACTACAACTTGCTTAAGGACTGGGAACCCTTCATGAAGGACCATGCAGCAGAACAATGTAGTCATGGAAATAGGCTTTAAGATGGATGTATGAAAACCATAAAAATTTACTTTACTTATTTGCTACCTTTTGGTCTGTTCAACATACTAATGTTTTATTTGTCTGATACGTGCAAAAAATTATCTGTTGATCATGCCAGAAATTCAGAGATGTCCCATGCACACTTTGATGTATCTCAAAAAGTATGACACGCCCTTCTATTTCTTATCTTGGACTACAGAATAATTGAAGTTTATATTGTAGAGACAAGAGGCAGTGGAAGGGTTTGACTACTAACATACTGAAAGGGAATTTATCAAAACTAAAGAAGACAGAATCTGGAGCAGCTGTGCATGGCAACCAATCAGCTCCTCTCTCTTTTTCAAAGTTTACCTGAACAAGCTGAAGTTAGAAGCCGATTAGTTACTACAAACGTCTGCTCCAGATCTCGTCTGCTCCAGTTCTGATAAATGTTCCCCACTGCGTGTCATCAGCCAACAACAGTATTTAGGGGCAGAGTGAATTTCTGGCAGATCATCAGGTATTTTTTTGTACTTGGCTGGGTCTTTAAAAAGAGATAAAACATGGGAAAGTGTACATGCATTTCCAGAGATATACTGCATGCATTTTATTTTATCTTTTGCCCTGCCATACAATTTAAAGTGGTATTAAACCCGAAAGTAAACCTTATAGTGCAGCTTACAAATTCCTAGATATGGTGGCTACATTAATTTTCTCTTTTGAGGCTTCCTTTCCTTTTTTTACCTGGTGATCTGGCCAGTACGTCTGTTGTTTTTGAACAGAACAAGCTCTCCTGCAGATGTAGCAGTTACAGGGTTGAGACAACCCATTTAACACTGACAGGGGTGCTTACAACACTCAACTTATTTATATAACACCTTGTTTCCAAAAGGAAAAAATTGCCGCAACTGTTTATAAAGTGTGAGCTGGAGTTTGGTTTCAATCTGTTAAGGCCCGTACACACAATGAGAATATCGTCCAAAAAAAATAAATAAAAAAAAATGCATTTGGAGCAATTGTTCGATAATCTATTCATTAGTACACAGCTTTTGAGAGCCAATCACAACAGTTCATGAAGATTTTTCTTGCAAGGTAACTGAACAAACGATTTTCGTGTAATTAGTATAGCATTTGTATGGAAAAAATTGTGTGACCGAGACCACGCATGCTCAGAAACGAAAGAATGCATTACAATACATTATATCACTTCCAAAGTTGTATTCTGTCTTATGGGAATTTTTGTACCTTTAATAACCTATTGTTTTTCAATCTGAGACTAGCATGCAAAAAAACAAAACAGAAAATTAAAAATAAATGATGCAGCCACCACATCTAAGGATTAGTAGGATGCAATATTATATTTTTGCTTTTGGGTTTAATACTGCTTTAAAGTAGATTTAAGCTGATAGCACCCCTTTGGTCTTACTTGATAGAGGCAATATGCTTTTCTGCTCTTTCGCTAAAGAAATCTTCCTAAAGGCAAAGTTCCCCCTTTGTAAAAAAATAATTAAACAAATGCACATGATTTTTCAGGTAAAAAAAAATAGGATTTTTTATTACAGCTTACCTGTAAAATCCTTTTCTTTCGACGGACATCACGGGACACAGAGCCACAGTAATTACTGATGGGTTATAGGGTATCACTAGGTATTGGACACTGGTCACACCCTAATCAGGAAGTTCAACCCCCTATATAACCCCTCCCCTTCCAGGGATACCTCAGTTTTGTAGCAAAGCAGTATAGGTGTATTAGAAGAGGGGCGGGACCTCTGTGTCCCGTGATGTCCGTCGAAAGAAAAGGATTTTACAGGTAAGCTGTAATAAAAAATCCTATTTTCTTTTCTCGGACATCACGGGACACAGAGCCACAGTAATTACTGATGGGATGTCCCAAAGCAATGCCAACTGAGGGGGGGGGGATCACAACCAAGTAGGGTGCTATCAGACCTGAGGACCTTGTACCGCTGTCCGCAGCACACTACGCCCAAAGGCGATATCCTCATGCCTTCTCACATCCACCTGATAGAATCTGGTGAATGTATGAACTGAAGACCAGGTTGCGGCCTTGCAGATCTGAGCCATAGAGGCCCGGTGATGCACTGCCCAAGAAGCACTAATAGCCCTTGTGGAATGTGCCTTGATCTGAAACGGGGGAACCTTCCGTTTCAAACCGTAAGCTTGAATAATCAACTGTCGAATCCATTTAGAAATGGTTGCTTTTGACGCTGCCTGTCCTCTATTGGGACCCTCCGGCAGCACGAACAAGACATCCGTCTTGCGAATCTGAGCAGTTGCCTCCAGATAGGTCTTGACTGCTCTTACTACATCCAAAGAATGTAATGACCTTTCTTCCGAAGAACAAGGTTCTGGAAAAAAGGAAGGTAGCACAATGTCTTGGTTTAGATGAAAATCTGAAACCACCTTCGGTAAAAAACTAGGATGAGGGCGTAGTACCACTCTATCCTTGTGTATAATCAAGTAAGGCTCTTTACAGGAAAGAGCTGCTATTTCTGATACTCTTCTAGCAGAAGAGATAGCTACCAGAAAAATTAGTTTCCTTGTCAGCAAAACCAAAGGAATCTGACGTATTGGTTCAAAAGGCTGTTTTTGTAACACCGATAGAACCAAGTTCAAGTCCCAGGGATTTAGGGGCGCCTTAACCGGAGGATTAAGACGCATCACCCCCTGTATAAAGTTTCGGATCAGAGAATGCGAAGCAAGCGGCCGTTGAAACAACACTGATAAGGCCGACACCTGGCCCTTGATGGTACTCAAGGCCAGCTTCATCTCTAATCCTAATTGTAGAAAATCCAGAATTCTACCTATGACATATTTCCTGGGATGCCAACCCCTGGATTCACACCAGGATACATAAGCTTTCCAGACTCTATGATAAATCATTCTGGAAGCTGGCTTCCTTGCATTGATCAAGGTAGATGTGACAGGACCTGAAAGCCCACGATTTTTCAGAACGTGGGATTCAATGGCCCACCCGTCAAATCTAGCATTTGTGAGGCAGGCTGGAACACCGGACCCTGAGCTAACAGGTCTGGGTGTATCGGTAGGGTCCACCGGCAACCCACCATCATCCCTGCTATTTCTGCCTATCAGGTTCTTCTGGGCCAAACGGGGGCCACCAGAAGTGCCGACTTCCCTTCTTGCCTGAGTCTGCGAAGGAGCCGTGGCAGTAGCAGAATGGGAGGGAATGCATAAATCGGTGAGAGCCGATGCCACGGAATCACCAACACATCCGTCCTGCCTGCAAGAGGATCCCAGGCAACCGGTAGGAAGGATCTCCCCTTCTGTAGGTTTTCGGGTATGAGCCATCAACTGAGGCTCTGACGCATCGCATGCGACAGGTGCATTGGAAAGTTTAATGCCTGCACCTTCCTGTTCCAGGTCAACAGAATACTGTGTTGCAACAGTTCTGCTTGGAACTGCGCATAGGGAACTGCTTCGAATGAAGCCAACATCTTCCCCTGCAGCCTCATACAAAGGCGGACAGAAAGACCCTTCTTGGCCCTGACTGTCAGAATCAGCTCCCTTAGAGCAGTGATCCTTGCCTGCAGACACTTCAGTTAAGCAGGAAGACTGGGCACATATAGGCCTGCATCTCTGATGCCTATTGATATCAGAAATTCTCCTCCCTGCAGGATGGAGATTACTGTCTGAATTGATTCCAAACGGAAGGACTGCATCCTTGGGAATCGTTTCGGATCTATCTAATCCAAAATGGGTCTGTCGTCCCCATTTGGTTTTCGGACCATAGAAAGATTGGAACAGAGTCTCAATTCTTGATCCTTTGTGGGAACCCCCACAATGACCTCTTGCGACAAAAGTCGCTTTATCGCTAGAAGGAGCGACTGCTTCTCTTCTGGTTTTCTGGGAACACCTGATCTGAGGAAACGAGGAGAGGGACATTCTTGGAACTCCAGTCTGTACCCTAAGGTTACCGTGGAGATTACCCATCTGTCCTGGAAGTCCTTCTGCCAGGGCTCTGAGAGCTGCAGCAGTCTTTCCCCCCACTCGAGCGAGCGGGGCGCCCCTTCATGAAGAGGTCTTAGTGTCTTGCTTAGAAGACCTTTTCCCCCAGGATTTCTTGTGTCCCTGGGGTTGACTCTTGTTTCTTGCCCCAGACGGAGGAGACCGTCGTGACTGCCTGGAGGCTGATGCCCCTGGCGCTGGGGAAAGAGTCCGTTTAAAAGAGGGATGCTTACTCTTCTTCTTATCAGGTAAGAGAGTGCTTTTCCCACAGGAGATCGTCTTGATATAATTATCCAAGTCCTCTCCAAACAACCTTTCACCACGGAAGGGAAACCCAGCCAGAAGCTTCTTACATGGTGCTTCGGCTGACCAGTTTTTCAACCATAAGATTCTACGTATATGCACCAACCCAAGCGAGAGGCGAGAGGTTTGCACGATAGAATCTCTAATGGCGTCAACAGCATAACATAAAGCCGCAGGAAGGTTAGCAAACCCCTGGGCCTGCTGTTCAGGTAATACTTTGATGACCTGCTTAACATGGTCTCTTAAGTATTGACAGACTCCAATCGCTGCTACTGCAGGTTGGGCCACTGATCCTGCTAAAGAGAAAACATCTTTCAATAAGAAGTCCATCTTTTTATCCACAGGATCTTTAAGCATCTGAGCGTTGTCTACAGGACAGGTCAGATTACTATTTACAGAGGAAATGGCCGCATCAATGGCCGGTATTCCCCACCTCTTAATAAACTTTTCTTCCATAGGATAAAGTGTAGAAAACTTTTTCGACGGAAGAAATCGCTTATCTGGGTGATCCCACTCAGAATAAAGCAGCTTTTCAAGTAAATTATGAACAGGAAAAGCATGTGCTGCTTGGAAAGGTTTCAGTGACCCCAAAGCAGAAGAGGTTTCTGTAGTAGTTTCAGGTAGGGGCAACTTAAATGTGGAGCAGACCAAACCAGTGAGGATCTGCACGAAGACTTTCTCCTCTTGGGAAGTCGCAGAGAGTCCCTCTCCACCTGAATCCTCCGAAGAGGAATCATCTGTCCCATCCAGATCCTCTGAAAGGGATTCATCTCCTTTATCCCAGAGCTCCTCTGACTGAGGGTCTTGGGGAGCAGAGGAAGGCCTTGTGCGTTTTCTTCCACTCAGTGAAGATGTAATCGCGGCCATTAGTTTTTTCTCTAATCCAGAAATGGTTGAGGAAAAAACTTCTTGTGTAATGTACACAGGGGCGGAAGTGCCGGCAGCATATGTAGCCCCTAACCCCAATGGCTCTCCCTGTCCAGCTGCCCCTGGTCCCTCAGGAGGGGATGGTGTAGCAGACAGGGGGTCCTCAGAACCTGAATGAGACCCCCTAGTGCCTCCGGTTCTAGGGGTGCTTGAACCTCTTCTACCCATAGTGCAAAGCAACAAGGTGTGAGGTATCAAAAACGAACACTGACTGCTGAGCGATGTAGTCTGGCTAAAAGCCTTGCTACCAAATGCCCAATCCGGTGTTCTTTAGTAAATGCAGCCTAGGGGAATGCCTGTGTCCCACCTTACATGTGATTGTCAGCTCTGTGTCCCTCCAAGGCTCAGAGCACCTATACAGTGTGCTTTAAATAGCCATGCTTTCTGGCACTGTGGGCGTCTAGGCACGCTGACGCTGTGCTGACGCCCCTCCCCCCCTCGTTTTTGAAAAACGAGCACTTCCCGCGTGAGCCGACCCTTCCTGACAAGCCTGAAGGAAGACTGGGGGTGGGGGAATAAGGAGGAGGCCGGCAGTGATGGGCCCTGCATCGCAATGCGGCTTCGGTGGCGGCGGCGGTAGCGGCTGTGACAGTGCGGTCTCACCCGCCTTACAGCATACCTGAGCCTTTCCCTAGCCTGGGGGGACCATCCCAGCAGAGAAAACCCCCCACCATCTACCTTTGGAGCTGGAGGAAGAGCCTGTGCAGCGGACGCTGAGACAGATCAAGCATGAGAAGGTTTGTGCTCTTGGCAGCCCCCGGTGGTCACAATAGGCACAGCATGCATTCACCTTAAAGGAGAAGAGCCACTAGAATTAAAATTCTGTGGAATCTCCTCTTACCTTATCCAGGCCGCAGGGTTCAGTTTACACAGACCCAGCCTTCGCCTCTCACGGTGGGCTCCGTTTGTGAAAAACCGTCAGAGACTGGGGCCCCCATCAGTAGGGGGATCCTTCAGTTCTGGGCCTGTAAAGCACCTCGCCAGAAATTAGGAAGTTTAAAGCCATTTTCTGATCCGCGGGTCCAGCTCTCTAAAAAGAGAAGCGTTACAGGTAAAACCTCGTTTCTTCGGACACGAGGCCCGGGTACCATCCAATTCGGCCATGAAAAGACACTTTGAATGGATCCGGTCGCCTGGCTTGCCCCAGTATAGGATCTTAGGATATTCCTTTTGGAGCTTCAGCACAGGACATCTTTGCACGTCCAACACCTAAGACACTGGTGTAAAAAACTGAGGTATCCCTGGAAGGGGAGGGGTTATATAGGGGGTTGAACTTCCTGATTAGGGTGTGACCAGTGTCCAATACCTAGTGATACCCTATAACCCATCAGTAATTACTGTGGCTCTGTGTCCCGTGATGTCCGAGAAAAGAAAAAAAAATCTGCATTTATTACATTTATTTACACTAAAACCTGTAGAACATTGCGCACACGATCAGTGGATTGTGGGTGCAATGCCAGGCTCCTGGAGTACAGCTGTTGCCTGTACCTCCATACAGGCAGTTACTAAAGTGCATTGTCATGGTACACTGAGAACTACAATCCGTGTGCTGCAGTAGCAGACGGGACTTGTAGTTCATTAATTTGTAGAACTCTGAATGAATTACACGGCTGTGTGGGTAGAGCCCCCCTGTTTTTATAATGCGACACTGGGTACAGGGGGAGGATCCCACTCCTGTTGTCACAGGGGTGGTGCTGGGGGACTGCTCCAAAGTAACCATCCTAAATATGGGTAAACTAGCAGCATGTTACAAAAGGTGAATTTTTCCTTTAAAGTTTGTTGCCACAACATTTCATATTCCTGATATGGTATTCTGTTCTCTTTGTAATGCTTCCTTTGTGTGAAATCCCTGGTGTTCCTGCCAGTCCCTCGCTTTCTCATTTCAAACTGGCCACACTATATGGAAACACATCTGTCCCAGCGTGGTCAGTTTTCTCCTTTGGCATTCTACCTGGGAGCACAGCCTGCCTGTAATCCAGTGGTCAGACTTCTGCTGACACACCACTGCAGCTGAGAACAGAACTGAGGTTATGATATGATCAGTAAAAAAATAAATAAATAAAATAAACAAAAAGGTATTTAGATTTTTTTTTTATATATATATATACATGCAGACAATCATTTTGCCTTGCATTTCTATTATTTATTTTAATACATTTTATTTGGTTTTACAAAATACAGATACACCAGGTGGTAATAACAGCTTGGAAAGGGGTCACAGCCCCTTAAAACCAGAAGGTGGACAAAATACCTGAAAAATGTGTAAACTGTATGGGTTGTTTGTTTTACAAGGTGAGGGTTCACATATGTTTTAAAGGTTGGGACGTGTTCGCAGCCCGCATGTGCAGAGCCCGCCAGGAAGTCAGGACTGCACAGCGCAAATCGCAGGCAGCGAGACATGCGAGCACGGTTAAAGTCTATGGGATACGAACGTGAAAAATCAAAAGTGCTCATGTTAAAGGCTTATATGCAAGTTACTGCCATAAAAAAAGTGTTTGGGGACCCGGATACTGCCCCAGGGGACATGTATCAATGCAAAAAAAAGTTTAAAAACTTCAGTTTTTTTCGGGAGCAGTGATTTTAAGAATGCTTAAAGTGAAACAATAAAAATGAAATATTCCTTTAAAATATCATGCCTGGGGGGTCCCCTTAGTCTGCTTGTAACGTAGCGCATTTTCCCCATGTTTAGAAAAGTACTGCAGCAAAATGACATTTCTAAAGGAAAAAAAAATGTCATTTAAAATTGCTCACTGCTGTAATGTATTGCCAGATCCCGGCATTATACATAAAAATTTTTTTTTAAAAAACAGCGTGGGTTTCCTCCCCCAGTCCATACCAGGCCCTTCGAGTCTGGTATGGATATTAAGGGAAACTCCACGCCAAAATGTTTTTAAAAAAATGGCGTGGAGGTCCCCACCCCAAAAACCATACTAGACCCAAAAGGCCTGATATGGACGGGGGGAACCCATGCCGTTTTTTTCTTAATTCTGTCATAGGGCTCCCTTTAACCACTTCAATACACTATATTATATATTGTACACTGCACTATATACCCTGCACTGTATTGTATATACTACACTGAGTGCACTATATACTTCGAACTGCAGTATATATACACTATATAGACTGAACTATATACTCTGCTGAAAAATTGGGCCTTAGGTGTTGGTGGTTCCACAACACGGTAACCCCTCATAGTTACTCTTGTTGGGTGCAGGAATGGTCCCTGCTATTAATTATTATTTCAGAGGCTGCTTGCCCTCTTTTTGTGGCCTGTGAGCATCTGCCTCTACTTGGAGGCCTTCTGGACATGATGGACATGATTTTTTTTTCTTAACACCGTACTACACTGTTTTATATATTGTGTACACCTATTGTGTCAGTCTTTTTTTGTTTTTAGCGCAAAAAATAAAAACCACAGAGGTGATCAAATACCACCAAAAGAAAGCTCGATTTTGTGTGGGATAAAGCAACATCTATTTTATTTGGGTACAACATCGCACGACGCGCAATTGTCAGTAAAAGTATCGCAAAAAATGGACTGTTCATTAAGGGGGTAAAACCTTCTGGTGCTTAAGTAGTTAAAGCATACTTGTGGTGAAAATACTATGAGTGGCAGCCCCCTGCACCCACCAGTGGTGCAAGTTTCCATCAGTTTACTGGCTGCTGGCACTGGCCCCACTCCTACCCCTTCATATTTCTTACTACCACCATCACAGCGATTAACCAACAGTAAAATGCATGAGGCGACAGAAGGGGGGCAATGAGGCACCCAGAAACTGATTGGTAATTCCACTGCAGGTTTCAGAGGTGCAAGGGATCTGTGCAGAGGAATCAGTTATATGCAGGAACTGGATGTAGTTGGCATTCACAGTGCAGTGCAGCACAGCACAGTGGTGTAGTTGTTAGCACTTTCACCTAGCAGCAATAGGGTTGCTGGTTCAAATCCCAACCACAACACTCTCTGCCTGGAGTTTGCATGTTCTCCCTGTGCCTCCGGGTACTCCAATTTCCCCCCACACTCCAAAGACATGCTGGTAGGTTAATTAGATCCTGTAGACAAAAAAAAAATAAAAATGGCCAAATATGTGTATGTTGTATGTGTATGTGTTTGTAAGCGTGTCGGGACCCCATGGGGTAAATGACCGTGCTATACCGCAGATGGAGACCGGCGGCAAAGCGCCCTGAGGCGATTCAGTTTGCATAGGTAGCGCTATACAAGTCATTCATTCACAGTATGACTTTAAAGGATATGTAAAGGTTTGCGTTTTAAAAAACAAACATGTCATACTTTCCTCCTCTGTGCGGTTGGTTTTGCAGAGTGGCCCCGATCCTCCTCTTCTGGGGTCCCTCAGCGGTGCTCCTGGCTCCTCCTCTTCTCGAGTGCGCCGTTGGAGAGCCGCATTCCCTGGGTGCACTCGTGCGTGCGCGCTCCCATGTCCCGCTGCTGCGTCCATTGACACAGACAGCAGAACTCGGCCCCGCCCTAGCGGCTCCCGCGTCATTGGATTTTATTGACAGCAGTGGAAGCCAATGGCTGCGCTGCTATCAATCTATCCAATCAGAACCTGAGACACCAGCTGGTGCTGCTGTGCTCGTAAAAGGGGGGCTGCTGCATCAGCACAGGAGGTGATGCAGCCCCTTTAAATATTTGCACCACAGGTTTACTTCTAGGGCTGCAACGATTTACCAATAAAATTGATAATAATCGATAATGAAAATCGTTGCAGAGATTTTCATTATCAATTAGCTGGCCTAACGTCACCTTCCTCCCTGCCAGTCCCGCATCCGTCCCAGTGAATCCTGTTCCTGTGTACAAGGCGGCGGCGCCACCGTATTCTCATGAGAGTACAGCGGCGCTCATGTGACCAGGCACCCCCGGGCACCCCCTCAGCACTGCCCGCCGCTGCCTTGAGGGAATAGAGAGAGAGGTGAGAAGCAGTCGTGAGCGCCGTCCTCTCACCTCCTCGGCCTCGCCCGCTGCTGCCTCGAGAGGAGAGAGAGAGAGAAGTATTTCTGAGGGGGGGGGGGTTAGTGCCCCATTATTGGTGTTCCGGGGGGTGGGTGGAATAGTGACCCATCATTGGTGTTGCTGAGAGGAATAGTGCCCCATCATTGGTGTTCCTTGGAGGAATAGTGCCCCATCATTGGTGTTCGGGGGGGGGGGGGAGTGCCCCATCATTGGTGTTCCTGGGGGGGGGGATAGTGCCCCATCATTGGTGTTCCTGGGGGGGGGATAGTGCCCCATCACTGGTGTTCCTGTGGAGGGGGGGTAGTGCCCCATCATTGGTTTTCGGGGGGGGGATAGTGCCCCATCATTGGTGTTCCTGGGGGGTTTCTTGTACTATAAACTGCATCATGACAGAATACCTGTATATGACCTGTGTAACACTCCGTTTTTTTCATTATTATTTTAAATAAACGAAAAAATTGCATATTATGTTTTTTTTTTTAATGATTTTTCCGATTGAGTGAAAAAATAAATCGGCCAACTAATCGATTATGAAAATAATCGTTAGTTGCAGCCCTTTTTACTTCAGATTATGATATTTTGTATTTATTTATGATTAATGATGAATAAGACCTTTACTATTTCTACTTCAAAAATGTATTTCATTATAAAACAAATGAAGAATAGAAAATTCATCTTTGCAGCTGTCACCACTTAAGAGTCACCTACAAAATATTCTACCTGTCACATGAGACCTTTGAATAAAAATAAAAAAAAGCTAAATATATTAACGAATAACAAAAGACACCCACATTCTGCAAAACATCTGTAAGAGTTGAAAAACATGCTCAGCTAGAGTTATCGTTTGCATGTTCATAAGGAAAATATTGACAAAGTCAAAGGTCAATATTACCCACCAAAAGAAATAAATCGGAACGTTTACTAAAACAGAAGCAGACTAACAACACCTAGAAGAACTACTTAGCAATGCTAAAACACTACAAAGCAAGGCTTAAACAGAACATCTTGTCACACACAAAAGAGTAAGATCAAAGAAACAAGAAAATATTTAAGCTTTGACAAAAAGGATTCTGTGCCAATGGTTTAATAAAAAAGAGATTTCAACTTGTTTTATCACTTTAAAGGACCAATACATATAAACCACACACTGTCATTTACAAGATTACGGATAACTAATACCGCACAACAGTGGCGTAACTAGAACCTTCAGAGCCCCAATGCAAGAAACCATGACCCCCGGACGGGGCCCTTCCCTGAGCCTGGTGGTGGAACGCCAGGGCCCGGTCGCAAGTGTGACATTTGTGTGGTAGTTCTGCTACTGGCATCAGTCGTTTTTTATTCTATTTTTCTATCATTTGTTGTATTCATTTTTTTACAATATTTTTTTTTATATATTTTTTTTACGACCCCCATTGGGGGGGGGGGGGGGGGGCTTTGGTGAGATATCAGGAGTCTAAACAAACCCTTGATGTTTCACCTTTCAGACAAAGAAAGGAGATTGAGGACACAGCCCTCCATCTCTTTCTCTGCAGCCTCAGCTGCACAGAATGAATGGATAATAATAGCACAGTTGGCAGAAGAGCACACGGGGGGGCAGCAGAAAGAAGCTGCATAGGAGGAGCTGTGGGGGTGGCTACATGTAAAGGAACCGATCTTTCATTTCCTGAGCTTCTCCTCCTTTCCCTCCCGCAGGCATTCAGCGGTTGCAGGAGAAAAATGGAGAGATCAGTTCCTCTATGCCAATGTTTCTCAATCTTTTTACAGTCAGGTGGCCATGCGGAAATGGGAGCTGGGTACCTGTCAAAACTAGGTACCCACACCCCCCCCCCCTCCAAAAAAAATTGCATGCTAAATGTGGCATGTAAGGGGGCGAGGAGTGCTTAAAGCGGAAGTTCCACTTTTGGGTGGAACTCCGCTTAAACTCTTCCTGCCAGATACTGCACTATAGGGGGAGGCACAGAGCACAGCATACAGTGTGCTTTCACTTTCTTAGGTCTAAAGTGTGACCAGCTCCCACAGTGCCGTTTTACAATTCGGCTGAGGATCAGGGAGCTTGGTCTCAGCCGCCCTTGCCGCTCTTCCTATCCAGGCATACAGTGGGCCCCCTGCAGCATGGGGCCGGGTCGCAATGGTGACTCCTGCGAACCCTGTAGGTCCGCCCCTGCCGCAAAAGCTTCTCAGAAGATATCCAATACTAAAATTTGATTGCGGGATAGTTCTTCTACAAACAGCCCCACTGATATACATAAAAAACAGTCTTGTGCTGGCCATAAACTATACGAAAAATCGTCCGAAATTCGGTCATTTAGTCAGTTCGTTCGTTTTTCGGCCAGTTAATGGGCACAAAATCGATAATCGTTGGGATGTTTTAGAGCTGAAAAAATAGGATTTTTTATAACAGCTTACCTGTAAAATCTCTTTCTTTCGATGGACATCATGGGACACAAAGCCACAGTAATAACTGATGGGTTATGTAGGTACCATTAGGTACTGGACATTGGTCACACCCTAAGCAGGAAGTTCAACCCCCTATATAATCCCTCCCCTTACAGGGATACCTCAGTTTTGTAGCAAAGCAATTAGAGAGAAAGTGTATTAGAAGAGGGGCGGGACCTCTGTGTCCCGTGATGTCTATC
Organism: Lithobates septentrionalis; assembly: GCA_037952835.1. Lineage (NCBI taxonomy): Eukaryota > Metazoa > Chordata > Amphibia > Anura > Ranidae > Lithobates > Lithobates septentrionalis. The sequence continues at coordinate 847,830 of JBBDGP010001094.1, read as the reverse complement.
GAAAGATAAGGATTTTACGGGTAAGCTGTTATAAAAAATCCTATTTTCTTTCTCGAACATCACGGGACACAGAGCCACAGTAATAACTGATGGGATGTCCCAAAGCAATGCCAACTGAGGGGGGGGGATCACAACCAAGTAGGGTGCAATCAGACCTGAGGACCTTGTACCGCTGCCTGCAGCACACTACGCCCAAAGGCGATATCCTCATGCCTTCTCACATTCACATCCACCTGATAAAATCTGGTGAATGTATGGACTGAAGACCAGGTTGCGGCCTTGCAGATCTGAGCCATAGAGGCCCGGTGATGCACTGCCCAAGAAAAGCACCAATAGCCCTTGTGGAATGTGCCCTGATCTGAAACGGAGGAATCTTCTGTTTCAAACCGTAAGCTTGAAAAATCAATTGTCGAATCCATTTAGTAATGGTAACTTTTGATGCTGCCTGTCCTCTGTTGGGACCCTCTGGCAGCACGAACAAAACATCCGTTTTGCGAATTTGAGCAGTTGCTTCCAGACTGCTCTTACTACATCCAAAGAATGTAGTGACCTCTCTTCCGAAAAACAGGGATCTGGAAAAAAGGAAGGCAGAACAATGTCTTGGTTTAGATGAAAATCTGAAATCACCTTCGGTAAGAAACTAGGATGAGGGTGCAAAACCACTCTATCCTTGTGTACAATCAAATAAGGCTCTTTACAGGAAAGAGCTGCTAATTCTGATACTCGTCTAGCAGAAGAGATGGCTACCAGAAAAATTTGCTTCCTTGTCAGCAAGACCAAAGGAATCTGACGTATTGGTTCAAAAGGCTTTTTCTGTAACACCGACAGAACCAAGTTCAAGTCCCAAGGGTTTAGGGGCGCCCTAACCGGAGGATTAAGACGCATCACCCCCTGCATAAAGTTTCAGACCAAAGAATGCGAAGCAAGTGGCCGTTGAAACAATACTGATAAGGCCGAGACCTGGCCCTGAATGGTACTCAAGGCCAGCTTCATCTCTAATCCTAATTGTAGAAAATCAAGAATTCTACCTATGACATATTTTCTGGGATGCCAGCCCCTGGATTCACACCAGGATACATAAGCTTTCCAGACTCTATGATAAATCATTCTGGAAGCTGGCTTCCTTGCATTGATCAAGGTAGATATCACAAGACCTGAAAGCCCACGACTCTTCAGAACGTGGGTCTCAATAGCCAAACCGTCAAATTTAGCGTTGGTAAGGCAGGATGGAACACTGGACCTTGAGATAACAGGTCTGGGCGTACCGGTAGGGTCCACGGGAAAACCCACCGTCATCCTTACTATTTCTGCATACCAAGTCCTTCTGGGCCAAACGGGGGCCACCAGAAGTACTGACCTCCTTTCTTGCCTGATCCTGCGAAGGAGTCGTGGCAATAGCAGAATAGGCGGGAATGCATAAATCAGTGAGAACCGATGCCACGGAATCACCAACGCATCCGTCCCGCATGCAAGAGTATCCCTTGTCCTTGCCACAAATCTGTCTATCTTTTTGTTGAATCGGGATGCAAAGAGATCTACATCTGGAACCCCCCATCTTTGGCATATGGCCCAAAAGACGTCGGGATGCAGAGACCATTCCCTTGGGAGTAACTGCTGGCGATAGTTCGTCTACCAGTTCTCTATCCCTGGAATGAAAAACTGCCGATATGCATGGCACATGCATCTCTGCCCAGACTAAGATCTGGTTCACCTCTTTTTGAGCAGCTCGGCTCCGGGTGCCTCCCTGATGATTGACATAAGCCACTGCTGTGGCATTGTCGGACTGAATCCTGACCGGGCAACCCTGTAGCCTGATAGTCCAGGCCTTTAGGGCTAGATATACTGCCCGAATCTCCAGAATGTTGATGGGTAAGGTCCTCTCGGTCTTGGACCATAGCCCCTGGATCGCAGACTGTTCCAGAACTGCTCCCCAACCTGACAGACTGGCATCTGTTGTTACCACCGTCCAGGTAACCGGTAGAAAGGATTTCCCCTTCTGCAGGTTTTCGGGTATTAGCCACCAATTGAGGCTCTGATGCACCGTATGAGACAGGTGCATCGGAAAGTCTAACGCCTGAACCTTCTTGTTCCAGGCCAACAGTACTGTGTTGCCGCAGTCTTGAATGAAACTGAGCATAGGGAACTGCTTAGAATGAAGATACCATCTTTCCTAGCAGCCTCATACAAAGGCAGACAGAAGGACCCTTCTTGGTCCTGACTGTCAGAATCAGCTCCCTTAAAGCAGTAATCTTTGCCTGAGGAAGAAATACTTTCTCCAGGCTTGTATCTATTTTCAGACCCAAATACTCCAGTCTTCTTACTGGTTTTAGGAAAGACTTTTCTGGGTTGAGGATCCAACCTAGGTGTTCTAGATACTTGACCGTGGTCCTCAAGTTCCCGTTCAAGGAGGCTACCGACTGGTCTATCAAGAGCAGGTCGTCTAGGTATGCTATGACAGTTATACCCTGAGCCCTTAATCTGGCCAAGATCTTTGTGAACACTCGAGGTGCAGTGGCTGTTCCGAAGGGCAGAGCCACAAACTAGAAAAGGCGCCCTCCTATCTCAAAGCGCAGAAACTTCTGATGAGCAGGAAAAATGGGCACATGTAGATATGCATCTCTGATGTCTAAATTCTCCTCCCTGCAGGATGGAGACTACTGTCCGAATTGATTCCATGCGGAAGGACTGAATCCTTAGGAATCGATTCAGATCTCTTAAAGGGGTTGTAAAGGTAATTTTTTTATTTTTTAAAAATAACAAACATGTTATACTTACCTTCACTGTGCAGCTCGTTCTGCACAGAGTGGCCCCGAACCTGCTTTTCTGGGGTCCCTCGGCGGCTGTTTCAGCTCCTCCCCGCAAGAACTAACCACCTCAATGCGAGCTCCCTCGCATGGTGGTTAGTTATTGCGGGCGCGCTCCCGTGATACAGCCGGCGGCTATAGCCGCTCGCTGTATCACTCGGCCCCGCCCCCCAGCGCGCCGCGTCATCGGATGTGATTGACAGCAGCGCGAGCCAATGGCTGCGCTGCTTCCAATCCATCCACTGTAGCCAATCAGCGGCCAGGCTGAGCAGCGGAATGGATGTCGGGAACGAGCAGCCGACTTTCGAGGGGTCAGGTAAGTAAAACGGGGGGGCTGGGGGCGGCGGTATTGTCAGTAGTTTTTTCACCTTAATGCATAGAATGCATTAAGCTGAAAACATTTTTACCTTTACAACCCCTTTAAATCCAGAATGGGTCTGACATCCCCATTTGGTTTTTGGACCGTAAAAAGTTTGGAATAGAAGCCCAATCCTTGATCCTTTGTGGGAACCACCATAATGACCTCTTGCGACAAAAGAAGGAGTGACTGCTTCTTCTCTGGGTCTCTGGGAACACTTGATCTGAGGAAACGAGGAGAGGGAAATTCTTGGAACTCCAGCTTGTACCCTAAGGTTATCGTGGAGATTACCCATCTGTCCTGGAAGTCCTCCTGCCAGAGCTTTGAGAACTGTAGCAGTCTTCCCCCCACTCGAGCGAGCGGGGGCGCCCCTTCATGAAGAGGCCTTAGTGTCTTGTCTAGTAGACTTCTTCCCCCAGGACTTCTCACGATAGGCTCAGTTTAAAAAAAAACGTCAGAGACTGGGGCCCCCTACGAATAGGGGGATCCACAGTTCTGGCCCTGTAAAGCACCCAGCCAGAAATAAGGTGTTAAAGACCCTTTTCTGATATGCGGGGTCCAGCTCTCTAAAAAGAGAAGCGCTACAGGTAAAACCTCGTTTCTTCCGACACGAGGCCCGGGTACCATGCAATTCGGCCATGAAAGTACATTTTGAATGGATTTGGTTTGCCTGGCTTGCCCCAGTATAGGATATCAGGATGTTCCCTTTGGAGCTTCAGCACAGGACATCTTTACACGTCCAACACCTAAGACACTGGCGTAAAAACTGAGGTATCCCTGTAAGGGGAGGGATTATATAAGGGGTTGAACTTCCTGCTTAGGGTGTGACCAGTGTCCAATACCTAATGGTACCTACATAACCCATCAGTTATTACTGTGGCTCTGTGTCCCGTGATGTTCGAGAAAGAAAACTAAGGACAAGTTTGGAAATTTTCTGCCGAACGAACGATAAATTGAAAGTTTAATGTGTTTCCCGTCCGAACTGTCTGCACTAGGTATATGTAAAAAAAAAACATACAAAAAATGCATTCATTTATGTCCACTGAACGATTTATCGGTCACTACATGATGGCACTATTGTTTGCTCTCACGGCCGAATGTTTGTTTATAGAAGATGAGTTCGGCCAATTTTTCGTATAGTGTATGGCCAGCATTAGTATACTTAAAGTGTTGCTAACACCCACCCCCCCCCCCAAAAAAAAAAAAAAAAAAAAAAAAGGATCCTGTTCCCTTAACCCAGGGCTTGACAAATTTGCTTGGAATCTAGGAGCCAGCTAAAAAAGTTAGGAGCCAGGTTTTTTTTTTTTTTAAACGACCGACAAAGCTTTATTTTTAATATAAAAATTAACCAATCTTAAATTTACACAGAGACGACTAGAACTAATGTGACTGCTTTTATTTCCTGCCATGCAGGGACACAAGACCACCATATTCCCACTAAGGATCCAATCAGGTCCGCCTGAAAAACTGACAGGCGAACCTGATCAGACAGCCCGTGTGAAAGGGGCCAAGCAGAGAGATGACAAATAATAAATTCATTTTAATTAACCACTTCCTTCCCGCAGGACGACTATATACGTCCTGTCTTTGAAGAGAAATACCGTTGTTATGGTAGCAGCTAGCTACCATAACCCCGGTATCTTCTTCAAGAGCCGGCGGTTCTCTTTCAGATAAAAGTGGTCTCTGCAGCAGATTAGCAGCGAGATCACTTTTATCGGCGGCAGGAGAGGGCCCCCCCTACCGCCGCTCTCCGGTGCCCTTCACCGCTTACCGTGGCCGTCGGTAACGGCGGAGGCGATCCGGATCTGTCCCTGGCCTGACATGGAGACGAGTGAGAGGAAGATGGCCCCCCCGCCCATCTCCGAGTCATTGTAGGGCGGAAGCGATGTCAAATCGTCACTTCCACCCATAGCTCTTGAAGGGACATTTTATATATTTTTTTTTTCAAATGACAATATTTTTTTTTTTTTAATGCATTTTAGTGTAAATATGAGATCTGAGGTCTTTTTGACCCCAGATGTCATATTTAAGAGGACCTGTCATGCTTTTTTTTCTATTACAAGGGATTTTTACATTCCTTGTAATAGGAATAAAAGTGACTTTTTTTTTTTTTTTAAAAGAACAGTGAAAAAATAAAAGTTAAAATAAATAAGAAAAAAAAAAAAAAATTAAATGTGCCCCATCCCTTGTAAAAGAAATAAAAGTGACACAATTTTTATTTTTTTTTTAAAACAGTGTAAAAATAAAAATAAAAAGTAAAATATATAAGAAAAAATAATAATTTTTTTAAATGCGCCCCGTCCCGCCGAGCTCGCTTGCAGAAGCGAACGCATATGTGAGTAGCACCCGCATATGAAAGCGGTGTTCAAACCACACGTGAGGCATCGCCGTGATCGTTAGAGCGAGAGCAATAATTCTAGCCTTAGACCTCCTCTGTAACTCAAAACAGGTAACCTGTAGAATTTTTTAAACGACGCCTATGGAGATTTTAAAGGGTAAAAGTTTGTCGCCATTCCACGAGCGGATGAAATTTTGAAGCGTGACATGTTGGGAATCAATTTACTCGGCGTAACATTATCTTTAATATGAAAAAAAATTGGGCTAACTTTACTGTTTTCTTATTTTTTAATTAAAAAAAGTATTTTTTCCCAAAAAAGTGCGCTTGTAAGTCCGCTGCGCAAATACGGTGTGACAGAAAGTATTGCAATGACCGCCATTTTATTCTCTAGGGTGTTAGAACAAAAAATATATATAATGTTTGGGGGTTCTAAGTAAAGGGAAGGAGATGAGCAGGCAGTGAAAACAGGTAGGGAAAGCTCCATTAGCATTGGTGGATGTCTTGTCATACCAACGGCCACCACCAGAGGGCGCCCGATTGCAGAAGGAACCAGGAACCATAGGACTGCAGTAGGCCGCAAAGCCGGGGCCTCAATTACCGGCGCGGCCCAACGCGATCGCGGCGGGAGGGGGGGGGGTTTTCGAACGGACACAGGATACCCCAGCTGTGCCGCCCCAGGCGCCAGGTCGCTAATTCTAGTCGCAAATGCGACCTGGCGCCCGGGGTTTGTCGAGCCCTGCCTTAACCACTTAAGGACTGGCGCACGACTATGTACGTCGGCACAATGGCACGGCTGGGCAAATGGGTGTATATATACGTCCATTTGAATTTCCCGCCGTGTCATTGCGTGTGCGCCACCGGCGGCGTGCGCGCGCGCCGGCCGGGAGCTCCGTGAGTCGGGTCACGGGTCCCGCGGACTCGATCGCCGCGGGGATACCCACGATCGTCTCACGGAGAGAGATGCTGATGCAGTAAACAGCATCTCCCCGTTCTGGCTAGTGACAGTGTCACTCGATCTCTGCTCCCTGTCATCGGGAGCAGAGATCAGTGTACTGACAGACACAGCCCAACCCCCCTACAGTTAGAAAACACTCCCTAGTACTGACTTAACCCCTCCCCGCCCCCTAGTGGTTAACCCCTTCACTGCCAGTGTCATTTACACAGGAATCAATGCATTTTTATAGCACTGATTGCTGTATAAATGACAATGGTCCCAAAAATGTGTCAAAAATGTCCGACATGTCCGCCATAACGTCGCAGTCACAATAAAAATCGCTGATCGCCGCCAAAACTAGTAAAAAAAAATTATTAATAAAAATGCCATATAACTATCCCCTATTTTGTAAACGCTATAACTTTTGCACAAACCAATCAATAAACGCTTATTGCGATTTTTTTTACCAAAAATATGTAGAAGAATACGTATCGGCCTAAACTGAGGAAAAATTTTTTTTTTTATATATTTTTAGGGAGTATTTATTATAGCAAAAAGTAAAAAATAATGCGTTTTTTTCAAAATTGTCGCTCTTATTTTGTTTATAGCACAAAAAATAAAAATCACAGAGGTGATCAAATACCACCAAAAGAAAGCTCTATTTGTGGGAAAAAAAAGGACGTCAATTTTGTTTGAGAGCCACGTCGCACGACCGCGCAATTGTTAGTTAAAGCGACGCAGTGCCGAATCGCAAAAAGTGCTCTGGTCTTTAGCCAGCCAAATGGTCCGGGGCTTAAGTGGTTAAAGCATGTTGTACAGCACTGTGTATTTTGGCCCCCTGTATCACCTGAAATACCTGGCTGATCCTTCCACTTTCTACCCTCCCCTCTGTACGTTGACCACGATATATTGGCCCTGACACCGTGGTCAGCATACGTGCCTCCGTCATCCGTTGCTTTCTGCAGCTCCCTTCCCTGCCTGTCAGTTCTCACTAGCGCCAGTCTGCTCCTCTCCCCACTGCTTCAAAACTATCTGATCATTATATCATCCCCTCTGTCACATAAAAAGCGGTGTCATGTGATTGCTGGAAGACTCTGTTAAAAACAGGTAGAAATCAGCTTTTTATTTTTTATAAAGCACAGGCACTAGGACACCGTGACAGAGGAGATGATATGTGACAGAGGGGATGATATAATGATCAATTAGTGGCTTAACAACCACTTTAATATTGTAGAACAACTGATGTAAAAAAATGGGTTTAGTGTCACTTTAATCATTGCACATGTACAGTATATTGTGATTCCCAATGTGTAGTGTAACAAAGTGATTGTTCATCATTGCTCCACCTGTCTCAGTGGGCTGTTTCGATTGAAAGAAAACAGCTCCTGAAATTGATTTTATCTCAGGAATGATTTAATGATGATGTCTCACAGACAGCAACTATGAGAGAAACTTATTCTTTAAATGATAAAAAATATGAACATGTTTTGTAAAAAAAATTATATTATAATATATATATATATATATATATATATATATATATATATATATATATATATATATATATATATATATATATATATATATATATATATTCACACACACATACATATACACACACACACTACTGCACCCCTATAAAATTGATTTCAATCATGCATAGTCGATTCTAACATAAAATATATTGCATTGTCCTGTATTATAGAACTCACCTGCATTATATTCTTAAACTGCTGTTTATAGCTATTAAGCTCTTCCGACTGTTTTTCATTCCTTAGATGAAGGTCATTTAATTTATTCTTCAATGGATGGACCACTTCATAGAAGCGAATCTGTGAATAGTGAATATATAGAAAGAAATGATTTCATTATGTAGTCAAAATATAAATAACAATCCAACAAAATCCGTTGTCGGAATTTCCGAGCGTGTACACAAATCCGACGCACAAAGTGCCACGCATGCTCAGAATAAATAAAGAGATGAAAGCTATTGGCTACTGCTCCGTTTATAGTCCCGACGTACGCGTTTTATGTCACCGCGTTCAGAATGATCGGATTTTCCAACAACTTTGTGTGACCGTGTGTATGCAAGACAAGTTTGAGCCAACATCCGTCGGAAAAAATCCTAGGATTTTGTTGTCGGAATGTTCGATCAATGTCCGACCGTGTGTACGGGGCATTAAAGGGGAATTTTTTTTTTGAAAAAAAAAAACAAACTTTTATTTTTATTTTTTTTATTGCATTTAGGTCTATTTTGACCCCAGATCTCACATGAGGTCCTGTCATGATTTTTTTCCTATTACAAAGGATGTTTCCATTCTTTGTAATAGAAATAAAAGTGATCCCCCGTCACGCCAAGCTCGCGCGCAGAACGCATACTAAGTCGCGCCCGCATATGAAAAGTGTTCAAACAACACATGTGAGGTATTGCCGTGATCGTTAGAGTGAAAGCAATAATTCTAGCAAAAGATCTTCTCTGTAACATAAAAAATGTTAACCTGTAGAAATTTTTAAACGTTGCCTATGGAGATTTTTAAGGGTCAATTTTGAAGCATTACATGAAGGCGCAATTTTGAAGCATGACATGTTGGGTATCAATTTACTCGGCGTAACATTATTTCACAGTATAAAAAAAGTTGGACTAACTTTACTATTATCCTAATTTTAATTTAAAAAAGTGTATTTTTTCCCAAAAAAATTTGCTTGTAAGACAGCTGCGCAAATACAGTGTGACAAAGTATTGCAACGACTGCCATTTTATTCTGTAGGGTGTCTGAAAAATTTATGTTTGGGGGTTCTAAGTAATTTTCTAGCAAAAAAACAAACAAACTGATTTTAACTTGTAAAACAACAAAAAGAGGCTCGGTCCTTAAAGCGGAGTTCCACACAAAAATGGAACTTCCGCTTTTCGGAACCCTCCCCCCCTCCGGTGTCACATTTGGCACCTTTCAGGGGGGAGGGGGGTGCAGATACCTGTCTAAGACAGGTATTTGCACCCACTTCCGGCATAGACTCCCACGGGAGTCTATGCCTCTTCCCGTCCCCACCGCGCTGTCTCCTGGGAAACACACAGCTCCCAGGAGAGAGCAGGGACCACTTGGGACGCGCAGCGCGACTCGCGCATGCGCAGTAGGAAACCGGGAAGTGAAGCCGCAACGCTTCACTTCCTGATTCCCTCACCTAGGATGGCGGCGGCAGCTGCCGAGAACCGAGCGGGTTCTCGGCGTCGCCTGCCGACATCGCTGGACCCTGGGACAGGTAAGTGGCCATGTATTAAAAGTCAGCAGCTGCAGTATTTGTAGCTGCTGGCTTTTAATTTTATTTTTTTTTGGCGGTGTGGGTGGACCCCCGCTTTAAGTGGTTAAAGAATATCTAAATTTAAAAACAAAAATGGAATATATTGCAGATTATTAATTCACAGATGTGGTAGTTACATTAATTTTCTGTCTTTAGGGTGGCTGCCTTCATTTTCACCTGGTGATCTTGGCAGTAAATCACTTCTTGTCTTAAGTGGGGTATACTCTATAAGAAAATCAAGCGAACGATCGTTGTTTCACGATGAATGAAAATTTGTACGAAAATTCTCGTACGACAAAGGCTTTTTTGGTTTTTTTCTTTGTCGTTTATGGTTTCTGATCAAGAGCAGTCTTTCTTTTCAGATTTTTCTTGTACAAAAACAATACACATTAAACGAAAATTGTTAGTTCTGTTCCCGTACAAGAAAAATTACGAAGTTTGTCCCTTCAGGAATTTTCGGACGGAAATTTGGAATTGGCTGTTGAAAGTTGTGTACACACTATACGAAAATCGTATGAAAATTCTTTAGACTAAAATGTTCGCCCAATTTTCTTATAGTGTGTACGAGCCTTTAGAGTGTCTCCTCTGTCTATGGAGGAGAAACAGAGACACCCTTGGGAAAGCAGCATTTTCTGGAGAGGGTACTGTTAGATGGACTTTATATAAGTGACTAACAAATCAAAGCCCAACTCCAGCTAACACACTTTTTAAGAAGTTAGAAACAGTTTTTTTTCCTATTGGGAGAAAAGTTGCGTGAATAAAAGCTCACAGTTGTAAGCTGCCCAGTTAGTGTTACATGGTTTGTCTTAACCTATCAGCTGCCACTTTTACTCGATAGCTCGGTATGGTAAAGGAAGTTGAAAAATAACAGATTTACTGACAGGATCAACAGATCAAACTGTCAAAGGGAGACAGGAAAACAAAGACTGCTGCAGCCAGTGACAGGCTGTATCATATGTGCCATGTCTGATTTTGCTTTATCAAAAAGTATCACTTTAAAGCAGATTTAATGCCTTCCACCATGGTGTGTGAGCTGTAGATATTGTAATTATTGTCAGAGGATCCCTGAGTCCTGACGGTTATTTCAAGGGTTATTCCATGTTAGGAAGATTGAAGGGCTGACCTATATTTTAAAAGTAAACTCCACGTACACAATAAAACCAACATAATATTCTACACGCTGATAATGTTTCATAAAAACTTAATTTCTAAAAAAAAGTGTCATTAAACCCAGGCTATGAAAAACTGTCATTACACGCTATATAACAGAGTGTTCATACTCACAAAGCCTCTAAAGCAGGGGTCTCAAACTGGCGGCCCTCCAGCTGTTGTGAAACTACAAGTCCCATCATGCCTCTGCCTGTGGGAGTCATGCTTGTAACTGTCAGCCTTGCAATGCCTCATGGAACTTGTAATTTTGCAACATCTGGAGGGTCTCCAGTTTGAGACCACTGCTCTAAAGCCTTTAGCGGACCCTCCCACTCTCTGTGTGTCCCCACTGCAGCCTGATATTGTGTAGGCCGGCTGTTGTCATCTACTGAACATGCTCCTGTTTCGGTTCCCCTTTTTCTTATCTATGCACTCTGACTATAGAGCCACACATGTTGGCGTAAACATAGGTGGAAATGACACTCCCCTCGCTCCCTTCTCCTCCATGTCCTCCTGTTTCTAAACACTATGGGGGCAGGATAGTATACTGATTAATTGCATTCCCTAATAAACTCACAAAAACACTTAGTTTTAAAATAAATCAGTAATAAATATCTCAAATGTAATTGTGAATACCTGTAAAGCAAAAAAAAGAGGCCAGGATGCAGATGCTGTCTGATCAAAATGAAAGCTAGTGTCAATCATCTTTGACTCCGCCTACGCCATATTAATACACCAAAAATATACATCTGATGTTTAATAAAGATGTATTGGGAGCTGTAAAACCGTTTTTGGATATTTAAAATTAAATTTGAATTTCTCTTCAAAAACATTTTTTTTTTTTTGTTTTTTTTAGTCATGTGACTGGCCCAGCACTAATCAGGGTTGTGCAGACAAAGACTCACACATCAGCAGAGTATAAGAAGCCCCTCCCAAAGATCTTTCCCTGCAGATGCCAAAGAACAGGGAAAGATCATGTGACTGCACAACAGCGCTGCAGGAATAAAAGGTACTTAGAAGATTTAAAAAAACAAAATACAATGATGACAGGATATATATATATAATTTATGTAAATAAATTAAGGAAATTAACACTTCTCTGTTTAGTATCACTTTCAATACTTGTTTTTAATTGCTACAAATTGCCTTCCATGAACCCTTTATGGAAGAGCTACAATTATAAAATTAGCATTGTGGGAGTGTGGAGAACGCAGTTGCTCTATTATCACCTACTGACTATGAGGCTGCTTTAAACGTGTTACATACTGTACAATACACCAGTACACGGTTCAGTGACAAGCAGAGGATGGTAAGAAGGTGTTACAATAGGTGTAAAATAGCTCTGGCACGTGCCCTTAAATTATTTTCGAAAAAAAAGGCACACATATATGTACTGTATAATTACAATGTATAACTCCATTGGAGTTTTTGTATTAAACAACCAGACAAATCAAAGCACATTTGCCTGTCATAATTCAAAGCCATTTACTGACCATACACCAGCATACAGGTGGTAATTTGTATGTCTTATGGTACACTGTATTAAAGAATGTGAATGCAAATCTTGGGTCTAAACCTCATTTGTAATGAAGGCACCTTTGTTCGGGTACCGATAGCTATAAAGCTGGCCAAGGTGTACTTGCACCCTTATTATTCAGTATCTCAAGCATCAACTTGCTAGTTACAAATATTCACCACTCTAGTAATACCCTCAGCGTTAAATACTACTTTAACAAAAAATTAATAAAAAACAACTTCCTATGCCTGAAGCCAATGTCAGATGCCTTTCAATTTTTCAAACATAAACATTACTACTGGACACTCCCCCCGCTGCATGCACTACTGTTCTATTTGGTCTATGGAAAGTAGGGGTGCGCATCTTCACTGGTCTCACGATTCGATTTGATTACGATTATCTGGTCAATGATTCGATTAGATTCCGCGATGCATCACGATTACTGACGAGCTCCCACTTCCGCTTGGGCCGCCTAGGCGGCCCTGCAATCTTCTGGGACACATCACAGTTCCCAAAAGATTGCCCGGCTATGCAGGACAGCGCAGTGAGACATGCGCACCCGGCTGTGAAGCTGCAAGCTGTCACAGCCGGATGCCCACAGTAGTATTGCCAGCGCTGTGGACAGGCAGGGGAGAGAATGGAGGGTTTGGGTGGCCACGTCGCTGGATTGTGGGACAGGTGAGTGTCTTTTTATTAAAAGTCAGAAGATGCATTTTTTTTGTAGCTGCTGACTTCTAATAAACAAAAAATTGACTGGAACTCCGCTTTGAATTAAAAATAACCTCACTCCCTAAAAAGTGCACTAATCCGGTGCACTACAGGGTACAGAGATTCACACACACACGGCTGCTTGGAGGTCAGAAGGGATAGAATCCACATCCACAGATGACAAACAGCCCTGTGAAGTTCCCTGTACTGTCTCTGTGCTGGACCAGTGGCAGCTGGTGCTCAAAATTTTTTTGGGGGGCGCAAACAAACTGAAAAATACTGAACCTCCCCCATCAAATGCAGCCTCACTGTGCCCATCAAATGCAGCCTTACTGTGCCCATCAAAGCAGCCTTACTGTGCCCATCAAATGCAGCCTCACTGTGCCCATCAAATGCAGCCTCGCTGTGCCCATCAAATGCAGCCTTACTGTGCCCATCAAATGCAGCCTTACTGTGCCCATCAAATGCAGCCTTACTGTGCCCGTCAAATGCAGCCCCACTGGGCCCGTCAAACACAGCCACTGGGCCCAAACGCAGCCACTTGTGCCGCCCAAACGCAGCCACCTGGGCCCAAACGCAGCCACTTGTGCCCGTCAAATGCAGCCACTTGTGCCCGTCAAACGCAGCCATCTGTGCCCATCAAACGCAGTCACCTGTGCCCAAACGCAGCCACCTGTGCCCATTAAATGCAGCCATCACTAACCCCCGCCAATTACTTTCTTTTAATTAATGCTATATTACAATAGATGCTGTGCCCCCGCTGTATGTGCTTTTAAAAAACAATGTCGCCTCATACCGAATTTCGCCGTAGAAGTACGATTATGTGACTCTCGGCTCGTCCCGCCCCTCTCCTCTCTCCTCTCCTCTCACGTGTCTCCTGAGTCCTGACGTCAGCGGGGAATTCTCAGTCCCGCCCGCTGACTATAGTTATCGTATCAGAAGAGAGGCGGGCAGGACTGAGAATTCCCCGCTGACGTCAGGACTCAGGAGACGGAAGAGGAGAGCGGAGAGGGGCGGGACGGGCCTGGAGTCACATGATCGTACTACTACGGCGAAATTAGGTATAAAGCGACATTGTTTTTTAAAAAGCACATACAGCGGGGGCACAGCATCTATTGTCATACAACATTCATTAAAATAAAGTCATTTTAAAAATACGCTCGGATCGCTTTCCCGGGTAATGACGTCACCGGACATCGATTTTCCGGTCCTTATGCATCGATGCCGCATCGGGGACACCCGTATCGCGATGCATCGATGTAACGATTAATTTCAGCACCCCTAATGGAAAGTGCTGGACTGAATTCCGCTGTAGTCAAGAGGGCTGCCAACCTTACCGCTCTCTATGAGTCAAAACTAGGCAGGCCTCCCTGCTTGTTTGTAGGAGAATCTCCTGTGGTTTTTGGGAGCAGAACAGAAGAGCTATAAAACACTGTAGTGAAAACACCCAGATATTTGCCAATTGATAAATGAATGCTTAAAAGGCAACCTACATACATTATAGGTATACTTATCGCTAAAAGGACTTTTACATCAGTGCTTTCTTCTTAAACACAATAAACTGACTGCTTTGGTGCTGGAAAATGTTCTTTCCTGGCTGCTGTATAATAAAACAAGCAGTGAAACAGGACGTGTACATTAGCCGGAAGTTCAGCTGCACTCACAACAGGGTGGTGGAGTTCAGCTTTTGCAATAACCTTACGTGACCTCACCAATAGACTATCTTTCTCATTCTCATGGAATGCATTCCAAGACTCTGTACTTGGAATCATCACTAATTGTATTACATTGAGTTCTCAATGTGAGTAATGTGAGCAATGTGTGCTGGTGGCTCACCTGGGGATGCGCACCTGCCCACCTGTGTTTCCGTGTGGACTCACCCAGCCAACATGAACCGTTCATATGGTTTTTATACCAAATTTCCTTTTGTGTCTACACTGTGAACCTTCTATGTAAGTACCTTAAAGCCAAATGCAAAGTAACCTTATTATGTAAAATCAACTGTTCAGTTCAGTAACATTCTTGGTTGTAACATGACAAAATGTGGAAAATTTCAAGGGGTATGAATACTTTTCCAAGGCACTGTATATTTCTGCGTGGTTGAAAATCAAAAAGAGCACGTAGTAGCCACACAAACTAGTAGCTTTAACAGGAATGGGAGGAATGGCATCCTCAAAAACTAGACCATCATCCAAATTTATGTCTGAATCACCTAGAAATGGTAGACCGAAAAGCTGGTACATCCTTACAAGGTCTATTCGGCATTACAAAAATTCATCAGTCTTCTTGAAGAAGCAATATCCAGACAATGGAGGAAATTTTTTATTAGATGAACTGGAGACAGATGGAGGGGCCGGGAAAAAATATCCTGGTTGATGTAAAAGGCAGAACTAAATTAGGTGAGAAGGAAGTCCTGAACCTCAACATCAACTTGCCGCTATGCAAATCAGAAAGGGCTCTTGCAAGATAAAGGCATCAGATCAGACACACGATTTCACAGAGGTGATGGTCACCAGGAAATATCAACTTGTGGGCAAGTGTAAAGAAAGGAAACGGCGGTTTCTGAAGAGTAGAAAAAAATAGCTTCAGACCCCTTGGACTTCCTGTAAAAGCATCTAAAGTCAAGGAATGAAGGGCCATAGGGCTTTAAAACAAGATAAACGGGGGAAAAAAATGGTCCTTGAAAGTGGTAAAAACCAAAACACTGATCCAGGGTAAAATCCTGGGGTGGAATGTTTGATGACAGACCTTGCCAGATGTAGACCAGAAGATCCTGATGATTTAAAAGTGCCAATGGAGTGTCTGTGAGGATTCTTACCATATCACATCTGCCTGGGTTAGTCCAGAGCAATAAGGATCATTAGAATGCCCTCCATCTCGATCAGCGAGTAGGAATTAGTTTTAATGAAGGAAAAGCTTCAACCATAGTGTACTTATCCCCTGGATCCAGGTGTGGCCAGATGAGGGAGTCTGCCTGCTAATTGTCTATGCTTGGATATACACTGCTCACAACATTAGAACATCAAGATCCGACTAGAACAGGATCCAGTCTATCTATTCTACCATGGCGAGTCTTTTAGTTCAACCCTGATAATGGAGGTACACTACAGCTGTAGCATTGTCTGACGCATCCGAATAAGTTTACTCACCAGGATGGTCCACCACTGTGCAGACCCAAAAAGTTTCAGGATGTTCACTGGGAGACAAAACTCCTTCAATACCAACAAGTTCCCCAAGACTTTTCCCCAGTCTGACAGACTAGTGGCCGTCATGAGAATCCTCCAAAAGACAGGAAACAAAGACTTCCCTGATTCCAGGGCCAGATTCTCAGGCCAGGGAGAACCTGGTTCTCTGGGATAAATGAATCAGTCTGTCCAAAGACCAGACAGACAAACCTGTCGCACAATGATAGAATAACTCATGGTAGGGATCTGGGGTTAAACTGGGCAAATGGAACTGCCTCAAAAAAAGCTACCATCAGACCTAGACCATGCAAAAGCAGAGAGGCATATGTCTCCAGGACTGGAAAGTTCACATCTCGAGTGTCTGAAATTTCTCCCCTGGAATGAATACTCTGGTCTGAGTCTGAGTCCAGCCTGTCCAAACATCAGATAGACAGATGACAGAATGTTGCATGGTAGAGGTAGATTGAAACTTGTAAGAGTGAAACTGGGCAACTGCCTCTAAAAAGACTACCATTAGATCTAAAGCTGGCCATTACTTGGATTGAAATTCAGCCGGTTCAGCAGCGACTGGCTGAATTTCGATCTATCGATCAACTTCTGTACAACCATCCTTTCGGGTTTTCCCTGAATGATCAGAGCAGCTGACTATAGCTGGCAACACTGATAATTGTATTCTGATGGCGGGGAAGGCTAAAGCCCTGGAAAGATGGAAAGTACGCTTAATTGATGCTCACGGAAGCCAGAAAGGAAGGAGATAAAAGTTTTGGTAGATTTTATGCAGAAATGCTAAATCTGACATTCAGAGCTTTGAGATTCAGAATGGGGCACATGCCCCCTTTGGGACTGGGTATAAAGGGGTTGAAGTAAAAACACCTGGAACAGTTCTGCCCCAAAACTAGAACAATGACACCCTGATGCAGAAGAGCAGAGAGGACTCAATGGAGATTTGTTAATCTCATGACATAGAAAGGTTGGAGGTGAGAAACTGAAGAGGGGCAAGGAGTAAAGAAAACTGTAGCCCTGGGGGGACCACCTCCCGCATCCCAAGAGTGCGAGAGGCAAGCTGTCCAAGCTTTTGCAAAGATAAACAAAGTTACCCCGATTTTGGAAAGTGGGGGTACATCTTTCTGCAGAGGAATGCTTGTCTAAAGCTTTGCCAGGCTTTGAGTACCAGACCTTGCAGATGGACAGGCAGCCAAGCTTAAAGCAGAACTATAGGCAAAAATGTTTTTTTCCCCCCATTTTGGATAGAACGAGGGAGGGTTGTCCCATTGAGGAGACTTACCTTCACCTCCTGTCCCATAGTCAGAACAAGAAGTGAGAAAAAATCTCTGCAAATTAGGGGAATCCCTTGCGTGTGCACTCCCCCCACCAGAACTAGTGTCTCCATTAGAAGATTTCCCCTCTATTACTTTTCTGGGGACAACCCAAAATTTTGGATTTTATTTTATTTTCACTTTCAATGATAATGGTAAGCAGGACAAATAGAGGGGGGAAATCTCCCTAATGGGGGCGAGGGTAGCAATAAAAACCTGACAGGTGTTCTAATCCCTCTCAATGTTTTGCTTTTAGTTACACTTTAAGGATTCTCAACGTTGGGACCAAAGAAGCAAAAAGCAAAGGGAAGTTCCTTAATAGATAGGGAGGAAAACAAAAAATGGGTCAGAAGAGATATTGTCCTTTAAAGGCAATGCCGATCAAACGCTTCTAATGCATAGGTTCTTCAGTCCAGTATTAAAATCAAAGTGCCCTATGCATGTGGACTGACATGAAACTCAAATATGAGACAAGCTAGAACAGATCGCTGTCAGCAGGTTATAATTAAAATTTGAAGTCCCAGCAACTTGTTCCTCACGCACTATAATAAAAGGAATCAACCACATCAGTAGAGAACCCTATAACATCTGAGGGCAGAAATAGCAATCTGATGAGGAGTCATCCGTTCTATTAGGATAAGGTTGGATCGAATAGCCTCAAAAAGAAAGAAATAACCAAAAAAAACCAAAAAAAAAAACCCTCTCTTCATTTTGTTACAATAACCGCTGACTGAAGTTGGTCTAAAAGGGTTCTTCCACCGGAAAGAATATAGATTCCACTTCTGATAGCAGATGTGCAAAAGGAGCCCTTAACTGAACCAGTGAAGTCCAACAAGTCTTTGTCAGATATGGATTTTTGTGAACCCTAGGTAGAAGTGGTTCCTAAGCTGCAACACACCGAGCTCTATAAAGAAAACCTCTTTACAAGTTTTAGGGTTACCATTTGCACAAGAGGAACTCCTAAAGAAAGTAAATAAGAAGTTCTAAGAAAAAAACAAAATAGCCCCCAACACCCCAGTAGTACTTATAGTACCAGGGGAGTGAGAAAACCAGGACAAGGGAAAATGCAGGGGCAACAATCAGTGTAACGAAACGTCACTGCAGGTGGCCATGAGGTAGTCTAACAGGGCTCCGACCAGTGTTGTGTTGACTGAAAGTGCTTAGCTGTGAATATGCAGGTAAGAATATAGAAACGCTGGATGGGCAGGTGACAGTTCTGTGCCCAGCCATTATGTAATCGAGCTAGGAACATACAAAGAAGTAATGGTTGCTGCAGCACATGAAAACAGTGCTGAACCTCCGCTGAAAGAAAATCAAAAGCCCTTAGTGAAGATACACTGAAATTCCTGACAGGAACAGCATATCCTCAGTGCAGCAAGGGAAGAAAGGATAGGGTGAAAAAAGTAAAACAATAAAACAATAACATTTGCTTTTTGTGGCCATAGCAGAAAAATGATGGAGGAGGGCTCCCCCATGTGGCCAGCTTGCGAAGTACATAAAAAAAAAAACAAAAAAAAACAAACACTTAAAATAAAAATAAAATAAAGGAAAATTAGGAACAACGGGCCAAAAGTGCAACATAAGTGGCTGGGAAATTGTTGGGGAAAAACCAAGAGGCATCATGTGCGAAAATCCCACCCATTGAGACGCCTAACTCAATAAAATCCTGACAAGGTGAAGGTAAGCATTGGCGGTTGCAGCTCAATAAACAGTGATCAATTGGCGCAGATACAAAAGCCCTAACTGGAAACTGCTATTCTAAAATGTACTTACTGCAAAAACGAATGGTCATTACTCTGTACTCTTAAGCCCCGTACACACGATTAGAAAATCGTACGGAAAATGCCACTTTCGAAGCGATCGTACGATAATCGGATCATTCGTACAGAGCTTTCGAGAGCCGATCTGTCAGGACATTTCATCCGATATTATTCTATCGGACGTGCACGAAAATTTTTTCCTACGATGCCAGATCGTACGATTTTCGTTTAATCAGTACAGCTATCGTTCGAAAATGCATTACAACACATGACATCACTTCCGAATTTTATTTCTGTCGTGCGGGAATTTTCGTGACTTTTCGTGACTCATCACATCTGAGATTAGCATGCAATAAAAAACGGACGATCATTCGTCCAATAATCTCATCGTGTGTATGGGGCATTAGACCTTTCAGCTGCCTCCGATACTCCCTTGGCCTCTGAAACTCTGTTCTTTCTGGGGTCTCCTCCTATCTAAGCGTACCTTCAGGGTCACCTACAACTCTATTTTTCTAAAGGGGTCACCAAGGTTCAGTCCTCTGATCGCTTCTATTCTCTATCTACACATCCACCCTGGGTCAGTTTATAACCTCCCAACTTCCCACAACTTCCAATACCACCACTAGGCTGATGATACCCAAATCAATCTCTCTACTCCTGTTTGCACTATTAAAAAAATTCTATAGAACAATAAAATCATTAATAATAATAAATTATATTATTAGTGCAACAAAAATGAGGGTACCCTCAATTTGACACAGGAAGAATAGGGTGCCCTAAGGATAAGCAGAGACAGGCAGAGCACTGCCATGGCTCTAACCTAGAGGTAACACTATCTACAGCATCCTCGGCATACTGGCCTGACATGTTGCAAAATCTTGTGAAACTGGAAAACAGACTGGATTATCCCTCAGGGATGCAATGCTTTCACTGGGACAACACCAGTATGAAGTGAGTAACCTGTGTTAGTTGGACTCGAGAAACTTCCAGGATTTCACTCATCTGGCATGAACCAACCAGCACTTGTTAGCTTACTGGAGAGGCTTCCAGAATTTAGAATATCCGGCATGAATCTAACAGCAGCGGTTGACAGCGAAAACATCTTCCAGATACACAGCAGACCTAAAGAAAACCTGTTCACTCTGCTGAGGACGCTAGGATAAAGACTGAGCCATGGTGTTGTAGTCGGAGTTATCCTGTGCTGCCTTTTTGTTGCCAGCATCCATAGCTCCTCTTATAGGCAACAATATAACTCGACAATGTAGAAATTGTAGGGCTCTGCTCATACTAGTGCAACTTGTCAAGCGACTTTGGATATAAAGTTGCATGACAAGTTGCAGCCCATTGATTTCAATGGCACCCATTCCAATCTATGCGACTTAAGAGTTTACAAAAAACATTTTGTGCTGTAAATATATATACTATTGTCTCTTAAGAAATCGCATCAATAAATATTGTGAATTTTAATTCAGTTGCTTGTATTCTTGGTGCCTATTAAAAATCCCAGGCTAATATTTTTATTACCAAATACTGAGACCCCTTTCACACTGAGGCGCTTTTCAGGCGTTTTAGCGCTAACAATAGTGCCTGTAAAGTGCCTCTCAAGCCACCCCAGTGTGAAAGCGCCCGAGTACTTTCACACTGGAGCGGTGCACTTGCAGGATGGGAAAAAAAAAAAAAAAAAAAAAAAAAAAAAAAGAGTCCTGCAAGCAGCATCTTTGGGGCGATGCGGGAGCGGTGTATACACACCACTCCCAAAACGCCCTGCCCATTGAAATGAAAGGGCAGTGATGCCGAGGGGTGCTTCAACAGCGCCACAACACGGGTGCTTTTAACCCTTTCCTCGGCCGCTAGCGGGAGATAAAAGTGCCTGGCTAGCGGGCGAAAAGCCCCGCTTTAACAGCGGTAAAGAGCCACTAAAACTAATGCCGGCACCGCCCCAGCGTGAAAGTACCCTTAATTACAGATTACAGATGCGGTTTACAAAAAGGTGCCCAAGTATGCCGTTCTTAATAAAATACTGTACATTTTCTTTTTAAAAAAATCAATTATAGATTTTTTTTTTTTTCAGGCTGGCTCACAAGTGGCCATTTATCAGCATAAGGTGTATTTCATATACACATTAGAAAATGTGAGCCTATCAAAACTTTGAATCTGTTAAGGAAGATTAAGAACGCTATTAGTATGATCACTGTAATGTGAGCTCCCCCTTGTGGTTATATACAGCAGTCATTAGCCCACGGGTTCACAAGATTTTTATTTATGCCTGCCACTAGATACCAACAGGATTTCAACAAGTTAACAGTTTTAATTTAACATACCCACCATTGAGTAAAACATTAGATATACAGCTTGGATAACACTTATTTTAATGCGAGTATGCATTCTATAACTATAGGATGAGAACTGTCACAGTTTGCTTTGGCCATTTAAAGTGGTTCTGTGTGCAAACGGGGAAAAACTGCAGAGGTGTTGCAGTCTATGGAAAAAACAAAACAAAAAGCGTCAAAATGGGGTTAAGCTTTGTACATAAGGGCTAAAAATTCAACAGGAACTGGCTGATTTTGGGCCAGTGTGTACAGATGTCTATTCCACAGAAACTGGGCTCAGGACCGGCTTCTGTTAAACAGGCATGCTAAAAAAACAGCATCCGTCCCGCATCCGATCAGCCAGTGCCTATCAGTGTGCTGTGGCAGAGAGGCAGTACCCCTGTCAGGAAACAAAGGCAGAGTTGGGGAGATCACCACACTAACGTCGCTTGGTGATATCTCAGTTTTTTTTCGTTCAGTCCACTGGGTTGAACAAAAAAAAAGTTCTAGTATGTACCAGGCTTTGGCAGTAAAGCAATCTTCTGTTTCTGCCAGAGCTTGCTATTCCTGTTATAATACTGACAGTTACTGCATTCAGCCATTCTTTATACACTATATTACCAAAAGTATTGGGACACCTGCCTTTACACGCACATGAACTTTAATGGCATCCCATTCTTTGTCTGTAGGGTTCAATATTGAGTTGGCCCAGCCTTTGCAGCTATAACAGCTTCAACTCTCCTGGGAAGGCTGTCCGCAAGGTTTAGGAATGTGTCTATGGGAATGCTTGACCATTCTTCCAGAAGGGCATTTGTAAGGTCAGGCACTGATGTGGACAAGAAGGTCTGACTCGCAGTCTCCGCTCTAATTCATCCCAAAGGTGTTCTTTCGGGTTGAGGTCAGGACTCTGCGCAGGCCAGTCAAGTTACTCCACCCCAAACTCACTCATCCATGTCTTTATGGACCTTGATTTGTGCACTGGTGCGCAGTCATGTTGGAACAGGAAGGGGCCATTCCCAAACTGTTCCCACAAAGTTGGGAGCACGAAATTGTCCAAAATGTCTTGGTATGCTGACGTCTTAAGAGTTACCTTCACTGGAACTAAGGGTGTAGAAAAAAATGATGCTCTAAACAAAAATCTCATATTGGGTTATTAAATCCAACTGTAGAAAATACAAATCTGTGATAAGAAGTTGAATCCAAAAAAAAACTCCACCTCGTGCGTGCACTGTCACCACAGGCAATTTAGACTCTTACCAGAGAGTCTGGACCCTTTATTATGAAGGGTCAAACAGGCTTGATGTAACAATCTTTGCAGGGGTCATTAGCTGGAGATATGTCCTCAGATCAATCAGGGCATAGGCAGGATATTCAAACCAAGCTCCATCCACCCCACGATCAGATTGATCATGAACTGAAAGACGCCAGATAGTGTAAAATCCCAAAAGGTACATTTAATATAAAGTATTACACTTATATTAGTACAGGTAAAACCAGCATTGTGTACAATATAGGCGGTCGCCTTAAAGCGGGGGTCCACCCACACCGCCGAAAAAAAAAAAAATATTAAAAGTCAGCAGCTACAAATACTGCAGCTGCTGACTTTTAATACATGGCCACTTACCTGTCCCAGGGTCCAGCGATGTCGGCAGGCGAAGCCGAGAACCCGCTCGGTTCTCGGCAGCTGCTGCCGCCATCCTAGGTGAGGGAATCAGGAAGTGAAGCGTTGCGGCTTCACTTCCCGGTTCCCTACTGCGCATGCGCGAGTCGCGCTGCGCGTCCCAAGTGGCCCCCCGCTCTCTCCTGGGAGCTGTGTGTTCCCAGCAGACAGCGCGGTGGGGACGGGAAGAGGCGTAGACTCCCATGGGAGTCTATGCCGGAAGTGGGTGCAAATACCTGTCTTAGACAGGTATCTGCACCCCCCTCCCCCCTGAAAGGTGCCAAATGTGACACCGGAGGGGGGGGAGGGTTCCGAAAAGCGGAAGTTCCATTTTTGTGTGGAACTCCACTTTAAGATATCCAGGCACTGTGCAAATAAACGCGATAGCAGGAAACGGCTCCAAACCCAACTGGTTTCTTCACAAAAGGACTTCTTCTGGGACTGGAACTAAGGGGCCAAAGCCCAATCCCTAAAAAAACAACCCCACACCATAATTTCCCCTCTACCAAATGATTTGGACCAGTCCACATATTTGCGCAGTGGTTTATCAAAAGCACATTTTGAGAAAAAAAAAATAGTAATATTGCATGCACACAATATATAACAAAAATTGTTTGGTAAAATATAGAAGATGATGTTACTCCTAGTAAATAGATTCCAAACATGTCATGCTTTAAAAATGTGCACGCCTATGGAATGGCGACAAGCTACGTTACCTAAAAATGGCCATAGGTTACCAAACCTCTATACAGGTTACCAGTTTAGAGTTATACAGGAGGTCTGGTGCTAGAATTATTGGTCTCGCTCTGATATTCACAGCAATACCTTATGTGCGGTGTAATCGCTGTTTACATAGGCATGCAGGACCAACGTATGCATTCACATTTGCACGTGAGCACAGGGGGACGGGGGCGCTTTAATTTTTTTCTATTATTAATTTAAAAAGAAAATTTTACACTATGTCTTTACATTTTTTTTTTAAATCAACTTCATTGCCATTACAAGAGATTAACAGTCCACCTTGCACCATGTGTAAAAGTGATCCAGTGGCTGCATAGTCGCTCAGATGACTTTAAAATTTTGGAGCATCGCTGGCTCCAAAAGAACCACTGAAACCTGAGGCTGTAAAAGTACATCCATTTCAATCAGAATGCTGGCTGAAAAAAACCTGATCCATGTATGGCCAGCCTAAGACTAACCAGATCAGACTCGGTAGCCATGAGAGAAAGTTTTCATTTGCTTGTGAAATGTGGAAATTACTCTAAACTTTGCATTTGAATAGACAGAAATATTTCTCAATGAGTAATTCCATAGCAGCATATTGTCTAAGAATTGTGAATGTTAAATAAAAACAACCATGTCAAATTACCAGTGTATACATACAGTACATTTTACATAAAACAAACACTCACAGACACATATTCAGGGATAGAGAGTTGATCCTCTGGTAGAGCTTTCAGGTCGTCGTATATTTCCTGCGTCAGTTCCAGGTCACGTAAACTACGACGTATGTCTCCTGTTCGCTCCCTTAATTGGCGGTTCGTCTCTTCAGATTGCTTAAGCCTTTGCAAAATTGTTTCCATTTCCTTTTTCTTAATTTCTTGATCCCTCCTAATGATTGATAGAAGGTTATTAATTTCAATTCTAGCATAAGACATGCACTCATAAATAAAATATAACACAACAGGCTCCACATCATTAGCTCTAAGGAGTAAGGAAGCTACTAATGTGCATAAAGCTATTGGAATATACAACATTCTAGAGTGTATCAAGCACTACAGTGTAAAGGTTCTTTTACAATAGGCATGGATCCAAGCATACAGGTCAGCTATGCATAGTTATTTATTAAATTACATTTTATTGCAATAAAGTCTGTATAAGATGTGGTCAGAAATGACCACATCCTAAAAATATCACAATCCCAGAATGAAGTGGGCACCCCTCAACTTTTTCAGAGTCAATAAAACAAATAAAAAGCTGTAAAAGTCTAGCATATCCGATCAAGTAGGCTTGCTCACCAAGTATAGGACCAACTTTTTATCTCAGAGGAGATGGGCCCACTTGGGCATTAGACAATAAACTACACCCTTATTCTCAAATAATAATCCATACGCATTCACTACTTAAAGTGTCTTTAAACCTATTTTTTAAAGAGGTTTAACTTATCTGCTCTGTGCAATGGTATTGAACAGAGCGACGCCCTACCTCCTCTTCTGGGGTCCCCTACCAGCACTCCTCCATTTGCTATGGGGACACATATGCAGGCTTGCTAGTGAGCAGGGCTCTGGGAGTCCATAGGCACGCACAGCTAGACCCCCACCCCCACCTGACAGCATTTGACCAACAGCTCCTGCGGCTATCAGCAAAGCCTGTGAGGGCAGGGAGATGGAAGAGAAGACCTACAGCTAGGCAGAACGCTGGATCGATAAAGGACTAAGATAAGTGTTAGGGAGGGGAGGGACAGAGTGGAAGGTTTTTTACTTTAATGCAGAGGCGGTGGTCTCAGCAGGGGGCATCGATCGTTTAAAGAAACTATTCGATAAGCACCTGAACAATCGCAACATACAGGGATATACAATGTAATACTGACATATAATCACACACATAGGTTGGACTTGATGGACTTGTGTCTTTTTTCAACCTCACCTACTATGTAACTATGCACCAGGGTAAAAAAACCTTTAAGAGTTCAGGACCACTTTATTGGCCTGTAATCAATTTGTCCTAACATTGTTTGTTACTTTGTTTTGTGCTTTCTTGTAACATCCTTGGTGAGCTTCTGAACCTCACTTTTTAACCCCTCTCACTTCCGTCTGAGCAGTACAGAGCAGCGCATGTTAGTTGTGGTCATTTACATGGCTCTATAAATACTACACGTCCTGTAGTCCATGGTACATCTCAAGAGCAAGCAAAGAAAAAGCAAAGGGTGGCTACATTCCTACATACAGTGGGACCATAGAGTACAAACATAGCCACCACCTAACAGGAAGTTAAATGAGCAGTCAGCTATAAAAAAAAAAAAAAAATCTGGGAAGGAGGCTGACAGCAATAAAAGGTAGGCTTCTGGGTTAATAATACATACTTGCAAAGGATTTATTTTGCGAACCAGAATTTTGTGTCACTTTTTGTTCACATTTCCTGCACTAACAATTGCAGGTTAGATAAAACTGTGCCTTTCAAATATGTGAGAAAAGGAGGACACCAATCACTGCATCTACGTAAAACACAGCCAGCTGCAGGCGTGCAGGACTCTAGGTGCACTCACAGTACACCACATTTAACAATAAGTATCTGAATTGTGCAAAAGCCTACAATTGCGCGACAGAACAATGCTTCATTTTTACTGCACTGCAGCACCAGTAAGGCCGGCCATACATGGTTCAAACCATTATTGGGCAGTCTGCTGGATTCTCTTACGATTATCGCTAGCGGCTACTATATAGCCGCTAGCAATAATCACTGTCTTCTCCCGATGGGGATGGCCTCCCCTGTCCGGCCCTGCCAGGAGCAGACAATTGTTTGGCAGGAGGGATCCCCTTGTCAGCACTGTCTGTGTTGATGGGGGGAATCGTGCAAATGTCTTTTCTGCAACCCGTGTATGACATGCCTAAGTGAAAGAGCCCTAATTTTTTTTTACAAAATAAGACACTGTAATAGAGTCTCTAGAGTTGTAATGTGGGCAGACTCCAGCGTTGTGGAATAGGTTATTTTAAAATCAGTTACATAAACAGCATTGAAAATTGGAAAGACAAAACAAAAAAATATGTCTTGATCATCATCGCAACCTTTACATAGTTTATTCTAGGAGTCAAAGAAGCAACAAGCTGAGTAGGTTAGCCCTCAATTCTCCTTGCCTGACCACTGACTTACAATATGTTCATCACAGGGGATACCAAGGATACCAAAGTCTTCACATGTTAATTGGAAATCTAATCCTGCCCTGGGGACTGAAGCCTTTTTCAACCTTTGAGACAGTTTCTAGGACTTTGATCCTGGTCACAAATTTAGGTTTTTAGTAGAACAGCTTAAAGGTAACCAGTAATCGCTTAAAGGCATCAGTAAATGAAGGTGTCAGGTGCTTGTGGAAGTGCTTTTCTTGTTTGTTTAATTCATTTATGGCATATAGCTCTAAATTATGCAGAGGCTCTTAAATAACACATACCATATCTACACATTAGCCAGCAAGTTTTACTGTAGATGTGTCATTGCTGTGATGCCGTGTGCCAGTATTCCATAATTCAGTGTCATATACATTTTTTTCATAATATTCTAACCAGTTGTAGTATAAAGAAATGACATTTATTAAACATTTCTTTGTAAAGAATATTGACAAAAATTACAAAAGTTGCCATTGTATTGTTACAACCCAATATGAACTGATTGCCATATTTAGTTTTCTTATGAAAATAGAAAACAAAACGTTTTGGACTTGGACAGAATGGGGGAAAGCTCTCCCCTATCTATCTCAGCGTCCCCTAAAACTCCACCTCCTCATCTTCCTTATTTAGAATAGGTCTCCCATGGCTCGATCCTGTGACCCCTTCTATCCTCCATCTACGCCTCCTCCCTGGGTCAGTGTGTAACCTCCTATGGCTTCCAATATCATCTCTACACCAGCAACAACAAAAATCTTTCTCTACTCCTCAGTTCACCCCTATGGTCTCCTTGTGCATCACTAATTTACTAACTTACATATCAGCATGAATATCACATATCTTCCTTAAACTAAATCTTTCAAAATCTTCCTCTTCTTGTTTCCCCTCCTCTGACTTTTCCCATCAAGATCAATAACACAACTAGTCGTGCGCCTCTCCTCAAGCCAGGGTGTCGGATGAAACAACTCAAAAATATGCCCCCTCAGACACTCCCTATCACACTTTTATGAGGTACTAACGAGTCTGGAAGCCCCCCAGGAGCTTAATTTCATTCAAGCTTGGGAGAGAGAGATAGGGGTAATGTTCTCTCAAAGACAGAAGGTTAAAATTTTAAAATCTATACATAAAACATCGATTGCTAGCAGGTACCAAGAGGGAGGATATAAAATCCTCACTAGGTGGTACAGAACACCTTCTGTTCTACATAAAATATTTCCACAGACTTCAAATATGTGCTGGCGTTGTATGAGAGCGGAGGGCACAATGTTGCACATATTTTGGGATTGCGAGAAGATCAAGGGTTTTTGGGAAATGGTTGAGGAAACGATTAAGGATATCACAGGTGTGTCTCTTGGGAACGATCCGGCTGCATTTCTATTAAATGATGTTCCCTTGTCGGTGGAAAAATATAAGAATTCCTTGCTTAAACACCTTCTCACAGCAGTGAAGGCCTGTATGCCGGCTTTGTGGAAGAGTTCAGTCCCTCCGACCAAAATACAGTGGTGGGCCAGAATTATAGAAATCCAACAAATGGAAATTTTGACTTTGATGTTGAAAGAACAAGACGAGAAATACTGGAGGATTTGGACCCCCTTTCTGGACTATAGAAGTAGAGAACAGGCGAGGTAGACTATGTGCGATCGAACGGGAGGGAGGAGGGGGTACCCCCTGTTTGTTTTTTGTTTTTTTCCATTTGAGGGTGGGGGTTGGTACAAGGGGTATGAAAAGAGAAAAGGGAAATTATACATGCTGTTCGGGTAGATGAGATTCAGATCCACTTGAAAGAAAATGCATCATGTTGTTATATTACGTTTAAATGGAGATGTAAGAGAGGATATGAAGATTAAGTGAAATGTTTTATGTGGCATGTATTATGTGTTATTCAAAAATAAAGAATTTATAAAAAAAAAAAAAATATGCCCCCTCTTAACTGACACCACAAAGCTTCTTATTCAGTCCCTGGTTTTCTCTCGTCTCATCTATTGCAACTCCCCCATCATTGACCAACCTTTACATAAACTATCCCCCCCCCCCCCACAGTGCTTCTAACCCCCGCTAGCGGCCGAAAAAGAAAACTGCCCGCAAAGCTGGCGCTCCTTTAGAAGCGGTGAGTTCCCGGCTCCTAATGCGCTCCAAAGAAGCTGCTGGCAGGACTTTTTCTGACGCCCTGCCAGCACACCGCTCCAGGAGTGAATGGAGCTGCTGTTTCAGGGTGCTTTGCAGGCACTATTTTAACCACTTCCATACAGGGCATTTTCACCCCCTTACTGCCCAAGCCAATTTTCAGCTTTCAGCGCTGTCACACTTTGAATAACAATTGCGTGGTCATACAAGGGACAAGTTTGAAAAAAAACACTATTTTTTACTTTTTGCTATAATAAATATCCAATTTTTTTTTTTAAACAAATTTTTTCCTCAGTTTAGGCCGATACATATTCTTCTACATATTTTTGGTAAAAAATATCACAATAAGCGTATATTTATTGGTTTGCGCAAAATTATAGCGTCTACAAAATAAGGGGATAGATTCATAGCATTTTTATTATTATTTCTTTTCTTCTTATTATTTCTTTTTTTTACTAGTAATGGCGGCGATCTGCGATTTTTATCGTGACTGCGATATTGCAGCGGACACATCGGACAATTTTGACACATTTTTGGGACCATTCACATTTATACAGCGATCCGTGCTATAAAAATGCATTGATTGACTGTGTAAATGTGACTGGCAATGAAGGGGTTAACCAGGAGGGGGCGCTGTAGGGTTAAATGTGTTCCTAAGGAGTGATTCTAACTGTGGGGGGGAGGGGATTCACAAGGGGAGGAGACCGATCGGTGTTCCTCTGTACAAGGAACATACTATCGGTCTCCTCCCATCTGACAGGACGTGGATCTGTGTGTTTACATACACAGATCCACGGTCCTGCTTGATTACCGGGCAATCGCGGGTGCCTGGCGGACATCGCGGCCGCCGGGCACGCGCACCAGGACCCGAGTGACACGGCGGGAGCGCGCGCGCCCCCTAGGGATCCTGGAAGGCAGCGCAGTCATATGACGGCGGCCCAGGATAACAGCTGCACCGTCCCGCCGTCATATGACGGTGGGCGGGCAGCAAGTGGTTAAACGCTATAGCACCTGCAAAGCACCTCAGTGTGAAAGGGGTCTTTGGCTTAATGTACACGGGGCGTTTTTACAACCTCTCCTGAACGATTTAACTTGACAGATAAAAACCTACATTTCAAATGCCCGTTTTGCAGCGTTTACATGCCGAGTTTTGCCGTGTTTGCGTTTAGTATCGTATGAAATTTTTTAATTTTTTTTTTTAAATTGCCAAAAATGAAAGACGCCTGTAAACGAAACGCGGCTAAACGCCGGTACCGTGTTTAGCGGCGTGTGGCGTCTGAAACTTCTGCGTCTCAACTCATTTTTTTGCCTTCAAAGAAAAGCCTCTAAACACAACTGCCTAAAAACTACATTAAACGAACCTGTGTACATGTACACATAAAGATAACATTGGATGAGTTCAGGGGCAGCTGAAAAAAGCAGCCAACTGCCTCTGAACGTCGGTTTACCAGCAGCAGTGTACAAGCATGCTTGTTATACTCACTGTGGAACCTAAAGGGTTAAGCCTCTGCACTGTGTAAAAAGGCTGTTTGATCCTGTATACACAGATCCTCCCCTTCTTGCATTGCCCCCAAAATGTCTGGATAAGACAGAGTTAGTGGAGTCAGGCTGCACATGCTCAGTTTGGTGTGTATTGCTAGAGTTGTTTTTTTCTTGGGAGAGTGCATGTGATCAGCACAAGGCCAGACAGAGGATCAGGGGTCCTGCATCCTGATAGGACAGCCAGTACAGTATGAAAAACTCCTCCTACAAGCTTTAACCAGGCAATGATAGAAGTCACAAGTCTGCTATATACTGCTGATGAGAAAAGGTAATTAGCAGTAGCGGCTGGTGCTGCATTATTTTTTTTTTTTTGGGGGGGGGGGGTATTTTTAAGAGTAGTTAGGGTTTGACCGGAATTCTACTTTAAATAATCCACAAACTACCCAAATAGGTTACCCCTACAATTCACTGAAAAACATTTTCATACAATTCTGCATATATTTTAGTTCTACAGACTGATGTGGATTATCCAATTTCAAGAACATGTGAAAAGCTTTGTAACTTAGATTTTAATAAAAAAGAAAAACAGGTTATCAGTGGGATCAAAAAGGCAAGACTTAGAGGTGAAGCGGCAGCAAGATGTCAGTGAGAGAGAGATGTTTATGCAAATACAGAGAGGACTAAGCGCCGACCAGAACATCCAGGAAGAGATCCTGAAGGTGGTGCAGAGTTTGGAGCAGACGGCTCAGGAGAGCCTCATCCTTCTTTAGAGTGTCCACCAGGAGGCGGGATTCAATAACATTCCCGTGAAGTGCTTGAAAGTGCGAGAACATTTCAGCACCGTTCAGGCGTAGCTCAAAGAACTGGCCATTAAGTTCCCCTCTGATCAGTATTACCGGTTTCATGATCAACGGAGGATTGTCCTGCAGCATCTTGTGTTCCAGGCCGCGTTCCTGGTCTACCTGGAGAGCGAGCAGCTGGTGACCCGGGAGGCCATGTCCAAGATACTAGGAATTGAGTGTGAGCGGTAGAAAGGCTTCCACCTGGATATTGAAGATTACCTGTCCGGTGTACAAAACCTGGCCAGTGAGCTGTCCAGGTTGGCGTTGAACAGAGAAACAGCCAGCGACTACGCCTGACTGCTCTGCATCACCATCTTCAACAACAAGCTTGACCTAAAACTTCCAGCTGCTGAACCTGAAATATGACTTGCTGAGGAAGCGCTACGACGGTCTGAAAAACGACGTGAAGAAGATTGAGGAGGTCTTGTACGATTTGTCTATCAGAGGACTCAACAAAAACGCAGACAATCTTAGAGAAATCATACACAACCACATTGTTTGGTGAACTCTGTGTGCACTCTGGGGCTGGCGCCAAAACATCCCTTGTTCCTGTTCTGGGGATTGAGTCCAGTTTCTATTTTTTATTTGTTGCTTACGGTTTTTTATTTTCTCATGAAGAATGATGTTACACATTCCTGAACCTTGTGCCATATGCAGTTCGTTTTGATCCTTGATCACACCCATTATTTGGCGTTAATTTACTTTTGCAGGGTTGGGGGTGGGGATTTGGCCAGGAAGGGGTAGGGCGAGTTCCTGCACCTATTCTCTGAGGAAAAAAAAAAAACTGAGAAAGGGGGCCTGCTGCAGAACATGTGAAAGGGTCCCTCTGCAGGACCGTAATAAAGGGTCCTGCAACAGGAGTAAAGGGCCCCCGGATCAGTGGGAATGGCCCCAGGCTCGGGTCAGGGGCCCCTTCATAGTTTCTTGCAACGGGGCCCTGAAGGTTCTAGTAACGCCTCTGCTGTATTCCTTATGCAGATGACGTAAGTATTCCTTGGAATCTTCCTCCTCTGATCCCACACTATCCCTGATGCTGTCATTTATTGGTGCAATGGGGTTATTGGAGCTGATGAACCTGTGACAGGCTTTCTCTCCTTTATTCAAAGAATCTGTACTATAGCTTCCATGAATGGAGAACAAGTGGATGAATGAAATGTCTGCCCCCTCCATTCATATAAGGTGTGCCAAGTTAATTCCCAGAATGCCTGCAGTGTAGCACTATGGTGTTGAGTCACACAACCATTCGCAGTTCTAACATGTTCTAACCTGCATTTGCCTGGGTCGTAGACCAGTTCACTCGGTCTTTATGGAGTAGAAGACATAATGTGTGTGCATTGCGCTGTTGAGGGCAAATGAGTGACAGAAATCTGAAACAGCGGATTAACATCAAACACTGTGTGAAAATTGGCAAAGGGTGAGTGAAACCTTAGCTCTGCTACAACAGGCTTATGGTGAACATTCCATGAAGATTTTTGATTGGCATAGGCGGTTTGAGAAAGGCTGGGAAGATGTCTCCAAAAATGCAAGAAGTGGGCAGCCAAAAAGACAGATGCAAATGTGCTGTATTGCTGTACATTGCTGTGGGATTGAGCACAGTGCACAGTCATAAAATACAGCATGTCTGCATTTTAAAGCAGCCCTAAGCTGTGTTGCAGTGTGAATGGGACACGTAGCAAACAATTGTTTCCTGCATGTCCCTGCATTGACAGGTGTTTTACCATGCGGTAAAATGTCAGTCACTGCATATAGTGTGAATTCACTCTTAATCACTTGCTTACTGGACACTTATACCCCCTTCCTGCCCAGGCCGATCTTAAGCTTTCAGCGCTGTCACACTTTGAATGACAATTGCGCGGTCATGCAACACTCTACCAATATGACATTTTTTATACTTTTTTCATACAAAATAGAGCTTACTTTTGGTGGTATTTAATCACCACTGGGTTTTTTTATTCTTTGCTAAACAAACAAATAAAAGAGTGATCATCTGTCATTGGCTGACAGCTGATCACGTGGTAAAGGGCCAGGATCGGCCTTTTACTCCGATCTGTGATTAGCCGAGTCCCAAGGACTCGGTGATCACAGAGCACACAGATGGTGTGCAGGCAGCGCAAGCATGGGAGGACGTCCATGTACGTCCTCCCGGCAAAAACATCCCTCCTGGTGGAAACAAGATGCTTTGTTTCTCTACTAAAAGGTACAGGCGGACTTTGCCACATTGGTCCCTCAATGGACGGGGCCATGTATTGTAAAATCTTGGATGAGAACCTTCCCTCAGCCAGAACACTGAAGATGGGTCATGGATGGGTCTTCCAGCATGACAATGACCCAAAAAACATACCGCCAAGGCAACGATGGAGTAGCTCAAGAAGAAGCACATTAAGTGCACATGGAGTGGCCTAGCCAGTCTCCAGATTTAAATCCTATAGAAAATTTATGGAGGGAGCTGAAACTTCAAGTTGCCAAGAGACAGCCAAGAAACCTTAAGGATTTAGAAAAGATCTGTAAAGAAGAGTGGACCAAAATCCCTCTGAGATATGTACAAATCTGGTCACCAACTACAAGAAACGCCTTACCTCTGTGCTTGCCAAGTTTTTCCACCAAGTACTAAGCCATGTTTTGCTTGTGGATCAAATAATTATTTTACTCACTGGACTGCAACTTAATATATAGCATTTGTTTTAGGTGTTTTTTTTGGTCGATATTCTGTCTCTATCATTTAAAAATGATAAAAATTAAAGACCCTTAATTTACTTGCAAGTGGGCAAACTTACAAAATCTGCAGGGGATCAAATAATTATTTTCCCCACTGTACATTATCCCTTCTCTTTCTGTATGTGGATGATGACACTAATTTTTTTTTTTTATTAAAATAAAAGTACCCTTTTCCTACTCGATATACAGCACCTTCCCAGCCTGTCTGCAGGGAAACAGTGGCAGGAGGAGCTTCTAGTCCTCTGCTACTGGTCACATGTTTAACCACTTCCTGCCCGCCATATAGCAAAATGCGGGCCGGGAAGTGGTTTCATTATCCTGACTGGGCGTCATATGACATCCAGCAGGATAAGCCACGATTAAGCGCCTGTGGGGGCGCACAGCGTGGTGATTGGTGGTGTGGTGTGTCAGTCGGACACACCGAATCTCTGATCGAGGTAAAGAGCCTCTGATGGAGGCTCTTTACCACGTGATCAGCTGTGTCCAATCACAGCTGATCACAGTGTAAACAGGAAAAGCTGTGTATCTGCTTTTCCTCTACTCGCACTGACAGACGAGAGTAGAGGAGAGACGATCGTCTGCTTTCCTGACAGGGATGGCAATCATTGCCCATCAGTGATGCCTGCCAGCGCCTCTGATCAATGCCGCCCATCGGTGCCCCCTATATATGCCCTCCAGTGCCACCTATCAGTGCCACCTATGAGTTCCCATCAGTGCCGCCTATGAGTGCCCATCAGTGCCACCTATGAGTGCCCATCAGTGCTGCTTATCAGTATTGCCTCATCAGTGCCCATCAGCGAAGGAGAAAACTTACTTACGGTATTTACAAAGTTTTGTAACAGAAACAAAGAAAACATTCATTTTTTCCAAAATTTTCTTTTTTTCTTTTTATAGCGCAAAAAAGAAAAACCTCAAAAAGGTGATCAAATACCACCAACAAAAAAGCTCTATTTGTGAGAAAAAAAATGATCAAAACCTTGTTTGGGTACAGCGTCGCATGACCGTGCAATTATCATTCAAAATGTAATGGCTCTAAAAATTGGTCTGGGCAGGAAGGTGTATAAGTGGCCCGTATTGAAGTGGTAAAAAAACCAAAAAAAAACAGCCTTTGAGATACAGAGTAAAAATAAGTAAATATTATCAATAAATTATATTAAAATGTTATACACATTTTTATTTGAAACAGAAGTCTTTATTGTGTGGGCGGATTTCTGCCGGTCACACGCTGTGTCACACCCCTCCAGCCTGTGTCTTAGAATAACAGGGAGGTAAAGCCACCATTAATCAAGATGTAATATCCCACCCTATTGTGTTTAGCTTAGTGGGCATGGAGGAGGGAGGGAGTGAGGGAGTGGGCTGGCATTTACCACCGTGTATACGCCCACATGTGTGACTCTATAGTCACATGGGGTGATCAGATGTGGTAGGGAGGAAATGCTCATTGTAGAAAATACCCTGAGAATAGAGAAAATTAATCCTATAGTGACTGAGTATGATCAGCAAGTAATACAGCATTTAGTGATAGTTTTTATAGATGTGGGTTTAATGACACCTTAAGTACACTAGTGTATCTAATCTCTTAAAGTTCCACATTCTTTTTTACTTCTACAACGATTCTTCTTCTGGACTCAATCAATTGTGGCTTATTTGCTGCTCGGCAAACAGAAGAGAGCATTTTTTTCCCAAATTAAAGTGATTCTACAGGCTGAAGGTTTTTTACCTTCATGCATAGTGCATTGTGCAGCTACCCCCTCATCCTTTACTCACCTGAGCCCGACTTCGATCCAATAACGTTCACAAGAGCAGAAGCTCCCCTCGGTCACTCTGTCCTCATTGGCTAAGATAATGGCTCCCCTGTTGCTGTCAATCACAGCCAGTGAGGAGGGAGCGAGGGGCGGGGTTGAACCATGCTCTGTGTGTCTCATGGACACACAAAGGCGACTTAGGAGCGAGCATGCACGAGTGCCCCCAGAGCAAGCAGCTTGCTCTGGGGGCATTCAGCAGGGGGAGGAGCCTGTAGTGCCAGCAGAGGATTTAGGAAAAAAAGAGGATCGGGGCTGCTCTGTACAAAACCATTACACAGAGCAGGTAAGTATAACATTTGTTTTTTTTTTAAAAAAAAGCCCTGAACCTTTACAAACGCTTAAGTTAATTCCCCAGGGAGTTTTTATTTTTTGGGGATTTTTGCAAGAAGGAAGATATGGCACATTATGGGAAAGCATTAAGGCCATTGTAGATTAAATGTGATAATTATCAAGCTGAGAATATGGAGAGGTGTTTTGCTTATTCTATAAAAGAATTTGACCTTTTTTTATTCTGATAACATTCAATGGACCTTATTACTAGTGCAGCCGAGAGGGGCAGTAATTAACCTGATTCCATGAAAGTCAGTTAAGTTGGACTTAACTCCCATTTCAAACCTCACACTTTGGCATTCTGTATCTGCACCGGGTTCTCTGAGAGGTGAACCACATTTTTACCAAGGCAATCCTCTTACAGCACATTGCCAAAGCTAAAGTACATAAATACTGGTTTCAGCATGGCAAAATGCTGCACCTTAGAGAACAAAATAAGTATTTTCCATAGAGGTTGTAGAAAGATTCTGAGATGATCTGTGAACCGGTATGTCCCTGTTGGATTGGCTCTGCAGACTCCTCTTATCCGTTGCCGATACCTGCAGGTTTCCTGCCAATCCCCTGGACTATGTGCTGACAGGTCGGACAGCCTTGGAGACAGAACAGTGGGCCATGAGTATGTGAGTGCCAGCTTGGGAACAGAGGGCCGTACAAGCCCAGAGGACCCCCACCACCAAGAAACCTGTCCAGGGGATTGGCAGGAAACCTGTAGGTATTGGCAACGGAGAAGAGGAGTCTGCAGAGCCAATCCAACAGGGACATACCGGTTCACAGATCATCTCAGGATCTTTCTACAACCTCTACGGAAATCCATCAGCCGTTTACTATTCAAGCCTGTTTGACCCAATTGAACGTATGTTCCTTTGGGTTCAAATGTTCCGGTAAGCCTCCCTATTGTCGGTGGTGGTGTTCCTTCCATTTCAGATGTCACGTGCACACTGATATATTTATGAAGTCACATTTGTATTGAGGACTGTCACTACCTTACAGGAGTCACATACTCACTGAGGACTTTACTTTGTTGGATGTACTTCTCTGTTGTCTTTTTAGGGTTTGTCTATTTGAGGATGTAATGGTCTTCTAAGGTCATTTTATTTGTCATATTAGCGCTACACTTATTGTGTTCTCTAATTTATGCACATATCCTATTGCCCGTGTCAGCTGCTTATTCTTTTGGGAGGCGCAGAATTATTTGTTTTAAAATGCTGCACCTTCATGGATTTGAGGTCTATGTGATAGAAGCCCTTATGCCAAGCTGACAATTGTTTGTAATTGAGCAATTTATATAATTTTAAGATTTCAAACTGCAACATGACCATGAAGAAAAGATTTACCGGTAATAGTGGATGGCTCCAAAAAAATAGCAGCAACAATTATTATTAGGGGTGCACCGAATGGAAATTTTGGTGCCGAAACTGAAGGATGCACTAGGCTGAAAACCCAAACCAATACCGAAAATTACAGGTTTTTAAAAAATATTTATATTTTTAAATAGAATTGTATTTGATTCAACTTTTTAATTATGATCATCAATTTAAATTAATATGAATTTATTGTTGGCTATTATTGGCACCTTTGGTGCTAGAAAGGTCAAGAAAAATGCAGTCTGCAGTCTCTAACCATCTCTTGTATCATGTCCTTAGTCTCTAAACCATCCCTTGTATCATGCCTGCAATCTCTTACTTAAACCTAAACACATTGCTAATAGTATTAGCAAAATTTCCATTTGGTGCAGATCTAGCAGATATGATACAGGAGATGGTCAGAGACTGCAGACATAGTACAGGAGATGGTCAGAGACTGCAGACATGGTACAGGAGACGGTCAGAGACTGCAGACATGGTACAGGAGACGGTCAGAGACTGCAGACATGGTACAGGAGACGGTCAGAGACTGCAGACATGGTACAAGAGATCAATGCAGCCTCACCAGTGTCCATCAGATGCAGCCTGCCTGTGCCCAGCAGCCTCACCAGTGCCGTCATATGCAGCCTCACCAGTGCCTAGCGGCCTAACCAGTAGCCGTCATATGCAGCCTGTTTGTGCCCAGCAGCCTAACCAGTGCCTGTTATATGCAGCCTGCGTGTGACCGGTTCAGAGAAGCGATCTCCGTGTGTCACGGATCTGGATTTGATCTGCCCGGGCCGCAGTAACAATGTCCCGCCTCCTGTGATCACGTCACACTGATTCAATGTCCTGGCATTGGATCAGTGTGCCGTCTATCACAGGAGGTGGGACATTGTTACTACGGCCCGGACAATTCCCCTCTGAGAAGTTGTCCTGACACCAGAGATAAAATGGTGACGGAGGAGAGCTCAGCACACAGCTTGTTTATTCACAATACAGCTCTGCATTGTTCCTTCATTCCTATGCTGTGTGTGGAGGGGGGTGTGTGCCTTTCCGCCAATCATCTCTCACACAATGTACAACAGCTCTAACTTCAGCTCCCTGTCCCCTCCTCTGTGTTATTGACAGATAAATAAGAATTTTATCTAAATTCAGCACTTTGAAGGGATGTAGAGAAGGGATTGCTGCTGATAAACAAAAAAAAAAGCCTTTGTAAGAGGATTTATTTAATCTTTTTGTGTATCATTTGCAGCTATTCACTTCACTGGGTATTTGAGAGGCTTTACAACCGCTTTAATGGTACCCCGAACAGGGGTAGCAGTCCTACGTTAAATTGTGCAAAACACAGAATGCAAAATTTACTTTGCTCGGTGCCAAAAAAATGTACAAGCTTTATTTTGTTGTTGTACATCAGGCAGCCCATTCAAGTGAACGGTTGCTCTATGCTGTTGCTGGACAAACTCGCCAACAAAAAAAAAAAATGCGACCCATTCTGTTGCACACATTGGAATGCTGCCTAAATAATTATTGATAATTCTTTGAAATAGCAAAACCTGCTTGCAGGATAAATAACTTAATTTAAATGAAATGCTTTCAACTTTCCTTACAAAAAAAATTACCACTTTATTTTTCACTGCTGCACATAACAAATGAAGAAAATATGTATTATATTGCTACACACATATTATATCTCGAGCAGGTCTTGTTTGTAACTGCTAGGAGCAATTTTCAGGTGCATTTGGTAATATCTTGATTGATTTTCAGTCTTTTCATGGTGATGCCTTAGTTTCAGAACACTTTAAGATTACTGCACATATTAGCGATACGTTGTAGCTTCAGCCACTTTTTCGGCCAAATTTTTTGGGTTTGGTAGACCTGGTCTGGAAAATGTATGATTATAATATTGCTATTTCTGATCACTAGGTGGCTCCATTTATCCAAAAGTTGTCCAAAATCTTATTGTATAGGAAGTTGGATTGATGCTACTTCTGTAGAATTTAAATAGCCAGTGTGCAGTGGAACATACACAATTTAATCGTAAAATATTATTAAATTAATGCTGTAAGTGTAGCTTGTTGATTAACATAGTTTAACTCTTACCCTGTATGCATTAATTTCCAAAGGTATGGTGTATTGCTCTTGTTATGTATAGGGGATTGGCAGGAAACCTGTAGGTATTGGCAACGGAGAAGAGGAGTCTGCAGAGCCAATCCAACAGGGACATACCGGTTCACAGATCATCTCAGGATCTTTCTACAACCTCTACGGAAATCCATCAGCCGTTTACTATTCAAGCCTGTTTGACCCAATTGAACGTATGTTCCTTTGGGTTCAAATGTTCCGGTAAGCCTCCCTATTGTCGGTGGTGGTGTTCCTTCCATTTCAGATGTCACGTGCACACTGATATATTTATGAAGTCACATTTGTATTGAGGACTGTCACTACCTTACAGGAGTCACATACTCACTGAGGACTTTACTTTGTTGGATGTACTTCTCTGTTGTCTTTTTAGGGTTTGTCTATTTGAGGATGTAATGGTCTTCTAAGGTCATTTTATTTGTCATATTAGCGCTACACTTATTGTGTTCTCTAATTTATGCACATATCCTATTGCCCGTGTCAGCTGCTTATTCTTTTGGGAGGCGCAGAATTATTTGTTTTAAAATGCTGCACCTTCATGGATTTGAGGTCTATGTGATAGAAGCCCTTATGCCAAGCTGACAATTGTTTGTAATTGAGCAATTTATATAATTTTAAGATTTCAAACTGCAACATGACCATGAAGAAAAGATTTACCGGTAATAGTGGATGGCTCCAAAAAAATAGCAGCAACAATTATTATTAGGGGTGCACCGAATGGAAATTTTGGTGCCGAAACTGAAGGATGCACTAGGCTGAAAACCCAAACCAATACCGAAAATTACAGGTTTTTAAAAAATATTTATATTTTTAAATAGAATTGTATTTGATTCAACTTTTTAATTATGATCATCAATTTAAATTAATATGAATTTATTGTTGGCTATTATTGGCACCTTTGGTGCTAGAAAGGTCAAGAAAAATGCAGTCTGCAGTCTCTAACCATCTCTTGTATCATGTCCTTAGTCTCTAAACCATCCCTTGTATCATGCCTGCAATCTCTTACTTAAACCTAAACACATTGCTAATAGTATTAGCAAAATTTCCATTTGGTGCAGATCTAGCAGATATGATACAGGAGATGGTCAGAGACTGCAGACATAGTACAGGAGATGGTCAGAGACTGCAGACATGGTACAGGAGACGGTCAGAGACTGCAGACATGGTACAGGAGACGGTCAGAGACTGCAGACATGGTACAGGAGACGGTCAGAGACTGCAGACATGGTACAAGAGATCAATGCAGCCTCACCAGTGTCCATCAGATGCAGCCTGCCTGTGCCCAGCAGCCTCACCAGTGCCGTCATATGCAGCCTCACCAGTGCCTAGCGGCCTAACCAGTAGCCGTCATATGCAGCCTGTTTGTGCCCAGCAGCCTAACCAGTGCCTGTTATATGCAGCCTGCGTGTGACCGGTTCAGAGAAGCGATCTCCGTGTGTCACGGATCTGGATTTGATCTGCCCGGGCCGCAGTAACAATGTCCCGCCTCCTGTGATCACGTCACACTGATTCAATGTCCTGGCATTGGATCAGTGTGCCGTCTATCACAGGAGGTGGGACATTGTTACTACGGCCCGGACAATTCCCCTCTGAGAAGTTGTCCTGAC
The DNA here is from genome assembly GCA_037952835.1 of Lithobates septentrionalis. Taxonomy (NCBI): domain Eukaryota; kingdom Metazoa; phylum Chordata; class Amphibia; order Anura; family Ranidae; genus Lithobates; species Lithobates septentrionalis. The sequence continues at coordinate 806,231 of JBBDGP010001094.1, read as the reverse complement.
ACCAGAGATAAAATGGTGACGGAGGAGAGCTCAGCACACAGCTTGTTTATTCACAATACAGCTCTGCATTGTTCCTTCATTCCTATGCTGTGTGTGGAGGGGGGTGTGTGCCTTTCCGCCAATCATCTCTCACACAATGTACAACAGCTCTAACTTCAGCTCCCTGTCCCCTCCTCTGTGTTATTGACAGATAAATAAGAATTTTATCTAAATTCAGCACTTTGAAGGGATGTAGAGAAGGGATTGCTGCTGATAAACAAAAAAAAAAGCCTTTGTAAGAGGATTTATTTAATCTTTTTGTGTATCATTTGCAGCTATTCACTTCACTGGGTATTTGAGAGGCTTTACAACCGCTTTAATGGTACCCCGAACAGGGGTAGCAGTCCTACGTTAAATTGTGCAAAACACAGAATGCAAAATTTACTTTGCTCGGTGCCAAAAAAATGTACAAGCTTTATTTTGTTGTTGTACATCAGGCAGCCCATTCAAGTGAACGGTTGCTCTATGCTGTTGCTGGACAAACTCGCCAACAAAAAAAAAAAAATGCGACCCATTCTGTTGCACACATTGGAATGCTGCCTAAATAATTATTGATAATTCTTTGAAATAGCAAAACCTGCTTGCAGGATAAATAACTTAATTTAAATGAAATGCTTTCAACTTTCCTTACAAAAAAAATTACCACTTTATTTTTCACTGCTGCACATAACAAATGAAGAAAATATGTATTATATTGCTACACACATATTATATCTCGAGCAGGTCTTGTTTGTAACTGCTAGGAGCAATTTTCAGGTGCATTTGGTAATATCTTGATTGATTTTCAGTCTTTTCATGGTGATGCCTTAGTTTCAGAACACTTTAAGATTACTGCACATATTAGCGATACGTTGTAGCTTCAGCCACTTTTTCGGCCAAATTTTTTGGGTTTGGTAGACCTGGTCTGGAAAATGTATGATTATAATATTGCTATTTCTGATCACTAGGTGGCTCCATTTATCCAAAAGTTGTCCAAAATCTTATTGTATAGGAAGTTGGATTGATGCTACTTCTGTAGAATTTAAATAGCCAGTGTGCAGTGGAACATACACAATTTAATCGTAAAATATTATTAAATTAATGCTGTAAGTGTAGCTTGTTGATTAACATAGTTTAACTCTTACCCTGTATGCATTAATTTCCAAAGGTATGGTGTATTGCTCTTGTTATGTATAGGGGATTGGCAGGAAACCTGTAGGTATTGGCAACGGAGAAGAGGAGTCTGCAGAGCCAATCCAACAGGGACATACCGGTTCACAGATCATCTCAGGATCTTTCTACAACCTCTACGGAAATCCATCAGCCGTTTACTATTCAAGCCTGTTTGACCCAATTGAACGTATGTTCCTTTGGGTTCAAATGTTCCGGTAAGCCTCCCTATTGTCGGTGGTGGTGTTCCTTCCATTTCAGATGTCACGTGCACACTGATATATTTATGAAGTCACATTTGTATTGAGGACTGTCACTACCTTACAGGAGTCACATACTCACTGAGGACTTTACTTTGTTGGATGTACTTCTCTGTTGTCTTTTTAGGGTTTGTCTATTTGAGGATGTAATGGTCTTCTAAGGTCATTTTATTTGTCATATTAGCGCTACACTTATTGTGTTCTCTAATTTATGCACATATCCTATTGCCCGTGTCAGCTGCTTATTCTTTTGGGAGGCGCAGAATTATTTGTTTTAAAATGCTGCACCTTCATGGATTTGAGGTCTATGTGATAGAAGCCCTTATGCCAAGCTGACAATTGTTTGTAATTGAGCAATTTATATAATTTTAAGATTTCAAACTGCAACATGACCATGAAGAAAAGATTTACCGGTAATAGTGGATGGCTCCAAAAAAATAGCAGCAACAATTATTATTAGGGGTGCACCGAATGGAAATTTTGGTGCCGAAACTGAAGGATGCACTAGGCTGAAAACCCAAACCAATACCGAAAATTACAGGTTTTTAAAAAATATTTATATTTTTAAATAGAATTGTATTTGATTCAACTTTTTAATTATGATCATCAATTTAAATTAATATGAATTTATTGTTGGCTATTATTGGCACCTTTGGTGCTAGAAAGGTCAAGAAAAATGCAGTCTGCAGTCTCTAACCATCTCTTGTATCATGTCCTTAGTCTCTAAACCATCCCTTGTATCATGCCTGCAATCTCTTACTTAAACCTAAACACATTGCTAATAGTATTAGCAAAATTTCCATTTGGTGCAGATCTAGCAGATATGATACAGGAGATGGTCAGAGACTGCAGACATAGTACAGGAGATGGTCAGAGACTGCAGACATGGTACAGGAGACGGTCAGAGACTGCAGACATGGTACAGGAGACGGTCAGAGACTGCAGACATGGTACAGGAGACGGTCAGAGACTGCAGACATGGTACAAGAGATCAATGCAGCCTCACCAGTGTCCATCAGATGCAGCCTGCCTGTGCCCAGCAGCCTCACCAGTGCCGTCATATGCAGCCTCACCAGTGCCTAGCGGCCTAACCAGTAGCCGTCATATGCAGCCTGTTTGTGCCCAGCAGCCTAACCAGTGCCTGTTATATGCAGCCTGCGTGTGACCGGTTCAGAGAAGCGATCTCCGTGTGTCACGGATCTGGATTTGATCTGCCCGGGCCGCAGTAACAATGTCCCGCCTCCTGTGATCACGTCACACTGATTCAATGTCCTGGCATTGGATCAGTGTGCCGTCTATCACAGGAGGTGGGACATTGTTACTACGGCCCGGACAATTCCCCTCTGAGAAGTTGTCCTGACACCAGAGATAAAATGGTGACGGAGGAGAGCTCAGCACACAGCTTGTTTATTCACAATACAGCTCTGCATTGTTCCTTCATTCCTATGCTGTGTGTGGAGGGGGGTGTGTGCCTTTCCGCCAATCATCTCTCACACAATGTACAACAGCTCTAACTTCAGCTCCCTGTCCCCTCCTCTGTGTTATTGACAGATAAATAAGAATTTTATCTAAATTCAGCACTTTGAAGGGATGTAGAGAAGGGATTGCTGCTGATAAACAAAAAAAAAAGCCTTTGTAAGAGGATTTATTTAATCTTTTTGTGTATCATTTGCAGCTATTCACTTCACTGGGTATTTGAGAGGCTTTACAACCGCTTTAATGGTACCCCGAACAGGGGTAGCAGTCCTACGTTAAATTGTGCAAAACACAGAATGCAAAATTTACTTTGCTCGGTGCCAAAAAAATGTACAAGCTTTATTTTGTTGTTGTACATCAGGCAGCCCATTCAAGTGAACGGTTGCTCTATGCTGTTGCTGGACAAACTCGCCAACAAAAAAAAAAAATGCGACCCATTCTGTTGCACACATTGGAATGCTGCCTAAATAATTATTGATAATTCTTTGAAATAGCAAAACCTGCTTGCAGGATAAATAACTTAATTTAAATGAAATGCTTTCAACTTTCCTTACAAAAAAAATTACCACTTTATTTTTCACTGCTGCACATAACAAATGAAGAAAATATGTATTATATTGCTACACACATATTATATCTCGAGCAAGTCTTGTTTGTAACTGCTAGGAGCAATTTTCAGGTGCATTTGGTAATATCTTGATTGATTTTCAGTCTTTTCATGGTGATGCCTTAGTTTCAGAACACTTTAAGATTACTGCACATATTAGCGATACGTTGTAGCTTCAGCCACTTTTTCGGCCAAATTTTTTGGGTTTGGTAGACCTGGTCTGGAAAATGTATGATTATAATATTGCTATTTCTGATCACTAGGTGGCTCCATTTATCCAAAAGTTGTCCAAAATCTTATTGTATAGGAAGTTGGATTGATGCTACTTCTGTAGAATTTAAATAGCCAGTGTGCAGTGGAACATACACAATTTAATCGTAAAATATTATTAAATTAATGCTGTAAGTGTAGCTTGTTGATTAACATAGTTTAACTCTTACCCTGTATGCATTAATTTCCAAAGGTATGGTGTATTGCTCTTGTTATGTATAGGGGATTGGCAGGAAACCTGTAGGTATTGGCAACGGAGAAGAGGAGTCTGCAGAGCCAATCCAACAGGGACATACCGGTTCACAGATCATCTCAGGATCTTTCTACAACCTCTACGGAAATCCATCAGCCGTTTACTATTCAAGCCTGTTTGACCCAATTGAACGTATGTTCCTTTGGGTTCAAATGTTCCGGTAAGCCTCCCTATTGTCGGTGGTGGTGTTCCTTCCATTTCAGATGTCACGTGCACACTGATATATTTATGAAGTCACATTTGTATTGAGGACTGTCACTACCTTACAGGAGTCACATACTCACTGAGGACTTTACTTTGTTGGATGTACTTCTCTGTTGTCTTTTTAGGGTTTGTCTATTTGAGGATGTAATGGTCTTCTAAGGTCATTTTATTTGTCATATTAGCGCTACACTTATTGTGTTCTCTAATTTATGCACATATCCTATTGCCCGTGTCAGCTGCTTATTCTTTTGGGAGGCGCAGAATTATTTGTTTTAAAATGCTGCACCTTCATGGATTTGAGGTCTATGTGATAGAAGCCCTTATGCCAAGCTGACAATTGTTTGTAATTGAGCAATTTATATAATTTTAAGATTTCAAACTGCAACATGACCATGAAGAAAAGATTTACCGGTAATAGTGGATGGCTCCAAAAAAATAGCAGCAACAATTATTATTAGGGGTGCACCGAATGGAAATTTTGGTGCCGAAACTGAAGGATGCACTAGGCTGAAAACCCAAACCAATACCGAAAATTACAGGTTTTTAAAAAATATTTATATTTTTAAATAGAATTGTATTTGATTCAACTTTTTAATTATGATCATCAATTTAAATTAATATGAATTTATTGTTGGCTATTATTGGCACCTTTGGTGCTAGAAAGGTCAAGAAAAATGCAGTCTGCAGTCTCTAACCATCTCTTGTATCATGTCCTTAGTCTCTAAACCATCCCTTGTATCATGCCTGCAATCTCTTACTTAAACCTAAACACATTGCTAATAGTATTAGCAAAATTTCCATTTGGTGCAGATCTAGCAGATATGATACAGGAGATGGTCAGAGACTGCAGACATAGTACAGGAGATGGTCAGAGACTGCAGACATGGTACAGGAGACGGTCAGAGACTGCAGACATGGTACAGGAGACGGTCAGAGACTGCAGACATGGTACAGGAGACGGTCAGAGACTGCAGACATGGTACAAGAGATCAATGCAGCCTCACCAGTGTCCATCAGATGCAGCCTGCCTGTGCCCAGCAGCCTCACCAGTGCCGTCATATGCAGCCTCACCAGTGCCTAGCGGCCTAACCAGTAGCCGTCATATGCAGCCTGTTTGTGCCCAGCAGCCTAACCAGTGCCTGTTATATGCAGCCTGCGTGTGACCGGTTCAGAGAAGCGATCTCCGTGTGTCACGGATCTGGATTTGATCTGCCCGGGCCGCAGTAACAATGTCCCGCCTCCTGTGATCACGTCACACTGATTCAATGTCCTGGCATTGGATCAGTGTGCCGTCTATCACAGGAGGTGGGACATTGTTACTACGGCCCGGACAATTCCCCTCTGAGAAGTTGTCCTGACACCAGAGATAAAATGGTGACGGAGGAGAGCTCAGCACACAGCTTGTTTATTCACAATACAGCTCTGCATTGTTCCTTCATTCCTATGCTGTGTGTGGAGGGGGGTGTGTGCCTTTCCGCCAATCATCTCTCACACAATGTACAACAGCTCTAACTTCAGCTCCCTGTCCCCTCCTCTGTGTTATTGACAGATAAATAAGAATTTTATCTAAATTCAGCACTTTGAAGGGATGTAGAGAAGGGATTGCTGCTGATAAACAAAAAAAAAAGCCTTTGTAAGAGGATTTATTTAATCTTTTTGTGTATCATTTGCAGCTATTCACTTCACTGGGTATTTGAGAGGCTTTACAACCGCTTTAATGGTACCCCGAACAGGGGTAGCAGTCCTACGTTAAATTGTGCAAAACACAGAATGCAAAATTTACTTTGCTCGGTGCCAAAAAAATGTACAAGCTTTATTTTGTTGTTGTACATCAGGCAGCCCATTCAAGTGAACGGTTGCTCTATGCTGTTGCTGGACAAACTCGCCAACAAAAAAAAAAAATGCGACCCATTCTGTTGCACACATTGGAATGCTGCCTAAATAATTATTGATAATTCTTTGAAATAGCAAAACCTGCTTGCAGGATAAATAACTTAATTTAAATGAAATGCTTTCAACTTTCCTTACAAAAAAAATTACCACTTTATTTTTCACTGCTGCACATAACAAATGAAGAAAATATGTATTATATTGCTACACACATATTATATCTCGAGCAGGTCTTGTTTGTAACTGCTAGGAGCAATTTTCAGGTGCATTTGGTAATATCTTGATTGATTTTCAGTCTTTTCATGGTGATGCCTTAGTTTCAGAACACTTTAAGATTACTGCACATATTAGCGATACGTTGTAGCTTCAGCCACTTTTTCGGCCAAATTTTTTGGGTTTGGTAGACCTGGTCTGGAAAATGTATGATTATAATATTGCTATTTCTGATCACTAGGTGGCTCCATTTATCCAAAAGTTGTCCAAAATCTTATTGTATAGGAAGTTGGATTGATGCTACTTCTGTAGAATTTAAATAGCCAGTGTGCAGTGGAACATACACAATTTAATCGTAAAATATTATTAAATTAATGCTGTAAGTGTAGCTTGTTGATTAACATAGTTTAACTCTTACCCTGTATGCATTAATTTCCAAAGGTATGGTGTATTGCTCTTGTTATGTATAGGGGATTGGCAGGAAACCTGTAGGTATTGGCAACGGAGAAGAGGAGTCTGCAGAGCCAATCCAACAGGGACATACCGGTTCACAGATCATCTCAGGATCTTTCTACAACCTCTACGGAAATCCATCAGCCGTTTACTATTCAAGCCTGTTTGACCCAATTGAACGTATGTTCCTTTGGGTTCAAATGTTCCGGTAAGCCTCCCTATTGTCGGTGGTGGTGTTCCTTCCATTTCAGATGTCACGTGCACACTGATATATTTATGAAGTCACATTTGTATTGAGGACTGTCACTACCTTACAGGAGTCACATACTCACTGAGGACTTTACTTTGTTGGATGTACTTCTCTGTTGTCTTTTTAGGGTTTGTCTATTTGAGGATGTAATGGTCTTCTAAGGTCATTTTATTTGTCATATTAGCGCTACACTTATTGTGTTCTCTAATTTATGCACATATCCTATTGCCCGTGTCAGCTGCTTATTCTTTTGGGAGGCGCAGAATTATTTGTTTTAAAATGCTGCACCTTCATGGATTTGAGGTCTATGTGATAGAAGCCCTTATGCCAAGCTGACAATTGTTTGTAATTGAGCAATTTATATAATTTTAAGATTTCAAACTGCAACATGACCATGAAGAAAAGATTTACCGGTAATAGTGGATGGCTCCAAAAAAATAGCAGCAACAATTATTATTAGGGGTGCACCGAATGGAAATTTTGGTGCCGAAACTGAAGGATGCACTAGGCTGAAAACCCAAACCAATACCGAAAATTACAGGTTTTTAAAAAATATTTATATTTTTAAATAGAATTGTATTTGATTCAACTTTTTAATTATGATCATCAATTTAAATTAATATGAATTTATTGTTGGCTATTATTGGCACCTTTGGTGCTAGAAAGGTCAAGAAAAATGCAGTCTGCAGTCTCTAACCATCTCTTGTATCATGTCCTTAGTCTCTAAACCATCCCTTGTATCATGCCTGCAATCTCTTACTTAAACCTAAACACATTGCTAATAGTATTAGCAAAATTTCCATTTGGTGCAGATCTAGCAGATATGATACAGGAGATGGTCAGAGACTGCAGACATAGTACAGGAGATGGTCAGAGACTGCAGACATGGTACAGGAGACGGTCAGAGACTGCAGACATGGTACAGGAGACGGTCAGAGACTGCAGACATGGTACAGGAGACGGTCAGAGACTGCAGACATGGTACAAGAGATCAATGCAGCCTCACCAGTGTCCATCAGATGCAGCCTGCCTGTGCCCAGCAGCCTCACCAGTGCCGTCATATGCAGCCTCACCAGTGCCTAGCGGCCTAACCAGTAGCCGTCATATGCAGCCTGTTTGTGCCCAGCAGCCTAACCAGTGCCTGTTATATGCAGCCTGCGTGTGACCGGTTCAGAGAAGCGATCTCCGTGTGTCACGGATCTGGATTTGATCTGCCCGGGCCGCAGTAACAATGTCCCGCCTCCTGTGATCACGTCACACTGATTCAATGTCCTGGCATTGGATCAGTGTGCCGTCTATCACAGGAGGTGGGACATTGTTACTACGGCCCGGACAATTCAGTTCTGTGACACCCCCCCATCATGGGAAGGTTTCCCCTCTATTATGTTTCTGGGGACAATCTAAAATTAGTGTTTTTCTTTTACCTTCAATGATAATGGTAAACAGCGCAAATAAAGAAGGCAAATCTCCTTAACAGAGGCACAGACAGCAAAAAAACTGACAGGCATTCTAATCTTTCTCCACTCTTACCAAAACTAAAACAAAAGTTTTGCCTTTAGTTATACTTTAAGTTAATGCTTAGATTTTCAGCCCTGCACTCATTTAAAAATAGTTAATATAGTTCATGTAATTAGCACCCAGCATTGCATACTTATATGCCAAAATGATTATAACCAGACAGCTAACTTAGTGTACCAGCAATTATGTACCAGCAACCAAACTGATATGAGGCATGGAGGAGCTCAGCTTTGATGAAAGATTAGAGGAACTGAACTTATTTACTCTTGAGGAGAGGAGATTAAGGGGGGATATGATCACCATGTATAAATATAAGGGGTCCATATAGTGAACTTGGTGTTGAGTTATTCACTTTACGGTCAACACTGATGACAAGGGGGCACTCTTTATGTCTAGAGTAAAAGAGATTTCATCTCCAAATAGGGAAAGGTTTCTTCACAGTAAGAGCTGTGAAAATGTGGAATAGACTCCCTCCAGAGGTGGTTCTGGCCAGCTCAGTAGATTGCTTTAAGAAAGGCCTGGATTATTTCCTAAATGTATATAATATAACTGGGTACTAACATTTATAGGTAAATTTGATCCAGGGAAAATCCGATTGCCTCTCTGGGATCAGTAAGGAATTTTTTCCCCTGCTGTAGCAAATCGGATCCTGCTTTTCTGGGGGTTTTTTCGCCTTCTTCTGGATCAACTGTGAGTGTAGGATTGGGTACATAGGACTGTATAATATTTTTGATTTTATTTATTTTTATGGTTGAACTAAATGGACTTGTGTCCTTTTTCAACCTGACCAACTATGTAACTATGTTTCGAGCCTTTAGGGCACTTTCACACTGGGGCGGGGGGCATTGGCGGTAAAGTGGTGCTTTTTGCCTGCTAGCGGGTCGCTTTTAACCCCCGCTAGTGGCCAATGAGAGGGTTAATAGTGCCCACAAAGCGCCGCTGCCGAAGCGCTTTGCAGGCTCTTTGGCGGCGCTGCTTCTAAAGCGCCCCAAAGATGCTGCTTGCAGGACTTTTTTTTAATGTCCCGCAAGTGCACAGCTCTGTGTCAGGAAAGGCGCTTTACATGCGCTACTTTTAGCGCTAAAACACCTGTAAAGCGACTCAGTGTGAAAGTAGCCTTAAAGTTAAAAAAATTAATTTAAAAAAATTGGTGCTCCAATTGCAGGCACTGAATACCATGCATTATTCCTGGTACAATGTCCTACCTGACATCTTCCTGTTGGATTTTGGTCTGGGTTTCAAGTTTGTGTGTTAGGATTTGTTTCTGATAAAGTGCATCATTCAGTTTCTCTTCAAGTTCTTCAATCTACACAAATTCAATGCAAACGTAAGTTTAATGAAGTCACAGATTTTATAAAAAAACTTGCAATATGTGGAATGAAACTAAAATCAGAATAAGAGACATAACAAGAGCAATACACCATACCTTTGGAAATTAATGCATACAGGGTAAGAGTTAAACTATGTTAATCAACAAGCTACACTTACAGCATTAATTTAATAATATTTTACGATTAAATTGTGTATGTTCCACTGCACACTGGCTATTTAAATTCTACAGAAGTAGCATCAATCCAACTTCCTATACAATAAGATTTTGGACAACTTTTGGATAAATGGAGCCACCTAGTGATCAGAAATAGCAATATTATAATCATACATTTTCCAGACCAGGTCTACCAAACCCAAAAAATTTGGCCGAAAAAGTGGCTGAAGCTACAACGTATCGCTAATATGTGCAGTAATCTTAAAGTGTTCTGAAACTAAGGCATCACCATGAAAAGACTGAAAATCAATCAAGATATTACCAAATGCACCTGAAAATTGCTCCTAGCAGTTACAAACAAGACCTGCTCGAGATATAATATGTGTGTAGCAATATAATACATATTTTCTTCATTTGTTATGTGCAGCAGTGAAAAATAAAGTGGTAATTTTTTTTGTAAGGAAAGTTGAAAGCATTTCATTTAAATTAAGTTATTTATCCTGCAAGCAGGTTTTGCTATTTCAAAGAATTATCAATAATTATTTAGGCAGCATTCCAATGTGTGCAACAGAATGGGTCGCATTTTTTTTTTTTGTTGGCGAGTTTGTCCAGCAACAGCATAGAGCAACCGTTCACTTGAATGGGCTGCCTGATGTACAACAACAAAATAAAGCTTGTACATTTTTTTGGCACCGAGCAAAGTAAATTTTGCATTCTGTGTTTTGCACAATTTAACGTAGGACTGCTACCCCTGTTCGGGGTACCATTAAAGCGGTTGTAAAGCCTCTCAAATACCCAGTGAAGTGAATAGCTGCAAATGATACACAAAAAGATGAAATAAATCCTCTTACAAAGGCTTTTTTTTTTGTTTATCAGCAGCAATCCCTTCTCTACATCCCTTCAAAGTGCTGAATTTAGATAAAATTCTTATTTATCTGTCAATAACACAGAGGAGGGGACAGGGAGCTGAAGTTAGAGCTGTTGTACATTGTGTGAGAGATGATTGGCGGAAAGGCACACACCCCCCTCCACACACAGCATAGGAATGAAGGAACAATGCAGAGCTGTATTGTGAATAAACAAGCTGTGTGCTGAGCTCTCCTCCGTCACCATTTTATCTCTGGTGTCAGGACAACTTCTCAGAGGGGACACATGCTGATAACAGTGGAATGAAGCACCAGAGAGAAATGACACTTAGAGCTCTGGAGATAGACAAGTAAACACGACAGATATATGTGCTTTGTTCAACAACTTTAGGAAATAATGCCACCACAAACTTGATGAGCATTTTGCCATCTTCTTCAGTTTTTTTCCCAAAAGCACTGTCAGAAACGTGCATTTCTGTCTGTGTTCTGGGAACGCTTAGGTGTGATTGCAGCCACTGGTGTAGCAGACACGGGCACAGCCTGCTTAACTCTATGGGCGGTCGGATGTAAACGGACCACCTGTCTGTTTACTTCCAATTGTCATCCGATCCGCCCAAAGGATGGGGAACAGATCCCCACATCTGTCTCTTTTTAGTGGATAGGATCAGATGTCGGCGGGTGTAAATAGACACATGTCAATTCACATCTGCCACACCATAGAGGGCAATGGATGGTCCCATCAGGTCCGTCTAGAAAACGAACAGGTGGGCTTCATTGGTCTGCCCATGTGAAAAGAGCCTTAGCCTTAAAAAAACAAAACAAACAACAAATCACATTGGAGATGTCGGTTCTAATTTCCTTAGCATAACAATAGCATATTACATCACTTTGACTATTATTATATAAATACATGTAACAAAGAAGAAGGGTGGGGTCTCTGGAAACCTATTGATATCCCCCTGATTTACACAAATACATCTCACTTCCCAAACCGAGAAACTCACTTTAGTCAAGTATTCCCCTTTCAGGTTGTCAATCATGAGGTTTTTCTGGGAGAGTTCTATCTTCACTAGCTGGAGATTATGAAGGAGCTCTTTCCTTTCAATCAGATGTCTGGTGACTTTCGAGGACCCATTGCGCTCTTCTGAAGAAGAGATTTCATCTGTGGGGACAGTTGTTTCCAGACTTATATCTTCAGACTCCAGGGAGCTGGAAATATTCATTTTTTTACCTGCTTTTCTTGACATGTTCTCACTTTATACAGGCCAAGTGGTAATATACACTGCAAAAAAAATAAATAAATATGTAAAATAAACTATTCAAGAGGAAGTAACTAATTTACAGCTTTCATTTTCAAAGCCTAAAGGAGTTGTAAAGGCAGAAGTTTTTTGTTTTTTTTTATCTTAAGGCATTCTACGCCTTAAGATAAAAAAAAAAACCTTCTGTATGTAGCAGCCACCCCAACAACCCCTAATTACTTACCCGAGCCCCATTTCTCTCCAGCGATGTCCACGAGTGTCTTAGGTGTCCAGGACTCTATTCCTGATTGGCTGAGACACAGCAGCGGCGCTATTGGCTCCCGCGGCTGTCAAAGTCAGTTAGCCAATCAGGGGAGAGAGGGGGTGGGGCCGGGCACAGGGAGCTGTGACTCGGCTCGGGTGCCCCCATAGCAAGCTGCTGGCTGTGGGGGCACTCGACGGGAGGGAGGGGCCAGGGACCTGAGAAGAGGAGGACCTGGGCAGCTCTGTGCAAAAACCACTGCAACAGAGCAGGTAAGTAGAACGTTTTTTTTTCTTTCGTTTTTTAAAACAAGACTTTACATTCACTTTAAGGCTCAGTTCACACTGCTGCGACTTGGGATTCGACTTGTGAGACCCCAAGTCGCATGACATGTGAAATCCTACATTAGTCAATGAGAACTGTCTTAATTAGCACTAATGAAGTCGCTCCGACTTTAGAAAGCGTTTCTGTACTACTTCAAGGCGACTTCTATCTGACTTGTGCCCAAAGACTTTAATTGAAGTCGCCTCCAAGTCGGATCCTCATCTATATTAATGTGATTAGGATCCAACATTACAGGAAGATTACCCAAGCATTCCATTAAAGTTGATTTGAAGTCACATCACGTAGTACTGAAGTCACTAGGAAACTGCCTGGCAAAGTCACAACGCAAGTAGTGAGACTTTCAGGTCACGGCAGTGTGAACTGAGCCTTATGCCGCGTACACACGAGCAGACTTTACGGCACACTTTGCCCGGCGGACTTTTCGACGGACTTTCTGAATGAACGGACTTGCCTACACACAATCGACCAAAGTCCGTCGAATTCGTACGTGATGACGTACGACCGGACTAAAATAAGGAAGTTCATAGCCAGTAGCCAATAGCTGCCCTAGCGTGGCTTTTTGTCCGTCGAACTAGCATACAGACGAGCGGACTTTTTGACCGGACTCGAGTCTGTCAGATAGATTTGAATCATGTTTCAAATCTAAGTCCGTCCAACTTTTGAGAAAACAAAGTCCGCTGGAGCCCACACACATCGAATTGTCCGACCAAATCCCGTCCGCCGGGCAAAGTCTGCCGTAAAGTCCACTCGTGTGTATGCGGCATTACTGTTGAAGTTAGAAGCTCATTGGTTACTATGCACAGCTGTTCCAGATTTTCTCTGCTCCAGTTTCAGTAAATCCTACCCCCACCTTTATATTTTCTGAAAGCAGAGACCCCAGAGGATAAAATGGGGGTAATTCCAATTTTTTTATGTCACATGATATTATTGCAAGGGTTTATCAAACCAATATTATCAGTAAAAATACACTAAAGCTAATTTTAGTACACACAAATGCAATATATTAACTTTATTAATAAAATATAAAAGTTGAGGTTGCGCTGAGTAAGGACCAGTTCACATAGGAACCAAAAGCTGCCGGAGCACTTTACTAGAGCAACAAACACGATTTTTTTTTTTTTACAATCTTTATTTGAAGCGTACAAAAGTACACTCTATTCATGTAAGGCATGCACGTTGTGCTGCTGAACAATGTCATGCGATTCTTTACAGTGCGCTGCGATAAAATACAGCATGCCTGCATCTTATGCCCTGTACACACGATAGGATTTTCCGATGGAAAATGTGTGATAGGACCTTGTTGTCGGAAATTCCGACCGTGTGTAGGCTCCATCACACATTTTCCATAGGAATTTCCGACGCACAAAGTTTTAGAGCTTGCTATAAAATTTTCCGACAACAAAATCCGTTGTCGGAAATTCCGATCGTGTGTAAACAAATCCGAGACGAAAGCTATTGGCTACTGCCCCGTTTATAGTCCCGACGTACGTGTTTTACGTCACTGCGTTCAGAATGATCGGATTTTCCGACAACTTTGTGTGACCGTGTGTATGCAAGACAAGTTTGAGCCAACATCCGTCGGAAATAATCCATGGATTTTGTTGTCGGAATGTCCGATCGATGTCCGATCGTGTGTACGGGGCATTAGAGCAGCTCCGGGATGCATTACAGTGGAAATGAGACACACAAGAGTACACTGGAATATTCCTTTTGCTTTCTCTATAGCTTGAAAAACAATAAAATACTTGTTAAAAAAGAATAAATGAGCTCTCCCACTTTTTTCAAATGTACCGCGTGCATTATTTTCTATGCGTTCCTGCACCGTTGTTACTGCAGGGATCGTATAGAAACGTGGACCATGTTCCTGTGCAATTCCAGTGAACCAGCCCTCTCAAGAGGCGCAGCGGTTGAACTATGTGAACACTTTCTGGGTCATTATACACGTAATAAAAATAGCTTACATTTGTAGAAAAAAATTAATAAATAAAATTTGCAACAAATTTTCCCCGACCTAAATGTTTTGAAACTCTCCCTTCACATCAGTCTGGATATCCAATATTAGATCCTTTTACAGTAGGCAGCTTGAGCTACAACTATTAAGTCATTATTATCATTGTGTGTTTCCAATGGGTTAATCGTTCTACAAACTTGGGGGTGGAGATGGCCAGTAGCTAATCAGACCTATCCATGGGTCCTTCAAGCAGAACTAAACCCATCAATTTAACTGTTTCACTCTAGGCAGTCTTATAGACTCTGTGATCACAGAGCAGGACGCGCAGACAGCAATTGCTCAGGAGGACTTTCGGCTATAGCGCGGGAGGCAAGTAGTTAAAGTGGAACTAAACCCAAACAATTTAACGGTTTACCAAAACGGCACATTCAAGGCATGCCGGGACTGCCAACTGTCACATTTGCTTTTAATCTCAACCAACTGTCAAACCATAAAATGGCTGGTGCCATAACTGATCACATGTGCAGCACCATGGCAACTTCAGATCAACAGAGACAAAGATGGCAGCCTCCGGGCTGTAAAGAAGAGGAGGGTTTAGTTCCACATTAAAGCTGAACTCACTTAACCACCTCAATACTGGGCACTTTCGCCCCCTTCCTTCCCAGACCAATTTTCAGCGCTCTCACATTTTCAATGACAATTGTGCGGTCATGCTATGCTGTACCCAAATTAAATTTTTATCATTTTGTTCACACAAATAGAGCTTTCTTTTGGTGGTATTTATTCACGACTCCGTTTTTTATTTTTTGCGATATAAGCGAGAAAAAAAAGAGCAGAAATTTGGAAAAAAAAAAACAATGTTTTCTTCTTTCTATTTTAAAACAAATCCAATAAAATCAAATTTTGTCATAAATTTAAGCCAAAATGCATTCTGCTACATGTTTTTGGTAAAAAAAAATCCCGTTAAGTGTATAATAATTGGTTCGTGTGCGCAAATGATCATGTACAGATGTGCGCAGGTGACATATGTGTGCAGATAATCATTGGGACATGTGATTTTACTGGGACATATGGGGGGAACATGTGTTTTTACTATGTTGGGACATGTGTTTTGGGGACATTGTGTGTTTACTTAGTGTTTTTTTTTTGTGTTTTTACATGTGTGGAGTCACTAGACTGGTGATCAGTGAGTAAAAAGCTGTAAAAAACAGCTCATACTCACTGATCACCAGCCGGCTGCAGTGATCCGCTCTCCTCTCCTCACTGACAACTTCCGTGTGAGGAGAGGAGAGCCGATTGCCTAGCAACCGGCTCTGTGTTTACATCACATGACGGCTGTGATTTGACACGGCCATCATGCGATCAGGAGGGCCAATCGCAGAGCCCTCCTGCCGATCAGAGATGCGCCGTGTCCGGGTGACACGACCGCATCGGGATCGCGCCGCTGCGTGGGCACGTGCGCACGCGTTCCCGCTCCTTCTGAAGGACGTTCCTGAACGTCCACTCAGAAGGAGAGATAGCCCACCCAGCCGTTTATGTGCAGTGGCCGAGTGGGAAGTGGTTAAGATATAAAACACACTGTACTATTCAACCACCTCAATATCAGACACTTTCATCCCCTTCCAGCCCAAAAACAAGTCATACTTATTTGCGCTGTGTAATGGTTATGCACAGAGCAGCCCCAATCTTCCTCTTGGGTTCTCTACTGGTGTTCTGGGTCGCTTCCCTTGACAAGCGTCTTGCTATGGGGACACTAGCGGCTCTCCAAGGCGGCTCTCCGTGTCCATAAGACTCCTGCTCTCTAGCTCCCTTGTTACCTCCTCCCATGTTCGCCTTCAGGACTTCTCCAGAGCCTCTCCCATCCTCTGGAATTCCCTGCCCCAGTATGTCCGATCACCCCCTACCCTGTCCACCTTTAGGAGATCCCTGAAAACCACATAACTGTCCCTGAGCCACCCCCATCAAATCATTCTTTGCAGCTATTACCTTTTGTAAGCTCTACGAGCAGGGCCCTCCTGTACCTTTTGTATTGAACTGTACTGTAATTGTGTTGTCCCCCTTATACATTGTAAAGCGCTGAGTAAACTGTTGGCGCTATATAAATCTCGTATCTCGTATAATAAGACACACAGGGCAAGAGACACCATCAGCACACCACGCATCTCCAAAATTGGGTCCAAAGCTTTACTAAGCGATCACATTGTTACAGCAAACAGCAACGTTTCCTTGCCGCGCAGGACCCATTCATCAGGTATGTGATGCTTGATGAAGGGGTCCTGCACGGCTCCCAAATGTTGCTGTTTGCTGTAAAGATGTGATCACTGATCAACAGCCCTGCCAGTCTAAAAGTTGGGCCTCATGTACACTGCTGCTGGTAAACAAACGTTTAGGAGCAGTTGGGCATTTTTTTTTTTTTTTTTTTTTTTTACACTTAAGGCTTTATGTACACGGGATGTTTTTACAACCTCTCCTGAACGATATAACTTGACAGATGGTAACCCACGTTTAAAGCGTCTGTTCTGCTGCGTTTAACGGCATTTTGCTTTTAAGAAGCGTTTAAAAAAAAAAATTATTTTCTTTTCAAAATAGCCAAAAATGAAAAACGTCTGTAAAAGAAACGCAGCTAAACGCAAGTTACCGTGTTTAGAAGCATTTGGAGCTTCAAATGCCTCCGAGCTCAGCTTCTGAACCCATTTTTTTAAGTTCCAAAAAAGCCTCTAAACTCAACTGCCTAGAAACGACTATAAACGACCCTGTGTACATGTACTGATAAGATAACATAAAGGAGAGTTCAGGAGCAGTTGGAAAAAATGCCCAACTGCTCCTAAACATCCGTTTACCAGCAACAGTGTACATGAGGACTTATGCCCCGTACATACGGTCGGACATTGATCGGACATTCCGACAACAAAATCCTAGGATTTTTTCCGACGGATGTTGGCTCAAACTTGTCTTGCATACACACGGTCACACAAAGTTGTCGGAAAATCCGATCGTTCTGAAAGCGGTGACGTAAAACACGTACGTTGGGACTATAAACGGGGCAGTGGCCAATAGCTTTCATCTCTTTATTTATTCTGAGCATGCGTGGCACTTTGTCCGTCGGATTTGTATACACATGATCGGAATTTCCGAGATCGGATTTTGTTGTCGGAAAATTTTATATCCTGCTCTCAAACTTTGTGTGTCAGAAAATCCGATGGAAAATGTCCGATGGAGCCCACACACGGTCGGAATTTCCGACAACACGCTCCGATCAGACATTTTCCATCGGAAAATCCGACCGTGTGTACGGGGCATTAGACTAGCAGATTTAGATGTATTAACAAATTGAAGTCAAGCTCACGCTTTATAAGCAGCTACAATAACAGTGTTTTCATTTTGGGATAAAGGTTTTACATAAATAAAAGCTGACCATTGTAAGCACCCCTGTTAGTGGTAAATGCTTTATCTCAGCCCTCTTAAACTATTACTAAACCCAGGACCCTGCATTCACTATATCTGGCCTCCCACAGTACACAGAACATGGGAATGCAATTATTTTAGTAAATATATACTGCTAAATAATAGAGATGTAAAATTTCCGGAAATTTTGAAGCTCGGAAAAAAAACAGTTTTTTTTCAGTTTTTTGGGGGAAAACAATGACATTTTCAGAAAATTGAAAAAAAATGCTACATTAGCACTTTTTTGTCTTTTTAAGATTGAAAATCATTCTGTTACTTTAGGAACATAAAATATGACTATGGACAATTTGACTTGGCATAAAATTATCACAACTAGCATATTAAAAATATAGTGTAGCCAAACAATTATCACAAACAGAATTTACTTATTTATAACATTTATTTGCAACAAAGGGAGCAACAATCTCCTGAACTGCTTACTAGTTTATGTGGAACAGCCAAAAAGCCTCCACAAAACAATTCTCAAAACCAAAAGTAACAATTTTTCATATTTCCTCTCCACAGTATTAAATAAAAATAAAAACCCCATTCTCATAAAAAGAATTGAAGATGGGGAAGTGTTAAGAAGAGAGTGGGACTAAGTTTCAATGGACATTTATTCAGAATCATTTTCTGAGCTGAAATTGTCAGTATCCGTCTTTGCTTCTGCAGCTACTCTTTTTTGTCCGTCATCACAATTAGGAACTTCTAAAAACGTAAGGCTTGACCAAACCGGTTCTTGTTACAATAGCAGCACAGCACCTCCTAAAGGGAGAAATGCATACTGTTCTTGCATTGGAGGGTTCAGTTTGTTACCTAGGACTTGCTTGTCCTCACTCAGTGCACAGAAATTAGAATAATCTGATATCATACTTTTTTTTTTTTAGAAATGATTTGGAAAATATTTGAACACCCTTTCTTAAAATATTTTATTCATCATGTTAAAATAAAATATTCCAAATGTATTTATTTTTTTTTAATTTTTCCAATTAAAATTTTGCCTTCAGAAAAAAAAGTTTTTTTTTCTGAATTTTTCCATTTTTTTTTTCCGGGCCTTCACATCTCTACTAAATACCTTCTCATCAGCAGTATATAGCAGTCTTGTGACTTCTATCAGTACCTGGTTAAAGCTTGTAGGAGGTGTTTTCATACTGCACTGGCTGTCCTATCAGGATCCAGAACCCCTGACCCTTTGTCTGGACAGTGCACATTGGCCCTGTGCTAATCACATACACTCTCCCAAGAAAAAACAATTCTCTAGCAATACACACCAAACTGAGCATGTGCAGACTGACAACTAACTCTGTCTTATCCAAACATGTTTTGGAGATAATGCAAGAATGGGAGGATCTGTGCATACAGGATCAAACACAATGCAGAGGATTAATCCCTTAGGTTCCACAGCGAGTATAACAAGCATGCATTACTGCGTATAGACTGATTTTACTGTTGTGAGTTTAGTAACACTTAAAGCAGAGTTCCACCCAAAAGTGGAACTTCCGCTCATCGGATTCCTCCCCCCCTCTGGTGTCACATTTGGCACCTTTCAGGGGGGAGGGGGGTGCAGATACCTGTCTAAGACAGGTATCTGCACCCACTTCCGGGAATAGACTCCCATGGGAATCACGCCCCCTCCCGCACTCCCCCGCTGTCTCCTGGGAAAGACAGGTCCCAGGAGATAGCGGGGACCATTGGGAAAGCGCAGCGCGACTCGTGCATGCGCAGTAGGGAATAGGGAAGTGAAGCCGCAACGCTTCACTTCCTGATTCCCTCACTGAGAATGGCGGCGGCAGCACCCGAGGATCGAGGGACGGTTCGGTCTCTGGTGCCGACATCGCTGGACCCCGGGACAGGTGAGTGACCTTATTTTAAAAGTCAGCAGCTGCTGTATTTGCAGCTGCTGACATCTAAAAAAAATTTTTTCGCAGGACTCCCGCTTTAACTTGAACTAATTAATGGATACATTTGCTCTGTTGAAAAACAAAAGACTTACTGGCCAGATCACCAGTTTATAATAAGGCTTAATGTACACGGGGCATTTTTTACAACCTCTCCTCAACGACTGAACTTGACAGATAGTAACCGACATTTAAAAACGTCCGTTTTGCCGCATTTACATGTCACATTTAGCTGCGTTTGCGATTAGAAGTGGGGTTTTTTTTTTCAAATAGTCAGAAATTTAAAACGACTGTAAACGAAATGCGGCTAAATACAAGTTACCGCTGCTACTGGAATTTGCCGTTTCAAATGCCTCTGAACATCCGTCCTCAAAGCATTTTTTTTGCTTTCCAAGAAATGCTTCTAAACGACCCTGTGTACGTTTACTGATAAGATAACATAGAGGAGAATTCAGGGGCAGCTGAAAAAAATGCCCAACTGTTCCTAAATGTCCAATTTTGAGCAGCAGTGTACATGAAGCAAGCCTAAAGAAAACGAATACAGCCATCCTATCTAAGAATTGGAAAGCTGAAATATAATAAATGTTTGCGTTTGGCTTTAATACCACTTTAGGCCTCTCCCACACTTGTGTGAATTGGGACTGCAAAGTCGCATGACATGTCGTACCTCATGATTTCCAATGAGTAACGTTCATATCTGTACGACCTCAGCGTAGTCCCTGCACTCAGGGCTGCCATCGGGGGGGGGGGGGGGCAGCCCATACACATGTAGGGGGCCCTGGTGTCCAGGGGGGCCCGGACACCCATGCTCCAACCAAAAATACCAGAGTTGTTCCTGCTGCAGTAACTAGCAATTGCTGAAGCAAGGTGGCCGCAGAGTGAGCCGATGCACTCCAAGAGATGACTCTTTCCTAGATTGGGCTGCCTCTTTGCTGAATATATGGGGCTCTCTCTTTGCTGGATTGAGATGTCTGTTTGTTGGATTGAGATGTCTCTTTGCTGAATATATGGGGCCATCTCTTTGCTGCATTGGGTTTATTTTCATATATTAAAGCGGCATTCCACCCAAAAACAGAACTTCTGCTTTAAGGGAAGGTGACCCCCTGACATGCCACATTTGGAATGTTATTTTTTTTGGGGGGGGGGGGGGAGCAGATAACCACTTTTTAGATGGTTCCAGCTCCCACTTCCTCCCGGTGCACCGCGGCGCCAGAAGCAAGTTAACCTCTCCCCCCTCCCTCTCGGCAATCATCTGGAACACGTCACAGGTCCCAGATGATTCACAGCGCGGCTCACGCATGCGCAGTGCCTGCCCAGCTGTGAAGCCACAGCCGGGCACCCACAGTGACAATGCTGGCGCTGCAGATAGTTGGGGGAGACGAGCTGGGCTTCGTTCCCCCGCATCGCTGGACCCTGGGTCAGGTAAGTGTTCGATTATCAAAAGTCAGCAGCTGCAGTATTTGTAGCTGCCGCTTTAAGTTGTAAGAATGTTAAAATAAAAATAAAAGTGGGTGCACAGAAGGACTCAGTGCGATGGCCAGTGAGCAAATTTGGTAGAATGGCCAGTAGGTGGGCCCTGGTGAATGTTGGTGGTTAAGCCAAGGGGGGCCCCAGGCTTAAAGCTGCTTTTTGGGGGCCCCAAAATGTCTGACGGATGCCCTGCCTGCACTACTTTGGTCCGACTTTGATGCGACTTGAGGTCCATAGACCTGAAGATTACACAGGCATTGCGTCAAAGTCACGCTACTTTCAGGTCGTACAAGTGTGAAAGAGGCCTTGAAGTGGAATTGAAGTCTTGGATATGGCAGGCTGTCATTGGAGAGGAGACATACAATGTCCCTTCTGCAATAATACGCACCTACCCGCCTGTGCGCAGCGACCTCCGGCATGGAGACTCACCTATGCAGTTCAGCTCACAGCACTGGGCTGATCCCTATGTGCCGGGATGAGTGGCTCCCCGCAATCCCATCCTGGCCAATGAAGATGGCCAAAGACCGGCGCAAGAAGAGGACAACGCGGGACAGGAACCATTGGAGGAAAGGTAAAGATCCCTTTAGTTCTGCTTTAACCATCAACTACTCCGTCCAAAATAGAAAGAAAATGTCCTTAGATATAGTTTTAAAACTGAGGGAAGTTTTCTGAGACTTGTCACAATGGACACTGGTGGTCCTTGGTTGTTCTCGGTCAGGACTACCTGTCACATCCCTCCTCACTCACTTTAAATGGTGACAATGACATTAGCTGTAAATGAATGGAGAAAGTAAAGGAGGACAGTGTGGTGGGTCGGTGACCACAGAAGGTTCCGTCCCCAGCAGTACATACCCGGCTCCTTCTATGCTCTTTGCCGCTGTTAAAACCGCCTACACTACAACTAACAACAAACAACTACTTCTACAGCGCATGCGTCGTTCTCAGCCCAGCCCATCTCCGCCTCTCTCCTCCCCTGCCCGCCCCGTTACACTTTACTCCTCCCCTCTGCTTTCATTCAACCATCATTTGACCAACAGACTTTCGAGCTCTGAAGGAAGGTTCTTCCTTAGATGTTTATATCCTTAGCGTCACAAAAGGATAAACGATTACTTTGATTGGCTGTTTTAATCACATGACAAGCCAAGTCTTCCGGGTTTGCGGATCACACCTCGATTTGATACTAACCTTTCTTTGATTGGTGAATTTGACGGAGTTTCCGCTCACTACACGTGGGTGCTGCGCATGTGCAGGTTGGCCTGTCGGGAGGAAAACGTGAAGCAAACATTAGAGGGCTTCAGTGGAGGTATTGTGATTATCTTGTAATGTTTCCTGGGTTATAGAATGGGCTTGATTATTGTGTTGAGCGGTGCGGAGCTTGCTGTCAGCTCTATCTGATATACATCACTGATATATATATATATATATGTATGTGTGAATGTGATCACATTATTGTACTATAGTCCACATGCTGTGTTATACAAGGACTGGAACCAATGTAACCAGCTGTGTTAGGGCTCATTCACACAGGCATAGGTGCATATTTTGCATGAAACCTAGGTCCTTGCTGGTAGAGCTAGCAGAACATCCTGTGTAAAGTATGTGTCTAAAGTACTCACGTTTAAAAACATACAATTCTTCTTTCATTCCAATAAATGACTACACATGTACGTGTTAATGCATGTAGACCAGGGGTGGTCAACTATCATGATATAAAGGGCTTCAAGTGTGACCCTCGACATTGCAAAAGGGATGCACATAAAATTCTGTGAATGTTCATTATCAGAGAGAGCAGACACGTAACAGAGTACAGTCAAAGACTATGGGCATGATGCAGGAGATGGTCAGAGACTGCAGACATGATACAGGAGATGGTCAGAGACTGCAGACATGATACAGGAGATGGTCAGAGACTGCAGACATGATACAGGAGATGGTCAGAGACTGCAGACATGATACAGGAGATGGTCAGAGACTGCAGACCTACTACCGCAGATGGTCAGAAACTGTGCGGACATGACACAAGAGTTGGCCAGAGACTGTGCGGACATGACACAAGAGTTGGCCAGAGACTGTGCGGACATGACACAAGAGATGGCCAGAGACTGTGCGGACAAGACACAAGAGATGGCCAGAGACTGTGCGGACATGACACAAGAGTTGGCCAGAGACTGTGCGGACATGACACAAGAGTTGGCCAGAGACTGTGCGGACATGACACAAGAGATGGCCAGAGACTGCGCAGACATGACACAAGAGTTGGCCAGAGACTGCGCGGGCATGGCACAAGAGTTGGCCAGAGACTGCGCGGGCATGGCACAAGAGTTGGCCAGAGACTGCGCGGGCATGGCACAAGAGTTGGCCAGAGACTGCGCGGGCATGGCACAAGAGTTGGCCAGAGACTGCGCGGGCATGGCACAAGAGTTGGCCAGAGACTGCGCGGGCATGGCACAAGAGTTGGCCAGAGACTGCGCGGGCATGGCACAAGAGTTGGCCAGAGACTGCGCGGGCATGGCACAAGAGTTGGCCAGAGACTGCGCGGGCATGGCACAAGACAAAGAGCAGACAGTCTCCCTAATGTCGTGCCACCTTTTTGAAAATTGTTATGCATGAAATGGTACGCATGGCATGGTATGCCTTTTTGTTTCGTCATGCTTCATACGACGACTTTTTTTTTAAAGAGCTTTCCTTTTTTAACAGTAAATTACTCTAATGCCGTATGGCACAAGGGCAAGATGAAGAGCTCTATTTACCAACTCATATTATCTCTTTTTGACCTCTTGTATTTAGAGTAACTAGAGTAAGACATTTTTCATACCTCATATTCCTTGTTACAACTTTTTTTTATCTCAAATGACCAACAGTTCCTGTGGTTTGTTGTGGACCAGCAGCATTTAAGTTTGTGGCTCTTCCCTTTGGTCTGTCCACAGCCCCCCCCAGGGTCTTCACCCAAAGTAGCTTTCCTGGTCCTGCACACTCAAGGAATGTACATTATTTTATAGTAGGATGATCTTCGTTTGAAGGAGCACTCTGCCCAGTCCCTGGTGGCCGGTGTGTGTCAGACAATGCAGGCACTAGACCTTCGGTTGCTTTCTCAACCTACAGAAGTCTGCTCGCTGCTTGAAGTATTTGGGTCACGGCGATTTTCTGCGAACCATCATCCTAAGAACATATCCACATCAAAGAGACTTT
This sequence comes from Lithobates septentrionalis, assembly GCA_037952835.1. Classification (NCBI taxonomy): domain Eukaryota; kingdom Metazoa; phylum Chordata; class Amphibia; order Anura; family Ranidae; genus Lithobates; species Lithobates septentrionalis. The sequence continues at coordinate 781,500 of JBBDGP010001094.1, read as the reverse complement.
ACAAAGACACTTGTAAAAGTGTGACAGGACTGCTCCTCCAATAAACTGATCCATATCTAAGTAGGTTTTTAACACCCAAAGCCATTCATGTGGGTCAAGTTTATAATATCTGTATCTCTTTGCAAGGATAAAATGCTTGTTTCTTACTAATCACCATATTGATTGGCCAACATGGCTTAAAAGCTTTCAAATTCACACTTTGCCATTTGGAATTGTGGGCGTAATTGCCATAATTCTGCCCACGATCCCAAAGTGTGCAGCAATCGGTGCAAAATGCGCAGTATGCGTTTGGGTGACATTCATTCTAAATAATACTTAAAATATTGTGCGATTTTGGTGCATGACAGAATTGCGCTGAAATCTCAATCATAAATCGTGTGAAGCTTGTCATGCAAAAAGGAGAAGGAGCTTATTTTGGGTGACGATCACGCATAGTGCAGCCCTTTGAAGTGAATGGGCTGCCCTATGCGTTACACACGGAATCATTTGAAAATCGTCCTCACACGAGAGTGGGAACACAAGCTCTATGGCTGAAAGATATAACATTTTACATATCTGCCTTTCTTTTTGTGTTTAACTGTGACTTATGTTCTTTCTATAAATATCTTTTGCAGCGAAAGGAGGAATAAAAAGAAAATGTTGAAATCCAAAACCTTTGTGAAGAAGACACGCTCGGGTGGAATTTTAAAAATTGTCAGAGAGCATTACTTGAGGGATGATATTACCTGTGGTTTCCAGGGCTGTACAGAGTGCAAACAGGAGAACCCAGTCCTCCGTCAGGATACCCATATGCAAAGTTCTCTTTGTCAATTTCCCCACTACATTTTGCCTGATACTAATGTGTTGCTTCACCAGGTATGACGTTTGTTTAAATAAAGCAATCATTTTTAACCAATGCAAGGTACCTACTGATGCTTTCACTTGGGAGTTCTGAATTTGCCGCCTGTGAGTGAAATATTGCAGCTCTTATTGCCATCATGTTATTTTTGTTGTCCCAGGGAAAAGTGGGAACAGACTGAGATTTTCACTCATGCTTTTTGGTCCATTATAAGGCAGTTGGTGTTAAATGGTAGCTTCTGTGCTTTTTTATTTATTACTATCTAAGCACAAAAAAATGAAAAAAATTGTTTAAATGTTACTGGTTAGAAAAAAAGAAATAAAACAAAAAAAAATCACCAGGGAAACTACTAATGGAAAGAGAGGGTTAATCAGGGCTGGGGTAAACTAAGGGTTAATAGGAAGAAAAATACCCCCCCCCCCCCCCTCATCTTTCAGGGCAGCACATGAGAGAGAGAGAGGCTCACCCTACCTAAAACAGGAAACCTATCACCTGTCAATAAAGAGCATATTCATCTCCGTTTTTGTGGTTCCTCCAGCTCAACAGGAACATCAAAACTGTTTATTTTCTCTCAGACTTACATGTTTGTCGAAGGGGCATCCCAGTATATGAGCTCCTTTGATTTCAGGGGCATTGGACCTGGAGGGGTTGCATATCTGGGCTTTTCTTGGCTGGCATTAACTTTTGTTAGTATCATACTTGTGGGACCTTCCTTCCCTGTTACCTTCTCAGCTTTCTCAAAGGTCGCTTCCCTGCTTGAGGAGAAGCTGCTATCCCCATGGACACAGAACTTCTAGTGGAGCTATCTTTTACTTAGCTAGTCAGGTTCCAAGTCCTCCACTTTGTTGCGTAAGGAGGAGTGGGGTAGTAGTGGCACCCTCTGCAACTAGCTGAGCCCCCTTATCTCTGCCTTCTGTCCATATCCCCTATTCAGCTAGGGATTTTGCACCTGTGGTGGCAACTCTGCACATGCTCAGTTTTTAGTTAGTTTCTACGCTGAGCATTTCCTCGCTATCATATCGGAGCAGCCTATGCGACTATAGCGTCACACATTTTGGGTGTATACACAATGGTAAATGACAGCCCACTCCCTCCTCCTCCATGTCTACTAACTAGCTAAACACAATGGGGGCGGATTATTACATGTAGATTAATTGTGGCGACACAGGCTGGAGGGGTGTGACATAGCCTGTGACTGGCAAAAATCCGCCCCCACACCATGTTATCGCCAAATAATAATAAAGATTTGATTTTCAAATATAACAATTTAAAACTATTTATTGATATTATTTATTTTTACCTGGTATCCCAAAAGCTTTTTTCTTTTTTTTTTTTTTTTTTTTTTTTTTTTTTTTTAAACGTGACCAGCAGTAGAGTACTAGAAGCTCCCCCTGCTTATGTTTCCCTTCAGACAGACTGGGAAAGATCTGGGTCATGTAACAGCTGTATATCGATAAGGAAAAGGGTACTTAGATGTTTTTTTTAAATAAAATAATTGCAGTGCCATCGTCCACAAACAGAAATAGAAGGGCCAATGTAAATTAAGCAGTGTGTGTGTTTAGTATTACTTTAAGGTGTTGGACTACTGGTTGCATCAGGTACACCCTCCAGACTAATGTGCTTGTGTCAGCAGCTTTATTTACCACTATGTCTTGGCTCACTAAGACTTTATGACCTGTGAGGCTTTGGCTTTCTCTCAGTATGGGCTAGATAATCAGGTTACTGCAGAATTAATGGGGGGATACCCATGTATATGAATTGATTAAATATGTAGTATTTATAGGACTTGTATTTGCTTCTATTCAAAATTTCTTATACATGATAAAGAATATGTTCGACCTAAATACTGCTATAATAAATGTTACCAAGGAAGTAAAAATTAAACAGATATTAGGAATGGAGACAGCATAAGACTTGGAATACTCATTTGATTTATTCATGAGCGGTTATTATAGCGTGAGAGTCCAAAGGATTCATCCAGCCAGGTCGTAGCTTCCTTCAGGAATGAGAAGAAAATAGCTTTTCACTTAGAGATCACTCAGAGCTTGGCGGGTTAAGGTATAGTGTATTGCAGACCTTTATCTTGAAGGTGTAATTTTTTACTTCAAAGAATGATGCCCTTTGCTTCTGGACATCAAGACATTGGGGTAGATGGTAATCAGATTTCTTTTTAAGCAAAGTTCTCCCAAGATACATGCAGCTTTAAAGTGATTGTAAACGCTCGCTTAAAAAAAAAAAAATACTAACCTGTATATACGTACCTCCTCTGTGCAGTTGGTTTTGCACAGAGCAGCCCAGATTCTCCTCTTCTTGAGTCCCTCTTTGCTGCTCCTCGCCCCTCCCTTCTTTGAGTGCCCCTCAGCCAGTAGCTTGTTACAGGTTGTCACCCAAGCTGAGTCAGCGCTCCGTGTATCCATTTAGACATGGAGCCCCGACCTGGCCCTGCTCCCTCTCTCCCCTGATTGACTGACTTTGACAGCCGCGGAAGCCAGTAGCACAGCTGCTCTGTCTCAGCCAATCAGGAGGAGTGTACTGGATGGATGAGAGGATTCTGGACATTGCTGGAAAGGAGGTCAGGTAGGTAATTGTGGGGTGCTGGGGAGGCTGCTACACACAAGGTTTTTATCTTAATGCATAGAATACGTTAAGATAAAAAAAACCTTCTGCCGCTACAACTTCTTTAAGGATGGTAACCTTGTTTGTCTTGGAAATTTAGAATCCATGCAATTTAAAAGAATCCTAGGAGCGCTCAGTTGTGGAGGGTGAAGTGACGTGTGATGGGCGTGCTCTATGGTGAATGATATTTCAAGGGCGTTATCCCCTAGTGTGCTTTTTAGATATGAGGTAAGAATTCGTTCAGGAGAGGTTCCCTTAGATTTTTCTGGGAAGCCAACAAAACGGTTTTGTCTCAATCTTTTTTTTCCCACAAGTCATCCAGCTTCGATCTGAGAGAAACCATCTGCCAGGAAGCATCCCTTATAGTGGCAGACTGGAGCTTCCAGTGTGCTGATGCTTTCCTCTGCAGCTCCAATTCCTTGTTGGGTTCTGGACATCTTGTTTCAGGAAGAAGACTACAGTGTGGATGGTTCTTGATTTTGAGTTCTTAGCAAGGCCTCGCAGTCTTGTAGGGAATGCATGATCTGTGATAGGATAGGTTCAAAAGCAGCATGGCTGCTCACCGTAGAGCTATAAAAATACAATTGCAGCACCTGTTAATACCAGAAAAAATGTATAAATACCAGTAATCTAAACATTATAATATAAAGCCCATCAATCAAATCATAAAAGTACCAAACTGTATATCTTGCAAAACACCAGTGTGCTTTAAATAACCCATTGATTTTTCTCCAGCGAAGACCCATCATCAGTAATGACTCATGCAAACAGGACATTTTGCTAACTCCTCCTTTCCTCCTGGCAACAACATTTTGGCAGAAAAATTGCTTGACACTTGTAAACTCGTGTAATGAGTTTAGGAGCGTCAATTAATTTCATCTGCCAGAATAATAATGTTTTATTGTAAATATGAAACCTTCACAATAACAATTATGGCTTTTTAATAAATGTCGGTAATACCAACTGTCCAGCATGAAATTTCCATTTGAATGAATACAAATATGATGAGTATGAGATGCTTATTTCACCTAGGAGAGGTAATGGACCTAATCTGCTCCCGGTACCTTCTAGGATAGTGGGGCTCGGGGGGGCATACAATAGACAACGTGATTGTCGCTCTGCGGTTAACATTCATTGTTTCCGCTTTGCAACAAAATTGCTAGGGACTATCGCTTTTATTGCATTTCTCTAAAGGGTTGCAGCAATCACTATGCTTAACTACAAATTGCTGAATGAGAGAGATTTGTAGCAGAGCAAAACAGCAAACTGTCACCAATTCTAGCGATTGCATTGCTAGCTACAAATCCCTGTTTATCTCTTGTATTGGATGTTTGTAAGTCATCCATTTCTGCCAAAAAATCGCTCATATGTCATCGGCCTTACAGTTTTTCTGTAACTTATTGTATGGTTTCAATTGCACAAAGTAATTGTCTGGATATAATAAAATGGTTTACACTTGCTTGTAATAGTTTGAAGCATAAGTATTTTTTTGTAATTCATTGTATACTTTTTGTTTAGATTGATATCCTTGAAGACCCAGCTATCCACAATGTGATCTTACTGCAGATAGTACTCCAGGAAGTTAGGCGTCGCAGTGCCCCAGTTTACAAACGAATCCGGGATCTTACTAGTAACTCTGACAAGTACTTCTACACGTTCACCAATGAGTACCATCGGTAAAAGATTCTTTTTTTCCACAAAACAGCTATAGCAGTGTTTTTTGTTTTTTTTCCCCCTCAAATAGCTGTCCAGATAATAAAGCTTTAAAGTGTTACTAAACCCAGGACCCTGCATTCGTTATGTTTGACCTCTCACAGTACACAGAACATGTGAATGAAATTATTTTAGTAAATATAAACTGCTAAATAACTTTTCTCATCAGCAGTATATAGCAGTCTTGTGACTTCTGCCCCTGTCTGGTTAAAGCTAGTGGGAGGAATTTTCATTCTACTCTGACTGTCCTGTGAGGCTGCAGGCTCCTGACCCTTTGTCTGGACAGTGCTGATTGGCCCTGTGCTGATCACATGCACCCTCCCAAAAATAAAACCCTTTAGCAATACACACCAAACTAACGTGCAGAGTGACTCCAAGACTGTTCTATCAGCAAATGGATTGAGGACAGTAAAAAGCGAGACGATCAACCAGCTTTTTTATGCAATGCAGAGGATTAACCCCTTAGGTTCCACAGTGAGTATAACAAGCATGCTTTATTGCATATGCAGACTGATTTTAATGTTGTGGGTTTAGTAACACTTTAAGTTTAGCCAAAAATAATGGCTATAGCTTTAGAGCGTTAACTTGTAATAAAGGATGTTCCATGTCGTGTGGGCAGTTGGATCCTGTAGAAATCTTCACTGTGGGGATACCCCGTTCTTTTCCCGTCTTTGAACTTCAAGGGTTTTTTAACTTTGGCTGTTCTGTGAAAAAGTTAGATGCAGGAGCACCCCCTCCGATGAGAAATGTTCTTGCTTTTCACTGCTTGTAACACGATCTGTGAATGGGGAAGAGAATTTTTTTGGGGGGGGGGGGGGGGGGCAGTGAAAGCGCTGAAATAACTTGTCTCGATGGCAGACGAGAGGACGGGTCCTCATCAAAATGTTTTACACGGCAGCTTCGCAGAGGATGCAAAGCTGTTAACCCCCGCAGTGCCAGAGGTTCAGAGACAGGAGGATGGGCCATCCCTGCAGTAAATATTTTTCTAGGATCCAGTTAGCAACACAAAGTTGGTAATTCTTCATTGCAAGCAAGTTCATTCACTAAAGAGAATCTTTTTATGATTAAACTTCAGGTTTAGCCAAGGAAATATTTGATTAATTTAGAAGCTCATTCTTTCAGTCCCACTGCTGCTTGACTATGTCAAAAAACCTATTGGTACATCAAGTTCATCTGTCCTACTGTGTCTTTGATAGTGAAATAATAATATTATTTGCAGTTCTGGTCTAATACACCCTATTATCCTCTATTCCTATCAACCACTGGTGTTCCTTAATGCTTTGCCAAACCAATATCCTAATACATAGCATAAACAAATAATAAAAAATGAATGTGTAAAACATATCACATCATAAAGTGCAAATAAACCCTGTGCAAAACAATATAAGATGTAAACAATCCCAAAATATAAAGTGCTCTAGTGCAATAATCAAATATATCATCACTTTAAAGAATGTTCTAAAAATAAACTGCAAGAAAATCTGCATGATTTCCAATATCAAAAGTCCCTAAATCTTCCAATATAGTGTTTTGTCCAAAGTGATTTGACTTCACCCAAGTGCTTCTTAGGCCACTGTGCAACACCTGGTGTGATCCGTCACCACTCTCACTAAATCAAACTCACCAAAAATACAGGCTTGTCAGATTATAAACCAGCTCATGCATCTAATCACTGGCTCCACTTCACTCCAGACTCGGCGTCTTGTGTTACCACCTCTTACATAGCTAATCACTATTAATGGGAGAATAGAAAGAAGGCAGCTTCCATCGTGTGAGAACTTATTAAAATAGAATAAAGAATTTCACTCACATGTATGAAGTGTCCGCCTGACACTAGAGTAACTCACTTATTCGTCTAGCTGATCGCCTCTGGTCGGAAGCCCAAACCTCCAGTATGATCTGGTGTGCGTAGTGACGTCCGCATCCTTGCCCTGCCCTCTGCGTTCCGTCATGCAAAGTTGGAAGATTTTGAGACTTTTGATATTGGAAATCACACAGATTTTCTTTCAGTTTATTTTTAGGACATTCTTTACCGCAAATCGCAGTAGCTGTACGTCATTACTTTGACGCTAAATACCGTTGTTATGGCAGCAGCTAGTTGCCATAACCCCAGTATTTTCAGCAACGGTGGGTGGTTCTCTTTAGGATTAAAGTGGTCTCTGTGGTGGATTCGCCGCATGATCACTTTTATCTGGGGCAGGAGAGGGGCCCCTCCCGCCGCACTTCCGATCCTCTCCGCAGCTTACCCTCGCGTCCTCTCCCCTGACAGGCCTGGAGCTGAGTGAGGGAAAGATGGCCCCCATTCGGCTCCATAACATTAGATGGCGGAAGCGACGTCAAACGTCCCTTCTGCCCAATGGTCTTAAAGGAGGAATTTTTTTTATTGCAAAAAAATAAATTACGTTTAATTTTTTATTTTATTTTTATTTTTTATTGCATTTAAGTGTAAATATGAGATCTGAGGTCTTTTTGACCCCAAATCTCACATTTAAGGGGTCCTGTCATGCTTTTTTTCTATTACAAGGGATGTTTACATTCCTTGTAATAGGAATAAAAGTGACCCAATTTTTTTTTTTAAAGGACAGTGTAAAAATAAATAAGAAAAATAAAAAATTTAAAGCGCCCCGTCCCGCTGAGCTTGCGTGCAGAAGTGAGCGTATATGTAAGTTGCGCCCGCATATGAAAATGGTAACTCGAAACGTAACCTGTAGACATTTTTAAATGTCGCCTATGGAGATTTTTAAGGGTCAAAGTTTGTTGCCATTCCACGAGCGGGCACAATTTTGAAGCATGACATGTCGGGTATCAATTTACTCGATATAATATTATCTTTCACAATATAAAAAAAATTGGGCTAACTTTACTGTTTTATTTTTTTAAGTAAAAAAAGTGTATTTTATTCTCTAGGGTGTCAGAAAAAAAAATGTAACTTGTAAACAAGTGTCAAAAAGAGGCTCAGTCCTTAAGTGGTTAAAGTGATGATATTTCTGATTATTGCACTAGAGCACTTTATATTTTGGGATTGTTTACAACTTATATTGTTTTGCACAGGGTTTATTTGCACTTTATGATGTGATATGTTTTGCACATTATTTGTTATTTTTTTATGATATGTATTAGTATATTGTTTGTGATTGCAGAAATTTAGATGATGAAGCATTAAAGAGGAAAGAAAACTTCCATCTTTAAGTTTTACCTATAGGTAAGCCTATTTTAGGGCTTACCTATAGGTAGTGTAACTATCTCCTAAACGTCTACTATTTAAGAGATTTTTACTATCCATGCAGCTAGTTACGGCACTGGCGCATGCGCTCTGAAGGAACGGCCGCCCGTGCTGTTTCTTCAGAGCAGTGAACTGTGACTGGTGGCTCCCCGGTGCATGCGTGGGAGTGACGTCACAGTGACTCCGCCCATTCACAGAGCCGGAGCCTCGAACCCGGAGGGAAGACTGGGTATAGATGGATGCCATTTCCAGCGATGACATCGCATCACTAGAGGGCTTCGTTTTGAGGCAAGTTTCACACATTGTGCTAGTATGTGATGCATACTAGCGCATTATGCCTTTGCCTTCCAGGTAAGAAAAAAAAATAGTGCAGTGGTTTGCAACCGCTTTAACCTCCCCAGGGTATTCCGGAGTATAGCTCAGGGTTACATTTCAGTACCATTAGCGGTAACCCCGTGCCACACTCGGAATTGCATCAGGGGATCCTGTTGCAGTGTACTTACCTTTGTTCCCAGGATCCTGCGATGTCCCCCCGCTGAGCTGTGTCCTCCGCCCGATGTACTGTGTGCCGGGCTCCGTTCCCTGCGAGCGTCGTGACGCATGGGGGCAGAGCCCGGTGGCAAATTCAAAAACTACACAATTCATAACACATACAGTACACTGTAATCTTACAGATTACATTACTGTATCAAATGATTTCACATCCCTTTTGTCCCTAGTCCTTTGTCCAGTGCCCTGCAGCACTTTTATATTATATATACTGTTCTTTCTGCCTGGAAACTTGAGATTGTCCATGCCATCCCAAAAGTGTCCCTTTTTATGTCAAAAGCGGTTTGAGACCAGCTAGAAAATAGCGATAGTAAATTAGAACACTTGCGGAATTGAGCAATAGTGAATCGTGGGGAAATTCATTTTATTATTATTATTATATTATTATTTTTTATAGTTATCTTTAGGGATGCACCGAAATTTCGGCCGCCGAAACATATCGGCCAAAAATGGCCTTTTCGGCAATTTGCCGAAAGAGAAATCACACCCATAATGGTGCCAAAAATGGGGCGGGGCCTGCTGGGCAGGGCCCTCGCCCCTGGTGCCGCCCATCGCGGGTGTGTCGTTCTGAAGCGCCTGCCCTTACTTTCTTATCCTCCCCTTGCCTCCCTCCTCGCCCATGCTACAGGGGGCCCGTGTGCCCCCCCCCCCCCCCTCCCCGAGCGGTGGCTGCATATGGAACTGGGCTCGCCGATCCTCAGCCAATGTGTAAATGGGCTGTGCAGGAGCTCGGTCTCGCTGTGTTTATTCTGAAAGTGAAAGCAAGGGAGAAGTGTCTAGCAGTGTGTGCTGTGCTCTCTGCCTCCCCCTTCAGTACAGTACCCGGCATGGAGAGTGAAGGTACAGTGCTGCAGCTGCTGATGTTTAAAAAGGCTTTCTATATATGTTTGTATGCATGTGGGTGTGTGCACGCGTTTATATGCGTGCATGTTTGTGTGTGCACATGTGTGTTTTTATATGTGTGTGTGTATGTTTATATGTGTGTGTGTGTGTGTGTGTGTGTGTGTGTTTTTATATGTGTATGTTTATTTGCACTGGTGAAGCACAGGGAAGCTGCATGACAGACACTGGTAGGCTGCTGGGCACTGGTGAGGCACAGGCAGGCTGCAAATCATGGGCACTGGCAGGCTGCATATGATGGGTACTGGTGAGGCTGCATTGATCTCCTGTACCTTGTCTGCAGTTTCTGACCTTCTCCTGTACCATGTCCCCAGTTTCTGACCTTCTCCTGTACCATGTCCCCAGTCTCTGACCATCTCCTGTACCATGTCCCCAGTCTCTGACCATCTCCTGTACCATGTCCCCAGTCTCTGACCATCTCCTGTACCATGTCCCCAGTCTCTGACCATCTCCTGTACCATGTCCCCAGTCTCTGACCATCTCCTGTACCATGTCCCCAGTCTCTGACCATCTCCTGTACCATGTCCCCAGTCTCTGACCATCTCCTGTACCATGTCCCCAGTCTCTGACCATCTCCTGTACCATGTCCCCAGTCTCTGACCATCTCCTGTACCATGTCCCCAGTCTCTGACCATCTCCTGTATAAAAATATTTTTTTTAAACGGTCACTTTCGGTATTTGTCATTTCTTTCTCGAACATCACGGGACACAGAGCCTCAGTAATTACTGATGGGTTACCTAGGTATCACTAGGTGATTGGACACTGGTCACACCCTAAACAGGAAGTTCAACCCCCTATATAATCCCTCCCCTTGCAGGGATACCTCAGTTTTTACGCCAGTGTCTTAGGTGATAGATGTGTAAAGATGTCCTGTGCTGAGCTCCAAAGGGATTATCCTATATCCTATACTGGGGCAAGCCAGGCGAACTGGATCCATTTCAAAGTGTCTTTTCTAGGCCGAATTGAATGGTACCCGGGCCTCGTGTGCGAAGAAACGATGTTTTACCTGTAACGCTTCTCTTTTTAGAGAGCTGGACCCCGCATATCAGAAAATGGTTTTCTATCCTTATTTCTGGCCGGGTGCTTTACAGGGCCAGAACTGTGGATCCCCCTATTCGTAGGGGGCCCCAGTCTCTGGAGGTTTTTTCAAACGGAGCCCACCATGAGAGGTGAAGATTGGATCTGTATAACAGAACCCTGTGGCTGGATAAGGTAAGAGGAGATTCCATAGAATTTTTTAATTCTAGTAGTTTTTCTCCTTTAAGGTAAATGCATGCTATGCCTATTGTCGCCACCGGGGGCTGCCAAGAGCACATACCTTCTCATGCTGATGTCGGTCTCAGTGTTTCCACGCTGCACAAGCTCCTCCGGCCGGCTCAGGTAGGATGGGATGGGGGGCTCTCCTTAGGGATATCTCCCCCCAGACTAGGGGGTGTCCACAGGGGGTCTGTGAGGTGGTTATGCACCGCACTTTTCACCACCGCCGCCTCCATTTTGCCACGTGCAGGCCCCATCACTACCGGCCTCTCTCCTTCCTCCCCCTCCCCCAGCCTTCCCTCCATGCTGATCCCGGAGGGTCGGCTAGTGCTGGAAGCGCGCGTTTTTCAAAAAACGAAGGGGGGGGGGCGTCAGCACAGCATCCAGCGTGCTCAGACGCCCACACAGGTCGGCTGCATGGCTGGTAAAGGCACACTTTACAGGTGCACTAAGCCTTGGAGGGACACAGAGCTGACGGTCGCATGTAAGGTGAGACACAGGCATTCCCCTAGGCAGCATTTACTAAAGAAACACCAGACTGGGCATTTGGTAGCAGGGCTTTTAGCCGGACTACATCGCTCAGCAGTCAGTGTTCATTTTGTGATACCTCCACCTTGTTGCTTTGCACTATGGGTAGAAGAGGTTCAAATACCCCAAGAACCAGAGACTCTAGGGGATCTCGTTCAGGTTCTGAGGACTCTCTTTCTACGGCACCTTCCCCCCCTTAGGGGCCAGGGACGGATAGCCAGGGAGAGCCGTTGGGGTCAGGGGCTACACTTGCTTCTGGCACTTCAGCCCCTGTATACATTACTAAGGAGGTTTTTTTCCTCAAACCATTAAGGATTTAGAGGAAAGATTAAGGGCCGTAATTGCATCTTCACTCAGTGGAAGAAAACGCACTAGGTCTTCCTCTGTTACCCGGGACCCTCAGGAGAAGGAGCTCTGGGATAGGGGAGAAGAATCCCTTTCAGAGGATCGGGATGGGACGGAAGATTCCTTCTCTGAGGAATCAAGTGGAGAAGGGCCCTCTGCAGCTTCTCAGGATGAGAAAGTCTGAGTACAGATCCTTGCTGGATTGGTCTGCTCCACATTTAAAGTACCCGTATCTGAATCAGTTAAAGAACCCTCTATTTCTTTGGGGTTACTGAAGCCTCCTCAAACAGCACATGCTTTTCCTGTTCATAATTTACTTGAAAAAGCTCATTTATTCTGAGTGGGATCACCCAGATAAACGTTTTTTCCGCCTAAAAAAGGTTTTCAACACTTTATCCTATGGAATAAATGTTTATAAAGATGTGAGGGATACCGGCCGTTGTTGCCGCCATTTGCTCTTTAGTCTGACCCGTCCTGTAGACAATGCTCAGAGGCTCAGGGATCCTGTGGATAAAAGGATGGAATCCCTATTGAAGGATATTTTCTCCTTAGCAGGTTCAGTAGTTCAACCTGCAGTGGCAGCGATCGGAGTCTGTCAATACTTAGAGACCAGGTTAAGCAGGTCATCAAAGTGTTACTTGAACAGCACGCCCAGGGGTTGGCTAACCTTCCAGCGGCCTTATGTTTTGCTGTTTACGCCATTAGAGATTCTATCATGCAGACCCCTCGTTTTTCACTTGGGTTGGTGCATGTGCGTAGAATCTTATAGTTGAAAGAATAGGTCAGCTGAAGCACCATGTAAGAAACTTCTGCCTGGATTTCCATTTCATGGTGCAAGGTTGTTTGGAGAAGACTTTGATAATTATATTCAAAGGTTCTCTAGTGGGAGAGCACTCTCCTACCTGTTAAGAGGAGTATGCGTCCCTCTTTCAAACAGACTCTTTTCCCCAGTGCCAGGGGCATCACCCTCTAGGCAGTCGCGACGGCCTTCTCCATCTGGGTCAAGAAACAAGAGTCAAACCCCAGAAACAAAGAAGTCCTGGGGGAAGAAGCCTGCTAGACAGGACTCTAAGGCCTCTTTATGAAGGGGCGCCCCCGCTCGCTCGAGTGGGGGGAAGACTGCTACAGTTCTCAAAAGCTCTGGCAGGAGGATTTCAGGACAGATGGGTAATCTCTACTGTAAACTTAGGTTACAAACTGGAGTTCCAAGAGTTTCCCTCTCCTCGTTTCCTCAGATCAAGTGTTCCCAGAGATCCAGAGAAGAAGCAGTTGCTCCTTCTAGCGTTAGATCGACTTTTGTCGCAAAAGGTCATTATGGTGGTTCCCGCGAAGAATCAAGTATTGGGGGTTTTATTCCAACCTTTTTACGGTCCAAAAGCCAGATGGGGATGTCAGACCCATTCTGGATCTAAGGGATCTGAATCGATTCCTAAGGATTCAGTCCTTCCGCATGGAATCAATTCGGACAGTAGTCTCCATCCTGCAGGGAGGAGAATTTGCTGGCATCGATAGACATCAGAGATGCATATCTGCATGTGCCCTTTTTTCCTGCTCATCAGAAGGTTCTGCACTTCGAGATAGGAGGGCGTAATTTCCAGTTTGTGGCTCTGCCTTTCGGGATAGCCACTGCACCTCGAGTGTTCACAAAGATCTTGGCTCCTTCTCTGGCCAGATTAAGGGCTCAGGGTATAACTATCATAGCATACCTTGACGACCTGCTCTTGTTAGACCGGTCGGTAGCCTCGTTGAACAGGAACTTGAGGACCACAGTCCAGTATCTGGAACACCTAGGTTGGATCCTCAACCTAGAAAGATCTTTCCTAAAACCAGTAAGAAAACTGGAGTATTTGGATCTGATCACAGATACAAGCCAGGAACATGGTACTTTTACCTCAGGCAAAGATCACTCCCTTAAGGGAGCTGATTCTGGTAGTCAGGACCAAGAAGGGTCCTTCTGTCCGCCTTTGTATAAGGCTGCTGGGAAGGAGGGTAGCTTCATTCGAAGCAGTTCCCTATGCTCAGTTTCAGTCAGGACTGTTGCAACACAGTATTCTGTCGGCCTGGAACAAGAAGGTTCAGGCATTCGATTTTCCAATGCACTTGTCTCATGCAGTGCGTCAGTGCCTCAATTGGTGGTTAATACCCGAAAGCTAGCAGAAAGGGGAAATCCTTCCTACCGGTCACCTGGACGGTGGTAACAACGGATGCCAGTCTTTCGGGTTGGGGAACAGTTCTGGAACAGTCTGCGGTCCAAGGGGTATGGTCCAAGACCAAGAGGTCTCTACCCATCAACATTCTGGAGATCCGTGCGGCATATCTAGCCCTAAAGGCCTGGACTCAGGCTACAGGGTTGCCCAGTCAGGATCCAGCCTGACAATGCCACAGCAGTGGCTTATATCAAATTTGTGGCAGGGACAAAAGATCCTCTTGTATACGGGACGGATGCGGTGGTGATTCCGTGGCATCGGTTCTCACTGTTTTCTGCATTCCCGCATATTCTGCTACTGCCACGATTCTTTCGCAGGATCAGGCAAGAAGGTTGGTACTTCTGGTAGCCCCTGCTTGGCCCAGGAGGACTTGGTATGCATAAATAGTAAGGATGACGGTGGGTTCACCATGGACCCTACTGTCACGCCCAGACCTATTGTCTCAGGGTCCAGCGTTCCATTCTGCCTTACAAACGTTGAAATTGACGGTTTGGCTATTGAAACCCAGGTTCTGAAGAGCCATGGGGTTTCAGGTCCGGTGATATCTACCTTGATCAATGCAAGGAAGCCAGCTTCCAGAATAATTTATCATAGAGTCTGGAAAGCTTATGTATCCTGGTGTGAATCCAGGGGTTGACATCCCAGAAGATATGTCAGAGGTAGAATTCTTGGTTTCTACAATTGGGACTAGAAATGAAGCTGGCCTTGAGTGCCATCAAGGGCCAGGTCTCTGCCTTATCAGTATGGTTTCAACGGCCACTTGCTTCGCATTCTTTGGTCCGAAACTTTATGCAGGGGGTGACGCGTCTTAACCCTCCGGTTAAGGCGCCCCTAAACCCCTGGGACTTGAACTTGGTTCTGTCTGTTTTACAGAAACAGCCCTTTGAACCTATACGTCTGATTCCTTTGGTCTTGCTGACAAGGAAGTTAATTTTTTGTGGTAGCCATCTCTTCTGCTGGAAGAGTATCAGAATTAGCAGCTCTTTCCTGTAAAGAGCCTTACTTGGTTATGCACAAGGATAGAGTGGTATTGCGCCCTCATCCTAGTTTTTTTTTACCGAAGGTGGTTTCAGATTTTCATCTAAACCAAGACATTGTTCTGCCTTCCTTTTTTCCAGATCCCTGTTCTTCGGAAGAAGGGTCACTACATTTTTTGGATATAGTAAGAGCAGTCAAGACCTATCTGCAAGCTACTGCTCAAATTTGCAAAACGGATGTTTTGTTTGTGCTGCCAGAGGGTCCCAATAGAGGACAGGCAGTGTCGAAATCTACCATTTCTAAATGGATTCGACAGTTGATTATTCAAGCTTACGGTTTGAAACAGAAGATTACTCCGTTTCAGATCAGGGCACATTCCAGAAGAGCTAGTGATGCTTCTTGGGCAGTGCATCACTGGGCCTCTATGGCTCAAATCTGCAAGACCGCAACCTGGTCTTCAGTTCAGACATTCACCAGATTCTATCAGGTGGATGTGAGAAGGCATGAGGATATCGCCTTTGGGCGTAGTGTGCTGCAGGCAGCGGTACAAGGTCCTCAGGTCTGATTGCACCCTACTTGGTTGTGGTTCCCCTCCCCTCAGGTAGCATTGCTCTGGGACAGTCCCATCCGTAATTACTGAGGCTGTATTAGAAGAGGGGTGGGACCTCTGTGTCCCGTGATGTCCATCGAAAGAAAAGGATTTTACAGGTAAGCTGTTATAAAAAAATCCTATGTTTCGGTTTTCGGCCTAGTGTATTTTTCATTTTCTGTATCGGTTTTGGCACCAGAAAACCCATTCGGTGCATCCCTAATTATATTATAATTTATGATTTAGTGTTTCAAACTTTATCATACCCAGGATGTCTACTAGACTCTTGTTTGGACAGATTTAAGTGTGTTATTACTAAGAATTAAAGGCCTAAAATGTAAAACGCCAATTTTTTATGCAAAACAATGTACCGCTTTGAGTCGCAAAAACATAATCATACCGCCATGGAGGTTAAGAGACACCAGTGGTTGATAGCAATAGAGGATAATAGAGGGTGGGTTAGACCAGCGCTGTTCACAATATTATTTCACTATCATTTTATACCTTATCAAAACATAGGGTAGCAGCGGTCTTTTTTTTTTTTTTTCTTAGGACTGATCTTATCTTTGTTTTTATATTTCTGGTGTTTGATCTGTGGCGCAGTTGCAGTTTTTTTGGGAAGAAGATGCCAGAGAAGCACTATTTATTTTTATGGCTAAGGGGAGGTTTTTGAATACTCACAAACTGTGCATTTGCATACTTTCTTATGCCAAAGTGCATTCTAGTGATGTTTAGTAATGTATTCTTCGCTAAAGCTCCTCTAGCCATAAATAAAGGTGACTTTTGAGTTATTTCTGATTGGTTACATTCTCCACTATTATTAGTCCACATTTATTCCCACTACTGTTTGGAAATTACATTTAAGCATAATTTTTTTCATTTTTATTCAAAGAATTATATTTATATATACCGTATTTATCGGCGTATAACACGCACTTTTTTCCCCTTAAAATCAGGGGAAAATCGTAGGTGCATGTTATACGCCGATCCCCGCTATTTTGTGGTCTATCGGAGCGATCGCCGCCGACATTCACATAGCATGTATTTTTAAATGGCGCCGCGGAGTTCGGAGGGACTCGGCGATGCTCGTTCAGCTGACTAGGCGCAGTGACTGGGCGGAGCCGAGATACACATAGCCGAGGGTTCTCGGCTCTTCTCGGCGCCATTCAGTCACGCCCAGTCCCTATGATGGACATAACAGAGGTCCACTGGTGGGACTGGGCGTGACTGTGAATGGCGCCGAGAAGAGCCGAGAACCCTCAGCTATGTGTATCTCGGCTCCGCCCAGTCACTGTGTTCTCGGCGGCGCTCGTTCAACTGAACGAGCGCCGCCGAGTCCCTCCGAACTCCGCGGCGCCATATTTAATAACACAAACTAAACTTGTGTATGTCGGCGGCACTGGGGACAAGGCTGCGCTGACCACTGGGGACAAGGCTGCGCTGACCACTGGGGACAAGGCTGCACTGGGGCAAAGCTGCACTGACAATTCTGCACTGGGGCAAAGCTGCACTGACAATTCTGCACTGGGGCAAAGCTGCACTGACAAGACTTCACTGGGGCAAAGCTGCACTGACAAGACTTCACTGGGGCAAAGCTGCACTGACAAGGCTGCACTAGGGCAAAGCTGCACTGGACACTGGGGCAAGGTTGCACTGACAAGGCTCCACTGGGGCAAAGCTGCACTGGACACTGGGGCAAGGCTGCACTGACAAGGCTGCACTGGGGCAAAGCTGCACTGGACACTGGGGCAAGGCTGCACTGACAAGGCTGCAGATGGACACGATAACGCTGCATTGATGGGCATTTAAATGTAAGTTTTCTTTCTCGAACATCACGGGACACAGAGCCACAGTAATTACTGATGGGTTATATAGGTATCACTGGTGATTGGACACTGGCACACCCTATCAGGAAGTTCAACCCCCTATATAATCCCTCCCCCTTGCAGGGATACCTCAGTTTTTACGCCAGTGTCTTAGGTGATGGACGTGTAAAGATGTCCTGTGCTGAGCTCCAAAGGGAATATCCTAAGATCCTATACTGGGGCAAGCCAGGCGAACCGGATCCATTCAAAGTGTCTTTTCATGGCCGAATTGAATGGTACCCGGGCCTCGTGTCCGAAGAAACAAGGTTTTACCTGTAATGCTTCTCTTTTTAGAGAGCTGGACCCCGCAGATCAGAAAATGGCTTTAAACTTCCTAATTTCTGGCGAGGTGCTTTACGGTCCCAGAACTGTTGGATCCCCCTATTCGTAGGGGGCCCCAGTCTCTGACGGTTTTTTCAAACGGAGCCCACCGTGAGAGGTGAAGATTGGGTCTGTGTAAACAGCACCCTGCGGCTGGATAAGGTAAGAGGAGATTCCACAGAATTTTTGAGTTCTAGTGGCTTTTCTCCTTTAAGGTAAATGCATGCTATGCCTATTGTGACCACCGGGGGCTGCCAAGAGCACAAACCTGCACATGCTGACTGTCTGTCTCAGGTGTTTTCATCGCTGGTTATGTCCCAGCGTCTCAAGCAGGCTGCAAACAGGTAAGATGGAAAGGGGGATTTCTCAAGTTTGAATGTTCCCCCCCTAGGCTAGAGAGGGGCCACAGGGGTCTAGAAAGTGGTTATACCACCCGGGCTCTGCGGCCTAATGGCCACCATCTCTGAAGATAGCCGTTCAGGCAGATCTTGTTACCAGCCTCTCTCCCTTCCCCCCCCCCCCCCATCCCCAGCCTTTTTCAAAACTCGAGGGGGGGGGCGGTAGAGGAGGGGGCGGGACGTCAGCACAGAGTGCTTAGACTCCCACTCAGGCCAGCTGCAGGCTATTAAAGGCACTCTGTACAGGTGCACACAGCCTTCTGAGAGACACAGAGCTGACGGTCGCATGTAAGGTGGGACACAGGCATTCTCCTAGGCAGCATTTACTGAAGTAACACCAGACTGAGCATTGGGTAGCAAGGCTTTTAGCCAGACTACATCGCTCAGCAGGCAGTGTTCATTTGTATACCTCACACCTTGTTGCTTTGCACTATGGGTAGAAGAGGTTCAAGCACCCCAAGAACCAGAGACACTAGGGGATCTCGTTCAGGTTCTGAGGGCCCCCTGTCGGCAGCATCCTCCCCCCCTAAAGATGGGCCAGGGACGGCTAGCCAGGGAGAGCCATCGGGGTCAGGGGCTACACCTGCTTTTGGCACTTCAGCCCCTGTATATATTACACAAGAGGTTTTTTCCTCAACCATTAATGGTCTAGAGGAAAGATTAATGGCCGTGATTACGTCTTCACTCAGTGGAAGTAAACGCACTAGGCTTTCCTCTGTTCCCCAAGACCCTCAGGAAGAGGAGCTCTGGGATAAAGGAGATGAATCCCTTTCAGAGGATCGGGATGGGACGGATGATCCCTCTTCGGAGGAATCAGGTGGAGAGGGACCCTCTGCGACTTCCCAAGAGGAGAAAGTCTTAGTGCAGATCCTCACTGGATTGGTCCGCTCCACATTTAAGTTGCCCATACCTGAAACTGCCAAAGAATCCTCTTCTGCTTTGGGGTCACTGAAACCTTTCCAAGCAGCACATGCTTTTCCTGTTCATACTTTACTTGAAAAGCTAATTTATTCTGAGTGGGATCACCCAGACAAACGTTTTTTTCCACCGAGAAAGTTTTCAACACTTTATCCGATGGAAGAAAGGTTTATTAAAATGTGGGGAATTCCGGCTATTGATGCCGCCATTTCCTCTGTAAATAATAGCCTGACTTGTCCTGTAGACAATGCTCAGATGCTCAGGGATCCTGTAGATAAAAGGATGGAATCCCTATTGAAGGATGTTTTCTCCTTAGCAGGATCAGTGGCCCAACCTGCAGTAGCAGCGATTGGAGTCGGTCAATACTTAAGAGACCATGTTAAGCAGGTCATCAAAGTATTACCTGAACAGCAGGCCCAGGGGTTTGCTAACCTTCCAGTGGCCTTATGCTTTGTGGTTGACGCCATTAGAGATTCTATCGTGCAAACCTCCCGTCTTTCACTGGGGTTGGTGCATATACGTAGAATCCTATGGTTGAAAAATTGGTCAGCCGAAGCACCATGTAAGAAGCTACTCGCTGGGTTTCCATTTCGTGGTGCAAGGTTGTTTGGAGAGGACTTGGATAACTATATCAAGAGAATCTCTTGTGGGAAAAGCACTCTCTTACCTGTCAAGAAGAAGAGTAAGCGTCCCTCTTTCAAACAGACTCTTTCCCCAGCGCCAGGGGCTTCAGCCTCCAGGCAGTCTCGACGGCCGCCTCCATCGGGGTCCAGAGACGAGAGTCAACCCCAGGGACAAAAGAAGTCCTGGGGAAAGAAGCCTACTAGGCAAAACACTAAGACCTCTGCATGAGGGGGTGCCCCCGCTCACTCGAGTGGGGGGAAGACTGCGACAGTTCTCAGAGCTCTGGCAGGAGGATTTCCAGGACAGATGGGTAATCTCCACGGTAACCTTAGGGTACAAGCTGGAGTTTCAGGAATTCCCCTCTCCTCGGTTCCTCAGATCAAGTGTCCCCAGAGACCCAGAGAAGAAGCAGTCGCTCCTTCTAGCGTTAGAGCGACTTTTGTCACAGGAGGTCATTATGATAGCTCCCGCAAAGGACCAGGGATTGGGCTTCTATTCCAACCTTTTTACTGTCCAAAAGCCAAATGGGGATGTCAGGCCCATTCTGGACTTAAGGGATCTGAACCGATTCCTAAGGATTCAATCCTTCCGCATGGAATCAATTCGAACAGTAGTTCCCACCCTGCAGGGAGGAGAATTTCTGGCATCAATAGACATCAGAGATGCATATCTGCATGGGCCCATTTTTCCTGCTCATCAGAAGTTTCTGCGCTTCGAGGTAGGAGGGCGCCATTTCCAGTTTGTGGCTCTGCCTTTCGGGATAGCCACTGCACCTCGAGTGTTCACAAAGATCTTGGCTCCTCCTCTGGCCAGATTAAGGGCTCAGGGTATAGCTGTCATAGCATACCTAGACGACCTGCTCTTGATAGACCGGTCGGTAGCCTCTTTGAATGGAAACTTGAGGACCACAGTCAGGTATCTAGAACACCTGGGTTGGATCCTCAACTTAGAAAAGTCTTTCCTAAAACCAGTAAGAAGACTGGAGTATTTAGGTCTGATTATAGGTACAAGCCAGGAGAAAATATTTCTACCCCAGGCAAAAATCGCTGCTTTAAGAGAGCTGATTCTGGCAGTAAGGACCAAGAAGGGTCCCTCAGTCCGCCTTTGTATGAGGCTACTAGGGAAGATGGTGTCTTCATTCGAAGCAGTTCCCTATGCTCAGTTTCACTCAAGAATGCTGCAACACGGTATTCTGTCGACCTGGAACAAGAAAGTTCAGGCATTAGACTTTCCGATGCACCTGTCGCATGCGGTGCGTCAGAGCCTCAAATGGTGGCTCATACCCGAAAACCTGCAGAAGGGGAAATCCTTTCTGCCGGTTTGCTGGACGGTGGTAACAACAGATGCCAGTCTGTCAGGTTGGGGAGCAGTTCTGGAACAAGCTGCGGTCCAAGGGGTATGGTCCAAGACAGGACCTTACCCATCAACATTCTGGAGATCCGGGCGATACATCTAGCTCTAAAAGCCTGGACTATCAGGCTACAGGATTGTCCGGTCAGGATCCAGTCCGACAATGCCACAGCAGTGGCTTATGTCAATCATCAGGGAGGCACCCGGAGCCGAGCTGCTCAAAAGGAGGTGAACCAGATCTTAGTCTGGGCAGAGATGCATGTGCCATGCATATCGGCAGTTTTCATCCCGGGAATAGAGAATTGGCAGGCGGACTATCTAAGTCGCCAGCAGTTACTTCCAGGGGAATGGTCTCTGCATCCCGACGTCTTTTGGGCCATATGCCAAAGATGGGGGGTTCCAGATGTAGATCTCTTTGCATCCCGATTCAACAAAAAGATAGACAGATTTGTGGCAAGGACAAAAGATCCTCTTGCATGCGGGACGGACGCGTTGGTGATTCCGTGGCATCGGTTCTCACTGATTTACGCATTCCCGCCTATTCTGCTATTACCACGACTCCTTCGCAGGATCAGGCAGGAAAGGAAGTCGGTACTTCTGGTGGCCCCCGCTTGGCCCAGAAGGACTTGGTATGCAGAAATAGTAAGGATGCCGGTAGGTCCCCCGTGGACCCTACCAGTACACCCAGACCTGTTATCTCAAGGTCCAGTGTTCCATCCTGCCTTACAAACGCTAAATTTGACGGTTTGGCTATTGAGACCCACGTTCTGAAGAGTCGTGGGCTCTCCGGTCCTGTCATATCTACCTTGATTAATGCAAGGAAGCCAGCTTCCAGGATGATTTATCATAGAGTCTGGAAAGCTTATATAACCTGGTGTGAATCCAGAGGTTGGCATCCCAGGAAATATGTCATAGGTAGAATCCTTGACTTTCTACAATTAGGATTAGAGATGAAGCTGGCCTTGAGTACCATCAAGGGCCAGGTCTCTGCTTTATCAGTATTATTTCAGCGGCCACTTGCTTCGCACTCTTTGGTCCGAAACTTTATGCAGGGGGTGATGCGTCTTAATCCTCCGGTTAAAGCGCCCCTAAACCCCTGGGACTTGAAATTGGTTCTGGCTGTGTTACAGAAACAGCCTTTTGAACCAATAAGTCAGATTCCTTTGGTCTTGTTGACAAGGAAGTTAATTTTTCCCTTATCGTCTTTCAGGACAGCACCTTGAGAGCGTGGCTCCACCCACTTGACAGGAAACACACCTCCACCAAACTTTAAAAGGAGGCTCCTTCCCACTTATCATCAGTTTATGTGTTTCCTCCGGCGGGAACACATGTGGGAGTTTGGAGCTCTCAAGGTTCTGTCCTGAGAGAACAGGCTCCCTACTCCACTATTTTTACCTACCTCAGGAGAGCCGATTCCTCCCATTTTCCACAGGCTTACGGGTGCCGGGTGGATGGGCTCCTTCTCCCTCGTCAGTGCTCGGGGAGAGCCAGGACTGCTCCGGGTATTGCTGCTCCCAGGCGGAGGCGTCAGGCATGTCTGTTTGTTTTTTCTTGCCTGCACATGTTTTTTCCCTGACGCCGCCGCCATCTTGGGAAGGGCAGTCAGAGGACTGCATCCGCCGGATGTGAGGTATCCGGAAGTGGGGCGGCATCCATGGAGCAGGCGCCAGGCGTCATTTCCGCCGGAAGCGCAGGGGGAGGAGGGAGGAATAGGTCTGGTGCCTATTTATTGCCGGTTCCGGTCCGGCGCACAGGTGCTATTGGAGTCTGGAACCGGCGTTTTCGCCACAAGCATCACGCTGCTGCCTCAGCATGGATTCAGGAACCGCAGCGAGTGGAACAGGCACAGGCACCAGCAAGGCCCAGGTAAGGAGCAGACTGTAGTTTCTGCTCAGCTTTACTGTGGGGTCTCTCTCTAGCCCTCTTCTCTCTAAACGTTAGTGAAGTTTGAGGGTATTTTTTCCCCCTGGTGGCGGAGGGGCCTGTCAGGGCACATGAGTCTGATAGCTTTTCTCACTGTGCACCTGTGGTGAGCAACCTTGAGTAATCAGGCTGACTCTAAAAGATGGTTTGTCTTTTTTCTCTCTCTTTTTTCCCTTATCATGGCAGGCCAAGAGCTCTGACCCTGGGATTAGAAAGAAATGCCCTTCATGCAAAATTAAGTTAAATGAAGGCTGGAAAAAGGCTTTATGTCAAGCATGTATTGACTCCTTGGTGAGGGAAGAAACCACTTCCGCATGCAGTGATCTAATTGCATCTGCCAAAAAGGAATTGGATGCTACCATTCAATCCTTCAGATCCTCACTCACCTATCCATCTGCAAGTCAGCCCAGTACCTCACAGTCCTCTCAAGGCTCACTGTTAGTCCCGGCAGTAGAGGCGGAAATGGGTCCTCTGAACCGGGAAGGGCTTTCCCCATCCCATTCTAATGAATCGAATGAGGATAGTGATGAGCTGGAAAATATGTCTTCCAAGTATAAATTGTCTTTGGATCAGGTGGATGGCCTTTTAAAGGCTATTTATGCTACTCTAGGCCTTGAGGAAGAGCATAAAGAGATGTCTTTACATGACAAGATGTATGCAGGGCTTAGTGAGTCTAAGTCCCGTACCTTTCCAGTCCATGCAGTGATTTCTGAAACAATCAGAAAAGAATGGGCTGACCCTGATAGGAAACCATTTTTCTCTAGGGCTCATAAGAGAAGGTTCCCTTTTGATGAAGACCCAGCAGCTCTTTGGAATAAGGTTCCAAAACTTGATGCAGCCTTTTCTCAGGTGTCAAGATCTACTGATCTAGCATTTGAGGACATGGGGATCTTAAAAGACCCCATGGATAAAAAAATGGATCAACAGCTCAAGCGGACTTGGCAATCCATTATGGGCAACCTTAAGCCAGCAATGGCAACTACTTGCATCTCCAGGAACTTGGAGTATTGGGTAAATCAGCTTAAAGCTCATATAATAGCAGATTCCCCTAAGCAAGAAATCCTTGACTCCTTTTCTACCCTCTCAGCAGCAGTAGCCTATGTCTCTGATGCCTCAGCAGAGTCTATCAGGATGACAGCTAAGGCGGCAGCCCTTGCTAATTCGGTTAGACGGGCTTTATGGCTGAAGACTTGGCAAGGGGACACAGCATCTAAAAACAAGTTATGCGGGGTCCCTTTTCTAGGAGACTTATTGTTCGGCCCTGATTTGGATTCAGTTCTGGACAGGACTGCAGATAAAAAGAAATCTTTTCCTGTCAAAAAGAAGAAACAACCAGTCAAACGGTTTTTTCGTCCTCAAAGGGCTCAGGAACAGAACAAGTCTCAAGAGAAAAAGAAAAGCTGGTCAGGGCAGAGGGGTAAGGGCAGAGGAAATGTCCTTTTCCATCCTCCTGCGTCAGCCAGCAAGACGCAATGACAGTCGGTTACAAGTAGGGGGAAGACTACAAGACTTTCTCCCTTATTGGGCAAGCATAACAGAAAACCAGTACATTCTGAATATGCTAGCCCAGGGTTACAATATAGAATTCTCAGATCTCCCCCTAGAAAGGTACTTGGTGACAAATCTTCCAGAAGATGTAACAAAATCCCTGGCAATGAAGAGCCTATTAAAGGATCTGATAGATCAGGGGGTTATAACTTATGTCCCACAGGGGGAGCTTTATCAGGGATTTTATTCCCGTATATTCCTGATAAAGAAACCATCCGGAGATTTTCGGTTAATCCTAAACCTGAAACCGCTGAACAGATCAGTCCAATACAAGAGGTTTCGTATGGACTCCATCTTCACGGTCAAGAATCTATTGACGAGGGAATGCTTTATGGCATCAATAGACCTTCGAGATGCCTATCTGCATATCCCTATAGCCCCGCAGTCCCAAAAATTCCTAAGATTGGCGATAAATTTGGGAAAAGAGGTTCTGCACTTGCAATTCAGGGCCCTCCCCTTTGGCCTGTCTTCTGCCCCACGAATTTTCACAAAAATAATGGCAGAAGCGCTTGCTC
This sequence comes from Lithobates septentrionalis, assembly GCA_037952835.1. Classification (NCBI taxonomy): domain Eukaryota; kingdom Metazoa; phylum Chordata; class Amphibia; order Anura; family Ranidae; genus Lithobates; species Lithobates septentrionalis. Next base: position 756,294 of record JBBDGP010001094.1, on the reverse strand, counting down.
CTCTTCGCATGCAGGGGATTGCGGTAATTCCGTACTTGGACGACCTACTCCTTTTTGCCCCCTCCAGGGAAAGACTGCTAGACAACCTCGGAAGGACCCGAGGTCATCTAGAAACCCTGGGTTGGATCATAAATATGCAGAAGTCAAATTTCAATCCAGCCCAGAAAATACTATTCCTGGGGTATCAGATCTGTTCAAGGGAACAAAAGATTTTTCTCCCAGAAGAGAAGAAGGGGAAGGTCCTGAAGGTGGTAGCGTCCTTGCAGGCAAGCCAGCAATTATCAGTCCGACAAGTGATGTCATCCCTAGGAACCCTAACCGCAACCATACCAGCCATTCAATGGGCAAGGTTACATTTCAGGCCTCTCCAGAGCTTTCTCCTGAGAATATGGAATCACAGGTCAGAATCTCTGGAAGCAAAGGTAAAGATACCCACCAAAGTCAAGAGATCACTTTGGTGGTGGAGAAGACAGGAGAATCTGTCAGAAGGCCTGCTCTGGTCATTTCCAATAGAAAAAGTGGTAACGACAGATGCCAGTGTATGGGGTTGGGGAGCTCACTTAGACCAAGACTTCGCGCAAGGAATGTGGTCTCGGACAGAGGCAAGGAGGTCCTCAAATTGGAGGGAACTAAAGGCAGTCGCCTTAGCTTTAGATGCCTTCTCCCCCATCCTTCAAGGTTCTCATGTCCGGGTCCTCTCAGACAACGCCACTACCATAGCCTACCTAAACAAACAGGGGGGTACAAGAAGCAAAACACTTCAGTTGCTAGCTTCAAAGATCCTGGTTTGGGCAGAAAAGCATGTTCGGTCCTTATCAGCAGTCCACCTCAAAGGCACCTTAAATGTAGTGGCAGATTATCTAAGCAGAAGGCAGATTCAGGAGTCAGAATGGAGCCTGAATCCGGAAATCTTTGCAATGATTACCAGGGCCTGGGGTCAACCGCAAATAGACCTATTTGCATCACAGGAAAATACACAACTCCCAGTATTTTTCTCTATTCACAGAAACGACAAGGCCCAGGGGACAGATGCGTTAATCCAGCCCTGGAACTTCCATCTGGGTTACGCATTTCCTCCTTTCCAACTTATCCCGTTGGTGTTAAGGAAGATACAGAGGGAGAAGGTGGCAGTAATCCTAATTACTCCATTTTGGCCAAAGAGGGCATGGTTTTCCACCATTCTACAGATGGCAGTCAAACCATTTTGGCGGCTGCCTCTCCGGCAGGACCTGCTCCTACAGGGTCCAATACAGCATCCGGGAGTGGCCAGTCTAAGCCTCACGGCCTGGTTTCTGACGAGCAGTTGTTAAGAGACAAAGGTCTGTCACAACCCTTGGTAACTACCTTACTTTCCAGTAGGAAAATAGTAACCAGAAAAATCTATGCTAAATATTGGAAGGTCTTCAACTCTTTTTGTCATTTGACTAAGAGAAAAGTTAAAAATTTAGTGTCAATTTTGGAATTTCTTCAAGAAGGGGCAGACAAGGGATTGTCAGTCAGCACCCTTAAAGTTCAAGTAGCTGCTTTGGGAGTATTTCTAGAAAGACCAATCTCTTCTGAGCCCTTGGTTATAAGATTTTTCAAGGCACTTACCAGATCTAGACCAGCTCCGGCTAAGCACTTTCCCAATTGGGATCTATCAGTGGTCCTGCAAGCCCTTACAAAGGAACCTTTTGAACCACTACAAGGAATCTCTCTAAGGAATCTTACTCTTAAGACCTTGTTCTTAGTTGCAATAACGTCAGCAAGGAGAATTGGTGAGCTGCACACCCTATCGGTTAAGAGACCCTTTTTAACCATCTACACAGATAGGATTATACTGAAAACCGATCCAGGTTTTTTGCCAAAGGTAGCGTCAGCACACAATAGGTCGCAGGAAATCATCCTGCCAACCTTTTGCTCTAACCCTTCGGGGGAAAAAGAAGGCAAATTCCATAATTTGGATGTAAGAAGGACTTTATTACAGTATCTGGAGGTAACAAGTAACTTTAGATCCTCGGATTCTCTATTTATACTTTTTTCAGGTAAAAAGAAGGGCCAACAAGCTTCTAAGGGGTCTATAGCTAGATGGCTTAAATCAGCTATTCTAGCAGCCTACTCTCAGTCGGGGCTATCTCCCCCGCTGGGAATTAAAGCGCATTCTACCAGGGCTCAGGCCTCTACATGGGCAGAAATGGCTGGTGCCACCCCAGATCAGATTTGTAGGGCGGCTACGTGGTCAAGTTACCTTACGTTTGTCCGTCATTACAGACTGGATCTTCTGTCAGCCAGTGAACAGGCTTTTGGCAGAAAGGTCCTGCAGGCTGTGGTCCCTCCCTAAGTGGGTAAGTCTCTGTTATCCTCTCAAGGTGCTGTCCTGAAAGACGATAAGGGAAAAATCAAGTTAGACTTACCGGTAACTTGTTTTCCTTGAGTCTTTCAGGACAGCAGCAACCCGCCCTTATTGTATTAAATTACTATGCTGTGACTAACCATATTCTGATTATGTGTTCCAGCTTGGGCCGGAGGTTCTCTACTACTACTGATGATAAGTGGGAAGGAGCCTCCTTTTAAAGTTTGGTGGAGGTGTGTTTCCTGTCAAGTGGGTGGAGCCACGCTCTCAAGGTGCTGTCCTGAAAGACTCAAGGAAAACAAGTTACCGGTAAGTCTAACTTGATTTTTCTGGTGGCCATCTCTTCTGCTAGAAGAGTATCAGAATTAGCAGCTCTTTCCTGTAAGGAGCCTTATTTGATTATACACAAGGATAGAGTGGTACTACGCCCTCATCCTAGTTTTTTACCGAAGGTGGTTTCTGATTTTTATTTAAACCAAGACATTGTTCTACCTTCCTTTTTTCCAGATCCCTGTTCTCCGGAGGAGAGATCTCTACATTCGTTGGATGTAGTAAGAGCAGTTAAGGCCTATCTCGGGGCAACTGCTCAGATCCGCAAGACGGATGTTTTGTTTGTGCTGCCAGAGGGTCCCAATAGAGGACAGGCAGCGTCGAAAGCTACCATTTCTAAATGGATTCGACAATTGATCATTCAAGCTTACGGTCTGAAACAGAAGATTCCTCCGTTTCAGATCAGGGCACATTCCACAAGGGCTATTGGTGCTTCTTGGGCAGTGCATCACCGGGCCTCTATGGCTCAGATCTGCAAGGCCGCAACCTGGTCTTCAGTTCATACATTCACCAGATTCTATCAGGTGGATGTGAGAAGGCATGAGGATATCGCCTTTTGGGCGTAGTGTGCTGCAGGCAGCGGTACACGATCCTCAGGTCTGATTGCACCCTACTTGGTCGTGGTCCCCCCCCCTCAGGTAGCATTGCTCTGGGACATCCCATCAGTAATTACTGTGGCTCTGTGTCCCGTGATGTTCGAGAAAGAAAATAGGATTTTTTAAAACAGCTTACCTGTAAAATCCTTTTCTTTCGAAGGACATCACGGGACACAGAGGTCCCGCCCCTCTTCTAATACACTATATTGCTTGGCTACAAAACTGAGGTATCCCTGCAAGGGGGAGGGATTATATAGGGGGTTGAACTTCCTGATAGGGTGTGCCAGTGTCCAATCACCAGTGATACCTATATAACCCATCAGTAATTACTGTGGCTCTGTGTCCCGTGATGTCCTTCGAATGAAAAGGATTTTAGAGGTAAGCTGTTTTAAAAAATTCTATTATTTTTTTCCTTAAACTTCCCTCCTAAAAGTTTTTTTCCTTAAAATTCCCTCCTAAACTTGGGGTGCGTGTTATACGCCGATAAATACGGTATATAAAAATCTATTTTTTATTTTTTTTTAAACAAGATAAAGACACGGTTAGCCTAACTGTTTTAAGGTAACAGTTGCATTAACTGTTTAGATACAAAAGCTATTTTAGTAATGTGCTCTTCATTTACATGACAGTGAGACCTACATAGAACAAGAACAAGGAGAGAATGCTAATGATCGGAACGACAGAGCAATTAGAACTGCAGTAAAATGGTACAATAAGCACTTGCAGAGTTCACAAAAAAACAAAAATCTACAAGTGATTTTAATAACAAATGACCGGAGAAATAAAGAGAAAGCGGTGGAAGAAGGAATTGTAGCATACACCTGTAAGTCTTACATTATGTGTTGTTTGCTTTTCTTGTGCTTTTCACTATTGCTGTGTATTAGAGCTGCACGATTCTGGCTAAACTGAGAATCACAATTTTTTTGCTTAGAAGATAGATCACGATTCTCTCACGATCCTCACGGCGTAATATCACCTTCACATTAAAACAAAAAAATGATTGGGCTAACGATTAATCGTGCAGCTCTACTGTGTATGGTCAAAATATTGCATATACCAAGGCGGAACTGTAAACTCTGAATATAATTCCATTAAAAGAAATCACTTCATTATTTTGTATGTCTTGTTCAGTTGTTAGATTTATTGTGCAGCTTTTCCTTTTTAAAACAATATTGGCAAGATGATGTTTCCAGGTTTTCTAGATAGCTAGTTTATGAAGAATTTGAACGCTTTATCAGGTGTTTCTGTCTTTGCCCCCATTGGTGAGATCCACCTCAATTTCTGTGACACAACACAGTAACAAAGTAAGGAAATCTCTCCAGTGAGGACACTTGACAAATGTTCATTCTAACTCTTCCTACAATACCAGTAAAAGTGCTTTTAATGCTATGTTCCTTTTGGAGAAATTATCCTTGATTCTTCTCTCAGGAACACAATAGAAGGGAGGGATTATCTCTCAAGTGAGGACACGGACAGCAGTAAACACTTGATAGAGGTTCTAACTCACTTTCATTCTAATTTCTAGTGAAAATAAAATACATGGCTTTTTTATTCTATTTGTCAAAACATATTTATTTATGCCTTTGTGATGGGTGTAATTAGATTTATTTATTTTTTTATCCTTTTTTTTTTATCCCACTGTATATTTCTTTCCAAAAGGCAAAATCACTCTTGAAAGTTTCTTGCTGATATCACTTTAATTCAGGGTTTCTCAACCTTTTTACCTTAAGGGAACCCTTGGCAAAAAGTATGAGATCTCGGGAAACGCCGGAAATTTTCATTTCTACAGCTCAGTGGCAAAGCTAGACATTTCTTAACCCGGGGAAGACTCAGTTTCATATTTTCCTCCTGCAGCCGCAGAATGGGAGGGAGAGGAGGAGAAGCTGGCCTGCTGCTGTGGGAAGAAAATACAACCAATTGGTTCTAGTAAATGCAGCCCTTCCTGTCCAGATGTGACAGGGAGCTCGCACGAGACCCTTCCAACATGAGGACGGCGGCGCATGGGGCATATGCCCCCTCTGGCTCGCCAATGATTTATGGCCGGAGATGCTGAATGGCTTAGAGAATCACAGCACAGAGCCCTGTGTTTACTAACAACACAGGGCTCTGTACAGAGAGCAGCAATGTGGCTAAATCAACCACATCTATTGATAAAAGCAGCACATATTGCACATTGTTAGGCACACAGGTAACCCTTTCATTGCCCCTAGATGTTAATCCCTTCCCAGCCAGTGTCATTAGTACAGTGTATGGTATTAGAACTGATCACTGTATTGATGTCACTGGTGATATCTGTCAGTTCCCATCCAGTATTAATTTGCCTGCCGCACTATCACAGTCCCATTGCGCAATTGCCAGTTAAATTAGCGCAGTACTGAATAGCAAAAAAAATGCTCAGGTCATGAAGGGGGTAATATCTTCCGGAGCATAAGCGGAGCTCCAACCCTCCCACCAAAAAATGCAGCTTCACAGCCGGTTCCCTACTGCGCATGCGCAAAGCGCGCTTGTGAATGGCCTGGCAGCTGGGGGGGGGGGAGGTGGAGGGGGCCAAACTTCCAGAGGACCTTGCTGCGGCGAGGCCTCCCAGAATTGCGGACGGGTGCCTGTCAAAAATAGGTAACCCCCCCCCCCCCCCCCGAAAGGTGCCAAATGTGGCAGCGGAGGGGGGGGGAGCAAACAAGCTGAGCTTCCCCTTTTCCACTTTAAGTGGTTAAATAATACCTCTTAAAGAGGAAGTAAAGTCTTCCTTTTTAATTGTGCCTACAGATAAGCCTATAATAAAGCTTACCTGTAGGTACTGTAAATATCTCCTGAACTTGCACGGTTTAGTACATACTTACTATATACGCTGACGTAATTGGCGCATGCGTTCTGAAGGCATGACCGCCCATGCCGTTTCTTCAGGGCCCTGTGCCGGTGGCTCACGTTTGCATACGCGGGAGCACTGGAGCCCGCAAACATGGAAGAAACACCGGGGAAGATGTCGGCGATGTGCGGGCTCCACTCCAGGGCTTCATTCTAAGGTAAGTTTTTTACAATGAGTTTACAACCTCTTTAATGTGAAACTTGTGCTTACTTTTTCTTCACAGATGCTCAATTCTTGGTCAAGCTTGAGATAAGCAGTGTACAGGGAGTTAGAAGGGCAGAGCATCAGGGTGGGAACAGCGCAGGGGGGAAGGGGGCTCAGCAGGAGGCAACAGTACAGGGGAGCCATTAGCACAGTATAGTAATGGGGAGTGCCAATAGAGAACAGTACTGGGAGGCCAGGAGAGAACAGCACAGTACATGGGGCCATGCAGAGTGGCACAGGGAAGCTGCTGTGTTGTATCTGATGCGCTAATTCCTACCCAACCTCCTCTCTTGTCCATCTCATGTGATATCACATATAAAAACCTGTGATGGAGAGGAGTGCCGGCTGGGATCGGTGCAGGACAATAATGTATGTTGCTTCCCTGCGCTGCTCTGTGGCACGAGGAGCAGATGGCTGTTGGCTATATGGGGATGCGATCTACCCATTACTGGCTTGTAATAGACGGGCAGATTGCAGCAGAGCCCCTGGGGACTTCTCATGGAATTGTGGTTGAGAAACCTGGTTTTAAATGATTGCTAGATTAAGCATACATGTTACAGTATTTTAAAATTACTAAAATGTACACATTTTTTTTTTTTAGGTGAAGAATACATAAAAAGTTTGTTAGCTAATCCGGAACTTGTCGATCGTCTTTCATATGTTTCTGATGAACAGGTAAATGCACAAACTATTTATCACAATTGTGCAGTACTCAACAAGATGTTCTAGACTGTGGTTCATATGCCACTACCTCAGTTAACTGAACACTGGAAAAAGCTTTTCTAGGAACAGCCCCAGTGCATGCCCATATAATCCTGCCCACTCCATGGTACTCTGTTTTTTTCTTTTTTCTAGTGTACTAGGCAATGAACCTCTTTCCCTTTTTTTTGTAGAAATTTTCCAAACCATTCTTAATTTCCTTTACTGCTTCAACTGACACTTCTATCGAGGTCCAATTGCGTATTGCCTCAGTGCTTGCTAGTGGTTCATCTTGGGAACCATAAACAGACAGCGGGGCCAGCCTGTAATGTTTTCCCTAGGCACTGGATCCTGTGTTTTGGCACTTGCCTTGGCACATGGTGTACTGAGTGTTTGATAACTGCAGAGTGTTATACAGGTCCAGGACAGTGGTCTATTCCTATGACACCCAGACTATAAGGACTTCTTGGGGGTATTCCCACTGTGACAAAGTCTAAGGAACCTGCAACATAGATAAAGTAAGACAGGGTTAGTGCCTGGGATATTGCAATTTCTTTCATACACTGAACCTCCTCAACATCCATTTCGTGGGTACCCCATAAGGGGAAGAGCCTCACTTGGCAATGGCAGATTACAGGCAATTGGGAGCAGCAACACAATGGACAAACAGCAGAAATTCTGGTCTAGGTCCTGAGAAAACTCCAAGTTCCTCTCAGGTTGATAGCTGTTCCCTTTTTCAGAGCAAAATTTTACACGCAGACACTGCTACTTCCCCCTGAAGCGGCCTCTCTCACAGACGCACATGTGGCCTGTCTGAATTAAGCATAACCAGTTGTTACTACTTTGTCAATTGCCCAGACTATGGCAAACTAGACTGGAGAACTCAATAGTGAATGGCGTCCCCATTTAGCTAATCCTTCTTTTGCAGCAAACTTACAATTGTTGCTCTCTGCTCTACTATTCTGTGTTGATGCCATGGAGAGTGGGGTTTGTCAAATCTTCAGAATGTCCTTTCTTTTTTTACATATGCACAAAAATGTATAGCTTAGAGTATAGTTGGTGAAACTAGCTTGTGAAAGGGGATTTTTGCATGCCCTTTAACTACTTCAGCCCCGGAAGAATTTACCTCCTTCCTGACCAGGCCATTTTTTTGCGATACGGCACTGCGTTGCTTTAACTGACAATTGCGCGGTCGTGCGACGATGTACCCAAACAAAATTTACATCCTTTTTTTTCCCACAAATAGAGCTTTCTTTTGGTGGTATTTGATAACCTCTGCAATTTTTATTTTTTGCTCTATAAACAAAAGAAGAGCGACAATTTTGAAAAAAAACACTATCTTTGACTTTTTGTTATACTAAATATCCCAAATTTTTTCCTCAGTTTAGGCTGATATGTATTCGTCTACATATTTTTGGTAAAAAAAAAAACCACAATAAGCATATATTGATTGGTTAGCGCAAAAGTTATAGCGTCTTCAAAATAGGGGATAGATTTATGGCATTTTTATTTATTTTTTTAACTAGTAATGGCGGCGAATTGCGATTTTTAGCAGTATTGCGATATTGCACCGGACAAATCAGACACTTTTGACACATTTTTGGGACCAGTGACATTTTTACAGCGATCAGTGCTATACAAATGCACTGATTACTGTATAAATGTCACTGGCAGGGAAGGGGTTAACACTAGGTGGTGATCAAGGGGAACTGTGTTCCCTAGGTGTGTTTTAACTGTGGGGGGGATGGGACTGACTAGAAGAGGAGACCGATCAGTGTTCATACTTGGTATGAACACTCGATCTGTCTCCTCTCCCCTGACAAAACCGGGATTTGTGTGTTTACACACACAGATCCCGGTTCTCGCTCTGTCACGAGTGATCACGGGTGCCCGGCGGTCAAAGCGTCCCCGGGCACTCGCATAGGCTCCGGGGACACACTGCGCGCGCCTCCTACATCTTTTTAAAGATTCAACATACAGCTACGACGGCTCGCCCAGGGGAGCCATCCTGCCGCAGTATAACTGCAGCAGCTGTTCGGGAACCGGTTAAAGGTGAGCTTCTCTTTGGGAATTCCCTTGAGGAGTACATTGAGGGTGGCTGCTGGAAGTGGGGAGACGTCTGCTAAATGCTTTAGAATAAAGAAATCCTAGACTTTTATTTTCACACTGTTTTAAGAGAGGTACACTTTGTTTCTTTCTGCTACCCATTCCTACCTGCTGCCTCACAAGACAAATTTCTTGCTGCTGACAGTCAGGGGTGGTCATTTCCTTGCCCTTTAGATAGAATTACAAGGACTTTTCAAAGTCCTGCGCGTTGATCCTTCTCTGTTTTAGGGATGCATGTCTCATCATCCCCTAAAAACATCTATTCAAATTACTACAGCTTTTAGGTGGTTTCCTGTAGACCTGTCAGTATGTCTACTGCATCAGCTAATCTTCTGCCTGGTCTCCTATAGAGCTGCCACTATATCGCTCACATGAGAGATTTTCTAAATTTAATAGCAAATGCAATATGAAGGCTTACACTCCCCATTTATTCACACTGCGATGTACCCCTTACATTGCTGAAAAAAAAATCGCCAAACTTTTTGGTGCTATATCACTAGACCTTTATTCACACCCTGAATATTGAAATCCCCGGTTACCTTCGACATGCTTCGTTTACAAGGCTTCTTAGTCAATCTTTAACCCTTATGCCCAAATGCTGATGTTAATACTTCTTTCTTCTGTTAATACTGCATTATTGCCAAACTGCTCTTGTACTAGTTGGGTTTTCTGGGTTCCATCTTGCTATCATTCTTATTTCCTTCAGCATGACAATTTGTCTATCACTGACCCTATGTTTATGAACATGCTCTCCCTAGCACCCTTCAGTTGCTCCCCATGAGTATCTTTTAGGTCATGCTGGTGGATTCCTGAACAACCGAAGCCCTGTTTTCTCCACTCGAGGTCATAGGAACTCTACTCCTCACTATTTGGGGAGGTTAGCTCCACTACCTAGACTCCATTTCAGTATTCCCTTTAATGTGATTGTTGCACCTCCACTTACAAACTATAGATGCCATGGAACTTGCCTGCCTCTCACCACACATCTTCAGTTTTATAACTGCTCAACAGACTCTAGTTCATGGACCTCACAGCAACTTAACTGCCTAGAATGGATGCCCCCCCCCCCCCCCCCCCCCCTCAATACTCTGTAATCTATTGGGTGAGGTAGATCTCACCTAGTATGAGGTTAGAAATGAACATTCCTCATCCTGCAACTTCTTACGTTTGAAATCGCCAAACACCTAGCCCTTGGTACCTCGTAGGACTTGGGTTAGGCCTTATATATATCTTCTTCCTAACACCATGACTTTTGCATTCCCTGTGCATTTTTCTGTAAGAAGTAGTTATTCATCTGTTGAGACTGTGTGCACTTCTGGGGTCTTTCTCCGGGGCTGTTGTTCACGCAGTGCCCTCTCTTTATCTTTTTAAGGGGGTTAAAGGAACATCACTTTCTTTTCCTCAATTTTCCTGGCAGTTGTAGTTATGTTTTGCCTCCCTTTGCTTTCTTCCCACCTTTTTTTATGTTACATGGAGACAAAGTATCCTAGAAGCCAGTCCTTCTTGCACCCCTGGTACTCCTTCCTATTGCCTTTTTTGGGAATGTGATTTTCCCTCTCCATTTATTTACTTGAAGGCATGTGAGACAGTAAAGATTCACCTTATGGGCGGGGCCAGGACTGTCATCTATGGCTGCCTGCCACGTGTTCCTTTGGGACCTGACCCCTTTTCCATTCTTCACAGGACAGTCCCTCTATGTAATTTCTCCCTCTTTCATTCAGTTCGGTGGTTAGTTTTCATTTCTTTTTTTTCTTTTTTTTTTCCTCTAGACTAGAGCTTCTGCTCTCAGGGAACTAGTCCCTCCCTTCCCAGGGAGTTCTTGGACTTTTTTTACAGCATCTAGCATCTCTCCTTCTCAAAAGTCATAGGGTCACCAACTGCTCTATTGTTGATGTTTTCAAAACCATTTTTTGACAGGTCTTTGAGCCTCTGCTGATTCATGCTTCTGCCGTTAACGGTTTATTCAGGTCCATTGACCCTTATGGATTTGTCCTGTGGGCCTGTTGGTGTTTTGAAAGTTTTTTTCCCAAACCCCTATTCATTGCTTGGGGATGACCCATGGTCTAGGAAACGATGCCTGTGTCCAGCACTGTATGATTAAAATAAGAAGAATTTTGACTTGCCTGTAAAATCTATAACTTGGAGTACAGGACACGCCCTCCCCACCCCATTTCCTCTGTGATCTCTTTTACTGCTTAATAAAAAATTGGAGTCTCGCTGGGTCTGTGTAGATTGGGGATGGTCCCAACAAAGATTTTTCAAGTTTCCAGTAACCTAAAGGTAGCAGAGTATAATTCATGGTATAAGATAAATTTTCTATGTCCTGTACAGTACTCCAAGATAAGAGGAATTTACAGGTGCAGTAAAATTCCTATTTTTTCAGCCTAGCATCTGTTAGATTGTCCGCTTCTTTATTGCATATTGCATCTTCTATTGTTTTTTTAAAGTGTTTGTAACTCAAAAAAAATGATCCTGTTACTTTAAAGCATGTTATACAGCACAGTTTCTTGTGCTGTGTAATTTGGCACCCTGTATCTGAAATACCTGGCTGATCCTGCCTGGCTATGCCCCCCCCCATACACTGACCATGTTTTATCATGGCTGCTGAGCCTTGACTTCATGGTCAGTTTACGTGCCTCCGTCATTCACAGCTCTCCTCCGTCCTCTCTTCCCCGTCCTCTCCTCATAGGCAAAGGAAGAAAGGAATGTGCACAGCTCTTAGACGCAAGAGGACTGTTAATCTATTTATAGCATCCTTCCCGACACACACTTCTATCTCCCATCTCGGAGAATGTGTGAGAAGTTATCAGACTGATAACAGAGGAACGGAGCAGGAGACAGCTACGGGACACAGTGCTTTGGAGGGAGATAACAAAACACTGCAGATATATGTGCCCAGCTCAAATTTAATGAATCAGTTTTACACTTCAAGTGAAAATAAAGATGACATCTTATGGCTATTGGTTTTAATTTATCATTTAAAAACTTTGGTATGTTGAGTGATAGCATATTGCTCAGATGTTAAAAGTTTCTGTTTTTTTTTTTTTTTCCCCTAAAATTAACAGCCCTCTACTTTTATTTCCCAGAATGAAGTGGAAAGTAGTAAAGTTATCTTTTCGGAGCATCTTCCTTTGTCTAAATTACAGCAAGGGATAAAATCTGGCATTTACCTTCAAGGAACATTCAGAGCAAGTCGAGACAACTTTTTAGAAGGAACTGTTTGGGTCCATGGAGATGCTATAGAGAACAAAGAGGTAACCGTATACATTCCCTCAATTTTACCTATGTATTTACAGTGCATCTGAAAAGTATTCACAGCATTTCATTTTTTCCACATTTTGTTATGTTACAGCTTTAATCCAAAATGGAAAAATCTTTGAAAATTTATTAAAAATAAGAAACAAAAAAAATCTCATGTACATAAGTATTCACAGCCTTTGCCATGACACTCAAAATTGAGCTCAGGTGCATCCTGTTTCCACTGATTATCCTTGATGTTTCTACAACTTGATTGGAGTCCACCTGTGGTAAAGTCAGTTCATTGGACATGATTTGGCACACACCTGTCTATATAAGATCCCACAGTTAACATTGAATGTCAGAGCACAAACCAAGCCATGATGTCCAAGGTATTGTCTGTAGACCTCCGAGACAGGATTGTATTGAGGCACAGATCTGGGGAAAAGTACAGAAAAATATCTGCAGCATCGAGGGTCCCAATGAGCACAGTGGCCTCCATCATTCGTAAATAAAAGACTTTTGGCACCACCAGGACTCTTCCTAGAGTGGACAGCCTGGCTAAACTGAGCTATCGGGAAAAGGGCCTTGGGCCCCTTTCACACTGGGCGGATCCGTCCGAGCAGAGTCCGCCTGCTCACCGGGGGATCTCTCCGCTGAGCCCCGCTGAGCAGGCGGATGACCGGTCCGTGTCTGCTCCGCTATGCAGAGCGGACAAGGACAGAGCACGCTGTCCTCTATGGGGCGGTCAGATGTAAACAGACTATATGTTTTTGTCTGATTGTCATCCAATCCGACCCGCTGGATGGATGGTGAATGTATCACTATATGTCTATTTTCAGTGGATTTTGTCGGATCGAAAGCCAGGCGGGTGTCCGCTGACACCCGCCTACCCATAGAGGACAATGGGTGGCCCGATCACGTCCACCTGAAAAACGAACAGGCGGACCTGATCGGCCCGATCGTGTGAAAGGGGCCTAAGTCAGGGAGGTGACCAAGAACCCAATGGTCACTCTGACAAAGCTCCAGCGTTTCTCTGTGGAGAGAGGAGAACCTTCCAGAAGAAAAAACATCTCCTTAGCACGCCACCAATCAGGCCTGTATGGTAGAGTGGCCAGACGGAAGCCACTCCTCAGTAGATGACACATGACAGCCCATCTGGGGTTTGCCAAAAGGCACCTGAAGGACTCTCAGACCTTGAGAAACAAAATTCTCTGGTCTGATGAAACAAAAATTGAACTCTTTGGCCTGAATGGTGAGTGTCATGTTTGGAGGAAACCAGGCACCGCTCATCACCTGTCCAATACCATCCCTACAGTGAATCATGGTAGTGGCAGCATCATGCTGTGAGGATGTTTTTCAGCGGCAGGAACTGGGAGACTAGTCAGGATCGAAGGAAAAATTAATGCAGCATTGTACAGAGACATCCTTGATGAAAACCTGCTTCAGACCACTCTGGACCTCAGACTGAGGCAAAGGTTGATCTTCAAACAGGAAAACGAGCCTAAGCACATGGCCAAGATAACAAAGGAGTGGCTATGGGACAACTCTGTGAATGTCCTTGAGAGCCCAGACTTGAACCCGATTGAACATCTCTGGAGAGATCTGAAAATGGCTGTGCACCCACGTTCCCCATGCAACCTGATGGAGGCTGTGAATACTGTGAGTTCTTTTGTGTTTAATAAATTTGCAAAGATTTTAAACAAACTTCTTTCACGTTGTCCATTATGGGGTATTGTTTGTAGAATTTTCAGGAAAATAATGAATTTAATCCATTTTGGAATAGGGCTGTAACATAACAAAATGTGGAAAAAGTGAAGCGCTGTGAATACTTTCTGGATGCACTGTAATATGAAACACAATATACGCGTCTTTGGATTCCAGCTTGTTTGTACAGTACATTGTTCTATACTTTTCACTAGGAAAACTGTGCCCCTGTATTAACACACTGCAGCGAAGATAACTCTTGACATTCATATCAAATAGTTGAATTTGGATTGCAGGTTTTCTTATGATTTTTTTATGTCCATTGTTAGGTGTTATGATAAAATAGATACTTTGTTTTAAATGTCTGTTTTGCTAAAATAACATATTAAAAGAAAAATATTTTTTGCAAAATAATGGGAGCCTGCCATGTTAACTTCTTGCAATGGGTAGAAAAAGAAACTTTTTGAATTGTTGAATGTTTTAAATCCTATTACAACAATATAGAACAAACTATTCTAATCAGAATGGGTGGGAAGGATTAAATATAATTGCAAAATGGCTTGTATGTGATGCTTATGCTGTGTGGAACTCCTACAGGTCCAAAACTTTGTTGGGGGTGGTCATATGGGTGCAAAAAGATGCAAATAAAAAACGTTTCACCTTGCAAGAAAACTCTTCATTAATGGCTGCAGGTGTAATGTATATGTATGGTAAAAAAGGACATAGTAAAAATGGCTGCTATATACAAACCTGATGCATGACATGATTTCTATAAACTTTTGCAGATAATCTTACAAGGGTTACGAAATTTAAACCGAGCAATGCATGAAGACATTGTTGCTGTACAGCTCTTGGAAAAAGAGAATTGGGTGGCTCCATCCGCTGTGGTCCTCCAAGATGATGGTGAAAATGAAGATATTGAATTTGTAGATGAAAAAGAAAAAATGGTATTTTAAACAACTGGTACTGTTTTATGTAGCATGTAAAGATAAATTAAATTGAAATGGGGTGTCTTGGCCTCTCAGTAAAAGGAAGAAGCTAATCTATATTAGCGTTTTACAGTAACTTGTTTACTCTAAAGCTAGGTACACAGGAAGTTTTTTTTCCGTTCAACCAAGCGAGAGGTCACTGTACTAACTAAGCAATGTGCATTTCCCCCGCTGAGCTATTGTGTTCTGACAGGGGGAATGCCCCACCTCGCTGGTACACAATAATCCGTGATCAGATGCTGGTTTTTCAACATGCTTATTCGACCGGCTTCTGTCAGACAGGCTGCTGTACACATGGGCTGAATGTTGGCCGGTTTCTGTTGAACTAGGCGATATTCGTCTCGTGTGTACCAGCTTTTAGTTGAGTTATATTGAAAGTTTTTTTTTTTTTTTTTTTTTCAGTTTTTGCTTTCATTGATGACTAAAGGCAAAATGCACCTTCGTGTTTGCTACGTTATACACAAATCTAGATGGATACTTTTTTTGTCTTTTTATTTTAATTACAAAATTCACGAAGCAAAATATCCTTAACAGCAATAATGCAATTGCCTCCTCCTGGTACCACATGCTAGGTATAGAGAAATTATTATTAGTTTCGTTTTACTGCAATAATGTGTTGAGACTAGCAGAAATAGCATCCTATTCAGTTTGTGCCCATTGTTTAGCGGAGGATATGGTCCACCATTGTTTACGGCAGGGATGTCAAACTCTGGTTCATAGCGGGCCGCGTCAGTAGTATTGTTGCTTTTAAAGGACCGGTTGTATCTGGAGTGCGCTGCGTACAGAGTGCAGAATTCAGGAGCGTGTGCTGCGTACAGAGTGCAGAATTCAGGAGCGTGTGCTGCGTACAGAGTGCAGAATTCAGGAGCGTGTGCTGCGTACAGAGTGCAGAATTCAGGAGCGCGTGCTGCGTACAGAGTGCAGAATTCAGGAGCGTGCTATGCAGGGTGGATTTGATTTCAATCATGATTTAAGTCACTAGTAAAAAGGCTTGATTTAAATCTACTCGATTTAGATCAGTTTTAAAGAGCAACTGTCATTTCTGTCCCGCAGCAGATCCTCCTCTGACCCGCTGTTGACTCACCGACAGTCCCATTCACTTTAATGGGACGGCTGGTGATGGGGCAGTGACACACCAAGGTGAGGAACATGGCGGCAGCAGGTGAGTGGATGCCCGCTAATGGGCGCTGCCATGATGGATCTGAAATGACAGGTGCTCTTTAAATGTAAGGGCTTATTCTTGCTGGTAGTTAGAATCTTTAATATTTGCAAACAAAATGAAGGTTTCCTATTTAGAATAATAAGCGGTCAGGTTAGTAAAACTGCGATTATCAGATACGATTCAATCATACAATTCGTAGTGTAAATAGATTTGCAAAACAATGGGATAAAGGAATATTCCTGAACTTTGTTTTATCTCATGGGTACTGTGAAATTGTGTGAAGACATCAATGCAGTGCATGTTATCTCGGCTTGCAGAGCTTGGATTAATAAATGAGTTTATCAAAAATGTAAATATTGCAGAATATACAGCCTCATGCTACATCGCTACAACTCATGCTAAATAAACAAAATTATTAATGTATCTTAAATAGAAAACTATCTTTTAGATAGATTTTTACTCAAAGCGTTTTATTAAAATAAATTTGATAAAAATAAAAAAAATACAATTTTAAATCAGAAAAATCCTTTTTTTAAAAATCATTGATTAATATCCACCCTGGCGCTATGTACAGGGTACAGAATTCAGGAGTTTTTTCTAAATTCCAGCTCCCCTATGTACCAATATAGCATTCATGTACTTTTTTTGCAAAAATATCAACGATTTCCATTAAATCTGCAGACATGTACTTTACTGTCCTACATCCATGTTTCCAGGTCGTATCCATTTGTAATGTCTAACTTCCTGATCAGACTGTAGGTCATGACACAGGAATGAGTTGACCAGCTGACCTCATTAGCACACACCCTGCATCATCAACCCTCCCATTCCCAGGTGCACATTTTTTAAAGAGTAAGTTCAAAATTAAAAAAAAAAAGTTCTGAAGCTTCTTTGGGGCAATTGCTGTGTGTAGTGTAGCCCATTCAGGTGGATGGGCTGCCCTATGTGTGAGGGAATGTGAGTTCCCGCTATGCGGAGATGTGAATAAGGCTTGACAGCTGAGTGTTTCTGTCCACTCCCTCCTATGTACTTGTATAAAGATGGCCATACACTATGCAATCTGTGTATTTAGTGAGAAGGGTGATCACTGATTGCATTTCATTTAAAAAACGTGCATGTGGGAGGGTGGATGATACAGGGTGTGTGCTAATGAGGTCAGCTGGTCAACTCCTTCCTGTGTCATGACCTAAAGTCTGATCAGGAAGAAGACATTACTAATGAATACATCCTGGAAACATGGATGTAGGACAGTAAGGCACGTGTCTGTAGATTTAATGGAAAGCATTGATATTTTGCAAAAATAGTACATGAATGCTATATTGGAACATAGAGGAGCTGGAATTTAGAAGAAAAAAAAAGTGAACAAAGGTGAACTTACTCTTTAATCCAAGAATGACCCCTCTTGGTCACCAAAACCTACTGTAAATTCACTATGTTGTTGAGATCTCCATAAACATTTTCAAATGCTTTTCCATTTCCTGACCAAATAACACTGTCACCTAATATACCTCCACTATGTTCTGACAAACCTGATTTATGGAATCTGCAAATAAAAAATATTCTTACAGTGGTCTATATAGGAGACTTTGCTGGCACGGAGCGAGCTGAATAGAGCGCATTGTGCCTTTCAAAGGAAATAATGAAGAACCATTAATACTCCATTTGATAACTGGAGATGTTAAAAACGCATTAGGGTAATCAGATAACACATTCATTTTCCAGTGAAGCATGATAAATCCAGATATCGTCAGAAAATGATCGATACAGCATCATTGGACGCAAATCCAGCCAATGAATATTTTATAAATGCAATGAGGCTACATGTGACCAATAGCTAAAAAGTAAAGCTGATCCGGCCCTGCTTTCTAAATAATAGGAATGCTCTAGGAGGAGCAGTGCTGTAGGTAGGGTAAATTCAGGCCTTTATATTCTGCTCTGCTTGCCGGCAACACATATAGGGTAGATACTGTCCTTCCATTCCAACTTCTGTCTAAACTGTGTAAATGGTTCGTTACAGCTAAAAAATGTTAAAAAGAGCAATGCAAAACCATCTGGAAGAGTAGTTGGGATCATAAAAAGGAACTGGAGACCATATTGCGGCATGTTGTCAAAGTCACAGATTAAAGAGGTCAGTACTCAATTTATGAAAAACGTTTTTGTTTTATAAGGTAGGGCATTGTCCAAATACATCTTTATTATATGCACTTTATATTCACCACATTATACCATGTTACTGTGTTTACTGGACTAAAAAAAAAATCTGCTTTTACTAAAATATTTCTTGTGTAGATATCAACTCAGAATAATATAGAAGTTCACAGTTTTAAACACCACAGGTGACTCTTTTTGGTGCTTTTTAGCTGTACAAAAACAAATAGATAATTACAAGTGATAATTACATGAGAGACACACAGCCTAGGACAGTGATGGCGAACCTTGGCACTCCAGATGTTTTGGAACTACATTTCCCATGATGCTCAACTACACTGCTGAGTGCATAAGCATCATGGGAAATGTAGTTCCAAAACATCTGGGGTGCCAAGGTTCACATTTACTGGCCTAGGATGTCAAGACGCTTCCCCCTCTTCTCCCTTCTCCAAGCTAACAACTACTCTGTTTTCTGTTAGCACTTTCCTGTGAGTAGCGGAAGTTCAGAGAAGCAGCACTGAAAGAGCAGGAGCCAGCAAAGTTGTCAACTGCAAATTCTGGCATAAGAACTAAAAAACAAAACTAAAATGTGCAGAAGGTGTAATACTACTTTAAATCTACTTTCTGTGCATCAAATGCCATTTCAGGCCCAGATTTCATACCATGACATCATCACTGTGCTACATGCAGAGCCATGGGAGGGTCCCAACAGGTCCTCTCACTAGAGACTGCCTACAAAAATACCTTCAGGAAGGGGTGGATATAAGACTAGGAGAGAAAGTGTTAGTGCCTGGTCCTATTACAGGAAGACCTTGCACAAAGGCAGAGTTCAACACTGGACTATTGCACAGATCTGGAAAAATACACAAGATGCACCAAAATTAAAGGAAGGATACTTGTAACTCTTGTATTAAAGCAATATTTGCTTGTCCCTGGGTTCAGCTTTAATGTAACTCTGTTTGCCAGGTTAGGTTAAAAATAAAAAGGACTCGCTGTAATAAAAAAGGGAAATACC
This sequence comes from Lithobates septentrionalis, assembly GCA_037952835.1. Taxonomy (NCBI): domain Eukaryota; kingdom Metazoa; phylum Chordata; class Amphibia; order Anura; family Ranidae; genus Lithobates; species Lithobates septentrionalis. Next base: position 736,903 of record JBBDGP010001094.1, on the reverse strand, counting down.
TACCTGTGCCGCCAAACTTTGCTTATTTGAGGCACTACAGTAGCATCTGACCTATTTCCCTGCTTGTCAGATGCTGGGACCCCTGCTGTGTTATGTTTTTCCATGTGCTGGCACCTACATTGGTACAGTAGTAACACTGGATTCCAAAATGCACAGTCAAGGACCAAGCATTTGAAACAGTCAAAAATATGTCAGATGCTGAAGATTCCTCAAGCATCTTAACTTTTCAATTTAGTAAAGATCTGTGGAGCTGTTATCTTAAAAGGGAGCCTTGGTTGCTTCCCCTATAACCATACCCCACTCTGTGGGTCCTCAGTTTTGTGCTAGTGGCTGATGGTGATGGACCTCTTCATGGAGAAAATCACCTAGCTTAAAGTGGATGTAAACCCTCACATATACAGAGTGAAGTGAACAGCCTCAGATGATACGGAGATGAAACAAATCTCCCTACATATGTTTTACATGTACAGTGGATATATAAAGTCTACACACCACTGTTAAAATGTCAGGTTTCTGTGATGTAAAAAAAAATGAGACAAAGCTAAATCATTTCAGAACTTTTCCCACCTTTTAATGTGACCTATAAACTGTACAACTCAGTTGAACAACAAACTGAAATCTTTTAGGTGAGGGAAGTAAAAATAAAATAATATGGTTGCATAAGTGTGCACATCCTTAAACTAATACTTTGTTGAAGCACCTTTTGATTTTATTACAGCACTCAGTCTTTTTGGGTATGAGTCTTATCAGCATGGCACATCTTGGCTTGGCAATATTTGCCCACTCTTCTTTGCAAAAACACTCTAAATCTGTCAGATTGCGAGGGCATCTCCTGTGCACAGCCCTCTTCAGATCACCCCACAGATTTTCAATCGGATTCAGGTCTGGGCTCTGGCTGAACCATTCCAAAACTTATCTTCTTCTGGTGAAGCCATTGATTTGGATGTATGCTTTGGGTCATTGTCATGCTGAAAGATGAAGTTCCTCTTCATATTCAGATTTCTAGCAGAAGCCTTAAGGTTTTGTGCCAATATTGACTGGTATGGTTCATAATTCCCTCTACCTTGACAAAGGCCCCTGTTCCAGCTGAAGAAAAACAGCCCCAAAGCATGATCCTGCCACCACAATGCTTCACAGTGGGTATGGTGTTATTTTGGTGATGTGCAGTGTTGTTTTCGCGCCAAACATATCTTTTGAAATTATGGCTAAAAAGTTCAACCTTTCATCGGACCATAACACATTTTCCCACATGCTTTTGGGAGACTTCAGATGTGTTTTTGCAAAATTTAGCCAAGCTTGGATGTTTTTCTTCATCAGAAAATTGTTATCACATGTACCACACAGCCAGTACTTGCAGATATTCATGCAGCTCTTTTAATGTTGCTGTTGTCCTCTTGGCAGCCTCCCTGACCAGTTTTCTTCTCGTCTTTTCATCAATTTTGGAGGGATCTCCAGTTCTTGGTAATGTCACTGTGGCATATTTTCTCCACTTGATGATAACTATCTTAACTGTGTTCCATGGTGTATTTAATGCCTTGGAAATTCTTTTGTACCCTTCTCCCGACTGAAACCTTTCAACAATGAGATCCCTCTGATGCTTTAAAGCTCTCTGCGGACCATGGCTTTTGCTGTAGGATGCGACTAAGAAAATGTCAAGAAAGACCTACTAGAACAGTTGAACTTTTATTTGGGGTTAATCAGAGGCACTTTAACCTTCCTGGCGGTATTCCCTAGTGTGGCTCCCTAGGGTTAAATTTCAATGCCATTAGCGGTAACCCCCGAGCCACCCTCGGGATTGCATTACCTTGTCACCAGGATCCTGCGATGGCCCCCCGCTGTGTCCTCCGCCCAATGCTCTGTGTTCCAGGCTCCGTTCCCTGCAAGTGTTGCGATGCATGGGGCGGAGCCCGGGGGCAAATTCAAAAAGTACAAAAAACATAACGCATACAGTACAGTACACTGTAATCTTAGATTAAGTTACTGTATCAAATCATTTCACCTCCCTTTTGTCCCTAGTGCTTTGTCCAGTGCCCTGCATGCACTTTTATATTATATATACTGTTCTTTCTGCCTGGAAACTTGAGATTATCCATAGCAACCAAAAAGTGTCCCTTTATGTCAAAAGTGGTTTTAGACCAGCTAGAAAACAGCGATAGTAAATTAGAACACTTGCAGAATTGAGCGATAGTGAATCGTGGGGAAATTCATTTTATTATTATTATTATTATTATATTATTATATTTTATAATTATTTATAGTTATATTATAATTTATGATTTTGTGTTTCAAACTTTATCATACCCGGGATGTCTACTAGACTCTTGTTTGGACATATTTAAGTGTGTTATTACTAAGAATCACAGGGCTACAATATAAAACGCCATATTTCTATGCAAAACAATGTACCGCTTTGAGATTCAAAAATCTGACATAATCATACCACCAGGTTACATGATGGCAGATGTGTACTGATTCCTATTTACCATGAGTTTGAATGCGATTGCTTAATTCTGAACACAGCTATATCTCCAGTTACAAGAGGGTGTGCACACTTATGCAACCATATTATTTTCGTTTTTTATTTTTACTCCTCCCCAAAAAAAAAAAAAAAAGATTTCAGTTTGTTTTTTTATTGAGTTGTACAGTTTATAGGTCACATTTAAAGGTGGAAAAAGTTCTGAAATGATTCATCTTTGTCTCATATTTTTACCTCACAGAAACCTAACATTTTAACAGGGGTGTGTAGACTACACGCCCTTTTTATATCCACTGTATATCTGCTGTCTTCAGCTTTTTATATTCCTTATAAAGTGCACATGATGTTAGACATTTTTCTTCGTGTTTCAGCATAGGGAGGGAAGTCTGCATATACTGTGGGAGAACTGATTGGAGAAAAGGCAGACACCCCCTCTACCACATAGGTAAAGGAGGAACAAAGAAACTTGCAGAACTGTGCTGTGAATAGCTCTCTACTAATCTATTTATAGCACCCTCCCTGACACAAATTTTCAGCTGCTTTAATCTCCTGTGTCGGAGAACTTGTCAGAAGTTATGCTGATAACAGAAGAATGGAGCAGCAGAAAGACACACTTGGGGCTTTGGAAAGAGATAAGTAAACACTACAGATATGTGCCGAGGTCAGATTTCATGAATGGGGTTTAGATCCACTTTAATTAGTTTAGTTTATTATTTTTCTTTATTATTTTAGAAGTTGGATTCCTTCTTCAACCACTCAATGTCTTCTAATGCCAATATAGAAGCAACATATCTGAATTGGTGCAACCTTAGTAAAACCTTGGGAGCTGTACCCAGACCTGTAATGTTGTTTCCGGCACTGGATCCTGCATGGCACTCACCTTGGCACTTTGTGCAATGCATTGTCAGCTGCTGGGTGCTATACAGGTCCTGAGCTGTGGCTCATCGCTGTGGAACCAGGTCCCTAAAGACACACTTTGAGGGTATGCCCACCATGACAGACAAAGCTCATCTAGCTCTATCTCAGGCAAGTAACAAGCGACCTATTTGACTAAAGCAGAATTTTCTGCATCGCTGTCACAATTCCTTGGACAAATTATGGATTTAACGCAGCCATCTTTGTCCAGGGCTCAAAAACAGCACCACTCGTCTCCTGCTCCCTTTTCCCAACCTGAGTTGAATCCCAATATGCGGGCTCTAGAGGATGCAAACGCCCAAGGGAATGTGGAAGAACTTCAGACTTCTACTATAATGAAGCGCCAGCTTTACCCATCATGCTTTATAATGTTGAAAATATCATTGGTTCTTTCTGCCAAAGCCTTGGCATTGTGCAGCCTGACTTTCTTCTGTCTCACCATGCCCCTTTGGATACAAAGAGATGTGAAAAATACTGCAAAACATTACTTGTTCATGTACAGATAGAAATTGAAGAGAATTTTGCTGTGTACACTTTTCAGGTCCATGTACAGATAGAATATGCAGTCTATGACAGATTTTTAGCTCCCTCCAAAATCATTCCTGAAATCTATCCCTTGGAAAAAGTTGGCAAAGAAGTGGGCTTTTCATGATCCTGCCATCTCTGTCCTAAACAAATATCTCACTGTACCTATTGAAGATGTTTCTTGTTTCATTCTCTCTTTGCTCTTGTGGGTCCAGCCCTGTCAAACTGCAGCTAACTGAACTAGAGCAATAAACAACCAACATGATTTTGTATTTCAGCAAATTGCTTTCTGCTTGCTTTTTTCATTTTTTTTTTTTGTGTGATTGTGTGAATGCCCTAGAATGTGTCATGAGGCAAATTTCCAGACTGGCCCTAATCTCCATTTACATGCACAGAATCTTATGGCAGAAATCTTGGACAGCTGTAGCTGTCTGTAAAAGGCACTTTACACTGATGTCTTTCCGAGGAAGAGGTCTGTTTTGTGAGCCACTTAACCACTTCATCAAAGGGGTCACAAGAGGGAAAGGTTTTACTTTCAGAACCGAGGATCTCAAAAACGTCCTTATCCCTCCAACTCCTCTCAACGCAAAGCACTTGTCCACTCTAACAAGGTTTTAATTTCAAAACCAAAATTCAGCTCTTTCTTTTGGTGCAAGGTTTGGCCCACAAAGGCCGTCAAGCCATGCCTAAAGCCTTACTCCTAAGAGCTGGGGGATATCTATTACAGTTTGCCTCAGTCTGGGTCCCAGTTCTGTGGGTTCAATAGGTGGTTTCAAAGGAGTACAAAATGGCGTTCAAAACTCACCCCCTCACCACTTTCTTGTTTCAAATCAACCAAAAACAGCCCAAGAACAGTTAGATTTGCAGAATGACCTAAACTATCCCTTGTCCCGGGGTGTTGTTCAAAGCATTCTACTCGAACCGGTTTATGGTACCAAAGCTCAACTGTGGTATTCACCCTATTCTGGATTTAGAGCTGGTTCACACCACAAAAACGCACTCCAGGTCCATCCTGATGCGTTCCACTGCATTTTTTATGTGTTTCCAGATGCATTCCAGATGCTTTTTTTTCCTGTGTGTTTTTTTTCACTGTACTGGAGTCCGGGGCGTTTTTAAAACGTTCCAGTGCATTTTGATGTGTTTTACTGCGTTCAAGCACAGTCCAGTGCGGGAAAAATGCAGCATGTTGTACTTTTTCTTTTCTTTTTGGACCTGGAAAGCCCTGGAACTGACTGCACTAGTGTTAACTATGCCATTGAAAACCATATAACCTACTTTCCATGCGTGTTTGATGCAGAAAAAGACGCACTGGACTTCATGTGGTGTGAACTGGTCCTTAATGCAGTATTAATTCCAAAAGCAAATATTTATTATATTTCAGCTACCAATTCTCAGATATGATGACTGCATTCATTTTTTTTCAGTTTTTGCCTTTCTGACATAAGGAGGATTTATGGCTTTGTGCTGCCTGCATGTTCCCATTTACCCTCCTCACCAGCACTTTCTGAGCTTTGCATTGGCAGACAATTACTTCCAATTTCTCAAACTGCCTTGCAGCCTGTCCTCTACTTCCAGACTGTTCACAAAGGTCTTGGCACCTCTGCTTGCCCTTTTCAAAACGCAGGTTATCTAGGTCACAGACTAAATGACCTTCTTAAGGCCTTCCATCTATCAAAAAATGTCTACTGGACAACTCAGATGCTCCAGGCCTTCAAATGGGTGATCAATTTCAACATTTCTGCTCTCCAGTGGTCCCTTCACCAGAAATACTTGAGTCTGGTCTTGGACACATGCCAAGCAAAAGTTTTTTTTACCCAGAATAGAAAGTTTTTTTTTCTATCAGAGTCTCGAGAATTGGGAACCAAGTGACATCCCAAAATTAAATTCTTTGAGAGTTCTAGGCATAATGGTAGCCTCCTTTTTTGAGGCAGTTCCATTCACACAATTTCCAACTCAACATCTTGTTGGCCTGGTAAAAGTCTCCTCCTCTCGATTTACCCATGCTTCTGTCCAGCCAAGCAGGGAATTCCCTATCTTGGTGGATCATCATCCAGCCCTAACAGTGGGGAAGTCTTTCCTTCCTTATCACTGGAAAGTTATCACAACATTCGCAAGTCTCTCAAGGCTGAGGAGTGGTGTTCAAATCCCTAACAGTCCAAGGAACATGGGCCCCCGACCCTGTAGCACTGGACCACCCCCCCCCCTTCTCGATGGATGCTCAATGAGGGAGCAGTTCGGCAATGCCACGGCTGTGGCCTGCATCAGTAGTAGTATAGGGGGTACCCGGAGTCTGGCTGCCTTGAAAGACGTGAACCAGAAAATTAAGAAGCGAACCAGACCATTTTCATGGACAACTCACTGCCCAGTGATCTCCGGGTACTCATCCCAGGAGTAAACAAGTGGAAAGTGGATTACCGCAGCTGGCATTGCCTGGATCAAGGGGCCTTTCATCCAGATATCTTCAGTCTTGATATGCCAAAAATGGGGAATTCCTGATGTGGGCTTTCAAGCCTCCAGATTTCACAAAAAACTACCTCTGTTTCTTGCCCAAACCATGAATCCTCTATCTCTAGCCTCCGATGTCTTAATAGTCCCCTGGTCTCAATTCAGGCTTACATCTTCACTCCAGTGTGAAATATTTTAAAGAAAAAAAAATTGAGCCAGAGAGGAAAACTGTGATCCTACTTGCTCCAAACTGGCCCAGGGGAACCTCATACTCAGACTGCTAGCACACCACCCACGACCTCTTCCCAACAGGCCAGATCTACTATCTTAGGGCCCTCTATTCCTTACTGCTTCTCAGTAGCTGACTTTAATGGCATGGTTGTTCAAACCCAGGTCTTAAAGCGTTTGTTATACAACACAGTGCATGTGCTGTCTCATTTGGTCCCCTGTAACACCTGAAATACCTGGCTGATCCTGACAGTTTCTACCCTCCCCTCTGTACACTGACCACTATATATCGGGGCTGCTGACACCTTGGTCAGCATACGTGCTTCCGTCATCCGCTGTTTTTTTTTCAAAATTTGTCAGTCTTTTTTTGTTAACGAACGTCACTTTTGTTTGGGTACAGCGTCGCATGACCGCGCAATTGTCAGTTAAAGTGACGCAGTACCATATCGCAAAAAATGGCCCGGTCAGGAAGGGGGTAAATCCTTCCGGGGCTGAAGTGGTTAAATAAATCTTGACCAGAACTTGACCTTAAGCACTCTCAAATGTCAGATCTTGACCTTATCCATTCTTTTGAAAGGCCTCTGGCTTCAGTTATCCTTGTAAGAACTTTTTTCAAGGTGTATCTCAATTTAAGCCACGCTTTCAGCACCCTGTGCTTCCTTGACAGGTTGACATCCATTCTTCTGTGGGTGCAGCTTTCTGCTGCAAGGTTCTCACTGGGGCACTCTGAAGTTGGGCCTTCTGACTCCCTCTGTAAGACCATTCCTTTTTTATTTAGACACTTTTATTAAGATTTGAGTGCTTATTGCCCTGTGTTATCTAGCAGTTTCTGGATCAGTAACCCATGGTGTTTACCTTGGGGACAGTGTGGCGCCGTCCTGTATTGTTTGCTTTTGGCACTGGATCCTGAGTTAGGTTCTCACCTTGGCATGCAGCAAGGTGCTATACAGGTCCAGGACTGCAGTCCATCTCTATGGTTCACAGACCCTAAAGACATACAGGTATAGCCATCAAGACGGCTGAGACAGGAGTCGTTTACAACCTTAAGGGCCTGAATAAGATCTGAAATTTGTCCTATTAGGCCGGCCATAGAAGTGTGGAACACTAGATGGTGCAAAGTAGAGGTCTGAGGAGGGAAGATCTCGGTGTGGGGTACTGTTCCAGAAAACTGCATAAGATGCCACTATGGCCACAGCACAGCGAGGAGGGTTGAATGAAAGAAATTTGGTAAGTATAACTAAAACTAAAATACCCTCATTAGAGAATAGACGTCCAACACCTAAAGACACAAAGATCTGAGGTTTGCTGGGAGCTGGAGGGGTTATATAAGGGTCCTCGCATCTTTTTTGCCAGTGCCCAATCACCTGAAGGTACCTGCCTATAACCCAGCCATCTATTAATCTGTCCTATTGTGTATCAACAAGAGAGAACAAAGCCACTTTCAGTAACGTTTCGTCATCCTACTTCTGTTAAAAATATTGTATTATGACTGGTTTATGAGTAGCATTAATTATCAGCAATGTTTAGTGAAAAATTGGGTAGAATGTTTGTTTGTTTTTATAAATTAAGATCGTGCTAAATTATTTGATCCCTAATAAACAGTCCCTTCTGTCATTTTTTTTTTGGCAGTCCACTCGCCATCTCTTCACACCAGCTGACCGGAGGGTACCGCGCATTCGCATAGAGACCAGGCAAGCCTCCGTTCTGGAGGGACAGAGAATTATAGTGGCAATTGATGGATGGCCAAGAAACTCTCGATATCCTAATGTAAGTCCTTCTTTTTTTTGTTTCATATATTTTTTCTTGATAACAATAAGATTTTAAAAATTTGAATTTGTAAACCAACGTGTCCAATTAAGCACCCCCCCCCCCCCCTCTGTTTTTAAATATTTGAGGTTGATCCTTAAGGATTACGAATGTGTTTCTAATTTAATTTGTTTTAAATACAATAGGGACATTTTGTAAAGAACCTGGGTTCAGCTGGAGATAAGGAGACAGAGACAGAGGTTTTACTTCTGGAACATGATGTTCCTCACCAGCCGTTCTCACAAGCTGTTCTCAGCTTCCTTCCCAAGATGCCTTGGTCCATTACACCTGAGGTAAGAGTTTTTGACCAAGTTGCTTTCTCCTGTTAGACAAATGTGTTCATAGAAAGAAATAATTTATGTAGCTGACTAATTTTAGAAAAACTTTCATACCCATTAGGACATGAAGCACAGAATTGATTTGAGACATTTACATGTGTGTAGTGTGGATCCTCCCGGCTGTACAGACATTGACGATGCGCTGCATTGCAGGGAGCTGGAAAATGGTAACTTAGAGGTGAGTGCCTTGTATGTTGTAGCCTCCCTGGTGGTTTTCCCCAATGTGGCTCGGGGTTAAATTTCAGCACCATTAGGGGTAACCCCAAGCCACACTCGGGATTACATCTCAGGATCCTGGTGCAGTGTACTTGCCTTGTCCCCAGGATCCTGCGATGTCCACCCGCTGTGTCCGCGGCTCTGTCCTCCGTCCGATGTCCTGTGTGCTGGGCTTCGTTCCCTGCGAGCGTCGCAATGCACGGGGACGGAACCTGGCGGGAAATTCAAAAAAGTGAAAATTCATAACACATACAGTACACTGTAATCTTACAGATTACATTACTGTATGGAATCATTTCACATCCCTTTTGTCCCCAGTGCTTTGTCCAATGCCCTGCATGCAGTTTTATATGATATATACTGTTCTTTCTGCCTGGAAACTGGAGATTGTCCATGGCAACCAAAAAGTGTCCCTTTATGTCAAAAGTGGTTTTAGACCAACTAGAAAACAGTGATAGTAAATAAAAACACTTGCAGAATTGAGCGGTAGTGAATCGTGGGGAATTTTACTTTATTATTATTTATTATTTTTTATAATTATTTATTATATTATATTTAATGATTTTGTATTTCAAACTTCATCATACCCGGGATATCTACTAGACTCTTGGTGGACAGATTTTAGTGTGTTATTGCTAAGAATTTCAGGCCTACAATATAAAACGCCAAATTTCTATGCAAAACAATTGTACTGCTTTGAGATGCAAAAATCTGAAGAAATCATACCGCCAGGGAAGTTAAAACGCATTTTGTGAATCCAGAGAGCACTAAGGCTCCATTCACACCTATGCAGTCTGCTTTTGAGCGTTTCTGCTGTGCTTTTTGTGCGTTTTTTTTTTTTTTTAACTGCAATTTTGCCGCGTGTTGGTCTCTGTTTGCCTCTATGACAGCCGAATGAAGCAACAGCTGGTTGATCGGGTCTCCCAGTGGAACAGGGGAGTCCAGGAAGCCATGGCGGGAGGGGAGGCGTCCCCTCCCACTGCTTGTAAAAGCAATCCAGGGGCTGGTTAGCTGTTAGGATTGCTTTTACAAGAGAGCCGACCATTGGTTCTAAAAAGTAATATCAGGATGATGCCTGCAGTTGTTCAGTACCGTTATTCTCTTACTGAATAGCTCCTGTAAGCATTGTTACATTCTAACCTATACATGTAAGAAATTCTCTGTTAAAGGGTTTGTTCACATTTTCAGGATAAATGAAAAGGTGAGCTAACACCATACACCCTTTCGACCCCCTTGGTCACCGCCATACTTAACTCTGTGGGTGATGGACTGTCTTTACCCGCAAAGCTGGTGCAGTGGTCTGGGGATTTGAAATCCCGCTCTTCTCCCTCATCTTTCTGCATCCCTTCCTGAATGAATCAGAGTAATTCTCTGTGCTGCAGCTGGCCAATCAGTTGCTCTGATCTGACCTGGAAGTGCTCCAGAAAGAAGAGATACAGTCAGGTCCATAAATATTGGGACATCGACACAATTCTAATCTTTTTGGCTCTATACACCACCACAATGGATTTGAAATGAAACAAACAAGATGTGCTTTAACTGCAGACTTTCAGCTTTAATTTGAGGGTATTTACATCCAAATCAGGTGAACGGTGTAGGAATTACAACAGTTTGTATATGTGCCTCCCACTTTTTAAGGGACCAAAAGTAATGGGACAATTGGCTGCTCAGCTGTTCCATGGCCAGGTGTGTGTTATTCCCTCATTATCCCATTTACAAGGAGCAGATAAAAGGTCCAGAGTTAATTTTAAGTGTGCTATTTGCATTTGTAATCTGTTGCTGTCAACTCTCAATATGAGATCCAAAGAGCTGTCACTATCAGTGAAGCAAGCCATCATTAGGCTTAAAAAATAAAACAACCCCATCGGAGAGGTAGCAAAAACATTAGGTGTGGCCATATCAACTGTTCGGAACATTCTTAAAAAGAAAGAACGCATAAGTGAGCTCAACAACACCAAAAGACCCGGAAGACCATGGAAAACAACTGTGGTGAATGACCGAAGAATTCTTTCCCTGGTGAAGAAAACACCCTTCACAACAGTTGGCCAGATCAAGAACACTCTCCAGGAGGTAGCTGTATGTGTGTCAAAGTCAACAATCAAGAGAAGACTTCACCAGAGTGAATACAGAGGATTCACCACAAGATGTAAACCATTGGTGAGCCTCAAAAACAGGAAGGCCAGATTAGAGTTTGCCAAACAACATCTAAAAAAGCCTTCACAGTTCTGGAACATCCTATGGACAGATGAGACCCAGATCAACTTGTACCAGAGTGATGGGAAGAGAAGAGTATGGAGAAGGAGAGGAACTGCTCATGATCCAAAGCATACCACCTCATCAGTGAAGCATGGTGGTGGTAGTGTCATGACGTGGGCATGTATGGCTGCCAATGGAACTGGTTCTCTTGTATTTATTGATGATGTGACTGCTGCCAAAAGCAGCAGGATGAATTCTGAAGTGTTTCGGGCAATATTATCTGCTCATATTCAGCAAAATGCTTCAGAACTCATTGGACGGCGCTTCACAGTGCAGATGGACAATGACCCGAAGCATACTGCGAAAGCAACCAAAGAGTTTAAGGGAAAGAAAATGAATGTTATGCAATGGCCAAGTCAATCACCTGACCTGAATCCCATTGAGCATGCATTTCACTTGCTGAAGACCAAACTGAAGTGAAAATGCCCCAAGAACAAGCAGGAACTGAAGACAGTTGCAGTAGAGGCCTGGCAGAGCATCACCAGGGATGAAACCCAGCATCTGGTGATGTCTATGCATTCCAGACTTCAGGCTGTAATTGACTGCAAAGGATTTGCAACCAAGTATTAAAAAGTGAAAGTTTGATGGATGATTGTTAATCTGTCCCATTACTTTTGGTCCCTTAAAAAGTGGGAGGCACATATACAAACTGTTGTAATTCCTACACCGTTCACCTGATTTGGATGTAAATACCCTCAAATTAAAACTGAAAGTCTGCAGTTAAAGCAATTCTTGTTCGTTTCATTTCAAATCCATTGTGGTGGTGTATAGAGCCAAAAACATTAGAATTGTGTTGATGTCCCAATATTTATGGACCTGACTGTAGATGAGGTAGCCACTAACATTGCATCACTTTACAAAGGTAAATGCAGCAGGGATTGGGGGGGGGGGGGTGTACAGTGTTCACCTTTTTAATTTTTTTTCTGGAAAGGCGAGCTTACGCTTTGAGGGAGTGAAGCCTGTCACAAGAAAACTTTGAACAATGGAGTGTATCACTTACCTCCTTCTAGAAATTCTAGTTGTCAGATCCAGTCCTTTGTGACTTACTATGGGTATGCAGGTTAGGGGTTCTTAAATAAGTTCCCCTTTTTAAAATGGCCTATTGTCCAACCTGCGGCACCCTTTGGCAAACAGTTTCATGCATAAAAAAACCTGAAAGAGTAAAGTTAGTCCAATTTTTTTGTATAATGTGAAAGATGATGTTAGGCTGAGCAAATAGATACCAAACATGTCACGCTTCAAAATGGCACACGCTCGTGGAATGGCACCAAACCCCATAGGTGACGCTTTAAAAATGTTTACAGGTTACATGTTTTGAGTTACACAGGAGGTCTAGTGTTAGAATTATTGCTCTTGCTCTAACGTTCATGGCGATACCTCACATGTGTGGTTTGAATGCGCTTTATATATGTGGGCGCGACTTAGGTATGCGTTCGCTTCTGCGAGCAAGCACGCGGGGACAGGGGCATTTTTAAATTATTTTATTTTTTTATTGTTAATTTTACTTTTATTTTTCAATTTTGACATTTTTCTTTTTACATTTTTTTTGGATCAGTTTTATTCCTATTACAAGGAATGTAAACATCCCTTGTAATAGGAATAGTGCTTGTCAGGTCCTCTTTAAAGTGAGATATGGGGTCAATAAGTCCCCAGATCTCTCCTCTAGGCTGGGAAGCCTGAAATAAAAAAAAATAAAAAAACTCGTCTTCCCAGCGGCATCATTTTTTTTAAATGCAGAAGCCAGGTGTGACATCATAACTTTGCGCCCGTCCTCCAAATGATCATAGAGACTCTGGGGACCATCTGGCCCGCCGGAAATCTCTATGGTCAGCATCTGGGGCCAGTTGGTTCCTTCTCCGGTTTGCCGATGGCAGGGGCGAGCTGGGAGAAGCACCGGAGGGCAGTGGGAGGGGGGGACATCCCCTCTCGCCGCCTATAAGGATGATCAAACGGCTGAACAGCCACTATGATCTTTCTTATGGTGAAGAGAATCGCCGGCTCTGAAAGGCGATATCTGAATGATGCCTGTAGCTGCAGGCATCGTTCAGATATCACCGCTCAAAATCCGTCATATGACGTTACGTTGGCGGCAAGCGGTTAAACCAAGGTTCACATTGATGCGGTGTGGGATTGGCAGCGATTCTAGTGCATTTCCCATACAAAGTCACAATCGCACTCTGTTCACGTGAACAGCTGCGGGTGTCGATGTTAAAGTTGTTGTAAACCCTCACATATACCCATTGACGTGAATAGCCTCAGATGATACACACAGATGAAACAAATCCTCCTACATAAGTTTACCTTGTTAATCTGCAGTCTTCTCTTCTCTACATCCATTCAAAAGTAAAGAATTTAGATAAAATCCTTCTTCATCTTTGAGAAGCAGAGAGGAGAGGTTGAGAACTGCAGTTACAGTGTGTGATAGCTGATTGGAGGAAAGGGACACACCCCCTCCACACACTGCACAGGAATGAAGAAAGATGTAGAACTTTGTTGTGAATAGACGAACTGTGTGCTGAGTTCCCTCCCCGTCACAAATATATCTCATGTGTTGGGAAAACTTCATAGAAGTGACACATGCTGATAACAGAGGAACCAAGCACCAGAGAGAAACAACGCTTAGAGCTTTTCAACCACTTTTAAGTTGATGACACCCTAAAAATGGTTTGCAAAACACAGTGCGATTGGCTGTAACAGATCCGATTTCAGTGCGGCAAAAAAAAAAAGGTTTATAAACCTTTTTTGTGCGGTGCAAATTTGAGCCATACAAAATGAATGGGTTCAAATCGCACTGCAGAGCATCGTATGTGATTTGAACAGGAATGCAGTGTGATTCCCGTCCGACGTAGTTTCCTGCACCACATCAGTGTGAACCAGCACTCAAAGGTGAAGGAACCAGATGTGGACTTCCTGGCCTCCATGTTTAACCAAAGACTGATCAGAATTGTAGCCAGGATCTGGGATTCTCTGACCTTCACAGTAGATGTCCTCGTGATTCTTTGGACTCCTATGCCTTACCTCTGATAAAGATTCTCCCATGACTGCTGTTCAAAATGGAGGAAGAAATTGTTCTGGTGATCCCCTATGCACCTAAATGGCCCAGGAAGATGTAATACACAGACATACTCAGACTTCTGGTGATTGAGCCTTGGACTCATTACCAAACAGACCAGACCTACTTGCATAAGGTCTCCTGTTCCACCCTACTTCTCCGTCGCTGGCTTTCACAGCATGTCTGCTGAAAACTAGGTCCTGAAGGATACATGCATCTCTTAAGCAGGCCATACACGGTCGAATTTCGAACGAATTTTCTTTCAAAATCAGAAAGTTCGTTTTTTTTTTTTTTGTGACCCGATGATGCCATCATTGATTTTCGAAATTCAGCTGACCAAGCATTCAATTTCACCGCATGTTGCTACAGAAAAGAATTTTCTTGGCCGGGAATCTTCTTTTCTCTCCGTAAATTTTCTTTTCTTATTACATTTCTCGCACGATTCGCCCATCATTGATTAGACAATCGTTAGTTTTTCTAAAAATTTTCAACATGTCCGATTCCTCAAATTTGATTGCGGCACGAAAATCGGCCGTTGTTGCAGCCCACTAATGGTGCGAAATTCATACGAAAATTCTTTCATGCGATTTTCGAAAGAAAATTCTTACGAAATTTGAACCGTGTATGGCCGGCATTACTGTTAACTTCTCCTTGTTCAGAGCCAGAAAATCTACCTAATGCAAGATCTATCCAACATAAAAGGTTTACTTTGCCTTGTGCTTGGACAGGAAGATGAGTCCCAGGTAACACTCTGCTGTTTGTATTTTTGGCCTTTTATGCAGTCTGGTTTCAACCACCGTCTCGGCCTGAGTACCCTTAAAGGACAGATTTCTGCTCTATCCTTTCTCTTCCAGAAAACTCTCACTTCATAATCTTTAATAAAGACGTTTCTTCAGGGAGTTACTCATATCAGTCCTCCCGTTTAATCCCCTGTGCCAACCGGGTGCTCTCTGTAGTTCAGAGACCCCCTTTAAGCTGATTAGAGATATTACTTTTGATGACCCCCCCCCCCCCCCCATGCCTTCCTGGGCTCTCCCGTCCCACCGTGGAGCCCTGGACTAAAGACATTGGAGTTGATGATGTTCCTCCCCCTCTGTAAGATCAGGAACCTGAAGCGGCAAGGATTTCTTTACTTCCAGACTTGGTCTCTCCATAAAGAGCACCCATCATGGCCCGTGCTATCGCAAGGGATGTTCATCCCTTGTGATAGCAATAAGGGTGATCAAAAATAAAAAAATATTGAAATCATTTTCTTTTTATTTTTTTTTTAACGTGCCCCCTTCCACCTGTGCTCAAAGTTGAGCATGCATGTAGGTCCCACATACATATGTAAATGGCAAGTGCACCACACATGTAAGGCATCACCACAAACATCAGAGTGAGAGCAATAATTCTACTTCCAGATCTCCTGTGTAACCCTAAACTGGTAACCGGTAAAGGCTTTTAAAGCGTCGCCTATGGAGATTTTTAGGTACCGCAATTTGATGCCGTTCCACAGGCGTACGCAGTTTTAACCTTGACCTGTTGGGTATCTATTTATTCGGTGTAACATTATCTTTTATTTTTTTTACGAAAAAAAATGGGTATTCTATTGTGTTTGTGTACACTATATTTTCCTGAAACTGCGTTTGATAAACCACTGCGCAAATATTGTGCAACATAAATTGCAACAACCAATGGTTGGGGGTTCTAAGTTTTTTTCTAGCAATAATTTTAAAAAAATTCAGATTTTTACATGTATGTGAGAAATGTCAGAATTGTCCTGGGGGCCAGGTAGTTAATTTTAAATACTTTTTAGATATTTTTGGACCAGGTTTCATGGCAGGCTGCAAGCATTTCTGAAAAAGTTCAGTGCGAGTCTGTCCTAATAGAAAGGCTTAGGACAGACAATGCATCCTCTCATTTTCATACAGATTTTAAATCTTAAACATTGTCTAAGGATAGACCGTGTTGAAATCTAGTTTTACCTGGCCATACACTATTAGATTTTTTTTTTATGTTCAGCCTGCAAGTGTGGTTGAACGTATCCTACTTACTGGGCCTATTGTGTTGTGACAGCCGCTGATGGAGTACCCAGATAGTGGCTGCATCTAAATGGATGAAAATTTTTCACCCAGCTCGCTTGATTTTTTTTTTTAACCTAACAACAGCCTAACAACTGATAATGAGTTGTGCGTTAGCTGGTCCTGGTATCACAACCTCAGCAAAAAAACAAGTGAATTTCTGGAAATAAGGGCCATCTACTGATGCAAAGCAGACTTGTACATTATAATTTGTATCTTTATCAAAATAGGACAGTGAGAGCTCTGTATTAATATATTTGTCTTTCCATTACTGCTAATGCATTTTTACTTAACTTCATTACCTTAGCTTAGTATACTCCTATTTTCTGCTGTAATGTTTGTTCAGTCCTGTCTTATAAAATTACTGTCTGCTTGTGTATCCCTTTGTGTTTTATATAATAAACTTACAATATCAATATGCATTTCCTTTGAGAAAGGAAAATAGCACGAAGAACGAAGAATGTATTTTGTTAATTTATTATCATGACAGTGCCATTTTTAACATTCTGGTTAAGGTTGGAGTACATATTGCAGATGTGAGCCATTTTATTAGACCTGGCAACGCTTTGGATCAGGAATCTGCAAACCGGGGTACTACTGTATACCTGTGCGACAAGGTAATAATTTCCTTCCAATTTTTTACAACTTGTATGATTTGTTTAATTTTGATGTCATAGGGGTATGCTGCCAACTGAACAATTTATATTGCATTTGCATCTTGAGCACCTTTTGCAGTAGTTTGTTATAAAATAATTTGCATTAAACACATCTAGCGCAAACTGCAGTCTAATCTTCAATGTGCATGTACCCAAGAGCAAATCACTTAGTAAGCCGTTAGGTTGTAATCTAGTCACATTTTTTATATCGTTTTCAATAGAATAGGGGATGTTAGAACTCTTGTCAGTGTTTCTTATTTGCGCCTTTGGCCCCGGTTTGGATTTTTCCTTATACTTTCTCAACATTGTCACCTGAACAGGTAGTGAGGGGAAATTTCTCTAACAGGGACACAATGGCAGCAAAAGCACTGTTATTGATTAAGTGGGGTAAGGCTAGAGTCTGCTGTCTGTTCTAATTGTAGTTATCCCCTCACTTTCTGCCTTAGTAGGTGTCACTAGGCCATGTGAAGAAAAATCTCCCCAACAGAACACAGACAGAAAAAAATGACCTAAAATGGCCCTTCTTGTCAGAAACTAAAACTTCCACAGCTGCAGAAAAAAACTGAGCAATCCTACCACCACCTTTAGGGTTTTGAGTGTCTTGCGCATACTGCTTAAATGGCGGGTGGCGTGGCAGCCATCTTAGGAATCAGCATCTTCCGATCCACATGTGTCCTGGTCAACTGCTTCCAACCAATGCCGTGGAGTGTGTGAGAGCAAGGGACAGGATACTGGCAACATGCTGTGTGTGTGTGGACACAGGGGCATCTACCAAATGTCTCAGTTGCCCAGCCTGACATCCGCTGCTCTCAGCTTAACAGCAGAGCAGAAAGTGGAAGACCACACAGTGCTGGACACAGGGGGAAGGAGCTGCCACAGTTAAGCTTTTCAAGTTAACGAGCAGGTGATTGGTTTCTAGGATGCTGGGTGGTCCTAGCAACCAATCACCAGCTTGTTGATATGAAAATTTAACTGTGGCTTCCACTCCCACCCTCTGTCCATTTTTTTCCAGGGGTCGTTATTTCTCACTCCTTTTTTCTTTTTTTTTTAAATTCTTTATTTTATTTTGAAAGGTAATCCTATGAAAACACAGATACATTCCGGAAGAAACGTATACACACAACAATAGTCTCTCCCATGGCACTCAAAATTACAGTAAATTTATACATAAGAAAAACTTACGTTAACCATGGGGAACCATCAGTTTGTAGAAGGATAGGGAGGTTCTGTATGACACATGACTACTCTTTTAACGACAAAATACCGTATTTTATATAGGACGGTAGCGTGGATCACTTTGATCTCGGGGTCAGACGCCCCCCCAAAAAAAAGGGGGGTGAAAGAAGAATAAAGAGGGGAAAAATGGGGGGGGGGTGGATTTGCACGTATCTCCATCCAGTCTCGCCATCTCCATCAGGGGAACACGCACGGGCGACGTATCATGGGAGGTTAGACTATAAGCTCATTATATTCCTCAGAGTACACAAATTCGTGCCACCAAAACCATTTTTTTGAAAATTGCTCACTGAGGCCCTTCTCTGTGGCCACCAAGTCTTCCATTGCCCTTATCTCTGACACCTTTCTCAACCACATGGCCACCGATGGGGGTTGCGCCCCCTTCCAAAGCAGGGGGATGCAACTCTTTGCCGCCGTAACCAGGAGAGGGATAATTGATTTCTTAGACTTTGGTGGGGATCTCGTGGTAGTGAAGAAGGAAGAATTCAGGGGTCTCTGGTATCTCTCTATCTGTGAATTTTTGCACTATGCGACGAACTTCCGCCCAGAAAGGACGGAGTGTTCGACAGGACCAGAAGACATGGAGCAGCGAGCCAGTCTCCTCTCCACATCTCCAGCAAATGCATGTACTCTGGGGGAACATCTGATGTATTCTTTCCGGGGTGTAGTACCACCGGGCTAGTAGCTTGTATTCCGCCTCTTGGTGTCTAGCGCAGATGGATGTCTTATGAGCGAAGAGAAAGAGCCGATCTATTTGTTTCTCTGTAAATTGCACCCTTAAGTCCCGTTCCCACTTGGATATGTAAGGAGGTCTAGAGTCTTGGGGTTGAGCAAGTAAAAGTTGGTAAGTCAGGGGGTTTGTTCCAAGCACATCAGTTCAAAGGGGGTTAATTGCCTCTCAAACAACTCAGGTGGGGGCATGGACCCAATAAAATGGGTTAAGTGAATCTTTTTCCAAAACGATAAACCCGCCAGGGCTGGATCCTCTGTGATTTGTTGCCTGTTCTTCCACCGGCCATTGGTATCACTCCTTTTTTCATACCTCATACAATATGTAACTTGGACAGTCCCGCCTGTCAGGCCATGCTTACGTCCTTGGGACTTGAGTTTGTCTTGACTGCCTTGCAGAGGCCACTTTTTGAACCAATCAGGGGATTCTGTTGGTCCTTTTATTTCAGAAGGTGGCTTCTTTGGTTTTTATTACTTCACGAAGTGGAGTGTCAGTATTGGCAGCTCTTTTTCCTGCAAGGAGCCATTCTTGGTCTCACATCACAAGGTGATGTTGCGTCCTCATCCATTTTTCTTTCTTTAAGTGGTTTCTAGTTTTTCACTTGAATCAGGACAGTGTCTTTCCTTTTATATTTCTCCTAAATCCGCAATCGGCAGGAGAAAGATTGCTACCCACTCTAGAGATAGTTCAGACGCTCAGGGTCTACTTGAGTTTTCGTCACAAGTCAGGAATCCTGGCTGTACTGCCTGAAGAGCCCAGGAAGGGCAGGCGGCATCCAGGTCGAATATTTAGCAGTGGATCTGCCAGTTTATCAATGATGCCTATGGTTTAAATGGCCAAGAAAAACATTTTTCCCTGGGGAGAGATTCTCTACCAGGTGTGGGAGTATCTTGGGCCATCCATCATCGGATGTCAGTAGCCCAGGGGTACAAGACCACGATTTGGTCTTTGGTTTGTACATCTACACGGTTTTTAGGTCGATGTCAATCACGTAGAAAATACTGCCTATGGCCTCAGCGTATTACAAATAACAGAGCAGGTCCTCCTTTGGTGGCAGTTTTTATAATAGTGTCTCCCTCCCCTCAGGAGCATTGCTTTAGGGACATCCCAGATAGTCATTATTATGGTGCTCTGTGTCCCGTGATGTACGATAAAGAAAAAGGGATTTTTAATACAGCTTACCTGTAAAATCCTTTTCTTGCGAGTACATCACGGGACACAGAGGTCCCTCCCCTCTTTTCTGGCATCTTTATTGCTACAAAAAACTGAGGTACTTCCTGTATGGTAGGGGTTGTATTGGGGGAACTTTCTTTCTATTGGTTGCCATTGTCCAATCACCTAAAGGTAGCATATAACCCAGATAGTCATTATTATGGTGCTCTGTGTCCCGTGATATACTCCAAGAAAAGGATTTTACAGGTAATCAATTTTTTTTCTGTGTTCAATCACCTATAGGTACTTGCACCTGCCTTATATTTGTTGCACTGTACTTTTATAATTTTTTAGAATTAAAATGTGATTTGATAATAACAATTACTGTTTGTATATTTTCAGAGAATTGACATGGTCCCCGATTTGCTCAGTTCAAATTTATGCTCTTTAAGATCACAAGTGGATAGGTAAACCTTTATACTACTATTCATAATGTTATTGCTAAATTTCTACAGTACTGAAGTCCCTCAAGCATTTTAACAATAACCTACTGTATTAAAGTGTAAGGAGAAAACTTTGATATTTTTGGATACAGTTTCTGTCCCAGAAATACAGCAAGCAGTAATAGGAGATCACTGGAAATCAGGAGAAAATCCCCTTCTATTCAGTTGTTACTAAAACATGTGTCTGGGTTGGGAAATTTTTCCCTAACCTTCTGTTCTGGTGACTACTCTAAAACATTACTGTAAAATCATTTTCTGTACCATTGATGGTCACCTGGACAAATTAAGAGGGTTAATCTCCCCTGCTCATGGGGATTGGCACAGAGACCACACCAAAAACTAGTGCAAATTTTCCACGTTATTAAAACAAACAAAACACTTTGACTTTATATAATTTTAAACAAATTCCAACATATTTTTGTTTCACATGATATTTTATCCTTTCTTTCAGATTGGCGTTTTCATGCATTTGGGAACTGAGCCATGATGCCAAAATTATCAATACAACATTTACAAAAAGTGTTATCAATTCAAAAGTACGTATGCTTTGTATTTTGCAAGTTTTTTTTTTTTCAATAAATGTGCCTTAGATGTCCATGTAGACAAACAACATTTTTGTTTTTTTATAGATACATACTTATGATGCGGTTGACACATTTTGTAGTATGATACACAATCGGGAATGTGAATGTCCATTTAGCTTCGCCCTCAGTTTGTGCAGTCAATCAATCTTTTTCATTTGTTTGTCTAGGTGTTTAAGACCTAATATTTCACCTTTTACAAGCCAAATAAATGTTCTAAGACCATTTGTGCTTCTAGTTATGTGCTGCATTTTTATCTTCTTGTTTGTCTTTCTGCTCGTTGCCATTTTGTCTCTAGAACAGAGCACACAGTCTGAAAGCTAGCTCATTTCTAGATTTCTAGTAGATACAGTTATTAGTATCCATAAGAGTATGAATGAGGTGTTTAGACATCTGGAGCCAATGGAATTTCATGGAGGCAGCCCGTGTTAATGAATGGTCACGTTGAGGCTGTACAGACTCCAGCGCACAGCTGATTTTGGCAGGCATGCCGAGGCGGATGCATGGCCCCTAACACCCTTGGGGGTTGATTTACTAAAACAGGAGAGTGCAACATCTGGTGCAGCTCTGCATAGAATCCAATCAGATTCCAATTTTTTATTTTTATTTTTTTTTCAAAGCTTAATTGAACAAGCTGAAGTTAGAAGCTGACTACTATGCACAGCTGCACCAAATTTAGCATTCTCCAGTTTTAGGAAATCAACCCCACTGTCTGCTTTTCTAGTTCATAAGTTCATTGTACACCACAAGGCTGCACTCAAAGCCCATGTTGTAAGATTAAAGTAGAACATTAGTAAGGGTATTAACAGTAACATATAACATGGAAATGCATTTAATAACATCTGTAAATCCAAATTTTATTGCTTTTCCAGAATAATAAAACATCTTATCTTAATCATACAGTACAGGACACAGGAAGAGTATTCACAGACCCTGGGTTTTAGGCTCGTACCTTCAGGTGATTGGACACTAGCAAAGATTTTGAAGGCGCACCCCTTGGGCGCCTCCTCTATAACATTATCCCTCTCTGTGAATTCTCAGTCTTTTGTCCTAAGGCAATGGACTCCCTTCTTTCTTATGAAGAAATCACCCTTAGCTTAAAGCAGAATTTTACCCATAACAGCTTGATAAAGAAGGAACATACATTCCACGTTAACTATGCTACCAAAATTAGTGTGTGCTGTAAATTGCCTCCAGCATTGTTCCTGTTTCCCCTTGCTGGAGGCTGCCATTTTGCCGAAGCCCTGAGCAGCAGTAACTCTTTAGGCTGTCAGCAGATGGGCCTATACATTTTCGGCACAGTGCTGAAAGATAGAGAGCAAATGAGCATGTGCAGAACAGGGTGAGACAATGTATTACTGGATTTTAAACAGAATAGGCATTATTATTTTTAATGTTTTGCATAGATATACCTGCAAAAGGGGCCAGCATGAAGTGATCTAACAGGACTTAATTTTCTGACTAAAGTTTATTTTTTCATCTTTGGGTTCTTCAATCAACTTGCAGTGCAACCTCAGCAAAACATTGGAAGCTGTACCCAGTCCAGGGGATAGTCTGTAATGTTGCTTTGGTCAGTGGGTCCTGCATGGGTCTTCATCTTGGGACTCTGTGCAACATGTGTAATTAACTACAGAGTGCTTTACGGGTCCATAGCAGTTGTCCATCCTTGTGGAACTCAGACCCTGAAGACCACTTATCTGGGTATGCCCACTGCAACAGGCCAAATCTGGACCCCATATAGAGAGCAGCGTCATGAACAGGGTCACCCAGTGTCTGACCGTTACTGTAAAGAAGGCATTGTTTTTGGAATATACAAACCCAATTCCCAAAAAGTTGGAATGCTGTGTAAAAGCTACATAAAAACTGAATGCAATGATTTGCAAATCTCCTAAATCCATATTTTATTCACAATAGAAACCACATCAAATGTTTAAAATGATAAAAGGTAAGTAAGGTAGTTTTATAATGGCAGCAACACATCCCATAAAAGTTAAAACAGGGCCATGTTTACCACAGTGTAGCATCCCCGCTTTTAACAACACTTTGTAAATGTTTAGCAACTGAGGGGACTAGTTGCTGGAGTTTTGGGAGAGGCATGTCCCATTCTTGCCTAATCTAGGATTCTAACTGCTAAACAATTCTTGGTCAACTTTGTCGTATTTGTCCTTTTCACAATGCGCCAAATATTTTCAATTGGAGAAAGGTCTGGACTGCAGGCAGGCCTGTTAAGAACCCAGAGTCTTCTAATATGAAGCCATGCTGTTGCCATATATGCAGTATGTGGTTTAGCATTGTCCTGCTTAAATATGCAAGGCCTTCCCTGAAAAAGATATCTTCTGAATGGGAGCATATGCTGTTTCAAGACCTGGATATAGCTTTCAGCATTGATGGTGCCTTTCCATAAGCAAGCAGTCCTTTTCATAAGCACTAATGCTCCCTCATACCATCAGAAATACTTGGCTTCTGAAAAGAATGTCAAATTTCAATTTATCTGACCACAGAGCAGTTTTCCACTTTGCAACAGACCATTTTAAATGCGCTTTGTCGCAGAGAAGATGGCGGCGTCTCTGGATCATGTTCAGATATGGCTTCTTCTCTGCATGATAAAGCTTTACATTTTTGGGTGGCACAACGAACTGTCTTCACAGACATTTTAGAAGCATTCCTGAGCCCATGCAGTGATGTCCATCACACAATCATGCCTGTTTTTAATGCGGTGCTGTCTGAGGGCCCAGAAATCACAGGCGTCCAATATTATGTTTCTGCCTGTCCCTTGCACGCAGAGATTTCTCCAGGTTCTTTTAATCTTTTGATAATATGTACTGTAGATGATGACATATTTACATTCTTTGCAATTTTACGTTAAGGAACAATATTCTGAAATTGGCTGACAATTTTTAGATGCAGCTTTTCACAGATTGATGAACCTCTGCCCATCTTTACTTCTGAGACACTCTGACTCTGCCCAGGTTCCCACTGAGTTGCGGGAATGAAGCCGTGCGAGTTCAACTGAACTCGCACAATTTCACTCCCGCATGTCAGTCCTGATTTCGTCTGCAATTTCAGAGATATCTGTGCAGGTTTCTGCACAGATGTCAATGTAAATCGCAGCCCGAAATCGCAAAAAGTAGTACAGAAGCTACTTTTTGAAATCGGTGAAAATGCAGCGTCACACCGATTAGGACGGTGCCATTGCCGGCGAATGCTGCTGATTTGACATGTCAAATCGTACCAATGTGAACCAGGGCTCTAAGATGTTACTTTTTTTTCTAACCAATCCTATTACTGGCCAGTTGACAAATAACCTAATTGGAAAATGTTCTTCCAGCTCTTCCTTGCTAGTACCACTTACTTTGCTTTTTGCTCTCCCAACTTTTTTGAGAGGTGGTGCTGCCATCAATTTCAAACTTACCTTATTTTTTCATAAAATGGTACGTTTTCTCATTTTAAACATTTGATATGTTTTCTGTTTTCTATTGTGAGTAAAACATAAATGTATGAGATTTGCTATTTTTTTGCCTTTTGTTTTTATGTAGATTTTAGACCGTGTCCCAACTGTTTCTGAAATTTGGGTTTTATTTATTTTGTGTCTTGAGTTCACCCTCAATGTTCTGTTTAGCATGTTGTTTTTTTATAAAATAGTATATTATGTTTCTTATCGTACATCACGGGACACAGAGCCATAGTAGTTACTATGTGGGTTAAAGGCCACCTTCAGGTGATGGGCACTGGCACACCCTAAGACAGGAAGTCCACTCCCTATATAATCCCTCCCACTACTGGAAGTACCTCAGTTTTTTTGCCAGTGTCTTAGGTGTTGGTCACGAGTAAAGATGTGCTATGCTGAGCTCCACTGGGGCTAGCTATGCAGCCGGATCCATTCAAAGTGTCTTTTCAGGCCGAATGGAATGGTACCCGGGACTCGTGGTGGAAAAAACGAGGTTTAGCCCGTAACGCTTCTCTTTTTAGAGAGCTGGACCCCGGGATCCAGTACTTTGGTATTTTCAGCCATAAAGTTTTTACTGGCGGGGTGTTTATGGGTCCAGGAGTGTGGGTTGCCCGAGGGTCCCTGGCTCCTGAAGGATTTGTAACGGAACCCACTGTGGGGGGTGAAGATTGGGTCTGTTGGTTTTACCACAGAAAACCCTGCGGCGGGAAAGGTAAGTGGAGTTTTTCTAAGGAATTTTTAAATTTTCTTATGAAATGTCTCCTTTAAGAAACAAGTAAATGTTGTCATGCCTAAGAGTCACCACTGGGGGCTGTATGGAGCATGTACCTTGTCATGCTTTCCTCAGAGTCACGCTGTGTCAGCAGAAGCAGCAGGCTTTTCCTCTGGCTAGCAGCTCAGACCTCCGGTAATTTTGGGGGGGGGGATTTTCTTCCACCAGACACCCCCCACCTGGACTAAGCTCTCCCCCTAAATGATCTGCGATGCTGCTCTGTTTTTTCCACCGCCCATGTACAGCGGCTTCTCTCAGGTCTCCTCCCTCACACACGCCGATCCAGTCGGATCGGAGGCCCACGCTCGCGCTGGAAAACTCTTTTTTTTAAAAGAGAGAGGAGGGGGCATGATGCGACGGAGGGGGGGGGGGCTTAGTGCGGCATTGGCGTCATCCAACGCGGGAGTATCTTTAAAAGCTCCATTGTTTTGGCTGCAAATGCCGGAGGGACACAAGTGCAAAAAGGGGCATGTAAGAGGTTTGGTGACACAGGCATTCCTATTGACACATTTGCTATTTAGCATCAGGCTGAGCATTATTAGCAGCGGCAGTGGCTGGACTATTGCTCGAGCAGTGGATGCGATCCTTCTAGTAGTACCTCTGCATTTGTGCATCGGGCTATGGTCGGAAGGGGGGCTAGAAACACCCAAAAAAAGGACTCAAGAAGGACTTCTTCAGCCGCAAAAAAGCCTAGAATCATCTCTAAAATAATGGCATCCTCCCCTGAGAGTTCTGAGGTGGCTGGTCAGAGTGAGCCATCAGGGCCGTCAGGTGTTGCAACTGTTTCCAACACTGCAGCCCCTGTCTATATTACTCAAGAGACTTTTTTTCCTCTACCATATTAGGATTGGAGCAGAAAATAGAGGCTTTAATCGCATCCCAGAGTGGGACTAAGCGCGACAGGTCCCCTTCCATTGCCCAGGTCCCTCAAACTGAGGAACCGGGGGCGGGAGATGATGAATTTCTCTCAGGGGACCAGGAAGAGGCTGATGACTCCTCTTCTGAAGGGTCAAATGCGGAAGGATCAGGTTCACAATCTAAAAGATTGATGGCACAATCTCTTACTGAATTGGTCCGCTCCACATTCATGCTACCATTAGCTGAGTCGGTTGATGAGCCCATTTCTTGTTTGGGTTCGCTAAAACCTCCCCAAGCTATTCATGCTTTTCCTATCCATTCATTGCTGAAAAAGCTTATGTATTCTGAGTGGGATCGCCCAGATAAACAGTTGTTTCCTCCAAAAAAAATTTCAACACTTTATCCTATAGAGGAAGAATTTAATAAAAAATGGGGGATGTCAGCAATTGACGCTGCTATATCCTCTGTGAATAAAAGTGTGACTTGTCCAGTAGACAATGCTCAAATGCTGAAGGATCCAATGGATAAGAAGTTGGAATTCCTATTACAAAACAGTTTTTCTCTGGCAGGTTCAGTGACTGCGTTGGCAGCAATCGGTGTATGTCAGTCCTTGAGAGACCAGTTTAAACAGGTGCTCAAGATTATTCCTTATCAGCAGGCCCAAGATTTGGCCGGGATACCAGGGGTATTATGTTTTGCAATAGACGCTATGAGAGATTCTATTCTCCAGGCCTCTCGACTTGCGCTTGGGCTGGTGCATATGCGTAGAATACTATGGTTGAAAAATTGGTCAGCCGAAGTTCCATGCAAAAAGCTCCTGGCTAGTTTTCCATTTCACTGTGAACGGCTGTTTGGGGATGATCTGGATAAATACATCTAAAGAATTTCTAATGGGAAACGTTTCCTTTTGCCAGTTAAGAAAAGGAGTAAGCGTTTTTCTTTTAAATGAGCCTCTTCTCCAGCACCAGGAGCATCAGCTTCCAGGCAGTCACGACGGCCTCCACTGTCAAGTTCAAGAGGTAACTAAAAAATGCACAGTGTGGCGCTATTATGTGAATGCAATATGAAAAAACTAAACATAAATTATTTAAATCATAAACATCTCATGTGAGCACTTGTGACAGTGACTAGTGAAAGAATAATACAAATGTGTGTTTAGATGAATTAAACATCAAAGGAAAAATCAAATATAGAGTCCATAACACCAAAAAGAAAAAGTCCGTGATAGCAGTGTATAAATGGTATACAGGTGTTTTTCTTGTATATGCAGGAAGATCAATTAGACCCGGTAGCCTGGTAGATGAATGGACCATAAACGACCAGAGGTGCACAGAAATTTGAAAACGGTGCCAAGACCATCACCAGAAGATATGGAGGCTTACCAGAAGTAGTGGCCTGAAATAGCGTATGCTAAAACAGGTCAAGAAGGCTTGGTGACCAACTGGTCTAGATGTATTGTCTGGTTAGATGTCATCACCACACCAACGGAGGGAAGGGGGGGAAGCAATCAGCACGATTTCCTCAATAATAATCACACCACCAAGCCAAGCGAAAGATTCGTGTACCATGTGAGGGATGAAAACACTCACATAGTGTAATAACGTATTAACTTGGATTTATTAAAAATAGCAGTAAAAAACAAACTCACATTTTATGCAGATCAAACAGGCATGTAAATCGTATAGCGGTAGTTGTGAGGGGTCCACCCGACATGTTTCAACTAAAAAAGTCGTCTTCTGGGGTGTGGAACCCTCTCTCCCCACCGCTCTATTTATGGACAAAGAATGACCCCCACTGGAAATGTCCGAAACCGGAAGTAATTAAGATGACCCTATTTCCGGTCAGGGGGGCATATGTAAGAAATTCAAAAAACCCACTACATACAGGGACTGAGAGTGAGGCTTGGTTACGGATTTAACCATCCGGACCAAAGCCGATCTATACAGTAATGTACATTGGTCTTACAGTTCGGACCTCACACAGGACTATGAGATTTTTGATATTTAATCTACTAATGTGTGGTTTTTTGAATTTCTTACATATGCCCCCCTGACCGGAAATAGGGTCATCTTAATTGCTTCCGGTTTCGGACATTTCCAGTGGGGGTCATTCTTTGTCCATAAATAGAGCGGTGGGGAGAGAGGGTTCCACACCCCAGAAGACGACTTTTTTAGTTGAAACATGTCGGGCGGACCCCTCACAACTACCGCTATACGATTTACATGCCTGTTTGATCTGCATAAAATGTGAGTTTGTTTTTTACTGCTATTTTTAATAAATCCAAGTTAATACGTTATTACACTATGTGAGTGTTTTCATCCCTCACATGGTACACGAATCTTTCGCTTGGCTTGGTGGTGTGATTATTATTGAGGAAATCGTGCTGATTGCTTCCCCCCCTTCCCTCCGTTGGTGTGGTGATGACATCTAACCAGACAATACATCTAGACCAGTTGGTCACCAAGCCTTCTTGACCTGTTTTAGCATACGCTATTTCAGGCCACTACTTCTGGTAAGCCTCCATATCTTCTGGTGATGGTCTTGGCACCGTTTTCAAATTTCTGTGCACCTCTGGTCGTTTATGGTCCATTCATCTACCAGGCTACCGGGTCTAATTGATCTTCCTGCATATACAAGAAAAACACCTGTATACCATTTATACACTGCTATCACGGACTTTTTCTTTTTGGTGTTATGGACTCTATATTTGATTTTTCCTTTGATGTTTAATTCATCTAAACACACATTTGTATTATTCTTTCACTAGTCACTGTCACAAGTGCTCACATGAGATGTTTATGATTTAAATAATTTATGTTTAGATTTTTCATATTGCATTCACATAATAGCGCCACACTGTGCATTTTTTAGTTGTTTTTTCTCCCTGAGTCTACGGGTGTGTTGGCTGCTCCCTTAGTTTGTTTTAGCGCAGCGCTGTATCATATTTTTTGAAATTAAGTTCAAGAGGTAAACCTCAGAGTCAACCCCAGGGACAGAAGAGGTCCTGGGGAAGGAAACCTACAAAACAAAATAATAAAACCTCCTTATGAAGGGGCGCCCCCGCTCGCTTGCAGTTCTCAAAGGTCTGGCAGGAAGAGTGTGGAGACAAATGGGTGGCCTCCTCAACTCTAGGGTACGATCTAGAGTTCCAAGAGTCCCCGTCTCCTCGTTTTCTCAGATCAAACATTCCCAGGGATCCAGAGAAAAAGAAGTCTCTCTTTCAAGCGTTGGACCGTCTTTTGTCTCAAAAGGTGATATCTGTGGTCCCCATGGAAGAGCAGGGATTAGGGTTTTATTCAAACCTTTTCACTGTACCAAAACCAAACGGGGATGTCAGACCCATTCTAGATCTCAAAGATCTAAACCGGTTTTTGAATATCCGCTCTTTTCGCATTTAGTCAATCCGATCAGTAGTCTCCATTCTACAAGGTAGGGAACTTCTAGCGTCAATCAACATCAAGGATGCTTGCCTCCATGTACCTATTTTTCCTGCTCACCAGAAATATCTACACTTCGAAATAGAAAATCTTCATTTGTAGCTCTGCCTTTTTGGTCTAGCTACTGCACCTCGAGTGTTTACAAAGGCCCTGGCTCCCCCTTTAGCCAGATTAAGGGCTCAAGGTATAACAATTCTAGCTTACTTAGACGATCTGCTCTTGATAGACCAGTTGGTAGCCCGCTTAGACCAGAGTTTGGTCACCACAGTCAGCTACCTGGAGTACCTAGGTTGGATTTTCAACCTAGAGAAATCTTCCTTAAAACCATCAAGCAGATTGGAATACTTGGGTCTGATCATAGATACAGCTCAGAAGAGGGTGTTCTTGCCCCAGGCAAAGATCAGTTCCATAAGGGAACTGATTCAGGTGGTCAAAGCAAGGAAGAATCTTTCTATTCGACTTTGCATGAGATTGTTGGGAAAGGTGGTGGCTTAATTCGAGGCCGTTCCTTATGCTCAATTTCATTTGAGGCTACTGCAAAACAGTGTCCTATCGACTTGGAACAAGAATGTCCAAGCTCTAGACTTCCCAATGCGTTTTTCTTTCTCGTACATCACGGGACACAGAGCCTCAGTAATTACTGGTGGGTTATAGGGAATCATTAGGTGATTGGACACTGGTCACACCCTAGACAGGAAGTTCAACCCCCTATATAACCCCTCCCCTTCCTGGGGATACCTCAGTTTTTTCGCCAGTGTCTTAGGTGTTGGTCATGAATAAGATGTGCTGTGCTGAGCTCCAAAGGAAAATCCTATACTGGGGCAAGCCATGCAGCCGGATCCATTCAAAGTGTCTTTGAATTGGCTGAATTGGATGGTACCCGGGCCTCGTGTCCGAAGAAACAAGGTTTTACCTGTAACGTTTCTCTTTTTAGAGAGCTGGACCCCGGGATCCAGTATTTGGTTTTTTCAGCCATATCCCTGGCGGGGTGCTTTACGGGGCCAGAACTGTGGATCCTTCTATGCATAGGGGGCCCCAGTCTCTGAAGGTTTCTCTAAACGGAGCCCACCGTGAGAGGTGAAGATTGGGTCTGTTGCAACAGAACCCTGCAGCTGGATAAGGTAAGGGAGACTCCTTAAGAATTTTTCCAGTTCTTTCCTCGCCCTACACAATCGCACCATACGAATTATGGTGTGGGCAGTCCATGGAGCAGAGGGGCGGGATCTCCATCATCTATCAGTCACTATCCCACCAATCCCTAAAGACCCCTTACATGCTAGCTTGGGAGAGTGATCTTTCCCTGGGACGTTGATAAATGGAGGACCTGCTTCAACAGATCATATAAGGGCATTAAGAATATCTCCCTAATAGAATCAAGCCTCAAGGTCATTACTAGATGGTACCTCACCCCGGACAAATTGGCCAAAATGTTCCCAACAGCGGACCCCAAGTGCTTCCGAGGGTGTCAGCTCTCGGGCTCCATGGCCCACATATGGTGGGAATGCCCTAGACTAAGGCCCTACTGGAGCAAGATATTCTCTCTGATCCGCAAAATCACAAAAATCCAAATCCCGAAAACCCCTGCCATAGCTCTTAATGACAACTTACCCAAAACACCAAAACTGTTGCGTAAACTAATACACTTTATCCTCCTAGGTGCCAAACTCACCATTGCCAAAGCCTGGAAACAACCCATAGTTTCCTTCAAGGCGGCTACTCGTAAAATATCATGGATTATGTCCCAAGAGAAACTCTCTAGCATTCTACACGACACCAAATCGCAATTCGAAGCTATCTGGGAACCATGGGGGCAGTATATTGGTATTTCTCTCATACCTGGTGTTCAACCTTAAAATTACACGTATTCTAAAGGGGGACAGGGTCCTCTCCCGTTGATAGGCTAGCCTCTCTATCCCTCTCCTCTCCTTCCCTCTCTTCTCCTCTCCTCTCCCCTCTTTACACTACTCTTCTGCTTTCTACTTTAAGGAGACTATGAAAAAGTGCTCCCGACTTTAGTGCAATCAATCCCCCGGAGGGAGTTTTTTCCCTAGAAAGATAGCAAACCAGGCTACAGCAACCTCAATGGTTTTCGTGCCCCGTGCCTAAATGGCAAACATGAGATGGGGGCGGCTAGCTGAAATTCTCCCGGCACAGCATGGTCCCTTTTGGGGTGCCGGCGGAACCTCTTCTGGCCACTCTACTGTACGTAAACGGGGCGGTCTTCACATTCTCGGAAGAGTTGCAGTAGCTCCTTAGGTCCCGATTATTGTTTGTTATGTGATAGACTCTTGCACCATGTTAAGACCTGATCCGCCTCAGGGGTACGCAATGTAAAATGCCTCGTTTCCACTGAGCGGATCGGTTCGGTACGGTACGCTATTTTGGGTGTTTCCATTATGAAAGTGGCCCATACAACCGAACCGTACCGCTCCATTCAGGGTCCTGCTTCAGATGTGGGGCCATAGAAAATGGAACGATTCGGTTAGGGTGGAGCTACGATACATTCCACTGATTGGCTGACAGAAAACCCCCTGCTGTGCTATGCTGAGGCATTTTTTCTAAACACTGTATGGCCCCTTGTGGTCCCACTTGCAGTGGAAACGCTCACCAGAATAGACCGGACCATTCTAGGCCATTTAAACTGTACCGACCCGAACCGATTCGCTCAGTGGAAACCAGGCATTAGTCTGCTGTTCTTCTTATTAATTTGTATTGTTTTCTTTTTTGTAAAACTAATAAAAGATTTTGCAAGTAAAGAATTTTTCCAATTCTTATAAGGTTTCTCCTTTAAGTAAATGTATGCTATGTCTATAGTCACCACCGGGGGGGCTGCCAAGAGCACATACCTTTTCATGCTCGATGTGTCTTGTCTCAGTGTCCACGCTGTACGCTCCTCCAAGCCGTGCTCCAGGTAGGATGTGGGAAGGGGTTTTTTTTCCTACAGGGATTCTCCCCCCACGGCTTAGGTAAAGGCACAGGGAAGCGGTAGTATGCCGCACCGCACGCCGCCGCCATTACAGCGGCTTCCCATCCACCGGCCCTCCTCTCTCCTCCGCCCCGGCCCTCCCTCCATGCTATCCGAGGATC
Organism: Lithobates septentrionalis; assembly: GCA_037952835.1. NCBI lineage: Eukaryota > Metazoa > Chordata > Amphibia > Anura > Ranidae > Lithobates > Lithobates septentrionalis. The sequence goes on along the minus strand of JBBDGP010001094.1, from coordinate 704,123 downwards.
CTAGAGCCTCGGCTCGCGCGGGAAACAGTCTTTTTTTTAAAAAGGACTAGGGGGGGACGGGAGAGGTGGCGGGGGGGTGGATCGTTAACGCAACGTCGGCGTGGTGAAACGCTCACATTGCAGGCTGCATACAGGCTATAAGGTGCACTCTTTTCAGATGCACACGGCCTATGGAGGGACACAGAGCAGATGGGCGCATGTGAGGTGGGAGACACAGGCATTCCCAGGCAAACATTTACTTGAGCACCAGACTGAGACTTGGTAGCAGCGGCAGTTGCTGAACTACATTGCTCAGCAGTCAGTGCATTCTGGTAGTGCCTCTGCTTTTTGTGTTTTGCACTAGGGGCAAAAGAGGTACATATACCCCAAAAAATAGGGGCTCTAAGGGACTCCCTCAGGCTCTGAGGACCCCCCTTCTGCAGCACCTTCCCCCCCTGAAGGACTGGGGGAAGCTGGCCAGGGTGAGCCATCGGGGTCAGGGGCTGCAGCTGCTTCTGGCACTTCAGCCCCTGTATACATTACACAGGAGGTTCTTTCCTCAACCATTAATGGATTAGAGAAAAGACTGGTGGCCTTAATTGCATCTTTACTCTGTGAAAGAAAACGCACTAGGTCTCCCTCTGTTACCCAGGACCCTCAAGCAGAGGAACTCTGGGGAAAAAGGAGAGGAATCCCTCTCAGAGGATTGGGATGAGACGTATGACTCCTCTTCTGAGGAATCAAGTGGAGAAGGGCCCTCTTCAGCTTCTCAGGATGAGAAGGTGTTAGTGCAAATTTTGGCTGGATTGGTCCGCTCCACATTCAGGTTACCCGTATCTGAGTCAGTTAAAGAACCCTCCTTTGGTTTGAGTTCACTGAAGCCTCCTCAAACTACACATGCTTTTCTGTTTTATGGTTACTGAAAAAACTTATTTTATTCTGAGTGGGATCACCCAGATAAACATTTTTTCCGCCTAAAAATGTTTTGCAACACTTTATCCTATGGAGGAAAAATGTACTAAGATGGGGGGTATACCGGCAGTTAACGCCGCCATTCCTCCGTATATAAGTCTGGCTTGTCTTGTCGACAACGCTCAGATACCTAGGGACCCAACTGATAAGAAATTAGAATTCCTGTTGAAGTGTTTTTCTTTTTGGCAGGTTCAGTGGCAGAAGGTCCTAATAGCTCAACCTGCAGTGGCAGCAATCAGTCTGTCAATACTTGAGAGACCATGTTAAGCAGGTCCTCAAAGTTTTACCTGAGGAGCAGGCCCGGGGGTTTGCCAACCTACCAGCGGCTTTGTGTTTGCTGTTGACGCAATCAGAGATTCTATCATCCAAACCTTTCGCCTTGCGCTTGGGTTGGTACATATGCGTAGAATCTTATGGTTGAAAATTTCAGCCGAATCACCATGTAAGAAGCTTCTGGCTGGGTTTCCCCTTCATGGTGCAAGGCTGTTTGGAGAGGATTTGGTATACGTCCCTCTTTTAAACAGGCTCTTTCCCCAGTGGCAGGAGCATCAGCCTCCAGGCAGTCGCGAAGGCCTCCTCCATCAGGCTCAAGAAATAAATCTCAGAGTCGACCCAGGGACAAAAGAAGTCCTGTGGGAGGACGCCTACTAGACAAGACGCTAAAGCCTCTTTTTGAAGGAGTGCCCCCCGCTCGCTCGGGTGGGGGGAAGACTGCTACAGTTCTCAAGGCTCTGGTAGGAGGATTTCCAGGATAGATGGGTGATGTCCACATTAACTCTAGGTTACAAACTAGAGTTCCAAGAATTCCCCTCTCCTCATTTCCTCAGATCAAATGTTCCCAGAGACCCAGAGAAAAAGAAGTCTCTCTTCTAGCATTGGAGCGACTAATGTCGCAAAAAGTTATCGTGGTTGTTCCCACGCAAAAGCAGGGATTGGGGTTTTATTCAAACCTGTTCATGGTTCCAAAACCAAATTGAGATGTCAGACCCATTTTAGATCTCAAGGATCTAAACCGATTCCTAAAGATACGATCCTTTCGCATGGAATCGATCCGGTCGGTAGTCTCCATCCTACAAGAAGGAGAATTTCTGGCGTCAATAGACATCAAGGACGCATACCTGCTTGTACCTATTTTCCCTGCTCATCAAAAGTACCTGCGTTTCAAAGTAGAAAGACGCCACTTTCAGTTTATAGCTCTGCCTTTCGGGCTAGCTACTGCACCTCAGGTGTTTATAAAAATCTTGGCCCCTCCGCTGGCCAGAGTAAGGGCCCAAGGTATAATGGTAATAGCATACCTAGACGACCTGCTCTTGATAGACCGCTCGGTAGCCCGCTTGGACCAAAGCTTGGTCACCACAGCCAACTACCTGGAATGCCTAGGTTGGCTCCTCAACTCAGAAAAGTCTTCTTTGAAACCAATAAGAAGACTAGAGTATTTCGGTCTGGTCATAGATACAGCCCAGAAGAGGGTATTTTACCCCAGGCAGGGGATCAGTACCATAAAGAACTGATTCAGGAGGTCAGGGCAAAGAAAGATCCTCCTATTCGCCTTTGTATGAGGCTACTGGGGAAGATGGTGGCTTCGTTCGAAGCAGTTCCCTATGCTCAGTTTCATTCGAGACTGCTGCAAAACAGTATCCTGTCTGCCTGGAACAAGGAGGTTCAGGCATTGGATTTACCGATGCGTCTGTCTCCTACAGTGCGTCAGAGCCTCAGTTGGTGGTTGATACCCGAAAATCTGCAAAAGGGAAAACCCTTTTTTTCCAGTTGCCTGGACAGTGGTAACAACAAATGCCAGTCTTTTGGGTTGGGGAGCAGTTCTGGAACAGTCGACTGTCCAAGGGAGATGGTCCAAGACAGAGAGGACCTTACCTATCAACATTCTAGAGATCCGTGCGGCGTATCTAGCCCTAAAGGCCTGGACACTCAGGTTACAGGGTTGCCCTGTCAGGATCCAGTCCGACAATGCCACAGCAGTGCCTTATATCAATCACCAGGGAGGCACCAGGAGTCGTGCAGCCCAGGGAGAAGTAAACCAGATCTTAATCTGGGCAGAAGCATGTGCCGTGCATATCGGCAATCTTCATTCCGGGAGTAGAGAACTGGCAGGCGGACTACTTGAGTCGCCGGCAGTTATTCTCAGGGGAATGGTCTCTAAACCCCGACGTCTTCTTGGCCATATGCCAAAGATGGGGGGTTCCGGATGTAGACCTCTTTGCATCCAGATTCAACAACAAGTTTGATAACTTTGTGTCAAGAAAAAGGGATCCTCTTGCATGCGGGACAGATGCGTTCGTGACTCCATGGCATCAATTCTCCCTGATTTTTACATTTTCTCCTATTCTGCTACTGCCACGACTTCGCAGGATCAGGCAGGAAAGGAAGTCGGTACTTCTGCTGGCCCAGTATGGCCAGAAGAGCTTGGTATGCAGGAATAGTAAAGATGGCAGTAGGTCTCCCGTGGACCCTACCATCACGTCCAGACCTGCTATCCCAGGGTCCAGTGTTCCATCCTGCCTTACAAACGCTAAATTTGAGGGTCTGGCTATTGAAACCCACGTTCTGAAGAGTCGTGGGCTTTCAGGTCTTGTGATTTGTACCTTAATCAATGCAAGAAAGCCAGCTTCCAGAATGATTTATCATAAGAGTCTGGAAAGCTTAGATCTCCTGGTGTGTATCCAGGGCTTGGCATCCCAGAAAATATGTCATAAGTAGAATTCTTGACTTTCTACAAATGGGATTAGAAATGAAGCTGGCCTTGAGTACCATCAAGGGCCAGGTCTCAGCCTTGTCAGTATTATTTCAACGGCCGCATTCTTTAGTCCGAAGCTTTATACAGGGAATAACGCGTCCTGATCCTCCGGTTAGGGCACCCCTAAACCCCTGGGACTTGAATTTGGTTCTGTCAGTTTTACAGAAACAGCCTTTTGAACCAATACGTCAAATTCCCTTGGTCTTGTTGACGAGAAAGTAAATTTTTTCTGGTAGCCATTTCTTCTACTAGAAGAGTATCAGAATTAGCAGCTCTTTTCTGTTAAGAGCCTTATTTAATCATACACAAGGATAGAGTGGTATTGCGCCCTCATCCTAGCTTTCTACCGAAAGTGGTTTCAGATTTTCATCTAAACCAAGATATATTGTTCTACCTTCCTTTTTTCCAGATCCCTGTTCTACGGAAGAAAGGTCACTACATTCTTTGGATGTAGTAAGAGCAGTCAAGGCCTATCTGGAAGCAACTGCTCAAATTCGCAAAATGGATGTTTTATTCGTACTGCCAGAAGGCCCCAATAGAGGACAGGCAGCGCCAAGTCTACCATTTCAAGATGGATTTGACAAAAGATTATTTAAGCTTATGGTTTGAAACAGAAAATTCCACCTTTTCAAATCAAGGCACACTCCACAAGGGCTATTAGTGCTTCTTGGGCGGTGCATCACCGGGCCTCTATGGCTCAAATCTACAAGGCTGCAACCTGGTCTTCAGTCCATACATTCTCTAGATTTTATCAGGTGGATGTGGGAAGGCATGAGGATATCGCCTTTGAGCGTAGTGTGCTGCAGGCAGCGGTACGAGGTCCTCAGGTCTGATTACACCCTACTTTGTGTGGTCCCCTCAAATAGCATTGCTCTGGGACATCCCATCAGTAATTACTGAGGCTGTGTGTCCCGTGATGTACGAGAAAGAAAATAGGATTTTTATAACAGCTTACCTGTAAAATCCTTTTCTTTTGAGGTACATCACGGGGCAAAGAGGTCCCACCCCTCTTCTAATACACTTATATTGCTTTGCTACAAAACTGAGGTATCCGCAGGAAGGGGAGGGGTTATATAGGGGGTTGAACTTCCTGTCTAGGGTGTGACCAGTGTCCAATCACCTAATGATATAACCCATCAGTAATTACTGAGGCGCTGTGTCCCGTGATGTACCTCAAAAGAAAAGGAATTTACAGGTAAGCTGTTATAAAAATCCTATTATCCCCAAATGTGCGTCAAAGCGCACCTTTGGGTATAGCCAAGAATCTGCAGAAAGGTAAAACCTTCCTACCAGTTACCTGGAAGGTGGTAACAACAGATGCCAGCCTTCTGGGCTGGGGAGCAGTCCTGGAAGAAGCGTCTGTCCAAGGGAAATGGTCCAAATCAGAAATTACCTTGCCCATCAATATTCTAGAGATTCAGGCAGCACGCCTGGCCCTGAAGGCCTGGACGCTCAGATTACAGAATTGTCCTGTCAGGATCCAATCCGACAATGCCACAGCAGTGGCCTATATCAACCACCAAGGGGGCACGAGAAGTCGTGCGGCCCAGAGAGAGGTGAATCATATCCTAACTTGGGCAGAAAACATACCTTGCCTATCGGCAGTCTTCATTCCAGGAATAGAGGATTGGCAGGCGGACCACTTGAGTCACCAGCAGTTGCTCCCGGGAGAATGGTCTCTTCACCCCGACATCTTTATGACAATATGTCAAAAATGGGGAATTCCGGACGTGGATCCATTTGCGTCCAGGTTCAACAAAAAGGTTGACAATTTTGTGTCAAGGACAAAGGATTCGCTGGCATTCAAAACAGATGCCTTGGTGTTCCCATGGAATCAGTTTTCACTGATTTATGCATTCCCTCCTTTTCCACTGCTTCTGCGACTTCTTTGCAGCATCAAGCAGGAAGGGAAGGCGGTGAATCTTGTGGCCTAGGAAATCTTGGTATGCAGCGATCATAAAGATGGCGGTAGGGGACCCATGAACCCTACCGCCACGGCCAGACCTTCTCTCGCAAGGTCCGGTATTCCATCCTACCTTACAAACGTTAAATTTAACGTTTTGGCTATTGAGACCCACATTCTGAAGAAGCGTGGGTTGTCAGGTTCAGTGGTGTCTACTCTGGTTAAGACAAGGAAGCCGGCCTCCAGAGTCATATATTATAGAGTCTAGAAGGCATATGTTTCCTGGTGTGAATCCAGGGGTTGGCACCCCAGGAAATATGTCATAGATAGAATCCTTGACTTTCTACAGATGGGATTAGAAATGAAGCTGGCCTTGAGTACTATCAAGGGCCAGGTTTCAGCTTTATCTGTATTATTTCAGCGACTACTTGCTTCGCACTCTTTGGTTCATAGTTTTATTCAGGGGGTAACGCGGCTTGATCCTCTGGTTGGGTCACCCCTGAACACTTGAAACTTGAATTTAGTCCTGTCAGTATTGCAGAAGCAGCCTTTTGCGCCGATACGACATATTCCCTTCGTCCTTTTGACAAGGAAACTAGTTTTTCTGGTAGCCATATCTTTTGCATGAAGGGTATCAGAGTTGGCTGCTCTTTCTTGTAAAGAGCCATATTTAATTATTCACAAGGATAATTTTGTATTGCGTCCTCATCCTAATTTTCTACCAAAGGTGGTATCAGGTTTTCATTTAAACCAGGATATTGTTCTACCTTAATTCTTCCCAGAACCCTGTTCTGCGGAAGAAAAGTCACTACATTCTTTTGATGTGGTGAGAGCAGTCAAAATCTACTTGAAGGCGTAGATGCTACTGCTCAGATTCGAAAAATGGATGTTTTGTTTGTGTTGAAGGTCCTAAGAGAGGACAGGCAGCATAAAAATCTACTATTTCTAAATGGATTTGTCAAGTTATTGTTCAAGCTTATGGTTTAAAGAGGAAAGTTCCACCTTTTCATATTAAAGTACACTCCACCGGGGCTGTTAGTACTTCCTGCGCAGTGTATCACCAAGCCTCCGTGGCTCAAATCTGCAAGGCCGCAACTTGGTCTTCAGTCCATACATTTACCAGATTCTATCAAGTAGATGTAAAAGGTCATGAGGATATTGCCTTTGGGCGCAGTGTGCTGCAGGCAGCAGTATAAGTCCTCTGGTCTCTTAGTGCCCTACTTTTGTTGTGTCTCCCTCCCTTCAGTTGGCATTGCTATGGGACCTCCCACATAGTAAATACTATGGCTCTGTGTCCCGTGATGGATGATAAGAAAATAGGATTTTTATAACCGCTTACCTGTAAAATCCTTTTCTTTGAAGTACATCACGGGACACAGAGGTCCCCACCTTCTTTCTGCTATACACGTGTATTGCTTTGCTACAAAAACTGAGGTACTCCCAGTAGTGGGAGGGGTTATATAGGGAGTGGCCTTCCTCTCTTATGGTGTGCCAGTGTCCATCACCTGAAGGTGGCCTATAACCCACATAGTAACTACTATGGCTCTGTGTCCTGTGATGTACTTCAAAGAAAAGGATTTTACAGGTAAGCTGTTATAAAAAAAAAAAATGTGTGTATATATATATATATATATATATATATATATATATATATATATATATATATATATATATATATATATATATATATATATATATATATATATATATATATATATATATATATATAATATATATCTTTTACATGTTTTTCACTAATGCCAGCTGTTAAACTTTCTTACATACTGTAAGCGAATAAGCTTAGTGCTTACTTTTACATTTTATGTAGCTAATCAAATACAGGTGCATATCTCCAAATTTCCACTTAAACACTTGAGTAGAGTTTCTCCTAGACCTTTTAACGCAAAATATAATCTTTTATAGATTGTTCCTTACTGTAAATACCTACCTCCAATGAATGATGCATGCATTTGGGGACAGAACTCTCTTCTCATTTTGCTGCTGACCCCCAGAAAACATCCAGAGCTCTGAAACCACCTAATATTCCTCTGACAAATTGAGAATACAGAATGCTTTGTAGATTGCCACTTTTTTATGCAGTGGTAAGCTGCAGCTTAGTCTTTTATCATTATTTATTAGCAACTCTTAAGCCATTCTGCAAGTGTTAGCACATACATAACGGATGTTTTAGAGAGAGAGGCTCAACTAACTGATGTATGATTGGCAGAGAACTGCCATCGCAGCAAAGCAGCTAATATTGCGTTTTAGCAAAGTGGAATATGTGGCTTTAGGAGGAGGGACATTTTAGCACTTTAAGGATAAATGGTCTGAGGTTTTACCAGAATTGCATTTGTCAGTTATTAAACCAAGCTCAAAGTATTCTGATTATGGAGTAATAAGTTGTTAAATGCCCCATATTCTTTTCTGCAGGCTTCCCTTACCTATGCAGAAGCACAGATGAGAATTGATTCTCCAGACATGAATGATGAGATTACTAAAAGTCTCCGTCTGCTGAATAAATTGGCAAAGATTTTGAAGAAGCGGAGAATAGATAATGGGTAAATTATTGAATATTTTTCTGTTTTTATTTTCTTGACCTTTTACTACAGAGTTTGGCTATCTGTCATTGACAAAGTAATGGTGTGTATGCTAAAAGCCTAAAATAGCTTACTTTTAAAAGTAAACTTGTCTGATTTGCAATGTATTTGTGTTGTCCTCCGATATCTAAGATCATTTTGTTTTTTTTCCTAGATTGTATTCGTTATAGTGCTGTTTATTATGCAAAACACGATAAGGTTCAGCAAGCCATAATACTTGTAGACAGCCCAACCATTGCCAGTTCAGTCTTTTCCATGACCCTCCTATACATTATTAGACGCATCTGGGCACATTGCACTGGTATTTACCTGTCTACTAACATTAGCTGAAAAAACTGCCTGTCGTGACAGATTTATCTTTTCTCAGACTATAGCCTCCTGAAAACATACATTGCTAGATCACTAACCTATATCTCAGACAGCCAGATCTGAAACAGAATTTACCTTAAATTACATTAAAGGTTCATTTTTTTTTTAATGCAGATTTTATTTTGGAAATGTTTAGAATTTTTTCATAACTAACAACAAGAAAAGCAACCAATAGGAAAGCGAACAAGCATTTAAACCAAAAACAAATTGTTGTTCCCAGCAGTATCAACATTGGTACATATGATACATTATCATCTAATTTTCCTAATATATTCAAAAGAATGTTCAGAAATACTCCGGAGGCCCCCCCCCCCCATTAAAAATATTCTCAATATTATGGATTTAAATTGAAATTCTAACATTGTGCATCTAACCATTTTCTTCATATCCTTTCAAACTTTTTTTACATGATATAAAAAAGTACTGTATGCAGATTGTTGACATGTTTTCTTTTACATATATTTGTGTTTGTCTTTCAGTGCTTTAACTCTTTCTTCCCCTGAAGTTCGATTTCACATGGACAGTGAAACTCATGACCCCATAGATCTTCAGACCAAGGAGCTCAAGTATGTTCTTAGATACATTTTGGCTGCTTGCTTAGCTTACCTAGATATATATCTAGAATTGGAATGGATTGTAAACTGCAATAATAAACCTAAAAACAAGCACTTGAAAAATGGGGACATCTGATATTTTTCAACTTCCTTTACCAGACCAAGCTGTCCAGCAAAAGTAGCAGGGAATTGAGACCAACTATTTAACACCGTCAGGGTTGCTTACACTGATTAGCTTTTATCCATTTTATATAAAAGTTTTTTTTCTAAAAGGGAGAAAAAAATGTTGCTGTAACTGTTTAAGACGTGATTGTTTGATTTGCTGGAGTTCAGCTTTAATCTGTTAGTCCATCTATATCTACTAGTGTATATACCACTGCCCTCTCCCCAGATTGACAGTGCTGCTGTCAAAGGGTGGCTCCATTGTTCCTCTAGTAGAGTGGACAGGAATTGTGTTTCTGGTTGGATTACCAGGGGAAAATAATGGAAAAGCATCTAAATAAAAAGGAAACGAATGCAGCCATTACATCTAAGAATTAGTAAGCTGCAATATATATTGTTTTTGGGTTTAATAATGACTTAACATCCCAGCTTTTAACTAAAGGTCTTTAACTTAAACTCAAGTTTAAGCGCTTGGCATTAAAGAAATAGTACAACAAAACTGTGCAACTCTACTCTTAAGGTAGAACTAAAGCCAAAACTGATTTTTTTTTTTTTCATTTTGGATAGAGTAAGGAAGGGTTATAACCCCTGTCAGGTTTTTTTTTGGCATCTGTGTCCCTTTTGGGGAGCTTTCTCTTCCTGTCCCATTGCCAAAACAAGAAGCGAGTGCAAATCCCTCCAAATTAAGGGAAATCCTAGTTCTCAGAATTAGTGTCCTCAGTCAAAGTTTTCCCCCTCCTATTTCTGGTGACAATTCTGGTTATTTCTGGTCATTTTCTTTCACTTGCACTCTCGGTAATAATGGTAAACAGGACAAATAGAGAGGGTGAATCTCCCAAATGGGGGGTAGAGAGTGTAATAAAAACTTGACTGATGTTCTAATCCTTCTCTACTCTATCCAAAGCTAAAATAAAGTTTTAGTTATATCACTGGGTCAGATATTGGCACATACTTGTGAAGTGGAAGGAAAATGATAAATTGTTTTCCAAATCTTTTACAAATAAATATCTGAAAAGTGTGGCATGAATTTGTACTCAATTGTATAAGAGGATATTCCTGCGCTATCAGATATGGAAAGGCTAAACGTGGAGCAGCTGCGTGCACCTGTTAGGTGTCACTTGGCCTAAAGAAATGTTGTATAGATAATATGGTGCCGCGCTAATCCTATTCTATGAACTTCTCCTTGTGAAATGCAATAAGATTAATAAAATAGATAAAAAGGCCCGGCCTAGAGGGCCAGTGATAGATATAGACAAGTGATAAAATCCACTGTGCACAATAAATAAATAAATAAAAATATATAAAAATATATAAATAAAAATATATAGTGGATGTGAGCGATAAATAAATAAACAGCCTAAAAGCCTCAAAAATTCCAAACGTGACTGTCCATAGGTGTAAATATTGTGATAATGTGACAAAAACCAAGAAAATTATATTAGCATAAATTAAATACAGTAATTATCAATCACAGACCAGCAAAGTGCAAGGTGCCAACACTGTGCAATCTAAATGGCTGAATCATAACGTAAACATAATGTGAACCAACAAGTTTTCCGTAAGGTGCAAGCGTGCAAACGAACTTATATAAAGTGTATAGTCCAAACTGGATGGTATCAGAATAGATTGTCCCAGCGGATATAAAAATCATACAGAAATAGCGTCCTTAATCTTCAATAAAATCTTTGTGACTTATAGTGCTGGCATGCGCATGTAGCAATTAAAGTGCCTGGTGACTCAAGGTTTCATGCAGCTTCGTGTGTAAACACTCCAGTGAGCAGTGGCCCCTTACCTCCCAGAAATGGGGCAACAGCATATGACCAAACTGGTTCTTATCTTTTTTTCCGCCTAGCGGCTCCTGCGTATTCCTCACCGTCCTGGGGTGGGATTCCCTCAGATTCCCTCAGATTCCCTCAGGTATGGTCCAGGGAGGTGTGTTTAAAAACAGGAATAAAGGAACCCAATAGTGTAATACCGTTTACAAGATAACTAAGTTTATTAGATAAAAGTAGCAGGTACTCACATTTAAAATTAAACAGCAGGGTGTTTGTATCCGACGAGCGGCGAGCTCGTAGCTTTCTTTCAGTGTACTCAGCCTATCCTGTCAGGATAGGCTGAGTACACTGAAAGAAAGCTACGAGCTCGCCGCTCGTCGGATACAAACACCCTGCTGTTTAATTTTAAATGTGAGTACCTGCTACTTTTATCTAATAAACTTAGTTATCTTGTAAACGGTATTACACTATTGGGTTCCTTTATTCCTGTTTTTAAACACACCTCCCTGGACCATACCTGAGGGAATCTGAGGGAATCCCACCCCAGGACGGTGAGGAATACGCAGGAGCCGCTAGGCGGAAAAAAAGATAAGAACCAGTTTGGTCATATGCTGTTGCCCCATTTCTGGGAGGTAAGGGGCCACTGCTCACTGGAGTGTTTACACACGAAGCTGCATGAAACCTTGAGTCACCAGGCACTTTAATTGCTACATGCGCATGCCAGCACTATAAGTCACAAAGATTTTATTGAAGATTAAGGACGCTATTTCTGTATGATTTTTATATCCGCTGGGACAATCTATTCTGATACCATCCAGTTTGGACTATACACTTTATATAAGTTCGTTTGCACGCTTGCACCTTACGGAAAACTTGTTGGTTCACATTATGTTTACGTTATGATTCAGCCATTTAGATTGCACAGTGTTGGCACCTTGCACTTTGCTGGTCTGTGATTGATAATTACTGTATTTAATTTATGCTAATATAATTTTCTTGGTTTTTGTCACATTATCACAATATTTACACCTATGGACAGTCACGTTTGGAATTTTTGAGGCTTTTAGGCTGTTTATTTATTTATCGCTCACATCCACTATATATTTTTATTTATATATTTTTATATATTTTTATTTATTTATTTATTGTGCACAGTGGATTTTATCACTTGTCTATATCTATCACTGGCCCTCTAGGCCGGGCCTTTTTATCTATTTTATTAATCTTATTGCATTTCACAAGGAGAAGTTCATAGAATTTGTACTCAGCCCACCCCCCTGAGTCAATACTTTGTAGAACCACCTTTCACTGCAATTACAGCTGCAAGTCTTTTTGGGGATGTCTCTACCAGCTTTGCATATCTAGAGTGAAATTTTTGCCCATTCTTCTTTGAAAAATAGCTCAAGCTCTGTCAGATTGGATGGAGAGCATCTGGGAACAGCCATTTTTAAGTCTTGCCACAGATTCAATTAAATTCAGGTCTGGAGTTTTACGGGGCTGTTCTAACACCATTACATTGTAGCTCTGGTTGTATGTTTAGGGTCGTTGTCCTGCTGGAAGGTGAACCTCCGCCCCAGTCTCAAGTCTTTTGCAGACTCTCTAACATGTTTTCTTGTAAGATTGCCATGTATTTGGCTTCATCTATCTTCCCATCAACTCTGACCAGCTTCCCTGTCCCTGAGGAAAAAAAAACACCCCCACGACATGATGGTGCCACCAACAATTTTCACGGTGGGAATGGTGTGTTCAGGGTGATGGGCAGTGTTAGTTTTGTGCCACATACAGAATTTTGCTTTTAGGCCAAAAAGTTTAATTTTGGTCTCATCTGACCAGAGCACCTTCTTTCATGTTTGCTGTGTCCCCCACAAGCCTTCTCGCAAACTACGGGACTTCTTATGGCTTTCTTTCAACAATGGCTTTCTTCTTGCCACTCTTCCATAAAAGCCTGATTTGTGGAGTGCCTGACTAATAGTTGTCCTGTGGAAAGATTCCCCCATCTGAGCTGTGGATCTCTGCAGCTCCTCCAGAGTTACCCATGGGTCTCTTGGCTGCTTCTCTGATTAATGCTCTCCTTGCCTGGCCTGTCAGTTTAGGTGGACGGCCATGACTTGGTAGGTTTGCAGTTGTGCCATACTCTTTCCATTTTCGGATGGTGGATTGAACAGTGCTCTGTGGCATGTTCAAAGCTTGGGACATTTTTTTATAACCTAACCCTGCTTTAAACTTCTCCACAACTTTATCCCTGACCTGTTTAGTGTGTTCCTTGACCTTCATTATCTTTTTGTTCACTAAGGTTCTCTAACAAACCTCTGAGGGCTTCACAGAACAGCTGTATTTATACTGAGATCAAATTGCACACAGGTGGACTCTATTTTCTAACTAGGCAACTTCTGAAGGCAATTGGTTCCACTAGATTTTAGTTAGGGGTATCAGAGAATACAAATGCATGCCACGGTTTTCAGATATTTATTTGTAAAAAATTATGAAAACCATATATCATTTTCCATCCACTTCACAATTATGTGTCACTTTGTGTTGGTCTATCACATAAAATCCCAATAAAACACATTTACGTTTTTGGTTGTAACATGACAAGATGTGGAAAATGTCAAGGGGTATGAATACTTTTTCAAGGCACTGTATGTAACTTGATAGGGGTTTTTTCCAATTTTATTGCAGATCTTCACAAACTTATTGTTATCCTTTCTCTCCTTTATGCGGATGGTGGCGCTGTAATTCTTTTCATAGAAAAAAAAAAAGTACCTTTTTTCTTTTTTATACTGCTATCACATGACCCATCTCTTAACCAGCCTGTCTGAAGGGAAACAGTGGCAGGAGAAGATTCTAGTACTCTGCTACAAGTCACATGTTCACATGTTCCAAACAAAAATGAGTAAAATTATCCATGAGAGCTCTAGACCTCATGGTGGCCTCCTTCCCATTTCACGCATTCCATTAAGAGCCTCTGCAACACAACATTTTGTTAGCGTGGAACAAACGTGCTCCCTCTCTTGATCTTTCTATTCTTCTATCCAGCTAAGCAAGGAGTTCTGTAGCATTATGTTGTATAGATAATATGGTGCCGCGCTAATCCTATTCTATGAACTTCTCCTTGTGAAATGCAATAAGATTAATAAAATAAATATAAGAAGGCCCGGCCTAGAGGGCCAGTGATAAATATAAACAAGTGTTAAAATCCACTGTGCACAATAAATAAATAAAAAAATAAAAATATATAGTGGATGTGAGCGATAAATAAATAAACAGCCTAAAAGCCTCAAAAAATCCAATCGTGACTATCCATAGGTGTAAATAATGTGATAATGTGACAAAAACCAAGGAAATTATAATAGCATAAATTAAATACAATAATTATCAATCACAGACCAGCAAAGTGCAAGGTGCCAACACTGTGCAATCTAAATGGCTGAATCATAACGTAAACATAATGTGAACCAACAAGTTTTCCGTAAGGTGCAAGCGTGCAAACAAACTTATATAAAGTGTATAGTCCAAACTGGATGGTATCAAAATAGAATGTCCCAGCAGATGGAATATAAAAATCATACAGAAATAGCGTCCTTAATCTTCAATAAAATCTTTGTGACTTATAGTGCTGGCATGCGCATGTAGCAGTTAAAGTGCCTGGTGACTCAAGGTTTCATGCAGCTTCGTGTGTAAACACTCCAGTGAGCAGTGGCCCCTTACCTCACAGAAATGGGGCAACAGCATATGACCAAACTGGTTCTTATCTTTTTTCCGCCTAGCGGCTCCTGCGTATTCCTCACCGTCCTGGGGTGGGATTCCCTCAGATTCCCTCAGATTCCCTCAGGTATGGTCCAGGGAATCTGTAGCATTATGGATTTCCAACCAAACTTTGACAATGGGTAAGTCATTTTTACCATACCAATGAAGGATGACGACAACAAATGCCAGTCTCTCAGGCCACTCTCTCACAGTACAGGGAACATGGTCACTCAAGGAAGCCAAGCCTCCCCATCAGCATCTTGGAGCTCAGAGTGATTAAAAATAGCTCTGCACCACTGGGACCCTTCCTTCTTTCGGGACACCCGAACAGAGTGCAGTCAGACGATGCCATGGCTATGGCCATTATCAATCACTAGGAGGGTGCCAGGAGTCAAGCAGCCTTAAAGGAAGCAAGCCTGATCATCTCACAGGTGGAGAAAAACAGTTCAGCAATTTTCTACTGTTCACATCCCAGGATTGGACAACTGGGAGGGGGATTACCTCAATCGTCCCTGCCTTGGCCAAGGGGAATGGGCCCCCCCACCCTGACATCTTCAACGTAATATGTCAGAGATGGGGATTTTTGACGTGGATATCCTGGACACCAGGACCATTTAGCTTTGGCTTTGGGTAGCTCTTGAACTCCATTCAGGCTAATTTATGCCTTTAGATCTGCACAAATTCTGTCTGGACTGCTCCATAAAATAGAGCAAGAGAAGAAATCAGTGATTCTTAATGCACCAAACTGGCCCAGAAGAACCTGATACACCAACATATTCAGACTCTCAGGAGACAACCCCCTGGCCTCTTCCAAACAGGCCAGACTTGCTGTCCCAGGGCCCCCTGTTGCATCCTGCTTCTCAAGCACTGGCTTTAACAGCATGGCTGTTGAAGCACAGGTCTTGAGTGAGCAAGGGTTGTCTCTGAATCTTTCATTCCCACATTACTAAAAGCAAGGAAAACCAATTCCAGAAATATTTACATTCCTACCTGGAAATCCTTTAAAACTAAATTTATAGTATATCTTCCTATCTATTTACTAAGCCTGTTAGCATAAGGATTCAGAATAATTAATGTTGATTGAAAGTTGTTAGTTTCACTTTTAAAAAAAAGGTTTTGGCCTTGTCTATTCTTTTTTAAAAATCTCAGGCTTGCTTTCCATTGTAAAAAACCTTTATTTGAGGTGTTTCTCAGATCAAACTACCATTGCAACACCCTGTTCTTCCTTTGGCCCTCAATTTACTGTAATTCTCTCTGCCCTGCAGAGATCACCCTTTAAACCTATCAGGGAACTCTCCTTGGATGATCTGACTTGCAAGGTAGCCTTCTTGGTGGCTGTGAGGTCAGTAAGACATGTCTGTGAGTTAGCAGCTCTCTCCTAAAGGGAATTATTTCTTATGCTTTATAAGTACAAAGTAGCCTTGCACCCAAAACCCTACTTTCTTCCTAAGGTGGTGTCAGCCTTCCATCTCATTCAAGACATAGCCCTTCCTTCTTTATGCCCTACTCCTAAGCACCCTAAGGAGAGATTTCTCTTCACTGTCTGGTACAGCTTCGATCAGGAAGTCAGATTCCCTATTTGCCCTTCTCTTAGGGGACATCCTGCTTTGAAGATCCAACACTGCTAGATGGATAAGACAACTCCTCTCAGGATCTTTTACCATAAAGGATAAAACACCACCTGCATTTATACATGCTCACTCCACCAGGTCGGTAGGAGTTTCCTGAGAATTCTGACATCAAGCCTCTGTTGACAATCTTTGTAAGGCCATTCCTGGTGTTCTGTTCACACCTTTTCCAAGTCCTACCAGGTGGATGTCCAAATCGCTGCGGATACAGTTTTTGGCCGCAAGGATCTTGTAACGGCACTCTGAGATGGGTCTTTTGATCCTTGTTATTGTTGGACCAGTTGGCACAGTTCTGCTTGCCTCCTTGTTGCCCATCCTTTTCATTCTTTGCTTGGGGTTGTCCCAGGGTCTATGAATATCAAGCCTGTGTCCTGTACTGTAGGATTATAATAGGAATTGTGACTTGCCTGTGACTTGCATATCTTGGAGTACAGTAACAGACCACCTTCTCTGTTGCTGTTACTGTGCATTGCTTTTAGAAAACTCAGTACTCACACAGTGGGGTAGGGTTACTTGGGGTGCCATGGGGGTATGCCCCTCAAAGCTTTGCCAGTGTCCAATCACCTGAAGGTACAGCCTACAACCCATTGTCTGAAAGTCAAGACTTTCTCCTGTACTCTAATCCAAGATATGGAATTTACAGGTAAGTCAAAATTCTCTTTTTTTAGGGGTTGAAACCTACATTAGATGGAACCTTTTGACTACCCCAGCTGTTCATTACATTTTTGTAAGTGATGTAAGCTATGATCTGTGCAGCTTATAAAAGAACGACAAGTGTCTAGATGTGGACATGTTGCAAGGTTTGTCTCTAAAGCTCAACACATACACTACAATCTGACTGTAAAATCGCCATCAGACCTACAAAGTGCAGGGGCCCATCTGATTGGCAATACATTAGTTGGCTAGTAGGTAGGTGCTTGTATTACATGGTTAATGGTACAAGGATTGTATGGTCAGATTGTAACATGTATGATGAGATTAAGTGCATGTTGAAAAATTAGATCTACAGTATATTGCTATTCTTTTATTTTGTTATAGAATTGTATGTTACCACGTTTTTTAAATGGTATTCATTCTTATGCAGCACTGGTGCCTCAAACATGTCCTGATTTACAATATATAATTGATCATTGTGCATAAGATAATACTTAATGCAAATGTGCTTCAATATAATGAAAATTACGGCCTCATACACAGGGGCGTTTTAAAAAACGGGCTGTAAAGCTAGTAACAACGCCTGGAAAAAAGCAGCGATTTTATTAGCGTTTTTATTTGACATCAATGCGTTTAACGTAGTTTGTAAGCGTTAACGCTAAAGCACGTTTTTTTAAAAAACATCCCTCTGCTATTTTCCCAAATTACTCACAATGCCAAGGAAAATGAATAAACAATGTGACCAATCACATAATAAAGATTTTTACAGCTTAAAAACGCTGACGCTAAAGAACGTCGGTATAGCGCTAATGCGCGTTTTTGAGCTTTTTTTGGTGTCAAAACAGCTCTAGCGCTGGAGCCTCAGAACGCACTCGTCCTTGGTTTTTTTGGAGCTTAATAACGACCATGCCTGTTACAACTCAAAACGCCATGGTGTATATGAGCCCATTGAATAACATGAAGTGGTGTTCTTAAGCAGCAAAAAAAGCTCAAAAAAGGCGCTGTTAAAACGTCCGTGTGTATGAGACCTAATAAAGTGACTAATGCATAAACCACAATATAAAAACAGTGCTCAAAAAACTGAGGAAAAAAAATGTTTTTCTATATATTTTTTGGGGATATTTATTATAGCAAAAAGTAAAAAATATTGTATTTTTTTCCAAATTGGGGCTCTTTTTTTGTTTATAGCGCAAAAAATAAAAACCGCTGAGGTGATCAAATACCACCAAAAGAAAGCTCTATTTTTGGGGAAAAAAGGACGTCAATTTTGTTCGGGTGCAACGTCGCACGACCGCGCAATTGTCAGTTGAAGCTACGTAGTGCCGAATCGCAAAAAGTGCTCTGGTCTTTGGCCAGCCAAATGGTCCGGGGCTGAAGCGGTTAATAAATCCATGCAGTTTTACACTACGAGGCTTTTTTTCTTTCCTTATTTATATGATTTTCTGAAATTTGGAGTTCCTTTACATTGTTATGTATATAAAGATCTGGTATCAATACACTTGAGATTTCCAGGCCAGTTAATAAGCTGAAAACAATCCAATTCCTTGGTCTTCGAGTTCAAGTCTGTGAGTTGCATGGAAGCAGGACAACCAAGTGGTTAATTTCCAGACAGGCTAATATACTTCTACAGCGAGTTTAATCTCTGTAATAGGGATCCACCATATCTGGTAAGAGGCCAACTTTTACCTTATGAAACATCATATCTTCAAACGTATGTGATTGTTTTCAAGCGGAACATATCAGACATCTTGCAATGCTCAGTTATTGAAAGCAAAGGAGACATATGCAGGAGATTGCCTGAATGAGATTCCACATATGCTGTATCTATTCACTATATGAACTTTGTGTGTTACAAATAAGAGTCACAAAAGGCACTTATTATTTATAATAAGTTTATTGAATGTTTATTCATTTTGCACTTTTTTGAGCACTGTTTTTATATTGTGGTTTATGCATTACTTACTTTATTCATTTTCATTATATTGAAGCACGTTTGCTTCAAGTATCAAGTATTATCTTATGCACAATGATCACTTTATAAATTATATATGGTCATATTACATATGGTTTAACACAGGAAATAGCGCTCCAGATATATATATTAATACATTTTTTTTAACTTTATTCCTGGTCTTGAGTAGCAGCTGTTTCATCATTTAGACCAGCGCCGAGATTTCACATTTTAAACATATGTCCTGATTACAGCAGTATTTTTTTTTTCTTTTTACTAATGCATGCATTTTTACTCATTTAAGGGAAACAAATTCCATGGTGGAAGAGTTCATGTTGCTCGCCAACATTTCCGTGGCAGAGAAAATCTTTGAAGAATTTTCAGAGTATGCATTACTGCGTAAACATCCAGCTCCTCCCCCGGGAAATTATGACATTCTGGTGAAGGCTGCAAGTTCCAAGGTGAAGTTATACTAAAAATAATTTAAATATGTTAATGTAGCAAGATGATTCATCAAAATGGAGATGTTTCACTCAGTAGACATTTTGATTCCTTCTAAAATGAAATTTGATTGTTTTCTTTCTGTGATGGTACCATTTTTTTCTAGCATTCATAAGTTTCTTAAAGTGGTATTAAACCCAAAGCCAAAAATGTAATATATTTCAACTAACTAATTCTTAGATGTGGTGGCTGAATTTGTTTTCTTTTTTAGGCTTTTTTACCTCTGTTTTCACCTACTGATCTGCTCAGTAACTTCCTATATTAGAGTGCCCCCACTCTGAATGGAGTAGCACAGGGGCACAGCAGAGGGCAGCATTTTTAATCTGCAGGAGGAGCATGTTGGATGTACTAGCAGATTTAGATACACTAACAAATCAAAGCCAAACTCCAGCTCACACTGCAGTTACCCAAGCAGTTACATAAGTGATTTAACAAATTAAAGCCTGACTCCAGCTAATACTTTTATACGCCATTACAGAAGCAGATTATTTTTTCCTTTTGGAAAAAGTTTTTCACTAAATGAATAAAAGCTGCCAATTAACGCATAGCTTGGTCTGTTAAAGGAAGCTGAACAAAAACATCAGGCTCAAGAGGTAAAAGAAAAAAACAAGCTATAAGGGGGGCGCAGCCTGCTTTGTTTATGATGGCGACAGACTTCACCATATGTTATTTTTCCATTTGTTTCCAGTACCACTTTAAGGACTGCAGCTGTTAGGGCATTCGCTTTTTTATGGGTTTTTTGCCCGTGAATGCAGCTGCATTTTATTTAATGTGGCCATGCACATGCAGGCATTTATGCTCATATTTTTGTTCAAAGTTTCAGAGACATTAAAAAGCTGCATTTGGAGAGGAGCGTAGGGGCATAATTTACACGCATACACATGTATATTTATTTTAGTGGCTAGAATTAATATTCTAGCCAATAGAATGACTTTACACTCATACGCCTAGAAATGCTCATAAATATGCACATAAATACTGTTAAAGATGGGGCATTACAGACATTTTTCTGCCAAATTCTGGCAGGAAAAAAAATGCAGAATAAATTCATATGCCCATGTGCATGAGGCCTAAAGAGCATGTGCAGATAATCCCAAATGTAAACTGCAGGACAAAGTGACAGTGTCTCTGCAAAGAGCATCCCCTGACCCCCTTAGGCTTCATGTACACTAGCAGTAGCAGCTCCTAAACCTGAGTTTAGGAGCTTTTGGCATGTTAGCAGAGTGTAGGAGCTGCCACGGTTAAAGTGAGCTTCGACCTCCTTCATCTGTATGCAGAAATATTTCGTTTAACATAGAAACATTTTGACCGCCGGGCGCTTGCCACATTTTTCCTGCAGCCACGGTAAATGTAGGCAGGTATACATGAAGCCTTATATTCACCTCACAGTGCTCCCTTGCAGCTCCTTCCTCCTCTTTTACCAGGAAAGCTATTGATGTCACTGCACCTCTGGGTTCCAAAAATTCAGATGTTAGTGCTGACTCAGAAGTAGCTGCAAGGGCAGATGAGTATAAAGGTTGGTGAATTCCTTTTGCTGAGATGCTGTCACTTTTCTCTGCATAAGGAATGTGTCAGTGTCTCTCTAAGTTGTAATAGTTGTAATTTCTTGTTCTGTGCATTACATAATCCATATTATCTTTTCAGAATTTGGAGATAAAAACAGATTCCGCAAAGGCTCTGGCTGACTCCCTAGATAGCGCAGAATCACCTGAGTTTCCCTATTTGAACACTCTGCTGAGGATCCTGGCTACCCGCTGCATGATGCAGGCAGTCTACTTCTGCTCAGGATTGGATAGTGATTTCCACCACTATGGTTTAGCCTCTCCAATCTACACACACTTCACCTCTCCTATTAGAAGGTTTGTTAACTGAAAAATCTTCTACTTATTGTGTCATTTGTTGAAACAGCAATGGAAAACAATGCTAGGTTAGCTATGTCTATTCATGAATGTTGTAGCTCAGCATGGAATAGAATATATAGCACAATGTTAAGATAGATTACATACTTAGGCTGAAAGGAGAAGTACAGCCAAAGCTCATCTGGATAACAGGAGTGCAGTTTGTTCTGCACTCCTATTACCCATTTTCAGCTGACAGCGGGCTGAAGCCTGCTGTCGGCTGACGTCACACAGCCAGTCCAGACTGGGGGAAGATTGCGATCATATGGTCGGGATCCACCCACATGCCTGAACCGGCACCCAGCTCAGCCTCTCAGCAAGTCGCTGAGAGCCTGAGCCAGCCGCTCCTGCCCCCTCCAATCATGTGAAAAGCATCTGCACGTGATTGGGTATTAAAAGTAAACAGGAATTTGGTTTTTATGTGATTAAGTAAATTAAGGTAATATTCTCACAATCGTTTGAGTGAAGATCCTGAACTTTAGTAAGTAGGCATCATTGATCTGCGACAGATACAGTTCAGCAATAGATAGTTCTAAACGTTTAGCAACAGATTTTGTTTTTTTAAATCTTATTTCTTAAAATAAATAACATCAGATCTTTTTTAACAATGTTGTTTAAACACCAATAGGCATTCTGTGATAAATTGGAAACAACATTTAGGAACCAGCTGGCAGCAGTTAAAATGGGCTTTTTCACACTACTTAAATTTATCGCCATACGATTTGTTACACACTGCAGATATAACACCCTACGTTTATGTTAAACACATTAAAATAACAAAAGTTATATTAGGAATTCAAATTCAGCTCTGCCACCTTCTGACCATCCTTGTGTTCCTTATCCTTTGAAATGCTGAGCTGGTGGGGGTTGCTACCCATAATCCAACAAAACTAGGCAAATACTTGTTGCTTTGGAAGGAAGGATGGTGTTGTCTACTCTCAAATGTATTCACGTTGTAAAGTGCTGCGCAAAACTGTTGGTGCTATATAAATTCCGCATAATAATAATTATACACATATCATCCTCTCTCATTAGCATGTTTTTGAATTTGCTTTAAAAACCTTTGGCAATAGTTTCAGTATCACGACAGTAAGTTTGTTCCTGCCTCTTGCTACCGAACATAGTGAGCAGTCTAACCTTTTATTGGTTTACATTAAACATTTAAATGGTTTACTTCTGCATCTTTAATAATGCACAAGTTACTATAAAATGTATAATTTTTAGAAAGCCTCTTTAACTCTGCAGGTTACAGGTGGTGTCTGATTTGGTTAGTATGGATAAGTGCAGATTGGAGACTGATTTTTGCCCTACAGAATGAAGGCCATAGAGCAGGAAATGGAACAAAGATGATTCAATCTGACACAGCTTACCATGTTTATAGTTGTTGAGGAAAGAAAAGTGCGTGTGCCTTTAACTTACAATAATTAAAACTGTATTTAATTTAGGTGACAGACAGATCTTATATATATTCTTTTTAATTATTCAGAAAGCTAGCATTAACGTATTAACTTTAAATTTCCCATTATGTTGGCATAAAGAGATTTTGGCTTTTGGAGGCAGGAAAGACACCGCAAAGTGTGTTAATTGGCCAACCTTGTAAAATAAAGAAAAAATTGTGCATAGAGAATGGGTAAGCTGCCAACACACCACTAGACATATAGTGCAAAAGGGTAAAAAACAATATGAGTGTGGCGCTAAGTGAACAAATTGAAACACGTGAATAATAAATGGCCTGATATGGCTAGAACAAAGTGAAAGGAATATATATGTAATGAATATGTAAATATAACACTCAGAGATGATTTCAAAATGAATAAAAAAAATCTTAAAATCTAAATCTTAAATCAAAATAAAGGTGAAAAAGAAAAAATGTGCAAAAGTCTTTCTTGAGTAGTTCAACTTGATCTTGAAAATACAATCAATATGGTAAAGTGATCATGCTTACCAGATTCGGTGGACACGTGTACCATATAGCACATGGGTCAAACAGGCAATCTTGACTAATGCAGACTCGATGGATGATTAGTAACGCTCTACTAAGCCCCGTGAATGGCCCAAGTGGCATCTCTGATCTCGTAAACATCCCTGGGTTGCTTGGTTAATAGTTATGGGGAGGGGGGGAATGCGAATATGTAACTGTAATGTACATTTTATTTCATAAGTGACTAAAGTAAGCTTTGTAGGGTATATGTAGAATTGGAGGATTGCTTTGGATATTCTACACAGGTGGTTGAGCATACAGTGGTTTTTATACATCTTTATATATAATGTTTTTCTTTTCTCGGACATCACGGGACACAGAGCCACAGTAATTACTGATGGGTTATAGGGTATCACTAGGTATTGGACACTGGTCACACCCTAATCAGGAAGTTCAACCCCCTATATAACCCCTCCCCTTCCAGGGATACCTCAGTTTTTACACCAGTGTCTTAGGTGTTGGACGTGCAAAGATGTCCTGTGCTGAAGCTCCAAAAGGAATATCCTAAGATCCTATACTGGGGCAAGCCAGGCGACCGGATCCATTCAAAGTGTCTTTTCATGGCCGAATTGGATGGTACCCGGGCCTCGTGTCCGAAGAAACGAGGTTTTACCTGTAACGCTTCTCTTTTTAGAGAGCTGGACCCGCGGATCAGAAAATGGCTTTAAACTTCCTCATTTCTGGCGAGGTGCTTTACAGGCCCAGAACTGAAGGATCCCCCTACTGATGGGGGCCCCAGTCTCTGACGGTTTTTCACAAACGGAGCCCACCGTGAGAGGCGAAGGCTGGGTCTGTGTAAACTGAACCCTGCGGCCTGGATAAGGTAAGAGGAGATTCCACAGAATTTAATTCTAGTGGCTCTTCTCCTTTAAGGTGAATGCATGCTATGCCTATTGTGACCACCGGGGGCGGCCAAGAGCACAAACCTTCTCATGCTTGATCTGTCTCAGCGTCCGCTGCACAGGCTCTTCCTCCAGCTCCAAAGGTAGATGGTGGGGGGTTTTCTCTGCTGGGATGGTCCCCCCAGGCTAGGGAAAGGCTCAGGTATGCTGTAAGGCGGGTGAGACCGCACTGTCACAGCCGCTACCGCCGCCGCCACCGAAGCCGCATTGCGATGCAGGGCCCATCACTGCCGGCCTCCTCCTTATTCCCCCACCCCCAGCCTTCCTTCAGGCTTGTCAGGAAGGGTCGGCTCGCGCGGGAAACGCTCGTTTTTCAAAAACGAGGGGGGGGAGGGGGGCGGGGCGTCAGCACAGCGTCAGCGTGCCCAGACGCCCACAGTGCCAGAAAGCATGGCTATTTAAAGCACACTGTACAGGTGCTCTGAGCTTTGGAGGGACACAGAGCTGACAGTCACATGTAAGGTGGGACACAGGCATTCCCCTAGGCTGCATTTACTAAAGAACACCGGATTGGGCATTTGGTAGCAAGGCTTTTAGCCAGACTACATCGCTCAGCAGTCAGTGTTCGTTTTTGATACCTCACACCTTGTTGCTTTGCGCTATGGGTAGAAGAGGTTCAAGCACCCCTAGAACCGGAGGCACTAGGGGGTCTCGTTCAGGTTCTGAGGACCCCCTGTCTGCTACACCACCCCCTCCTGAGGGACCAGGGGCAGCTGGACAGGGAGAGCCATTGGGGTTAGGGGCTACATCTGCTGCCGGCACTTCCGCCCCTGTGTACATTACACAAGAAGTTTTTTCCTCAACCATTTCTGGATTAGAGAAAAAACTAATGGCCGCGATTACATCTTCACTGAGTGGAAGAAAACGCACAAGGCCTTCCTCTGCTCCCCAAGACCCTCAGTCAGAGGAGCTCTGGGATAAAGGAGATGAATCCCTTTCAGAGGATCGGGATGGGACAGATGATTCCTCTTTGGAGGATTCAGGTGGAGAAGGACTCTCTGCGACTTCCCAAGAGGAGAAAGTCTTAGTGCAGATCCTCACTGGTTTGGTCCGCTCCACATTTAAGTTGCCCCTACCTGAAACTACTACAGAAACCTCTTCTGCTTTGGGGTCACTGAAACCTTTCCAAGCAGCACATGCTTTTCCTGTTCATAATTTACTCGAAAAGCTGCTTTATCCTGAGTGGGATCACCCAGATAAGCGATTTCTTCCGCCGAAAAAGTTTTCTACACTTTATCCTATGGAAGAAAAGTTTATTAAGAGGTGGGGAATACCGGCCATTGATGCGGCCATTTCCTCTGTAAATAGTAATCTGACTTGTCCTGTAGACAACGCTCAGATGCTCAAAGATCCTGTGGATAAAAAGATGGACTTCTTATTGAAAGATGTTTTCTCTTTAGCAGGATCAGTGGCCCAACCTGCAGTAGCAGCGATTGGAGTCTGTCAATTCTTAAGAGACCATGTTAAGCAGGTCATCAAAGTATTACCTGAACAGCAGGCCCAGGGGTTTGCTAACCTTCCTGCGGCTTTATGTTATGCTGTTGACGCCATTAGAGATTCTATCGTGCAAACCTCTCGCCTCTCGCTTGGGTTGGTGCATATACGTAGAATCTTATGGTTGAAAAACTGGTCAGCCGAAGCACCATGTAAGAAGCTTCTGGCTGGGTTTCCCTTCCGTGGTGAAAGGTTGTTTGGAGAGGACTTGGATAATTATATCAAGACGATCTCCTGTGGGAAAAGCACTCTCTTACCTGATAAGAAGAAGAGTAAGCGTCCCTCTTTTAAACTGACTCTTTCCCCAGCGCCAGGGGCATCAGCCTCCAGGCAGTCACGACGGTCTCCTCCGTCTGGGGCAAGAAACAAGAGTCAACCCCAGGGACACAAGAAATCCTGGGGGAAAAGGTCTTCTAAGCAAGACACTAAGACCTCTTCATGAAGGGGCGCCCCGCTCGCTCGAGTGGGGGGAAAGACTGCTGCAGCTCTCAGGGCCCTGGCAGAAGGACTTCCAGGACAGATGGGTAATCTCCACGGTAACCTTAGGGTACAGACTGGAGTTTCAAGAATGTCCCTCTCCTCGTTTCCTCAGATCAGGTGTTCCCAGAAAACCAGAAGAGAAGCAGTCGCTCCTTCTAGCGATAAAGCGACTTTTGTCGCAAGAGGTCATTGTGGGGGTTCCCACAAAGGATCAAGGATTGAGACTCTGTTCCAACCTTTCTATGGTCCGAAAGCCAAATGGGGACAACAGACTCATTTTGGATTTGAGAGATCTGAAACGATTCCCAAGGATGCAGTCCTTCCGTTTGGAATCAATTCAGACAGTAATCTCCATCCTGCAGGGAGGAGAATTTCTGATATCAATAGGCATCAGAGATGCAGGCCTATATGTGCCCAGTCTTCCTGCTTAACTGAAGTGTCTGCAGGCAAAGATCACTGCTCTAAGGGAGCTGATTCTGACAGTCAGGGCCAAGAAGGGTCTTTCTGTCCGCCTTTGTATGAGGCTGCAGGGGAAGATGGTGGCTTCATTCGAAGCAGTTCCCTATGCGCAGTTCCAAACAGAACTGTTGCAACACAGTATTCTGTTGACCTGGAACAGGAAGGTGCAGGCATTAAACTTTCCAATGCACCTGTCGCATGCGATGCGTCAGAGCCTCAGTTGATGGCTCATACCCGAAAACCTACAGAAGGGGAGATCCTTCCTACCGGTTGCCTGGGATCCTCTTGCAGGCAGGACGGATGTGTTGGTGATTCCGTGGCATCGGCTCTCACCGATTTATGCATTCCCTCCCATTCTGCTACTGCCACGGCTCCTTCGCAGACTCAGGCAAGAAGGGAAGTCGGCACTTCTGGTGGCCCCCGTTTGGCCCAGAAGAACCTGATAGGCAGAAATAGCTGGGATGATGGTGGGTTCCCGGTGGACCCTACCGATACACCCAGACCTGTTAGCTCAAGGTCCGGTGTTCCAGCCTGCCTCACAAATGCTAGATTTGACGGTTTGGCTATTGAATCCCACGTTCTGAAAAATCGTGGGCTTTCAGGTCCTGTCATATCTACCTTGATCAATGCAAGGAAGCCAGCTTCCAGAATGATTTATCATAGAGTCTGGAAAGCTTATGTATCCTGGTGTGAATCCAGGAGTTGGCATCCCAGGAAATATGTCATAGGTAGAATTCTGGATTTTCTACAATTAGGATTAGAGATGAAGCTGGCCTTGAGTACCATCAAGGGCCAGGTCTCGGCCTTATCAGTGTTGTTTCAACGGCCGCTTGCTTCGCATTCTCTGATCCGAAACTTTATACAGGGAGTGATGCGTCTTAATCCTCCGGTTAGGGCGCCCCTAAACCCCTGGGACTTGAACTTGGTTCTATCGGTGTTACAAAAACACCCTTTTGAACCAATACGTGAGATTCCTTTGGTCTTACTGACGAGGAAACTAATTTTCCTGGTAGCTATCTCTTCTGCTAGAAGAGTATCAGAAATAGCAGCTCTTTCCTGTAAAGAGCCTTACTTGATTATACACAAGGATAGAGTGGTACTGCGCCCTCATCCTAGTTTTTTACCAAAGGTGGTTTCAGATTTTCATCTAAACCAAGACATTGTGCTACCTTCCTTTTTTCCAGAACCTTGTTCTTCGGAAGAAAGGTCATTACATTCTTTGGATGTAGTAAGAGTAGTCAAAACCTATCTGGAGGCAACTGCTCAGATTCGCAAGACGGATGTCTTGTTCGTGCTGCCGGAGGGTCCCAAGAGAGGACAGGCAGCGTCAAAAGCGACCATTTCTAAATGGATTCGACAGTTGATTATTCAAGCTTACGGTTTGAAACGGAAGGTTCCCCCGTTTCAGATCAAGGCACATTCCACAAGGGCTATTGGTGCTTCTTGGGCAGTGCATCACCGGGCCTCTATGGCTCAGATCTGCAAGGCCGCAACCTGGTCTTCAGTTCATACATTCACCAGATTCTATCAGGTGGATGTGAGAAGGCATGAGGATATCGCCTTTGGGCGTAGTGTGCTGCAGACAGCGGTACAAGGTCCTCAGGTCTGATAGCACCCTACTTGGTTGTGATCCCCCCCCCCCCCTCAGTTGGCATTGCTTTGGGACATCCCATCAGTAATTACTGTGGCTCTGTGTCCCGTGATGTCCGAGAAAAGAAAATAGGATTTTTTATTACAGCTTACCTGTAAAATCCTTTTCTTTCGACGGACATCACGGGACACAGAGGTCCCGCCCCTCTTCTAATACACCTATACTGCTTTGCTACAAAACTGAGGTATCCCTGGAAGGGGAGGGGTTATATAGGGGGTTGAACTTGTTGATTAGGATGTGACCAGTGTCCAATACCTAGTGATACCCTATAACCCATCAGTAATTACTGTGGCTCTGTGTCCCGTGATGTCCGTCGAAAGAAAAGGATTTTACAGGTAAGCTGTAATAAAAAATCCTATTTTTTTTTCTCTCTCTTTTTTCTTCTTCTTAGTTTTGTAGTTGTAGTGACCGAGCCTGGGTATGCCCAATAGGCTCTGTATTGTTTTGTATACACTTTGAAATCACAATAAAAATAACTTTAAAAAAAAAAAAACTGCAATCTTGAGGGAATATCTTCAATAGGATCTCCCGCAACAGGAACAATGGTGTGGTAAATGGACTCCACCCGCTACTGAAGAGTGTAATACAGCATCCAGATCAAACTCCAAAGGGAATGGTGAATCACATCAGATGTAGCAATGATCCGTATGCATGAAAAACAGATAACTGCACATAGTGTTATAGTTACTGTCTTCCATCCATGTTTCCAAACGTATCTATTGCTTCTGTCTTACTTCCTGAATAGCTATTTTTTTCTTTTTCACCTTAATTTTGATTTAAGATGGACTTTTTAAAGATGTTTTTTTATTCATTTTGAAATCATCTCTGAGTGTTATTTGTATATATTCATTACATGTATATTCATTTCACTTAGTTCTGGCCATATCAGGCCATTTATTATTCACGTGTTTCAATTTGTTCACCTAATTGCACAACCTTGACTACTGGAGTAAAGAAGTTCCATAGAAATGTTAACTTGCATAAACCCTGTAGGTGCACATTGCCCAATATTAATTTGCATTCTTGTACTGCTAATAAAATTACATGTAAAATCTTGTATCTTTCTAGGTATGCTGATATCATAGTACATAGACTTCTGGCTGTAGCAGTTGGGGCAGACTGTACGTACCCTGATCTGACAGACAAACAAAAAGTAGCCGAAATCTGCAAAAATATTAACTTCAGGCACAAGATGGCCCAGTATTCGCAGAGAGCTTCCGTTGCATTTCACACTCAGGTATGGGAAGTCACAAGGTTTTCTGACTATGCAAAGTGACAATGTTACACTGTATGTGTAAAGTCCAGGTTGACTTTCTGTAATCAATAAAGGGCATATATGGTTTTGTCAAAAATGCTGCATAGGGAAGAGGGACGAAAAGCCAGACAATGTTTTAAAGCTGACCTCAAGTGAAACAGCTATACGCAGTTCTCCTTCTGGACATGGCTTATCCTATATTGCCACACTACTCAGAAAGTACCCCACTGGAGAATACAATTACTTGCAGCTATGGTGGAGAACAGGGGAAACAGAAACATTTACTGTGTGATGATTCACCCCTTGCATTGGAGCAGAAACTGGATCAAATACCGATCTCTGCATCTTATCTTAGCTCTATTTGAGGTGCAACAAACAGCCTATTTGACAAAAGCAGATATGTCTGCATCTATGTCACAATTTGCTCAGACAGCTAATGGCCTTAATGCAGCCATCGTTGCCATGGGACTAAAAATGCCAAGCCTCTTTTCCCCTCAAAATCATTACTGAACTCTATTCAGTCAAGAGTTCAAAATAAAGTGGTCTATTCCTGTGGTTGATCTGGCATCATGGTCTCCATCTCACTGTACCTACTGAAGATTTCAAAGATTCTGCAGATTGATACACTCTTTACTCTTGCAGGCTCAGCCCTGCAACCAGCTCTCGCTGCAATTTCCGGATGCCAAACTCCAGTTAACGTTACTTGGCAAAAAACAACCAACCTGTTAGGTTATCCTTTATCTTGATTGTGTGCCTATTTTCAAAATGTGATCACACCTTTTTACTTTTCCTTTCTCCTGTTTAATGCAATTGTTTCTTATGCAGCTGTTTTTTAAAAACAAAGGAATTGTGAATGAAGAAGGATACATTTTGTTTGTTCGGAAAAATGCGATTGTGGTATTGATCCCAAAGTTTGGTTTAGAAGGCACGGTCTTCTTTGATGACAAAGACAGAGTAAAGCCTAAGCTACTTTACAATGATGAGGTAAGGTCAACTGAAATTGATTTAGTTTTCAAACAAATCTTTACTCTCTTTTTCTGCAGTTTACCTTGATACCTTGGAAGCAAGCGACATAAAGCCCCAGTGCATTAAGCCCCGAAACATCTGCTACACCACATGCATTACAAAGGATACCATGTCACAAGTTATTGATGTGTTTTTATGCTGGTCACTTGTAATCCAAAAAGATTTATGTAAATATTAAAAAGCTTCAAGTGGATTTATACAATATGTATTCTAATTGCACAGTAATTTCACCTACTTTCTGTCAAGGACACAAACAGCTGAGACCCAGCAGGGAATCAATTCTGTCACATTCCTATAAAAGTCTTTACTGCTGCCCAGGACCTTGCAACAAAATCTTTTTACACCACTTGCATTGCTTTAGCTTTTTTTTCACTTTTACCAACCTGAAACAAAACCGGTGCTGAAATATGCTGGCTACAATTTTGGATTTCCTTCTAAAAATTGCCTGTCATGCTGTTCCAGTGAACTTCAGGGCCCATTCACACCTTTCCAGTATGGTGCGTTGTTGCAATGTACACGGTACATGCATTAGTATGTTGTAGTGCCATTTATTTTGAATGGTTCCCCAATGTACGGATTTAACATAGTTCCAATGTGCATGAGTAGCAGTATACCACAACACATTAATGCTTTACAGTGCATTATGATGCGCTGTGATGCCAAGAATGTTCCACATTTGTTTTATTTTAGGCTAGTCTTAGAGTTGATTTTAATCAAATCCACCCTATTTAAATCATATCTTTAAAAAGTATCTGTCATCTCTGTCCCGCAGAGAGTCTTGTTCTTACCCGCTGTTGACTCATCAACAGTCCCGATCATTTTATTGGGACGGCTGGTAATACGGCAGTGACACAACAAGGTGAGGGATGCCCGCTAACAGGCGCTGCCATGATGGATCTGAAATGACAGGCGCTCTTTAAATGTAAGGACTTATTCTTGCTGGAAGTTAGAATCTTCAATATTTGCAAACAAAATGAAGGTTTCCCATTTAGAATAATAAGCTGTCAGATTAGTAAAACAGCAATATCATAAAAGCTTTTCGGGTAATAGGTTAATCACACATTGTTGGAAAACCACTCAAATTCTTTTAATTAAAAGAATATGTAATATAATGTTATTGTTTTATTTGCTTAAACATCAATGTTTAGTAACTGAAGTGCATAAACAAAAGAACTTAAACTATATCAGCTGGGTCCACATAAAAAAAACTTCAAACACGGTCCTTTCATCATAGCACGTCTTCTCATGACGATGTTTCATTCGGGCCACCAGGCCTTGCATCTCTTTGTTGCATTGCTTGCATTTTGCATGCATACCTGTTTTACCCTTAGGTAGAGGAACTTCATTAACTGCTTGCCGACCAGCCGCCACAGTTTTACTGTGGCAGAATGGCACGGCTGGGCGAAACGACATTACCTTACATCGCTTCACCTTTTGGCCACTAGGGGCGCGCACCCGCACCGTGTGCCCGGCGGACACGATGACCGCCAGGCACCCGCGATCGTTCGTGACAGAGCGAGAATCTGGATCTGTGTGTGTAAACACACAAATCCCTGTTCTTTCAGGGGAGTAGAGACGAATTGTATGTTCATACTAAGTATGAGCACCAATCTCTCTCCTCCTAGACGGTCCCACCCCCCCCCCCCCCTACAGTTAGAACACACCTAGGGAACACGGTTAACCCCTTGATCGCCCCCTAGTGTTAACCCCGTCCCTGCCAGTGACATTTATACAGTAATCGGTGCATTTTTATAGCACTGATCGCTGTATAATTGTCAGTGGTCCCGAAAATGTGTCAAGTGTCCAATTTGTCCACTGCAATATGGCAGTCTTGATAAAAA
The DNA here is from genome assembly GCA_037952835.1 of Lithobates septentrionalis. Lineage (NCBI taxonomy): Eukaryota > Metazoa > Chordata > Amphibia > Anura > Ranidae > Lithobates > Lithobates septentrionalis. The sequence goes on along the minus strand of JBBDGP010001094.1, from coordinate 671,592 downwards.
TTTCAGATCGCCGCCATTACTAGAAAAAAATAAATAAAAATGCCATAAATCTATACCCTATTTTGTAGACGCTATAACTTGCGCAAAACAATCAATATGCGCTTATTCCGATTTTATTCATTCTTTTTATTTTTTTTTTTACCAAAAATATGTAGAATACATATCGGCCTAAACTGAGGGAAAAAAAATGGAATATTTATTATAGCAAAAAGTAAAAGATATTGTGTTTTGTTTTTTTTCTTTTTTAAATTGTCGCTCTTCTTTTGTTTATAGCGCAAAAAATAAAAACCGCAGTGGTGATCAAATACCACCAAAAGAAAGCTCTATTTGTGGGAAAAAAAAGGATGTCAATTTTGTTTGGGTACAGTGTGGCACCACAGCGCAATTGTCAGTTAAAGCGACGCAGTGCAGTATCGCAAAAAATGGCCTGGTCATTGAGCAGCCAAATCTTCCGGGGCTGAAGTGGTTAAAATATTCCCAAACTGGGTCTCTTTTACGGCCTGTTGCCATTTTGCTCCTCAAAGGAGATATAAATCACTTCATGCTATGTGCAGAAATATCACAAGGTTTATAAGCTATGATATAGTGTCCTTCGCGCTGGCCGGATGATAGAGTGAAAAAACAAGATAAAATCTCATAAATATTAAATTATATATGTATAAAAAGTGACACATATATAAAGGATATATTGCAGCAAAATGTGAGTGCTCACAGCAACACTAATAGATATAAAATAACAAGAAAAATTTTGTGCAATATTAAAGTGGATAATGTGAGATAAATTATTTTAAATAATGTGCATCCTGTGTAAGCACCATAGAAATCTTTAAATAATAATAAAATAATTGATGTGGCATAGACGGCATTCACTATAGGGACCAAGTTGTCTCTTATATACAGTGGATGCTGAAACGCCTCATATCTAAAAAGAGGACTATAATATGTGCAAAGTAGTGCAATAAAATGAATATTGTAATAATACCGCAATAAAGTGAAAAGAGAAATAAACTTAAATAAATAAATATACAATTGTGTTATAGGCACAGTAAAAAATATTAAATGTGATATAGTCCATAGAAGTAAATCAATAAAAAGGAGAGTCTCTTAAATGTGGGATTAGGAAGATGAAAGATCCTCTGATCAGTAACTGGCTGGTGTTAAAATGTAGTGTGATGACCTATTGAACCTCCTGGTATTGTCTTCTGAGTGTGGTCTCACAGAACTCTCACCTTCAAACTGTTGTATAAAGGCATTGGGGGTTGTAGATAGGTTGTTGCAATTTCTGGTAAGGTGCTATCAGTGAGGTCCATGGGTCTTTCCTTTGTTTTCCTCCATCGATATTTCCTATATAAACTTCGATATTGCCACCCCGGTGGCAGGAGAAAACAAATGGGGGGGGGGGGGGGGTTGAAGAAAAAAGGCTACACTAGTGTGATAACGTTTTAAAAAATGGGGGAATATTTATTAAGTGTCTAGGTAGGACTCTTACGTTAAGACAGATAAAATAGGCAAAGTAGTAAAAAATGACAGTCTGGCGTTCTCAGCGCCCCGAGTGATACGCACATGAGGAATATATATATGTGTCTGCAAGGTGCATGGCATGGTTTGTTTGAGCTCTCTGAGCTCCAGGTCTCTAGTCCCACAAACTGTTCTTAAATGAATCAAGGGATTGACCGATCGGATCCATTTGACAAGGGCTTTATATGCTTAGATAAATGGTACCCGAGCCTCGCAAAGAAGACTCAAGATCCTGCAAGGTTTTGCCTGTAATGCGGCCTGCGGGCACTGGACCCTGCGAAGTGGAATCCTGAACACCACAGAGCTAAGGCATTCCTTCAGGTTGCTGTACAGGTCCAAGTGAGTGGACCCTAAACATGAAAAGGGTACCCAGTCCTTGAAGGTCCTCAAGTGACAGGAAGTTTGGGCTCTTAGTTTCTAAGCTGCCCTGCGCCTGGACAGGTAAGTGAAACCCCTTCATTTATTATTGTGGGGTGTGCCAGTGATTGTAACAATTAGTCAAGCTAGCTAGAGGCTGGACACCTGTGTGCGGTGACCATACGGGGGAGTTTTGGGCTAGCTGTGGGTGTTTGCAAAGTGTACCTTTTTTGCTTGTGTCAGGCTGTTTTTTACCTGTATGATGCGCACGACAGTGTACCATTTTGCCTTGGTTCACTATGGCGCATGTGTGTTCGCAAGAGTGCCGCTGTGCTCAGCAGTTGTTTGGCGACCATGGCGCACGTGCATTCGCAAAAGCGCCGCTGGACTTAGCAGTTTGTTTAGCGGCCATCCTTCCCCCAGGTAATTTGGAGAGTACTGACTATAGATGCCAGGCTCTCGGGCAGGGGCGTGACCCTAGAGGGGCTCACAGCTCAGGGGAAATTGTCAAGGACAAAACAGATCCCGACCATCAACGTCCTGGTACGACTGGCCCTACGGTCATGTACGTTGGACCTTCAGTACTGCCCTAACAGGGTTCAGTCCGACAATGCCACTGCAGTGGCCTATATAAACCACCAAGGCGGTACCAGGAGTCCTTCCGATCTGAAGGGGGTAAATCACATACTAGCCTGGGCAGAGGGACGTGCAGATTCTATCGGCAGTCCATATCCCAGGAGTAGAGAACTGGAAGGCAGATTATTTCAGCCGCCAGCAAATCTGCCCGAGGGAATGGTCCCTACACCCAGGGGTGTTCCAGGAAATTTGGCAACATTGGAGAAGGCCAGAGGTTGACCTACTGGCATCCAGGTTCAACAAGCTACAACAGTTTGTGTCTTGAACAAGAGATCCTCTGGCAATCGGAGCAGATGCTCTGGTAGTTCCATGGAGCCAGTATTCTCTGGTTTATGCTTTCCCTCCGATCCCTCTCCTTCCACATTTGTTGCGCAGGATTCGGAGAGAGGGAGTTCCAGTCATTCGGGTGGCACTAGCCTGGCCCAGAAGGCCTTGGTTCCCGGAGATTGTGAGACTGACAATAGACAGGCCATGGACGCTTCCACGGCACCCTGATCTACTGTCTCAAGGTCCTATAGTCCACCCCAATTTACAGTCTCTAAATTTGACGGCATGGCTATTGAAGCCAGGGTGTTAAAGGACCATGGCATCTTGGTACCAGTGGTGTCTACCCTAGTGAATGCTAGAACAGCTGTCACTAGGAAGATCTATCATAAGGTCTGGAAGACTTATATTGCTTGGTGTGAAGCCAAAAAATGGCATCCTCGGAAATATGTGATTGGGATCATTCTCTTTTTTTTTTTTTTTCTACAGTCAGCTGTGAAAATAAAATTGGCTTTGAGTACAATCAGAGGTCAAGTTTCGGCCCTATCAGTATTCGTCCAAAGGCCTTTAGCCTCCCATTCACTGGTCCGAACCTTTATGCAGGGGCAACTAGCTTGCTTCCCCCCATTAGATCACCTATGTGTCCTTGGGACTTGAACTTGGTGCTGTGTTACAGAAACAACCATTTAAACCTATCAAGGAAATTCCATTAGACTTGCTGTCACGCAAGCTAGCTTAGCTGATGGCTATCACCTCGGCTAGAAGGGTGTCGGAGTTGGCGGCCCTTTTCATGCAGGGAACCGTACTTGATCCTCCACCACGACAGGGTCGTGTTATGACCTGTTCCATCCCTTTTTGCCTTTCATTTAAATCGGAACATTATTTTTTCTCTCAGCCTTGTTTGGCGAAAGAGAGACAACTGCATTTTTTGGACGTTGTCTGGGCAGTCAAGGTTTATTTGTCTAGATCTGTGGAGATCCGAGGATCAGACTCCTTTTTTGTTTTACCAAAATGACCCAAGAAGGGGCAAGCAGCTTCCAAAGCTTCCATTTCTAATTGAGTTCGTCAATTGGTCATTCAGGCCTACGGTCTGAAACGTAAAGCTCCTCCCTTTTAGGGTGAGAGCTCATTCTACCATGGGTGTAGGAACCTCCTGGGCTTTTCGCCATCAGGTATCTGTGGCTCAGATTTGTAAGGCTGCTACCTGGTCTTCAGTGCATACGTTCACAAAATGTTATCAAGTGGATGTTCGAGCAGCCGAGGATTCGGCTTTCGGCCGCAGTGTATTACGGGCTGCCATATAAGTTCTGATGGCTGTTGTGTGGTCGGGTGTCTCCCTCCCGTCAGGGCTATTTCTCTGGGACGTCCCAGCAGGTAATGAATATTAGCCTGACTCTGTGTCCCATGATGTATGAAAAAGAAAATAGTATTTTTTTGTCATACCTCTAAAATCCTTTTCTTTGAGTACAACATGGGACACAGGTCCCTCCCCTCTTAAGGATTCAGTGCTTGCTACAAAACTGAAGTACTTCCTGTATGGGACGGGTTATATAGGGGATCACTTTCTGTCTAAAGACCTTTGGTCTACCAATGTCCATTCACCTGGAGATGAAGTATAACCCAGCAGGTAATGAATATTGGCTTGACTCTGTGTCCCATGATGTACTCAAATAAAAGGATTTTACAGGTAAGTGATGAAAAAATAATTTTTTTTTTTTTACTTTTGCTATAGTATTCCGATTTAAAAAAAAAATGTTTTCCACAGTTTAGGCCGATAAGTATTCTACTACATATTTTTGAATAAAAAAATCGGAATAAGCGTATATTGGTTTGCGCAAAAGTTATAGCGCCTACAAAATAGGGGATAGATTTATGGCATTTTTATTTTATTTTTATTTTTTTTTACTTTTAATGGTGGCGATCTGAAATTTTTATCATGACTGTGACATTGCGGTGGACATATCGGACACTTTTGACACTATTTTGGCACCATCCCACCATTGCGGACGTCATTTGACTATGGGCGGGTAGGGAAGTGGTTAATTGCTTGATGTACACAAGCAATGTTGGGTCCGTAATGCTTTTTTAAAGAGGAGCTCCAGGCTCCTTCAGAAAAAATACTGTAGCTGCTGACTTTTAATATTAGGACACTTACCTGTCTAGGGTTCCCACGATGTTGGCACCCCAGTCGATTTTCCATCGGCTCTCGGGTGCTGCCACCGTCATTGCTTTTAAGGGAAACCAGCAGTGAAGCCTTGCGGCTTAACAGCGGGTTCCCTACTGCCCATGCGTGAACCGTGCTGCACTTTCTCAATGCGGCGGGGGATAGAGAAATGGGTCCAAACAAACTTTCATTACATTGATTCCTCAATAGCCACAAAGGATACAAATCCCTTTGTGTGCACTACATGCCTTTTCCAACCCAAATTATTCCTGTGTAAAAGTAGTATTGACAGCAGTGTTCTGCAAAGAGCTGTGGATGGGATCCATTATGTCCTACCACTTTCCTCCTGTTCAAAAAAAAAAAGGGGGGGGGAATAAGCACATGACCAGTTGCCCTGCCCAAGGACAGAGAACAGCAGCGAGCAGTCTTTTCCATAGGAGTGCAGAAGTTGTTTCATGCTGTTTATGTGTATACATCTGGAATATATACACAATGAACAACCAGATTCAAGTTAGATACATGTATCTTTTTTTTTTTTTTTAGGCAGTATTTGTTTAGCAGGGATTTCAGCTGGAAATTTAAAGCATCCCCTAATGAAAGTGCTTCAGAAGAGAGTTTTCAAATTAATAGAAGTATTAGCAGGCACCCTGTAATCCCTACTCTTTGGCAAGATTTAAAAATAATAAATAAAAAGCAATTGCCGTATTGGTGTATAACACGCACCCCAATTTAAGGAGGGAAGTTTAAGGAAAAAAAGTACAAGAACTTTGAAGCAAAATTGGGGTCACAGCTCATCAATGCACCCTGTTCAGTGCCCATCTGCAGCCTCGCCAGTGTTGGATCATCCCTGCTGTCTCCGAGGGAAGAGGAGGCGTGAGCGCCGCTGAACTACACAGTGTCGCGATCTCCTGTGTACCCGGCGCTCTGTCACTCACAGCCACGCCTCCCGGCCCTGCTCATATGATAGACAGAACAGTGGCCCAATGTGGGGCCAGGAGGCGTGGCTGTGAGTGACGGAGCGCCGGGTACACAGTAGATCGCGGCGCCTGCTCCTCTTCCCTCAGAGACAACAGGGGTCGGTTTATAACACGCACCCACGATTTCCCCCTGGTTTTAAGAGGGAAAAAGTGCGTGTTATACGCCAATAAATACGGTATAGTGTTACTTTAAATCATTGTTTTGCTTGCCCAAGCTTCAGTAAAATAAAAGGTAAAATGGTGTTTGTTTTTGAATGATTGTCTAACATAAGCATGTCCGTGTTGCTGATTATCTAGCCCCCAAGACCTGTACGATAAAGCTTTTAGTAACAATTTTAATAGTGCTGTTGTACTTGTTGAATTTTTTTGTATGCCCTGATATCTAGTCGACATCTTCCTTTTATAATTCAGCACTTGTCAAATATTATATTTATGTTGGCTTCTAATTTATTTTCAAGATTCCTTATCTGACTGTGGAAAACACCACCTTCTATATGTTTGATAAAGTAAAAGTAAAAATTTCTTTGGACGCTTCAAACATTCAGCACCAGAAAATACGGATGGTTCTCGTGGAGCCTGAGGTAGAAACTGTCTTATGTTTGTTTTTCCATTATTGTTTTGTTTCCTGTTGTACTTAATAATCGCCTTTTTTTTTTTTTAATAAGCTTAGAATAAATATTTGTATACGCTGGAAAGTGCTATTAGTGTTAAAGCGGAACTCTAGCTATTTTTGTAACTGCTAGGTAATTAAAAAAAGCTAACCTGGAATTGCGCTTTAATAAAATGATTAAAAGTAAACTGTAGGCAGATACAAAGCTGCATTCATTTATATCTTTGTTCTTTAATACATCACTAGATGTATTTTTAATGCAGTGTAAGTACCTGAAGGTGACTTTGTATCGGCCTCTTGCAGTCTATTTTACAGCAGATTTCCAGCTGGGGGGGCAGCATGAAGAGCCAATAAATTGTGCAATAGTGCTTACTTATAGTATGTGCTAATATAGGACATGATGATATGAGGGGAGAACACCGTGACAGAAAATTAGCTCATCAGTCCATTCTTCCTCCTTTCACTGTCTGCTCACGTTTTGTTTTTGTTTTGTTTTTGTTTTTTTTGGGGGGGGGGGGACAGGACCTGTAAGTGTTACTTAACTGCAGCATAGAAAAAATCAGATCCCCTACCAGACAGGACTGGATGGTCAGAAATACAAATTCTTGGGCAGCTAAAAACATAGATATATTCCATCTGGATTTTTGGAAGGCAATCATTTATTTTAGGTTATCCAGTAAGCTGCGGTTTACAACATTATAGAGTGATTGTGCATCCTTTAATACAAACTTACTCATCTTTTTATCAATTGAACCTGGGGGATGCACTGTGCATATATTATGACAGATACTAACACTGTGTAAGCAAGAAAAGTTCTCCTGTGTTCAAAACAGTAAGGCTAAATGGAAAGTGCAGAGCTCCCCTACTACTATACAGCATTGATGGGGACAGAACAGCATTACTGCAGACATGTCCATGTTTCAGCCCACAGACCCAGTTTGCGCCCTGCCCCTACTTCCCAGCTGCAGATATCACTACAGGGACAGCAATCACTAAAGTTTCTTACAGTAGATATGAGAGAAGGAAGTGATGCATGTAAATGTTCAAGATGCTATAAACACCCTGCTCACCCACTGTTCTGCACCATTTTGATTGTAGCGGAGTAGTCTTCTCCATAGATGTGTATCTGGTTTCCTGAAAGAAAGTCGGAGTGTTTTTTTTTTTTTTAAATAACATGTTATACTTACCTCCTGTGGGCAGTTGGTTTTGCACAGAGCAGCCCTGATCCTCCTCTTCTCGGGTTCCACTTCACTGCTCCTTACCCCTCCCTCTTTTGAGTGCCCCTCAGCCAGCAGCTTGCTACAGGGGGCACCCAAACCGAGTCAAAGCTCTGTGTATCCATTCCGACACAGAGACCCGACCTGGCCCTGCCCGCCCCCTGTGTATCTGTTGAGGGTTGGTCCGGTCCCCCCGTGAGCCGCGTGCTTGCGGTGGGCGGCGAAAAATTTAGCCCACAGCTTTTGCGGCCTACCAGCTCTCGTCAGGCCGGTCTCCCCGCGGGCCGTGCACTGCAGCCGGCATCCGTAAATTTAAGCCGTGGCTTGCGGCCTACCGTGGTCCGGTCCCCCAACGGGCCGCGCACTGTGGCCGGCATCCATAAATTTAGGCCATGGATTGTGGCCTACTGCGGTCCGGTCCCCCCGCAAGCCGCATGCTCGCGGCAGGCGGCCAGACATTTAGCCTGCGGCCTTCTAGGCCTCTTGGCGGCCCCCTTTCCTGAGGGGTGGCACTGCAAGAGTCTGTGCCCCCTGTGAAGGGGCTCCGGTCTGTGCCCCCTGTGAGGGGCCTCAGTTGGCATCACCTATGTGGACTTCGGAGGGGGTCCCGGTGGGTGGGACCCCCATTCCCCCTCCCGACTTTTTGGTGTGGTGCTTAGGCAGATAGCCTAGTATAGGGCACTCCTGCCCTCCCCTGTTGAACAATCCTAAATCTGTGTGGGAACCTTTCAAGATGGGGGATGCAGCGGTGGTTGAGGGGGGGTACCCTCTTGGATAAGTCGTCTTGCGTGACGAAAGCTTTCCCTTCTCTCTCTTATTTTGACAAATTTGTCCATGAAGACTGGAAGTGTTAAAAGTGCCTTTTGTGTTTCCAAAAACGCTTGCTGGAAGGTACCCCTTTGGGGAGTCCCCCCTTCAGAAGGGGACTGTTACACCAGTAGTGAACCCCTCTGTCTCTAGGCTGCTTGAGGCAACCATGGCTCCAATAAAGGAATCTCTGGCTTCTAAGGGCCAAGCTGGCATACCTGGAGGGGGAGCAGAATGCCCCCGTCTTTGCTGCTTGGGGACCTATTCAGTAGGCGCTGCGGTTTGTCCTCTATGCCTCTTGGCTGCAGTTCCCCTGGTTGCTGAGTCTGTTGTCTCAGTGGTGCTTAAACATGTATTTTGAGGGACTACTCTGAATGACTTCATGCCGTGTCTTGAGTTTGTCCGGTTATAAGATAAGTTCTCCGGCTGTGTTCCTCCAAACAGTTTGTTGCTTCCAATGGTCGTCTGTCGCCAGACTGCTTGCTGTTCTCCGCGGGGGGCTGTGCAAGCCCTGTTGTGGCAGAGTGTGATTGTCCCAGTTCCGTGCTGGGAACAGTGTCGGGTTTTATTCTAACCTGTTCTCAGTCTAAAAGATGGAGGGCAGGGTACATTAAGGCCCTGACCTGCCTTGTGTGGGTACAGGAGTTCAGGATGGAGTCCGTCCACGCAACGGTGGCACTCCATGGGGTCTTTCTGACTTCTATGACATCACGAATGGTTAAGCATTCTGTTATGTGCCCGACTCCAGCACTTCCTACGTCTTGTTGTGGGTGCGGAGCATTATCGGCGCGTGGTGTGGTCCTTTGATCTGGCCACCACTTCTCGGGTGTTCACGAGGTGTTGGCCCTTGATCTGGCATGGTTACGTCAGTGGGGGTTGACTGTCCTGGACTGCCTGGGCGATCTTCTGCGCCGACTTCTCGATTACCCCGAGGAGCAATGTAGTTCCTATACAGACTTCCTCTGATTTTAAGTTGGCGTCTATACTATCGGAAGTCTGCTTTGGCCCTGCCAGAATGTTGGTTTCTCTGAGCCTGACCGGGCTTCAGCTCTGGCCAGCGTGTTTCTTCCACTGGACAGACTCCAGAAGTGGCAGGCGGCGTTTTTACTATCCAGCAGGTGGGCTCCTCTGCGGATCTACATGTGGGTGTTGGGTCTGATGTTATCTACCCTATATTTGAGGCAAGGTCATTTGCACCCTTCCATGTGGGCTCCCTTAGGGGAGATCCTGGCATAATGGGATAAATGCCCAAGGTCTCTGAACAATCGGATTCAGCTGAGTCAGGAAACCAGAGGTTCCCTAATCTGGTGGCTTCATTCTCCGGTTCTTCAGTAGGGAAGATCCTTTCTCCCCTTGTATTGAACAGGGTGACCACCAATACCAGTCTGTCCGGGTGGGGAGATGTCCTGAGACAGAGCTCGGCTCGGGGTTATTGGTGGAATCCGGGCTACTGTGTAATATCCCGCAACTTCAATTGATCAGACTAGGTCTGGATCACGGGGGCTCCCAGTACGGATCCAGGGCAAAGCAACAGCGGTGGCTTATGTCCCTCACCAGGTTGGGCCAAAAAAGGCTGTTGGCGACCCTGGCTGTTGCCAGTATCCTCCTCCAGTGGGCAGAACGTCTGTTTCCGGCCCTTTTCCGAGGTACGCATTCCAGGAGTGGAACACTGTCAGACGGATACCTCAGTTGGCTAGGGTTGGGCCACGGGGTGGGACCTTCTCTGGGCCATGTTTCATCAGATTTGTCCTCGATCCTTTTAGGTGGCTCCATTTCTGACCACCATTTACGGAGGAATGAGCAGGAATAGGCCTTGAGTACCATAGAGGGCCAGGTGTCGGCCTGGGCGGTCTTCAGCGTCTCCTGGTCTCGCACTCCCTGGTGCGTGCCTTTGTGTTCAAGCAGTTAGACGTCTGTTTCCACCAGGGCAGTTTCTCCCACCGCCGTGGGATCTGAAATTGGTGTTTTCGGTTCTCCAAAGGCCTCTCTATCTTTCTCTCAAAATATTCAGGAGGTTCCACTGCTTACCCTGTCTCGGAAGGTGGCCTCTTGGTGGCTATGACCTCTATCGGCAGGGTGACGTGAATGGTAGCGTTATCTTGTCATTCACCTTATCCAGGTTAAGGTGGTGCTTCGCCCTTTTTTGCATAGTTCCCTCTTTGGATTTCCATTTGAATAAGGACATTGGGTTGGCTTCTTGTGTCCCTGGTCAGCACATACCAAGGAATTGGCTTTATCTGGCCTGGATGTGTTTTGGGGATTCGGATATATTTGCCAGCCACTGAGTCTGTTGGTCTGGATGGATCGGACAGATGGTGTGTCTGGGCTATTCGGTCAAGGATCGGTTTCCTCCTTTCCCGGTTATGGCACATTCTTCTCGGGCACTTAGTTCTTCTTGGGCCTTCTGTCATCAGGCGGCCATTGCGCAAGTTGGCCACTGGTTGGGTATATTTTCACAAGTTCTACGAGGTGGATGGTTTGGCATCTGCGGGTGCCTCTTTTGGCCGCAGGTTTTTTTTGCAGGCCGCTGTTTAGAGGGTCTATTCCCTCTTGAAGGGGTATCGTTCAGGTGGGGTTCCAGCTTGTCCTGGGTGAAGCTCCTGTTACCTGGTTCGCTCTTGTATAGCCTCTGGATTTTTTGTTTTCCCACCCCTCATGTTGGCACTGCTTTGGGACGTCCCTATCGTTAGGAATAAAGAAGGCTGTGTCTGTCAATGAACGACTGAGAAAATAGGTTTTTTTACTTACCGTAAAATCCATTTCCAGTTCATTGACAGACACTGCACCCACCCCTTTATGGAGTTTTTTTTTATACTTCTATTACTGCTTGCTACTAAACTGAATACCTGGAGCAGGGAGGGGTTATATACAGACTGAGGACGGCCCATGGGAGTGACCAAGTGTTTTTGTTCTGCCTAGTCCTACTCCTGATGAGGCGATATAACCCTATCGTTAGGAATAAAGAAGGCTGTGTCTGTCAATGAACTCAGAGAAATGGATTTTACGGTAAGTAAAAAATCCTATTTTTCCAGCATTCTTAGTGCCAGTACTAGCATCCCTCCAAAGACCTGGTTAAATGAATCTACAAAAAAGGTGGGCTATCCTGTCTAGGTTATTGGTTTTGTTTTATTAAATTCATTCTACACTTCCAGTTTGTATATTGGAATGTTTGATTGTTCCTAGAGAATGTGTTTCTTATAAACTCTCTTCTTTTATAATAGATTCCTGGTGTTACGAGTGAGAGGGACCAAATAAACACGAATGGAGAGCCAGTTACCAAGAAGAGCAAGCGGGCAAAATAGAATTGTTCAAAACCTAATACATCCCTGGGAGCACTACAGGTGGACATTTAAAACAATTATTCCACGTTGGTTCCTAGTTCTTTAGTCCCTATGTTTCAATTATCTATTTATCTTCTGTTTTCCCTTTTTACGCTTTCCCCTTTTAGGAAAGGTCTTTTTAATATATACCATCAGATATTCAGTAATATTGTTCAATTGAACAAAAACACGGTCCTGACATGTCCCTAATCATTCACATAACTTGAGTAGTGTGTTAATTTTGCTATATTCCCCTGGGCCATAACATTGGTTAAAAGATTTGTCCCATTAGTGCCTTGCCTTGGTGAAGTGTTCATGAGCATGGCCCGTCTATTAAAAATGTTTTACATAACACAATTATTGTAACTTGCCTTCAACTTCTGCAAAGTTTTGTACAAAATGTTGAAAATTTTTGAAAAGAACATGTCTATAAAATGAGCATATATACATATTACATGGCAGAGAGGTTTTATGTACTTTTACTGTGATTGGTTTACATAACTTTTTAGTTTTCTGTTATTAAATGTATACTCATTGCAGGCAGTTTATGGCTTTATCTGTGATGTTGTTTTAAACATGAATTTGATATTTTTCTAATTGCCCAAAATCCAACAATAACATACTTTCAAGGATACACATTTGTAAAGTGCAAACCTGTATTATTTGAAATGCATAAAGATTGTGTTTAACCTAGCGTCTGCACACGTGTTTTTATTCATTCTATGTGTATTATATTAGTCTACTCTAAACTGCTCACTGCCAGAACTAGACACCCCTATAAATGAATCTAGCTTTCTGTAAACAAAGTAGGTTGCCTAATATTCAGGTATTAAAACAAATAAAGTGCAACTCTGGGCATAACATTTTTTAGCTGACCGTATTGGTTCTGTCATACCTTAGTGCAGTGATGGCGAACCTTGGCACCCCAGATGTTTTGGAACTAAATTTCCCATGATGCTCGTGTACTCTGCTGTGTAGTTGAGCATCATGGGAAATGTAATTCCAAAACATCTGGGGTGCCAAGGTTCGCCATCACTGCCTTGTGCTGCTTGTTTCTCTCCCCGCTGTGTAATCTTTGAGAAATCCAGGGTTCATTATTTGAATCCCTCTGACATCCTGTTTAGTAGGACAGGTGGCAGCTATGCTCAGTATCCCTGTGACCACCGGTCTTGTTTCTGCCCCATCGTAGTTCTTTACAGTGAGGAGAGATGTAATTACGTCCCTGCTCACTATAGTGGGCCGACTCGGGAGTCTGAGCCGACCACTGTGGATAGCAGATATAGCCCTTAGCTTCAACTTCACCCTCCAGTTCTCTGCACACGCTGCTTCTTAGGTTAGCAGATGCAGCCAACTCCTCCCTCTACTCCTCCAATTCACTGCACACACTCATCTCCTGTATTTCCCTTTGCATCACGGGAAATGTAGTCCTTTTTCCCTGCTCAGATGTGATGCACAGCATGAGAGAGAGTCCTCCCAGTGCCAGCACTTGTTTCCTAATGAAATATGACATCACTGGGGCTGAAACACTTGGATTTCAAGAAAAGTAAAGCACTATCATTTAAACTGTGTCAGCAGTTCAAGAGATTTTAGGGAGAGGATCGGTAATTGAAAAGATTGTTAAATCCTGGAGTTCTGCTTTAAAAAAGGGCAACAGAAACACATCTACTGACTGTTTGTTTTTATTATATAAACTGCGACATGTGCTGTCTGAAAGCAACTTATGGTAGACAGGAGCTGAGTGAGGAATTATGGCAGTGAGATCTCTTTAGTGGAACACACATTGGTGAGCAGGAATACCCATAACTGCAGATGGAGGAGCAAAGTCGGGAATTGTGCCAGGAAGTTCTTGCTACTGGAACACACATAGGTGGGCAGGTATACTGAAAATTCCCAGATAGACATAATTAATGTTAGAAATAATGGCAGGGAGACTTCTTTAGTGAAGCATATACAAGTGGGCAGGAATACTTGACATTCCCTGGTGTACAGGAGCAGAGTTTAACATTTTACCAGGGAGGTCTTGCTACTTGGAGATCAGACAAAGGTGGGCTAGAAAACCCAACATTTCCAGGTTGGCAGGAGTGGAGTCAGGAACTATAGCAGGAAGTACGTTTTTAATTGATTTAACTCTCCAAGCAACTTTTGGATGAGTGGACCCTTTTTAATACTTGAGGTAAGTGTTAAGGTTCACATTAGGGGGTTGGGTAAAGGCCTATTCACACTTGTCCATTACTAATGCAGATAAACTTATGCATTTTTCTGCATGAACATACATTTAAAGAAAACATTTCTTTAGAGCTTGTTCAAATCTTTGTTCTGAAGTTGAGGGTGAACAGGAAAAAAAAACTATATGTACCTATTCACACCTAAGGGTATTCATTATCTTATACACGCACACACACCCCATTGTGACTCCAGCCGAAATATTAGAAATAGGATGAGGATTACATTTAATTTAAATGCCAAAGGAAGCCTGCTGTAAAGGGTTGTTGACCCTTTTTATGAAAAATTGGGATATCTTTATCGTACAGTACACAGAAATCAATTCCCAGACAAAAAACAAAGGCAGAGGTGCTTGCCTTTTAGAAATCCAGAATTAATTTTATTCTTATATGCTGCTACCTTCAGGTAGCTTTGCTGTGTCTGCTCCCTAATTTATCCATATAACACCACCCACTCTGTGAGGCTCCAGTTTTTTTTTTTTTTGTCATCCTAAGGTGATGGACACCTTTTCCTCTTGGAGATTAAATTCTTACTATTTTTTCACCAGATCTCTATTAACATCCTTCAACTGAGACATTTTTCAAACTTTGGCTGCTTATTGCCTTTATCGTTCAGTAGCATCAGTTAGGATTGAATATATCTTGGGACCCATAACCAGACCCTTTGCTGGTGGGACCAGCCTGTAATGTTTGCCGTGGGCACTGAATCCTGTGTTCAGCACTCACCTTGGAACGTGGTGTGTATTTAGCCACAGGGTGCTATACAGGTCCAGGGTCATAGGCCATTCCTATAGCACCCGGACCCCGAAGATCAATTCTAGGGTCTGCCCACCATGATAGACAAAGCCTGAACCCTGTAATCAGACCAATGACATAAAAAAAGAAGACAAGGATTTCCTGTACCTTTTAAACAAACCAATTCCTGCCTATACATGACTTGACAGATCTGTGATACAAATTCCAGTGTTAATCTATAAGTCATAGCACAGTGTCATGCACACAAGCAGTTTAAAAGGCACAGGTTACAGGGGGATTCACACGTGCAGTGTTAATGCCTAGCTTTTATTGTCTCACTATTGGCCTTAGAGATTACTTTGTTATAGTGTTTACCTATTTAAGTTTTGCTGCTCTCTACCGAAAGTTCCTCTATGGCTATTGACAGTGCGTAAAAGACTTCTGACTGTGCACTTCTCTCGATCCACATCTGTTCTGAGTACGCCGCAGGGGAAGACCCTCACTTAGAAACGGTGGAATACAGCCATTTGGGAGTGGGAGCACATGGGACAAACCGTGGCGAACCTGCTGAATACCCTGAGGACACACTAAGTTCCTCTTAGGTTGATAGCAGGTTCCTTGTTTCAGAGCAAGGTCTATCACGAACATTGCTCTAGCCCACTGATTCAGGCTCCCTCAGGGGTGTGCGCCATGCTGCCTTTCTGACTAAGGCAGAATTCTCTGCCACTATCTAATCGATTCCAGAGGCTATTGCCACTTCTGGAATTTGCGGGGAATATTGGCTGTAAATGCTCTTATGCCTCTCCTCCCCCTCACTTTGCCCATGGTCTCCAACCAGAATCAACTAGCACACTTGCACAGTGGCATTTTAATGGAGGCAGATCAAGAGTTTTGACCACCATGATTTTGGAAAGTTACTCCTTGAGCTTTTCCCAGCTACTGGGGACTCATTGATCAAAGCAGTGCATACTACTCTCCACATACAGTGCCTTGAAAAAGTATTCATACCCCTTGAAATTTTCCTCATTTTGTCATGTTACAACCAATAATATAAATGTATTTTATGTGACAGACCAACACACAGTGGCACATAATTGTGAAGTGGAAGGAAAATGATAAATGATTTTCCAAGTAAATATGTGAAAAGTGTGGCTTGCATTTGTATTCAGCTCCCTTTACTCTGATACCCCTAACTAAATTCTTGTGGAACTAATTGCCTTCAGAAGTCACCTAGTTAGTAAATAGAGTCCACCTATGTGTAATTAAAATCTCAGTATAAATACAGCTGTTCTGTGAACCACTTTAAAGGTTTGTTAGATTACCTTAGTGAACAAATAGCATCATGAAGGCCAAAGAACACACCAGACAGGTCAGGGATAAAGTTGGAGAAGTTTAAAGCAGGGTCAGGTTATAAAAAATATACCAAGCTTTAAACATCTCACGTAACACTGTTCAATCGATCATCCGGAAATGGAAAGCATATGGCACAACTGAAAACCTACCAAGCCATGGCCGTCCACCTAAAGTAACAGGCCAGGCAAGGGGAGCATTAATCAGAGAAGCAGCCAAGAGGCTCCATCCATCTTCCCATCGTCTGACCAGCTTACCTGTCCCTGCTGGAGAAAAGCATTCCCACAACATGATGCTGCCACCACCATGTTTCACAGTGGAGATGGTGTGTTGAGGGTGATGTGCAGTGTTAGCTTTCCACCACACAGAGCTTTTTGGCCTAAAAGCAAAATGCTATTTTGGTCTCATCTGACCAGGACACCTCCTTCCACATGTTTGCGAGAAGCCATGTGGGGGACACAGCAAACAGTACTTCTTATGGCTTTCTTCTTGGCCCTATTCAATAAAAGCCAGATTTGTGGAGTGCATGACCAATAGTTGTTCTGTGGACAGATTCTCCCACCTGAGCTGTGAATCGCTGCAGCTCAGCCTGGAGATTAAAACACAAAAATTGCAGGCCATGCTTCACTTTTTGCTAGTGTCCTTAGGAAGATGACTTTCTCGGCTAAGCTGATTTCAAGACCCTTTTCATTGTATATTTCTTCAAACAGCTGCTGCTTGCTTCAGACTAGGTCTTATTAGTATGGAGGTCTCCCCAGTGTAGATGTTGAGTACAGTACAGTTTATTCCCAGCTGGTGTGCTTGCAGATCTTACTGCAACAGCTCTGCCAAGCCCTCTAGGTGCTAAAATTTTGCTTCATGGCACCCCCAAATTCCTTCACTATGAGATACTTTTGTGACATGCTTTGCTTGAACCAGTCTCTGAAGACTCACTTTCCTCTGCAATGCAAGCCTGGTGTAGTGTTGGGACTTACCTCCAATTTATTAGGCTCTAGAGCAGGGGTCTCAAACTGGTGGCCCTCCAGCTGTTGCAAAACTTCAAGTCCCATGAGGCATTGCAAGGCTAACAGTTACAAGTATGACTCCCACAGACAGAGATATGATGGGACTTGTAGTTTCGCAACAGCTGGAGGACTGCCAGTTTGAGACCCCTGCTCTAGAGTGAATGGTGTGGTAACCACCTAGGTGGTATCCCTATTTGAGCAGGGTCATAGATTGATTTGCTGTCAACTTCATTTGGTTTAACCTCACAGAGTAACCCTCCCCCAGGGAGTATTGTGTGCTTTTTTTCCATGTCCCCTTTTCTCAGTTGAAAAATGCATCTCCCTCCTACTGTTTTTGCACCTGAAAGACATGGTTTGCTACTTACTGTTCACCTAAAGTGATGCTTAGTTTACCTACATGCTGCCCTACTGGTCTTTCTGCCTAGGTGAACAATCATCAGGATAAATAGAGGGGTAAATCTCACCAAATAAAACCCTGACAGAATTTGTGCAGTTGTAGATGAGCTAAGGAAGAAATCTGCAATGCAGCCACTGTCAGAACAGGGGTACAAGGAACAACCAAAGAATTTCACACAGGATAGCCGCAATTGCTACAGAGTTACACTGTCTCTAACTTTTTGAAGCCTGTGTATAATTCCATATTCCTCTCTATAACAAGTCACCTTCTTGCTGCTATTTGCATGTTGTTAATACATTATTCGACCTATGCTAACAGCATACATAATTATGAGATCTAAATGTCACCCTCTTAACGATTTTTCTTATGATTGATGTGCAGGTTTATCATAAACTGCTGTATGCTGCTCCATATTTCACTAAATTCTAGTTTCCACAGGGACATCTTCAACATGTGTACATCAGTGCTAGGGTAGGAGCAGAAATAGAATTCCTTGCTGCAGCCATTACGTTTATCACCCCGTGCGTAAGGTTTGTTGTAACGTATTTGTATATTCTGAAGCGATGTGTTGGGACAAAGTGTGTTTTGTGTGCCTTCAGTCTGTATACTTTAGACACAAGGCTGCAGTTTGCTAATCAGCACCTGCCCACCCCCACTGCTGATAACTACTTTCTGGATTACCAGCACTGCCTTTGCTCCTGCAACCCTTCCACTGTGAGCTGGAGAGTCTGGGAAGGGGAAGTATGTGAGACACAAAATCGAGAACCTTTCTTAGGCTCCTTTCACACTTATACGACTTCAAAGTCGCACGATTTTACCGCGATTTGGGAGCAGTACTACTTTGCCACGTTTTTGGCATTAACAAATGAAAACATACAGTAGTTGGTATGAATCATAAGGGGGAACTCCACGCCAAGTTTTAAATAAAAAAAACTGGCGTGGGTTCCCCCCCCAGGGGCATACCAGGCCCTTAGGTCTGGTATGGATTGTAAGGGGAACCCCCTACGCCGAAAAATCGGCGTGGGGGTCCCCCCAAAATCCATACCAGACCCTTATCCGAGCACGCAGCCCGGCCGGCCAGGAATGGGGGTGGGGACGAGCTAGCGCCCCCCCCCCCCCCCCCTGGACCGTACCAGGCCGCATACCCTCAACATGGGGGGTGGGTGCTTTGGGGCATGGGGGGGTGCCCTGCGGCCCCCCCCACCCCAAAGCACCTTGTCCCCATGTTGATGAGGACAAGGGCCTCTTCCCGACAACCCTGGCCGTTGGTTGTCGGGGTCTGTGGGCGGGGGGCTTATCGGAATCTGGGAGCCCCCTTTAATAAGGGGGCCCCCAGATCCCGGCCCCCCACCCTATGTGAATAAGTATGGGGTACATGGTACCCCTACCCATTCACCTAGGGGAAAAAAGCGTCAATAAAAAACACAGTACACAGGTATTTAAAATAATTTATTAGGCAGCTCCGGGATCTTCTGCCGACTTCGGGGGTCTCTCCGGCATCTTCTCCCGGTGTCCGCATCTTCTGCCGGCTTCACCGCTATCTTCTGGCGCTCTTTTGCCAGCGGTGGTCCGGACCTCTGGATCGTGTTCTTCCCTTCCAGAGATGTTGACACGACGCTCTCTCCAGCCAGAATGGTCTCTGTGCGCTCCGCACCGGACTTATATAGGCGGTGACCCCGCCCCCTTATGCCGTCACAGTCCCTGGGCATGCTGGGACTGTGACGTTTTAGGAGGCGTGGTCACCGGGTGATGACCACGCCCCCTTATGACGGCACAGTCCCAGCATGCCCCGGGACAGTGACCTCATAGGGGGCGGGGTCACCGCCTATATAAGTCTGTTGCGGAGCGTTCAGAGACCATTCCAGCTGGAGAGAGCGTCGTGTCAACATCTCTGGAAGAAAAGAAGAAGGCAGAAGACAGAAGTCCGGACCACCGCTAGCAATTGAGCTGCAGAAGAAAGCGGAGGAGCCGGCAGAAGATCAGGACACCGGGAGGAGACGCCGGAGAGACCCCCGAAGTCGGAAGAAGAGCCCGGAGCTGCCTAATAAATTATTTTAAATACCTGTGTACTGTGTTTTTTATTGACGCTTTTTTCCCTAGGTGAATGGGTAGGGGTACCATGTACCCCATACTCATTCACATAGGGTGGGGGGCCGGGATCTGGGGGCTCCCTTATTAAAGGGGGCTCCCGGATTCCGATAAGCCCCCCGCCCGTAGACCCCGACAACCAACGGCCAGGGTTGTCGGGAAGAGGCCCTTGTCCTCATCAACATGGGGACAAGGTGCTTTGGGGTGGGGGGGCTGCAGGGTGCCCCCCATGCCCTAAAGCACCCACCCCCCCATGTTGAGGGCATGCGGCCTGGTACGGTCCAGGAGGGGGGGGGGGGGGGCGCGCGCTCGCTCGTCCCCACCCCCATTCCTGACCGGCCGGGCTGCATGCTCGGATAAGGGTCTGGTATGGATTTTGGGGGGGACCCCACGCCGATTTTTCCGCGTAGGGGGTTCCCCTTTGATCCATACCAGACCTAAGGGCCTGGTATGCCCCTGGGGGGGAACCCACGCCGTTTTTTTCATTTAAAACTTGGCGTGGAGTTCCCCCTCTGGATTCATACCAGACAGCTGTCAGCACTGCCTGTCGCTCATCGGGAAAGGAAAAAAAAGTTTTCCTTTCCCGATCAGCGAGCCAGGCTTGTGCTTACAAAGTCGTGCTGAAGTCGTGGCTATATTATTCAGGCACGACTTGCATGCTACTTCAGGGTTTAACATTGAGGTCTATGGAGTACAACTCGCATAGAAGTTGGACCAAAGTAGTGCAGGGACTACTTTCAAGTCGGCACGACTTACAGTCGTGCCAATATGAATGGTAGTCATTGAAAATCATGGAGAATGACTTGTCATACGATTGTGCAGTACAAAATCGAGGGACAAGTCGTGTAAGTGTGAAAGGGGCCTAAGTCAGGGAAGGTAAAGAAAGTTTTCTTTTGTACGGTAAATTTTGAGGCTTGTGCATCACATAGTAACTGAATTTAGCAGTTACATAGTAGGTGAGGTTGAAAAAAGACACAAGTCCATCAAATGTGTGTGATTATGTGTCAGTATTACATTATATATCCCTGTATGTTGCGGTCATTCAGGTGCTTATCTAATAGTTTCTTGAAGCTATCAATGCTCCCTGCTGAGACCACCGCCTGTGGAAGGGAATTCCACATCCTTGCCGCTCTTACAGTAAAGAACCCTCTACGTAGTTTAAGGTTAAACCTCTTTTCTTCTAATTTTAATGAGTGGACGCGAGTCTTGTTAAACTCTCTCCTGCGAAAAAGTTTTATTTCTATTGTAGGGTCACCAGTATGGTATTTGTATATTGAAATCATATCCCCTCTCAAGCGTCTCTTCTCCAGAGAGAATAGGTTCAGTGCTGACAACCTTTCCTCGTAACTAAGATCTTCCAGACCCTTTATTAGCTTTGTTGCCATTCTTTGTACTCGCTCCATTTCCAGTACATCCTTCCTGAGGACTGGTGCCCAGAACTGGACAGCATACTCCAGGTGCAGCCGGACCAGAGTCTTGTAGAGTGGGAGAATTATTGTTTTATCTCTGAAGTTGATCCCCTTTTTAATGCATGCCAATATTCTGTTTGCTTTGTTAGCAGCAGCTTGGCATTGCATGCCATTGCTGAGCCGATCATTTACTAGGACCCCCAGGTCCTTTTCCTTCCTAGATTCTCCCAGAGGTTCTCCCCCCAGTGTATAGATTGCCTTCATATTTTTGCCACACTTGTTTGACTAAAAGGTGCCTTTAGTTGTACTAAAAATCAGTGTTTCTCAACCCCTGGTACGCGCACCAAGGGCAGGGGGGTATGCCGTCCAGAGCCGGTGCCACCAGCGGCGTCGGGAGATGGGGGGTTGACTACCCCACGTGGCCCAGTGACAGACGTTCCAGCTCCTATGATGAACGTCACACTGGTCCAAAACCAGGACCAGTGTGACTAAGTGTGCAGGAGGCAGGACTTAGTGGACACTGCAGTGGAAGATCCTCTGTGTAGCCAGCATAAAAGGTGCCATCTCCCTTTTCTAAAATCCACTAATGTAAACTGTAGCTCAGAGAAGATTAAAGTGGTTGTAAAGGCAGAAGGTTTTTTTTTTTTTTTTTTTATCTTAATGCATGCTGTGCATTGAGATAAAAAAAAGAAAAAAGTGTGCAGCAGCCCCCCTAATACTTACCTGAGCCCTATCTAAATCCGGCGATATTGCACAAGAGACTTGGCTGTCCAGGACTCCCCTCACTGGCAGAGGCAGCAGCACGGCACCATTGGCTCCTGCTGCTGTCAAAGTCAGTGAGCCAATGAGAGAAAGGGGCAGGGCCAGGCCACACCTCCATCTTTGAATGGCCACAGGGAGCTGCGGCACGGATGCCCGCCCCCCCCCTTAGAAAACTGCTTGCTGTGAGGGGCACTCAACAGGAGGGTGGACAGGGGCACCAAAGAAGGATCTGGGCTGCTCTGTGAAAAACCACTGTACAGAGCAGGCAAGCATAACATTTTTAACGAAAAAAAAAAACATAAAGAAAACATTAGTATCACTTTAAGAATGTAACAAAGTCTAATGTTTGCCTTTCTCATAACACAACCTTCTGTTTAAATCTGAACACTTTTTTTGCACCTGAAGTGATTGTAGCAAAGTCTAAAGGCCCCTTTCACACGGGGCAAACTCTATAAGGAAAACCGCCTGCTCAGCAAGGATCTCCCTCCGCTGATCCCCGCTTAGCAGGGTGGTCAGGTGGAAACAGAGCACCTGTCCATTTCCAGCCGACTATCATCTGATCCAATGGACGGATAGGGAATGAATCCCCTAATCTGTTTTTAGCAGCCCGGATCAGATGCTGGCAAGTGTCAGCAGACACATGTCCACTGATATCGGGCGCTCCATAGAGAATAAGGGCTAGTCCGATTGGGTCCGCCTGGAAAAACGGACAGGCAGACCTGATCAGGTCACCCATATGAAACCAGCCTTAAGCCAAGCTGTACAGAAGGACCTCTGTGCAAGTGGTGGTAACTCTGCAGAGGTCCAATATGCTTCCTATCAGCACGATTTTTGCTGATTGCAGAGCTATGGTTCCAACTCAGCGGGGTCCTGTCTGATTTTACTACAAGGTACAGTACACAGAAGGCTGGCTAATGGGAGGGGGGATCTCATCTGTGTTACTGCTACCTTACCATCTCATTGCAGACTTGGGAGGATGTTGACATAGCTGTATTGTTTTAACTGAGGTAGAATAGAACAAGGAGTTCAGATCCTGGCAGTGCTATGCCAGGGCTGTCTGGATTAGAAAGTGACAGTACAAATATACACATTTTGGACTCCTACTTATGTATTTGAGGAAATCAGGGCAAATTAATTAATTTACTTGTAAACATTGAGCTAAACCCCACACTCCTAGGAAACTACTGGTCATGGAGGTTGCCCATCAAATGAAAGAATAGGACATGGAAATTGGCACTGAACAAAAATGTGTCCAGTCTACCCAAAATTTTTAATTTCTTGGTAGATGTGGCTGGAGAAACAAACCACGTGGAAACATTTCTTCATCTCCTGGTTTCCACATCTGAGGTGGGCATACTACTCTTCCCATTATATTTTTTTTTTGTCTACCATTATGGAGTAAAACAGGTTTCAGAACTTGCAAAAAGTTTACTGAACACCCAATGTTCCCAAATGGACAGGAAGAGAATTAGGATTTTGGCATGGGGAATGTTTGGATTTAGCACAGCATTACTGTATCCCTCAGAAGTCGATTCTCTCAATAGAATAAAAAACTGACAAATACAGGCAGCCCCAGGTTATAAACAAAACATGTATTGCAGGTTTGTTCCTAAGGGAGGTACTGCAGTCTGCTCACATAAATTTGTAATAAAAACAGCTTTGCCATCCTGAAGCTTCCCTCCAACCACTTTGCATATTATTTATTTTTAATATATATTGCAATTCTGTACTTGCTAAATATGCTGCAGAAATCTCCCTCCACTGAGTCTGGCTGCAACCATTTTAACTGTGGGCTGCTGCCTGTTCACTTCCTGGGGTCACACCTCCAGCTCTCATTGGCCCTCTTATGACTTCTCCCTTCCTGGCAAACTCTCATGAGAGAGCTAGGCATGATGGCATAAGCCTAGGCTTTTTACCAGACAAGAAACAGGAAGTGGGCTGTATAAAAAAGGTATTTACTGGCAGAAAAAAAAAGTTTTACTAGCCAAAGTTAAAACAAGGGCAGAAGATTTAATAGATGTTAAGATAAAAAATAAATAAATAATGGTCCGCTTTAAGTTGAATTTGTATGCAAGTTGGAACAAGTACATTTAGTGCAGCTCCAGACAAAAAAAAAAAAATATATCTATATATTTAGGTTTTTTGGATAGCATAGGGAAGGGTTAACACCCCTGCAAAGCCTCGTATACAGGGTACGATTGTTGGCCAACCGAGCATCTGATTTTTATCAAAAGGGCATGTGCCAGGATCTTGTCTTGCATACTAATGGTACACAATTGTTGTGCCACAAACATGAAAGTAGTGACGTACTAGGAGGAATTTCAGCTCTTAAATGCCACCCTTTGGCCCCTTCTGCTAATTTCGTGTTTGGTGAGCATTGATTCAGAGCATACGTGTTTGTACTTTCGACTTGTGTACGGACCATATAAAAAAAATCAGACCTGGAGCCATTGTCCGCCGAAAATTTACTAGCCTGTCATCCAACATTTGCTGGCTGAAAATTGGAAAACAATTGTCTAAAAAGGAGTGTAATAACGGTAAGAATTTAGAACAACAGTCTGTCAGACAATCGAACCGTGTGTACGAGGCTTAACATTTGTTTTGCTGTCTGTGCCCCTGTTCAGAAGATTTCACCAAATTTTCTCTTTTTTGGGCTGTTGTGGAAACAAGGATTAGTGATAAAGCTTCAATGGAGAAACTTTTTTTTTCCCCATGATAACTCTTATGCCCCGTACACACGGTTGGATTTTCCGAAGGAAAATGTCCGATCGGAGCGTGTTGTCAGAAATTCCGACCGTGTGTGGTCTCCATCGGACATTTTCCATCGGATTTTCCGACACACAAAGTTGGAGAGCAGGAGATAAAATTTTCCGACAACAAAATCCGTTGTCGGAAATTCCGATCGTGTGTACACAAATTCGACGGACAAAGTGCCACACATGCTCAGAATTAGGAGGTCGACCGATATGGGCTTTTCTCTGGCCGATGCCGATATTTAGAAATCCCGATGGCCGATATGTGATGCCGATTTTTTTGGACCGATATATTAGGCCGATTTTTTTTTTTTCTTTTTTTTCCCCCCTTCATCTCATAAAATCTAACAGTTAGACCCCTTTCACACTGGGGCGTTTTTTTTTTAGACGCTTTTGGGCTAAAAATAGCACCTGTAAAGTGCCTGTAAAACGGCTTCCCTACAGTCTCAGTGTGATATCCCGAGTGCTTTCACACTGAGGCGATGCGCTGGCAGGATGTCTTTGGAGTGGTGTATACCGCTCCTCCACCACTCCTGCCCATTTAAATGAATGCGCACCGCTGCCGAAGCGGCTGCAAAGCGTTTCGGCAGCAGCACATTTAACCCCTTCCTCAGCCGCTAGCTGAGTTATAAGCGCCCCGCTAGCAGCCGAATAGCGCCGCTAAAATGACGGTAAAGCGCCGATAAAACTAACAGCGTTTTACCGTCAACGCATGCCCGCTCCAGTGTGAAAGCAACCTTAAGTAATAAGTGATACAGAAAATTTTTTACATTTAAACATTTATTGAACAAATCAGTTTACTTGTATGTATAATTTAGATTTAAAAAAAATAACTATATCTTAAATATTAAATAGACAAAAACAGGTAACCAAAACTTTGACAAAAAAAAAAAAATGGGCTAACTTTACTGCTTATTTTTTTTTTTTTTAATTAGTGTATTTTATTTTAAAAAAATTGCGTTTGAAAGACCGCTGCGCAAATACCGCGTGACATAAAATATTGCAACAACCGCTATTTTATACCCTAGGGTCTCTGCTAAAAAAAATATATATATAATGTTTGGGGGTTCCAAGTGATTTTCTAGCAGAAAATACAGAATTTTTACTTGTAAGCAACAAGTGTCAAAAAAGATTTAGTCTTTAAATGGTTAAACTGAGAACTTCTCCACGAGTTCAGTCTATTGATAAAAAGAACCAAAGAGATACAAATGTATCTTCTTATCAGATTTGGCAGGCTGCCCAGAGGAGGAGAGAAGAAACCTTCAGACAACTTGCAATTGATTTCTATTACAGAAGTCATTTGCAAGTCCTGCTGAAGTTATAATCGGCTTTTTTTATCAGCACAATCGGCCGATGCCGATTAAGTAAAAAAAGCCAAATAAGCCAAATATCGGCCGATATATCGGCCGGCCGATATATCGGTCGACCTCTACTCAGAATAAATAAAGAGATGAAAGCTATTGGCCACTGCCCTGTTTATAGTCCCGACGTACGTGTTTTACGTCATCGCGTTTAGAACAATCGGATTTTCCGACAACTTTGTGCGACCGTGTGTAGACAAAACAAGTTTGAGCCAACATCCGTCGGAAAAAATCCTAGGATTTTGTTGTCGGAATGTCCGAACAAAGTCCGACCGTGTGTACGCCCCATTACAGGAGAGAATTTCCCTTCCTAGGGGTAGATTTCCTCTCACAAATGGCGGGAGACAAGAAGAAGTATGAGTTGTATGAAAGTCAGATGTTTGTAACTCAGGGACTGCCTGTATACAGAAACTTTAGCCGCATTATAAGAAGCAAAACTGTAAATGCAGAGCGTCAAAATAAAAACAACATTTATTACAGATAGTGTGTAACTTTTTACAATGATCCCTAAAACAAAATCATAGTAAAGGCAACTTGAATCCCATTATTAACTACTTTTATATATAAATATGTACAACTCCACCTATAAAAGAAGCAGCAAACCTCTGGAACCCAATGTTATATATAAACTGAAACTTTGTACATATCAATGAGCACACAAAAGTTTCGAAGATACTACACATGTCACACTCACCGTCAATGCAACATAATCATGTACAAATGAAAGTATCTTATGGAGGCCAAATGAAAAAAAAAAAAAAAATTAAAGAAATATTTGAGGCTGTAAACACAATAGTGAACTGAAAAAAAAAAAAACCCTTACCAACATTCGGTTTTTTTGGTTTTTTTTAATTTGCTTGATAAAATTATGTCCTTCTGTGGACCTTTTACCCTCAGTTTGAGATATCAGTCATAGAACACAATGGGGGTTATTTATGAAAGGCAAATCCACGTTTCACTACAAGTGCACTTGGCAGTGCAGTCGCTGTAGATCTGAGGGGAAGCTCTGCTGATTTTATCATCCAATCATGTGCAAGTTAAAATGGTTTTTCATTTTCCTTGCATGTCCCCCTCAGATTTACAGCGACTGCACTTCCAAGTGCACTTGAAGTGCAAAGCGGATTTGCCTTTGGTAAATAACACCAAATACATCATATAAAGCACAAAACTGCATCAACAAAAGGAGAAACAGAAGTCACTGTCAGATACCATCATTGTGCCATTGAGCCACATTGTTCTTTTTCACTTTCTCTATAAAGATAGTACCAGAGATTCGTGGAACAGATGGATCACCTTTCCAAACATCAGATGTAAAGCTGGCCACACACATTTGAATACAACTCTGTAATCTCCTTTACATATACTAAAGCATGTAGTGTCTGAACAATCTAGTCAAGCAGATGGTAAATCTAAAGTAGATTGTATGGTCATTCTAAAACCATTGTGGCTAAATTCAGCCCACCAAAAAGGGCCAGTTACTGTTTGAGCACCACTGTGTTTAAATGGGAGATCTAGATCACCAATGCAAAGCAGAGACTTCTATGTAGTCCTGTACTTTTGGGTGTCTGAAGCAGTGGCTCCAATCACTACACAAGTGGCTCTAACTTTTACTAAACTTCTAAAATATATAAAAAAGCATAAAGAACACTCAGACAGCATCCAAAAGTTAGGTTGTTATCTACATTTTGCAACACCTATAAAATAAAGGTAGCACTCCCATTAAATGTTCCATTAAATGTTACGGTCATAAACATTTAACAGTTTGACATTTTATGTAAAAGGGAAAGCTGATTATTAAAATTCTGTGTAAAAAAAAAAAAAAATGCTTTATTGGCTTCAGATTGATTAACACAACTAGGAGTGGGGTTATTAGTGCATCACCTAGAGCAACAGTAAATGAGAAGTGACACTTCTGAGAGAGAGAGTACTAAAGATTAACCATGATGGCTGCAGGGTTCTGGCTTGGCTAGGTTGTGGAAGTGTGGGAATCTACATCAGGCATATAAAAATCAATGGGCTTAGGTTTCTCTATCAGGGAAATTAAACCTGTCCTGGTGGAAAAACGTGGGGAGGAATTTGAAATGTTAAAGTCACCAGAACAGCAGAGGGGAATCTCCCAATAGAGAGACACTGACAGTAATACAAAGCTGACAAAAGGTTTTCACATCTTCTCATTATCCAAAACAAATAAAAGGTTTCAACTGGAACCTCACCTTAAAGTGAATCTGAATGGCTAGAAACAGAGGAGGCCATTTACCTGTCTGGCACATAGATTTGTTAGCTTTAGTAGCCAGAATAGTTATGCAAATCAATATTATGTGTCACCAACCTGGGAAAAGCATGCAACTAGTAAAGTCATAACTCATGATCTGCAACATGGCTTTCCTAGGTCAACTAACATTTCTAGAAGGAGCTTAATAATTGCAGCTTCCATCTTTCCCTAAGTACAGGTACCCCCTGGGTGCTGGAGTACTTCTCCTGAACAGGCAATGGTATAAATCAATACAAATGGTAATCTGGAATGCAGAAAATGTGCAAAGTCTTCATATATTAAAATTATTGTCATAATTCTAAGTCAAAACAATTTTAACAAAAATTCTACATTGGCAAATAGGGATAATATAACATTTAGAACAATGCTGTTGGCTATAGAAAGTTGAGCCCTTTTAAGGCCAATTTCTAGATTCTAAACATCAGAATCCCATAATGTATATAAATTAATGGTGCCTTTGTTGATGCTTAACCTTCAAATGCATTTCACCGCAGTGACTAAAGGCTGTGTTATTAACTACATAAAGAAATAATGGACTTCTATTGTTTACAGTCACCTTTTTACTAGCCCGTAAACATCAATCATTCAGAGATGTGCTTACTTAGCACTGGTAGACAGGTTATTGCTCATCAGCTGTCCTTGGAGCTCTAGAACATTGAAGAAAATAACTTCTGCTTAGCAGCACTACAGAGAGTGGTAATCAGATCTATACAGATCTGCCCATTATTTATACATCAAATGTACAATTGAAAAATATACATGGCAGCTGAATCCATCTACACAGAGAGCCAGCTTTTACACATCGTGCAAAATGCATATGAAATTTTGTATTGTCCAACTTAATGAAAAAAAAAATAAAATAAAAAAAGACTTTGGTTTAGAACCGTTGTTTGGAATAAATACACATTGGGGTTAGTGGCACAGAGCACCTTTTCACATTCATAGGTTAAGATCAAGTTTCATCAGTATTCACAAATTTCTTTTTTCCCTATTGGAGGATCATTGCAGAAAACTTGACACAGGTCTTCCATCCATGCTTTGTTGGGAGTTCTGGAGTCGTGCTGGAAAATAAAAAAAATTAAAAATTAGCACAAGAACAAAAAACACAGAATAAATCCTAAACTAATATGTGTCTTTATCTGCCTGTTTAAATCTATTCATATTGCAAAATTCTGCATCTTATCTCAAGAGTGCTGTGAGAACAGTTAAAAGCAGGGGCAGAGATGAAATCTGCAAATGTGACGTTAAAAGGAAATGCAGTGATAGAATATGGTATTATCCTGGAATCCCTTAAAGGGTAACTCCACTTTCGTGGGGGGAAAAAAATAGTAAATAAAGAAAAAATAATATAGTGCATATGATTGCGACACTAATCATTTTGTAATTTACGGTTATTAAAAATTACCTTTCCTTTTCAATCTGCAGCCAATGTAATTTTTTGAGAATACATTGCAATATGGCTACCTGGAGTTCTGTACACAGAGTGTGTACTGACCATTCCCCAGAAACATTTCCTATTTGTGTGATTGGCTCACCAATTTTCCCAGAAGTCTGCCTAAGATACAAGTCAGATTTCAGGCATCCCTTACAGCAAAAAAAAGTCATTTTTTAAAGAGATACTTTCAATAGGAACCTGTCCAATGTGATTCAGGCCCAGTAGATTTCCTCATTAGTGACCTGTAAATCCACATCTGACAAATTATGAAACCACTCACATTAGACCTACTCAGAACAAAAGGCACAGACAAACACACATGGATTTCTTCAGAACAAAAAAGGTAGGAATCTGCAGCAAAGTTTGTTATTCCCCTCTGGGTGATCTGTGTACATTTCAAGGATTGTGTTTTTTTTTTTTCTCAACAAAAGTGGAGTTATGCTTTAGGGTCGGTTCACACTAGGACGACTTGTCAGGCGACATAGCCGCCTGACAAGTAGCGTCCCGTTCTGTACAATGGAACTCCGACTTAGAAAAAGGTTGCGCTGCTTCAGTGTGAACCGGGGCTTAAACTTCCGTTGTACTGTCTAGTTTCTATTAAAAAAAACAAACACACACACACACACACACACACACACACACACGGGATCTCAAACATACCATTTTTATTAAATCTGGTAAACTGACGATCACTGCTGAGTTTATATGTTCCAGAGTGAAGAGCCTGATGTAATTTATTACTTGTTTTACGATTGGGATCCTCCAATTCTGGAGACTCAACGTCTAACAGCTTATATCCTCGAACTTCCAAAGCTGAAAAATCCTTGGTTCGAAGGAAAAAAAAAAAATTTCCATTATGCAAGTGAGTTATAAAGAATACTGGTTATGTTTAATTACAAAAATGACTACAGGATAGATTAAAGTAATTCTAAAGGAATTTTTTTTTTTAAAAAATAAAAAAGACATGTCATACTTGTCTACACTGTGCAATCGTTTTGCACATAGGAGCCACAATTTTCCTTTTCTGGGGTCCCCGCTGGCACCTCCACCCTTCTGAGTGCCCCCATAGTAAGCCGCTTGTTATGGGAGCACTTGTGCGGGCTTGCTCCAGAGCTGCGCTGTGTGTCCCATTGACAGACAGCTCAGCTCTGCTCCCTGCTCTCTCCTATGCCAATGGCTCCTGGCGCTGCCTTGATCTCCAGTGAGGAGAGAGCGCTGGTGCTCTTGAGCACAGTGATGGATCACGATAGGGCTCACTAAGTAAAGTGCTAGAGCTGTACATCTAGTGTAGAAGTAAGGCCCCATTGAAGTTTATGAGGAATTACTGTGCAGACATGGTCTGTGGTAGAGACGATTTCAAAACCATGAAGTAGGCACCAGAGGTGCCCATTGCTGTTGGGGTGCAGTAAAAACACCTTGGGGTGCCTCCTCCAACCACAGGGAGCACCTTGCGGTGGGTCAGGCATTGAAGGCAGGATTCAGAGACTAGAGGTCCAAGTCCTATCGGACAACATGACAGCTGTCTCTTCAAGACATTATGTGGGCATGGAACACGCTTGCTCCCTCTCTCAATCTACTCATGCTCCTGTCCAGCCAGGACAGAAATTCCTTAGTGTTCAGATTTTCAACCCAGCCTGAAAAATGGGGTGGGGGGAGGTTTGTCTTTTCTGACATATTTCTGGAAAGTGAGAACAGATGCCAGTTGGGGAGGAGTGTTCCACTCCCTTAAGGTACAAAGAAAAATGGTCACAAGTGGAAACTAGCCCGTCCCCCAAACATTCTGGATCTCAGAGCAATAAAGGCAGGCTCTTCACCACTGGACCCCCTTTCTGAAGGGACACCCAATCAGCGTGCAATCAGAAAAAAAGCCATGGCTGTGGCCCATAGCAATCACCAAGGGGGTACAGTGGAGTCATGCAGCCTTGAAGGAAGCAAGCTAGATCATCTCATGGATAGGAAAAACAATGTCAAGCAATCACTGCTGTGCCTATACCAGGAATAGACAACTGGAAGGCAGAATACTTCAGCCATCACTGCCTGGACCAAGGGAAATAGCCCCGATATGTCAGATAAGGGACTTCAGGATGTGGCCATCCTGGTGTCCAGATGCATCAAGTTACCTTGGTTGGTAGCCAGGACCAAGGATCCTCTGGCACTAGCATCAGATGCTCCGGTAATTCTCTGGACTCAATTCAAGCTAATCTAAGCCTTTACTCGAGAGCAAGATTCTGCCTCTACTACTCCGCAAAATATAGCAAGAATAGAAATTGGCGATTCTCATTCCACCAAATTGACCCAGAAGAACCTGGTACACAGACATATTCAAACTGCTAGGAGACAAACCTTGGCCTTTTCCCAGGAGGCCAAACTTGCTGCAGCAAGATCCCCCAATCCCACCCAGCGTCTCAGTGTCTAGCTTTAAAGCCTAAATGCAGCCAAAATCAAACAGAAATATCAGAACAAGGGGCAACTTACAGTCAGTAGTATGTGTCCCAGTTAGTGAAAATCTTCCTCCCTAACCACTTAAGAACCGCCCCACGCAGATTTACTGCGGCAGGGTGGCCCTCCTGCATGAAATCACGTACCTGTATGTGATTTTGTGCATAGGGTCTGGGGTACGCGCTGCTGGCGGCCAGCTCCCACTGCAATTGGACACAGCGGGAGCCAATTAGCAGGTCCGAAGGACCTACCGATCGTTGACAGGAGAGGCAGACCGACGCTCTGTCAGAGGAAGATGGAGATCTTGTGTTTCTGGATCCCTTTTTCCTCCAGTTAGGCCATCCCCCACAGTTAGAAAGCACTCCCTAGGAGCATACTTAACCCTTTATTCACCCCCCCCCCCCCCCCCCCGATGTTGCCCCTTTCTCTGCCAGTGTCATTAGTACATTTTTTCTAGCACTGATCACTGTATTAGTGTCACTGGTCCCCAAAACGTGTCACTTATGGCTCAGATTTGCCCCCCGCAGTTCCGCTAAAAAATTGATAATCGCCATTAGTAGCAGGAAAAAAAAAATAATAATAATTTCCATAAATCTATCCCATGGTTTGTAGACGCTATAACTTCTGCACAAACCAATCAATATACGCTTATTGGGAATGTAGCAGAATATATATTGGCCCAAATTGATGAATAAATTAGATTTAATATTTTTTATTGGGTATATTTTTTAGCAGAAAGTAAAAAATAGTTTTGTTTTGTTTTTAAATGGTCAGTCTTTTTTGTTTATAGTGCAAAAAATAAAAACCGCAGACATGATCAAATACCACCAAAAGAAAGCTCTATTTGTGGGGGGAAAAAAAAAACGAACATAAAAATTGGATCCGGGTACAGCATCGCACGACTGCACAATTGTCAGTTACAGCAGTGCAGTGCCATATCCCAAAAAAATGGCCTGGTCATGAAGGGGGGTAAACCTTCCGGGGCTTTAAACACAGTGCTTTAAACACAGTGTTTAAAACACCCCCCACCCCTCGGTGCTGTAATCTTCTGGTGCAGTTGAAGTTAGTACTAAAAGGCTGTCACATGCGCTCATCAAAAAACAGCCAGACTATGCCCACCCTTTTCACCCAGCTGCTTCATTCATAGACTCTGTACTACAGCTACTCTGAATAGAGCACAAAGAATAGAGGGCGGGCGGATGATAGCCCACCCTCCTCCATTTGTCATCTTTTTCTTTTAACTACAATGGTGCCCTTACAAGGGCTCAACTAGGGAGGATGAAGAGCTTGGCACTTATTGCATACCTTGGCTTTGGCATGTTGAGATGCATTCTGAATTTCAGAAAAATGTACATCGCTCTCTTTGTATGCTCCTTCTCCACCAATTCCATCCATTAAACTGGATCCACATGTTTGTGTAGTATAACCACTGTCCACCTTTGTAAATCACAAAATAAAGAGAAAAAAATTAAATTGTATTTATATATGTATATATACATACACACACACACACAAAAGTATTCACCCCCTTGGCTTTTTACCCATTATGTTAGGTTCAATGGTTTTTTTTTTTAATCTGAATTATATGTGATGGATCAAAACACAATAGTCTTAAGTTGGTGAAGTAAAATTAGAAAAATATATACATAAAACGATTTTTCAGAAATAAAAAACTGATAATTGGCATGTGTGTATGTATTCACCCCTTTCTTATGAAGCCCATAAAAAGCTCTGGTGCAACCAATTACCTTCAGAAGTCACATAATTAGTGAAATGTCCACCTGTGTGCAATCTAAGTGTCACATGATCTGTCATTACACACACACCTTTTTGAAAGGCCCCAGAGGCTGCAACACCTAAGCAAGAGGCACCACTAACCAAACACTGCCATGATATAAAAATGGGAGAACATCCAACTATACCAATTTAAGCTGCCAACATTACCGATTTACCAAACACTGCCATGAAGACCAAGGAACTCTCCAAACAAGTAAGGGACAATGTTGTTGAGAAGTACAAGTCAGGGTTAGGTTATAAAAAGATCTTAAAGTGGATGTAAACCTGATTCATGAAATTTGACCCAAGCACATATATCTGTAGTGTTTTCTTATCTCTCTCCAAAGACTCAAGTCTCGTGTTTCTGCTGTTTCAATCCTATATCATCAGCATGATAACTTCTTACAAGTTCTCCAAGACGGGATTTGTGTGGCAGGAGGTTGCTATAAATAGATTAGCAGAGAGCTTGTCTTGTCACAGCAGAGCTCTGAAAGCATTTTCAATTTTCTGTCAGTGGGGGTGCCTTTTCTCCAATCAGCTGTCTCCCAAATCTAACATGATGCAAACATTCTAAAGAATATAGAAAGGGAAAGACAGCAGATATACGTGTAAAACCTATGTAGGGAGATTTGTTTCATCCCTGTGTATCATCTGAGGCTGTTCACTTCACTGGGTATGTGAGGGTTTACATCCACTTTAAAAGTGATAGTTAAGCTTTATATTTATATATATATATATATATATATATATATATATATATATATATATATATATATATATATATATATATATATATATATATATATATATATATATATATATATATATATATATATATATATATATATATATATATATTTTTTTAAATATAAAAAAAAAAAAAAAAAATATATGACATGACATATTTACCTGCTCTGTGCAATGGTTTTGCACAGTGCAGCCTCAAACCTCCTCTACTGGGGTCACCCACAGGCGCCCCCCATAGAAAGCTGCTTTTTATGGAGGCACTCATGCAAGCTCAATTCGGAGCCACCTTGTCTGTCTATTGACACAGGCAGTGAGACTCGGCCCCGCCTAGCTTCATCTTTGACAGCAGCAGGCACCAACAGTATATGTACGATACAATATTTGAGCAAATGTTTAATCAAATGTATATTTTCAGACCAAGAAATATACTAAAATGAATTTCAGAGCACAAATACTACCTACTTTTTTGGGGGAAGTAAAAAAGATCAGGTTGTGTCACATAAATAGAAACCAAACGGCATTAAAAATGCACATGCTCATGAATTGATGAAAAACAATGGTACCATTAGTCCTTCACAGTACAATAAAAGTAATCGGTCAGATCTAAAGCCAGCCAGATCACGTTTACTGAAATGGCAGGAGCAGTCTGAAAACAAAAACTGTACCAAGTTCACCGCTAAAGCGATGAGCTTGTTTTAGTCATTTGCAGTCCAGACAGTTGACAAGTGGCCTATGGGTGTTAAGTAATCACAAGTAATGTGTGAACTTCAAAGAACTCCAAGGTCGATACCAAGATCTTTAGTGATATATTGTAAGCAGTATATCAGTCCCTAAAAAGGTAACTAAACCAAAAAGCCATCCCTGAATGTACTGGCTGCATTAAGTTTTTTTCTTTTAGGCTTTTTATCCTTAATCTTTACCCAATGACACAGCCAGTAAGCCCCCTTACCAGCCTTAAAGCAGTATATTAAGCCCAAAAATAAAACATATTGCAGCTTGCCAATCTTTATAATGTGGTGGTTGTTCATTTTCTCTTTCAGGCCTTTTCTTTGTTACCTGGTGACACCAGTAACCCCTTTCTTCTTAGGCCCCTTTTACACGAGCGGACCGTTGAGGTCCGCCTGTCCGTTTTTTAAAGCAGACCCGATCAGACCACCCATAGTTCTCTATGAAGCAGCGGACATGTGTAAACGAACATGCAGTCATTTCGGTTCTGCATAGCGGACACAGACCTATCATCCGGAGCAAGCCTGCTCAGCAGGAGGAGCTCTCCACCGATCCCCGCTGAGCAGGTGGATCCCGCCCCGTCTGAAAGGGGCCTTAGGGTGTCTTCACTCTAATTGACAGGCGATACAAGTATTTTTGCTGTATAGCGGGTGAGGGGGCTCACAGCAGAGAGCAGGATGACAGAAGCATGTAAACTGACCACGGTATCATTACACAGCACAAGCACTGTGCTACAGATCATGCCTTAAATAGGCCCTTTCCTTTTATTATATTTTTAGAGTGGCTTCACCCTGAGGCATCGGCGGTGAAGAAAAAAAAAAAAAACAGCGGCGCTTTACTGGCGCTATTCGGCTGCTAGTGGGGGCGCTTTTAACCCGCTAGTGGCAGAAAAAGGGTTAAAACAGCCCGCAAAGCGCTGCTGAAGCGGCACTGTCCATTGATTTCAATGGGCAGGGGTGCTGTAGGAGCGGTGTATACACCGCTCCTACAGCGCTGCAAAGATGCTGCTTGCAGGACTTTATTTTACCGTCCTGCAAGCACACCGCTCCAGTGTGAAAGCACTCAGGCTCACACTGGAGTGACAAGAGAGGCCCTTTACAGGCATTATTTTTAGCGCTATAGCGCCTGTAAAGCGCCTGTGTGTAACTAGCCTTAGGGTTACAACCACTTTAACAAGCTGAAGTTAGAAGTCGATTGGCTACCATGCTCAGCTGAACCAGGATTTTGCACTCTTCAGATTTAGCAAATCAACCCCACAGTCTTCATCTCCCTGTGGATGAGTATTTTACCACTGCAGTGTGAGGAGACCCCACTGCAGGTGGGCTTTAAATGATAATTTCACCCATAAACATGCAAGCATGAATGTTTATCAAACCTGTACAGAAGTTTTCGCTCCCGTCTTCATAGATCTGCAAGTAAAGTTATCAGGACTACAGCAGGTAGTTTTATTTCCTCCGATTCCTCATAGGGGGAGGATTCTTACCTGAATGCTGCTGCTGTCACAAGGAATGACACTGCTCTCTGCTAAAGGTGACATGCACATGTGAGAAGTCTCAACACTAAATATATTCCCAGTCATAAAACTAGTCACTGGAGTGTTGTCTGTCACAGTAGCAGCTTTAACCCAAATTTGATCATCTTCAAGTTCCACAGGATCCACCATTTCTACAGTATCATTTTCTTTGAAGTCATTTTCAGGTTCTTTACATAATCTTGATTGTACAGTGGTCAGTGGGTCCATTGTGTGTGCCTCAGGAAAGGATGTATCCAGGTTATGTAACTGTATAACAATACTGCCATCAGGCGATGAGACGTGTGCAGGAGGGGAGTTTTCTTTCTCCTCCTCCAGATGTTCAATTGAGAATGGTACAGCAGTTCGAAACTGTGCACTGTCCCTGCAAACATGGGAACTCCTGGCAAACACACTCTTGATTGGAGAACATCCTTCAATTAAAGGGCTTCTGGTACATGAATTGACCATGGAATTTGAAGAAGAAAGGGTGTCTGGGGAAAGGAACGATAACTTCTTCTTTTCTGTAATAAAGAGTTGCAGATATATTAGCATTTCCCTCCAAATTCACAAAGCAGACACATATGTAACCATATATACACAACCACTTTCCGCCCGTCGTAAAGCAAAATGACGGCCGGAAAGTGGTTGTATTATCCTGACTAGACGTCATATAATGTCCACCAGGATAAGCCGCTAGCACGCACTGATCGGGGGTGTGGGGTGTCAGTCTGAGCCTACGACATAGGCTCTTTACCACGTGATCAGCTGTGTCCAATCACAGTGTAAACAGGAAGAGCCATTTATTGGCTTTTCCTCCACTCACACTGACAGACGCGAGTAGAGGAGAGACAAATCGGCTGCTCTCTTAACAGGGGGGGGGATCTGCGCATTGATTATCAATGCAGACCCATCGAGGATGCCCACTGGAGACCACCAGGGGTGCCAGTGCCCATCAGCGATTCCTTGGTGTCCTTGTCATTACACTAATAGGTAGCACTGATGGAGGGGGAGGCACCCACCAGTGCTCCCTCCCCCCCCCCCCCCCCATCAGTGCTACCTATTAGTGTAGCATATAAGTGCCACCTCATCAGTGAAGGAGAAATACTTACCGATTTACAAAATTTTGTAATAGAAATGAAGAAAAACTTTTTGTTTTTGTTTTTCTGTTATTACCTGTGGGTTTGGTGCACTTTCAGTAAGTGCAACAAACCTGCAGGATATAACAGAAGTCTATGGCAAAGTGCAGCTAACCTGCAGGAAAGCCATGGGGGCACGTGGCGCATCAGTGTAAAAGCAGCCTTAGGACCCAATCGGACCCTCCATTCACCTCTATGCAGTGGGGGCCCGTCCACAGAGGGCGCTGCCTCCCCTATCCATGCGTCCGGCCCCCTGAACTACACATCAGTGGAGCTGGACCATGAATTCCAATACGGCGGGGCGTTTTTCTGTAGTTTACAGTACTTGATGATGTTGCTAAACAAAGACGTGGTGGTGACCATATTCTTAAGAAAGAAATGTGAAGTATGGTGGATACAAGGCTGAATTCACCACACACACACAAATTCTTAAACGGTGAGAAGGAGGCTCAGCTCACACATGCCCGGTGCGAATTGTATGTCTGTTCTCACTGCAAAAAAAAAAAAAAAAAAAAAAAAAAAAGCATTTGTGCAGTGGTTCAGGTGAGTTTTTGATGCAGTTCCGACGTGAATTTGCAAGGCTCAGGACTGGGTTTTTGTCACACCTGTGATTTCAATTCTGGCCAATACACAGTAGATAAAGGGTGTTAACTGCTGTAGTAGGAGAGCAGTCCAGGCTGAATCTTGAACACAACTAAAACACATTTGCGTTCCAATAGAACTCAATGAGCCTGGAATTCTAACCTGAACCACAGTGCAGTGCTCAGAAAACGCACAGGACTCTTTAAATTCGAACTGCAGATGCACCGCATATATGTAAACAGCTTAAGTGGAAATCAAGGTTATGCCACGTCATGCGAATCGGATGTGGTTCAAAACACATTAAATTTACATATATGTGAACAGAGCCGGATCGAATAGATAAACCTACATTATAGTCTTGTTACAAAGGTAAAAACTACAGCAAGTCCTAGGAATTATAAAAGC
This sequence comes from Lithobates septentrionalis, assembly GCA_037952835.1. Taxonomy (NCBI): domain Eukaryota; kingdom Metazoa; phylum Chordata; class Amphibia; order Anura; family Ranidae; genus Lithobates; species Lithobates septentrionalis. The sequence continues at coordinate 632,610 of JBBDGP010001094.1, read as the reverse complement.
CTATTGGCAATTCATTACACTGATGCCTTCCCAAACTGAGTTATGAGTGGACTCTATTAACTGCTTGCTGCCCGCCCACCGTCAAATGATGGCGGAGCAGTGCAGCTCTCATTCTGGGAGGCCGTCATATATGACGGCCTCCCAGAACGGCGGCGCGCAGCAATCGCGGCCGTGTTGCTAGGACACGGCGCAACCCCGATCTCTGTAAAGAGCCGCGTCTGCGGCTCTTTAACCATGTGATCAGGCTGTGTCCAATCACAGCCGGTCACATGTAAACAAGGAACTGCTGGTAATCGGCTCTCCTCGCCTCACACTGACAGAGCCCACCAGTGCCACCTATCAGTGCCCATAAGTGCGGCATATTAGAGCCTCCTCATCAGTGCCCATAAGTGCTGCCTCATCAGTGCCGCCTCATCAGCGCACATCAGTGAAGGTGAAAAATGACTTGGTTACAAAATTTACTGACAGAAAAAAAAAAAAAAAAAAAAAAAAAAAAAAAAAATAAAAAAAATGTAAAAAAACATTTTTTTCAAAATTGTTGGTCTTTTTTTTTTGTAAAAAATAAAAAACCCAGCAGTGATTAAATACCACCAAAAGAAAGCTCTATTTGTGTGAAGAAAATGATAAAAAAAAAATTTGTTTGGGTACAGTGTAGCATGACCGTGCAATCGTCATTTAAAGTGCGACAGCGCTGAAAGCTGAAAAATGGCTTGGGCAGGAAGGGGGTGTAAGTGCCTGGTAGGCAAGTGGTTAAGCAGCATTTACAATTTCAACACTTTCACATACTTACCAGCCATTGGTGTCTTTCCTACATCTGTTGATATTGGGGAGAATGCAGGCGACAAGCCTCTTGGGGGTGACTTTTCAAAGAACATGGGGCTTGCACTGCTCCCAAGACTATAAGCTCTTCGTCCACCTTGAATTGGACTTGAAGAAAACTGTCCCTTTAAAAATTGGATAGAAGGTTAGCTTAAATTAGTTGTGTCCAACTGTTTAACCTAGAGCTGAAGTCCCAGCAGAAAACTTAATTCAATAACTTACATACAAGTGAACCGTTTTCCAAAAAGCTTTTTATTTTCATTCAGGCATGTCATCTTGCTCTCTTTTTTTAATTAAAAAAAAAAAAAAAAACAAAAACAAACACACCACACACAAAACAAACAAGTTACATATTTGACTGACTGCAAATCACAAGAGCCCTGAATGACTCAGAGTGCTGCCTCTCCTTCTCAGAGTCTAAAGCTGGCCATCTTGGCCGGTTCAGCAGGAACCAGCTGAGATTTGAACCACGTATGGGCAGGCTGATACCCAAGTTGAATTGAGCGATCGATTTGGGTACATCCAGCCTATCAGATTTTCCATGCAATTATTGCCAGTGGTTACAGCCGCTGGCAATAATCATGGTGTGCTCCCCTGGCTGGAGCGGCTTCCTGCACTCCAAAACTGGAAAAATAATAGTTCCGCAGGAGGGGTTCACCCATCAACACTGAATAAAGCTGGCTGTAGATGGATCATTGGGTGATTCCTCCATCTATACCAGGGGTGCCCAACCAGTGGCCCACGGAGCCCTCCGATGTGGCCGTGACCTCCTGCTCTGGGATGGCGGTTTAGCAAGCCCAGATCGCAGGTTGCCAACCCGCCATCCCAGAGCATCAATGTTGTGAATGAAGCCGGCAGTAGAGAAAGCAAGCAGCTGCAGAGCAGAGCCGCATAAGCTGATGCTTCTTGTATAGCACCAGCTCCTGTCACAAATCGATACCAAATACACTCTGCTTGGGACAGCAACAGCCAGGGAAAACTGAATGGAAGACTGTCATTAAAGGGAAGTTTATTACTGAAATCAGTGTATATATGGGCATATCTGTTCTGCAGTGGTTACTGGGCTGCTTTCAAACTGATCCGCAGGTGCAGCGCGCCTGCGGGTTACGTGCACTGAGCACTAGACTTCTGTTATTACCTATGGGTTTGGTGCACTTTCAGTAAGTGCAACAAACCTGCAGGATATAACAGAAGTCTATGGCAAAGTGCAGCTAACTTGCAGGAAAGCCACGAGTGCACGTGGCGCATCAGTGTGAAAGCAGCCTTAGGACCCAATCGGACCCTCCATTCACCTCTATGCAGTGGGGGCCCGTCCACAGAGGGCCCTGCCTCCCCTATCCATGCGTCCGGCCCCCTGAACTACACATCATTGGTGCTGGACCATGGATTCCAATACGGCGGGGCGTTTTTCTGAAGCACCTGATTTAGAGCCAGAGCCGCTAATAGGCTTCAAAACAACCTGCCAATCAGGAGACAGGTCTGTGAGACCTGTTTCCCGATTGGCCAAAGCGTCAGGCGATTCTATTGGATGCCTAGCGCTTTGGCGGAAGACACGTTGCGGAGGAAGCTGGAGGAGCAGACACCGGAGCCGCCACTGCCCACACTCCAGGAGAGGAAACCACAGCCCCGCCACACGAGCGGGTATGGGCCGGAACCGTCTGCGCGGGGGGTTGGAGTGCTGTGCCACACCGCCAGGGGGGACGTTTGCACCCCCCAAAGAACCCACCAGCCGCCACTATGTCCATTTACCTCCAACCCAAATCAAAAAAAAAAAAAAAAAAATCTGTCCCCTTCTGTCTGGGCAGATTGAATTGGAGGGCCCATAGAGTAGCGTGGGCTGTGTTCATGTCCGTTCTGCATATGCAGCGTGGACAGACCTGTCATCCACCCTTTCCACCCATTTTGGCCCACGACCGGTTACCAAGTCGCTTCAGTGGCCCTCGTTCTTCAAAAAGGTCGGGCACCCCCGATCTACACATTCGAGGTATGCCATTGTATTCTGCCAGCAGGACTCCTTCCACTGCAATAATACAGTGATCAGCACTGCAGCCAATTACCTGCAGGTGCTGATCAAGCAAAATTATGACAGTCCAGTTTGGGCAGAGTTGATCACCAAGTCCTTCTGAATTGGCCCAATTTTGATCCTCGTATGGCCAGCTTAAGCTTTGCAGGAGAAAAAGTAAAATGCTGAAAGACTAAAAAAAAAAAAAAAAGGCTTTACTGAAGTTTTTTTCCTTTCTATCAATTTTTTTTTATACTCACTCGCAATGTGAATGTATGAGAAAATTTGACTAGCCAGTTAGTCTAAGGGCGATTTCACACAGAGGCGTCGGCGGTATAGTGTCGCTAGTTTTACCGTCGTCTTTACGGCGCTTTTCAGCCGCTAGCAGGTCGTTTAACCCCCGCTAGCAGCCGAATAAAGGGTTAATAGCGCGGTGCTGCAGCGGCACTTCGCAGGTGCTGCCCATTGATTTGTGTATTCACCACTCCTAAAGCGCCTCAAAGATGCTGCTTGTAGGACTTTTTTTTACATCCCCCAAGTGCACTGCTCCAGTGTGAAAGCCCTTGATGCTGAAAGCCCTTCTCGCAATCCTCTTCTAGGAGTGTCCAATTACCCCCTATGCTGGCCAAGATCCTCCACTACTTCCAACATACAGTAACTGTAGTCTGCTCACATCACATCCAAGGTGGCAGCACTCAGCAGCAACCTCAGGGCTTTTACGCAATACAAGATTACAATAAAATAACTACACATATAATCTTTTAGGAATATTTTTGTTGGAATTAATGATCTGGTACCTTTTAATACAGAAATAGTGTGAACAGAGAATTACCGAATTGGGAGTTTGCATAGGGCTTCTGCATCGGACAGGAGACAGATCTATTGAGCAGAGAACTCCCAGAGGGGCTGGAGGAGCATCATATGTGCCTGGTGGCGGAGAGGAGGGTGAAGAACACTCTGATCCACTGACTTGTCCATCCAAAAACAGCTTTCTTCGAAGTGAAGAGTTGCTTAAGCTTTCCTGAGATTGATCTGCATGCTCTTCTGCTTTAAAGTACACACCTTTGAGGGGGGGGGGGGGGGATAAAATAAAGGAAAAAAAAAAAAAAAAAAAAAAAAAAACAACACTTGTTTCAAAACTGTACATATTGGCATTAAAAATAAATATGTTTTGATAAACAATGGAATGATTAGAACATCGTTTAGTTTGCACTGCTTTTTAGGCCTCCGTTTCCCCTTCACTTCGTTTTCTATCACAATGACACTCAGTTTATTGGTCTATTATTGTTGCAGGTTTTTACTGCCTAGTTAACCCTTTCACTGCCAGGTCCGTACGCCGTACAGACCTGCAGAAGTGCCTGCAGGTGGCCAAGTCTCTTTTCTCCCTCCCCTATAAGCTCATGGTCACTTCAATGACCATAACCTTATATCAGAATTGGTCAGCAGACTCTGCTGACCAATTCTATAACTGATCAGTGAAGTACAACTCGCTGATCCGTTATTAACCCTAAATGTTAACCTATACCGCTGCTTCCCTGTCCCCAGCCTCTCCACCCCCCGCTGCTCCCTTCCACCTAAAACTACTCCCCCCACACACACTCCTTTACTATCCCCTTCACACTCGGCCCGGATTACCTCCTCCACCCGATTGATTCCCCCCTGGAGGAGGAGGAAGGGGAGGAGGAGATATGGGGGTGTTCAGACCTCCGATATCTCGAAAACCCCCCCCCCTTGCTTGTGTGAAAGAGGCCCAAAGCCTTGTTCACACAGGGCATACACAGCGTACCTTTATAACAAGGCACAGGTGTTGCGTGCATCTCTGTGCAGGCAGTCCATTTGATGACCACTTGATGTCATTTGGGATGTAGCAACTGCACAATCAGAGCTCCCAATTTTATATCCATGTAGGTCCACATGCATGTCCCTGAGCTCACACTGTTTGTGTTCAGGGTCATGTACCCACACGGATGTCATATTGGGAACAGGAGCTATGCCTGTGTAGGCGCTGCATCCCAACTGATATAAAATGGGACTGCCTGTACAGGGATAAACGGAACACCTGTGCGGGTAAACATGGCCCTCCATGGGGTACACTTTAGTATGCCACATGTGCTTTAGTAGTAATTTAGCAGGAATTGTGTAAGTTATGTTTATATGTGCACCATTAATGATTTTAGTGTATTTTTTGGTGATAGTGATAATGAACATTTGCGCAATTATTGCGGGGCCCCAAAAAATTAGTAGCACTTTTTTTATTCTACAGGTCATGTGCTTTTCAGAAAATGTTTAGTTTGAGGGTCTTTTCAAATTCTGAAAGCTGCAAGAGTAGATTTTTTTTTTTGTTTTTATTTACAGTTTTGCGTACCATCAGTTTTCAACATTTTACAAAAAGGTGCAATTTAAAATGTACAAATATTTAACTCAATACAGTTTTAACTTTTACATTTACTAGAAATTTAGCACATTTTGCAGTGTATTAATCCACCATTCATGATTTTAGTGTATTTTTGGGGGAAATCTTGGTTTGATAAACATTTGCACAAATATCACGCTGCCTTAAAAATCAGTTGCACCTTTTCATTCTACTGGCCATCTGCTTTCAGAAAATGTATGGTTTGGGGGGTCTTTTACAAATTCTGTAAGTGAAAAAGGAAAATCTCCAGGATTTTCTAAGAAACTTTTGCGTACGTCCGATTTTCACAAATTCTGAAAAAGCGGCAATTTAAAATTTACAAATATTTGATATTTATTAGCTCCATACAGGTTACGTTTTTATAATCAGTAGGAAATTAGCAGGAATTTAAAATTTGCTGTGTTTATATCTGCTAAAAAAATTTTAGATTTTTTTTCCCCGAAAATAGTTTGATAAACATTTGCGCAAAGATCGTGGGGCCTTTAAAAATCAGTAGCACCTTTTTTATTCTACTGGTCCTGTCTTCAAACTCTGAAAGCTGTAAGGGAACATTGAAAGCCTTCCGATTTTTAGAGAAATGTGGACACTAACATTTTTGCGTACGTTCAATTTTCACGATTTTGCAAAAAGGCGTAATTTAAAATATACAAATATTTGTTATTTATTTACTCAATACATGTTACGCTTTTATATTTAGTAGGAATTTTGTAAAATGTACCGTATTTTTATCTGCTAATAATTTTAGTGCATTTCGAACGAAAATATTGTTTTGATAAACATTTGTGCAAATATCATTGTGCCCTAAACATCAGTAGCACCTTATTTGTATTCTATTGGTCATGTGCTTTCAGGAAATATATGGTTTAGGGGGTCTTAAACTGAAAGCTGTAAGGGAAAATATATAATATAATATATATATCTATATCTCAAAAATGGCCTGGCCACCTGAGGTGTAAAAATGGAGCACAGAGTCTGGCAGCAAAAGGGTGAAACCCTTTTCCAGTGTGACAGTATTGCTACATTCACACCAGTGAGTAGGGCTGGTGCAAATTGTAGCAGCAGGAATTTTCTGATTCCTGGTGCGGCTCAATGCAGCCACCAGCCCCGGTCATCATATTGGAGAGGTTGCTGGTGGCAGCGGCTATTTGTAGATCTCTCTGTATTGCCAACGATTACCTGCAGCGATCCCTGGTGGTGTACGTCCAACAGCGGTCACCACAGGTAAGTGCTGGCTGTGCAGAGAGCTGCAGCTGCCAGCAACCTGTCCTATATGAACAGGGCTGGCGGCCACACCTAACCGCTGAGAGCCGCAGCAGGGATCAGAAAATTGTCATCACTACACGTCGCACTGGCCTCAATTGCTGGTGTGAATGTAGCCTAAAAAGGAAAACCTAATGGAGTCCTGGGTGCAGAGGAATAATCTGACCTTGGAGAAAAAAAAAAAAAAAAAAAAAAAAAAAAACACACACAACACACACAAATTTTGTTACTCACCTAGTACTCGCTCCAGATTGAAGTCAACAGGTAATGACAGCTGTGTCTGACAAGCAACTGAAAAGGGAAAAGGAGGGAAAAAAAAAAAAAAAAAAAAAAAAGTGAATATAGGACAAAAAAACAAACCCCAAACCACACTATAGGCCAGCCCACGATAACCTCTCCCACTACCAAAATGTTTTGGTTTTGTAACAAAGCAGTATTAAGACAGCATGATCATAAATGGAGGGGTACAACTTGTGCACGGACACCAAGAAAAGCTTTTTAAACAGAAACCAACAAAAGTAGAAATTTAAAAAGGCACCCAGTGATCCAAGTATATAGGGTAGCTCCCAGTGCTCAGCCAGAGCAGCCTACTCAAGGAGCAAATCTCTAGAGACGGGGCAAGCCAACGACTTTGGGCCTGGAAAGAGCTCTGAGGTCAATTGTTATCTGTACAGGGTTTGGAAAGTGCTTTACGTGGAACCCAGTGCCTACAGAGCTTCCGGGGAAGTCTTCTAGGCTCCCCCAAAATAAGGGGGGGTTGTTTGAAAGGAGGGCATAAAGTAAAAGATTTCCCCCCCTTTAGGGTCAAGTTCCACTTTAAAGCAAGCAATAGTAGGCAGGGCCGGACTGGGCATAAAACCAGCCCTGGAAATAATTGCACCCAAGGCAAGTAATTTGCGCCACTAACCCGCGGACATTTAGCACTCCGAGTCCCTTCCACTCGTACAGTATATTTAGCATAAGGTACCCTTATGGTACCTCTTAGGATGTACCACTCTTTCTATTTGTTCTCCTTTTCTTCCCTATATATCGCTCTCTATCCATCTGTCATGTTCTTTCTCACCCGCTTTCTTTGTTCCTCCCCCTCTTTTCATTCCTTATCCTCCCCTTTGTTTTTTTTCCCTCTCTCACCTCTATATCTATACACACACACATACACTGTACGTATTTACACCTATATGTATATTGCACCGAATGAATAATTGTCTTTTGGGGGAGGGTGGATTCCAATGTGAAATGTGCCTTGGCCATAGAGCCCACCATAAAGCATTCTCCCTCTGTACTGGTCCAGGACTGGGGGCTGTAATATACTTCTGCTGTGGCAGGTGGGGAAGTGTATACAGTGTGTGTGTGTGTGTGTGTCCTCTCCTGTAGGGATTGCAGACACATTACAGGAGATGGTCAGAGAATGCAGATATTGTACAGAAGATGGTCAGAGACTGCAGATATTGTACAGGAGATGGTCAGAGACTGCAGATATTGTACAGGAGATGGTCAGAGACTGCAGATATTGTACAGGAGATGGTCAGAGACTGCAGATATTGTACAGGAGATGGTCAGAGACTGCAGATATTGTACAGGAGATGGTCAGAGACTGCAGATATTGTACAGGAGATGGTCAGAGACTGCAGATATTGTACAGGAGATGGTCAGAGACTGCAGATATTGTACAGGAGATGGTCAGAGACTGCAGACATAATACAGGAGATGGTCAGGGACTGCAGACATAATACAGGAGATGATCAGGGACTGCAGACATAATACAGGAGATGATCAGGGACTGCAGACATAGTACAGGAGATGATCAGGGACTGCAGACATAGTACAGGAGATGATCAGGGACTGCAGACATAGTACAGGAGATGATCAGGGACTGCAGACATAGTACAGGAGATGATCAGGGACTGCAGTTAAAGCTGAACTCAGTGTACAGGTATATAGTATTGCAGGGTTGCTCCACTCTAAACCATCTCTGCAAGATCAAGTCAGTCATTTTCCTTTGAAAGTACAACCAAGTGACAGAAGAAAACATCACATCCAGTTTCCAAAATACAAATTTTCTTGCAAACACTGCTCAAGATTAGATGAGGACAGTAACCAATTAATATGGTTGTGAAGCTTTTAGCCTGATCCAGCAGTAAATCCTCAAAAAAAAAAAAAAAAAAAAAAACCCATCAAACAATCTGCAGCACACACAGCTCTGGCTAAATAGCTGATTATAAGCTGAAATGGTTAACAGCCATGTGCCCCTTGTCTCATAGAATGCTGCTGCAGTGTCTTCCAGAGATCTTATCAGTGTGATCAGACAATGTGCAGGTCAGGTTAGGCAGATAAAAAAAAAGTAACCAAGGAGACAAGAATGAGGGGAGGCTGATCGGTAACCTGCACACTGCCTGATCACATAGATATCTGGAATACACTGCAGCTGGCCAGCAACATGTAACTGTGCTCCAGACGATCCTGTTTTTTCCTTTTAGCCAGAGTTGTGTGTCCTGGAGAACTTGCATTGTTGTCATACCTCCTTGTTCCTTGTATCTCTCTCCTGTCGTCCCCATTCAGTCTCACTCCAGCACTTACAGTCAGTGTAAACGGGGGAGGGCTACACTGCCTGCTGATTGGCTGTGGATGGACGGGAGGAGAAGCAAGTCCTCCCTTGTACTCCCCTAAGCAGCGTTATTGGCTGTGGGTTTCCTACTAAACCTACTAAGAGAAATGATTAGTCCACTGCCCAGAGAACACACAGTGTCCATGCTCCCTCCTACCTGCATTATCCTCCTGCACAGCACAGACCTGCCTGCCGCACGATAGCCACGTGCTCCTCTGTCCCTCCGCTGCTAGAATTCATTTCCTCAGCCAGCCCCGCCTCCTCTTCACAGCTCCTAGCTGACAGCGGCCACAGGGAAACCAGCCTACCGGGAAATCTCCCGCTATCCCGGTAGGCCAGTCCGGCCCTGATAGTAGGAGTGGATCATAAGAACAGAACAGAGATGGGAGACAGGTGTCCCTTTCTGTACTTCTAAGAAGAGAAAGGGATTGATTCCATCATAATTTTCTGTACTTTCAATAACTTCTTGAGACCGTGAGGACTAGAACAGGCCAGATATATTCAGGAACCATAAACAAAATTGGAATAGAAACGGTGAGACCTCTCCCCCTCTAGGAGGGGCGAGTGACCCCTTTGGACAGCAGCTTTTCCAGAGCTGCAAAGAAAAACACCAACTCTGAAAATAAAATGTCGAGAAGGAAAGCAACAAAATTCTGCTTATACCCCGATACAGTCTTGGTCATCTAGGACTTCCTGAGTCCAGGCAGTTGCAATGGCTAATAGACCCACCTCCGCGGGGGTTGGCGCTTCTTCATTGTGAAGGGGAATTTCTCCAGACCTGAAGGACTTGTGGATCCAGTTCTACTTGCAGAAGAGGGACTTGGCTTGTTGCTTATGAAAGGAACTCTTCTTGAATTCTGAAAGAGACATTGATTTTTGACCTAATGCTTTTGCCTTCTTTAGGGGCAAGAATATGCTTTTTTCCCCAGTCACCTTCTGGATGAAGGCATCTAAGGATGGTACTAAAACATTCACCATCAAAATGGCAGCTTCTCGATTTGCTTCTAACAGAGAAGTTCCACCAACCAGTACATCAGTGCCCACCCATGAATGCTCCTGTATGGAATCTTACAATGCATGCACCGGGAAAGACAAGGCTCATGGAAAATTTTCCAGTAGCTGTCAGGTGACAGGATCTCCTGTGTCTGATTCTCTGGAACAGTGCATACGCATCTCCCAAATTTTAAAGGACTTAGACCCCCACTGAAGACACCTCAAGTCGCAGAGCTGCCCTTACCAGAGAGAAGGATGCCTTAAAGAGGGCCTATAACTTTATCCAGGAGCTCATTCTCCAAGGCCATCTTATTCTAGCATGAAATACCAGGGTCAACAGACAGAGCCATGGTTCTAGCAGAAGTCCTCCTCCATAAAAGGTACTGCTAAACAAATCACTTTGTGGTGAAAACACCTTCTTCCAGTGAGCCTAATTGGCATACATCATATCCTGCAAGTGAAGATGTGCATGAAAAGATTTGGGCCAGGACCTAAATCCAGTAACCTTTGGAAAAGAGGATTCCGGAAGCAGTCATTTCAAGTTAGTGTGTACCATGTCTGTTAGGATGCCGTGGCCTTCTGTATAGGAGACCTCAAGATGACTCCTGACAGGACTCCTCTACAGGTGAGATCTGATCTCACCTGAAATAGTTACAGAAAAGTCCCCCCTTGACACAAAGGAGAGGTTTGTGCTCCTGGGACAATGGAAATACCAAATAATAGCAGAGGTTCAGAGCTAATCTGATCCTTTGGGACAGCCATTGCAGGGCGAACTGTGTAGGGGATCCTCCTTACCTGATAGGGGGATTCAGGATTGGGAGAAAAACCCAATTAATCCCCCAACCCACCTTCATCTGCCTGAGGCCATGGCTTGCTGGGGGTTGGTAGGCCATTTACACCATGCAGAAACACCCACCCAGCTAAGAGGAGTGCAGGCACATGCCAAAAATTTTAAGTCACAGTCAACACTTGCTGTACCCCTGTGCTGCTGCATTGTGCAGGTTCTGTATCCCAATAGCAAAATCTGGGACTTAAAATCTGACTTCCAGAACCTGGGAGCCAGAATAGAAACAATTGAAAAAAAGCTAAACAAGACTGTCACAGTAACAAACCAAAACTCAGATCATATCCAGACATTTCAGGAAGAACTGAATGTTGCCCTATCCAGAATGGATGATTTAGAAAACAGATCCAAGTGATACAATATCGGAATCAGGGGTCTCAATCGCGGTCCATGCCCTGGGTGCAATGCCAGGGTCACCCAATTCAGATCTTTGCGGACCTATCCCCCTCCACAATGCAGCGCAGAAGATCACTGAAACCATTGCTATCAGCGCTGACACAAAAGGACATTAAATACAAATGTGCCTTCCCTTTTGCAGTGAAGTTCTCTGATAAAGGAAAGAACTACTACTCCTCCAATTTTTCAGATGGTGAAAAACTCCTCCACCTGAAGTAGGTCTCCCAGGAAGCTGACATGGACACGTCCAAAACGTACCTGGATTGGCCAAAAGAACACCTACCAGGCCCCAATCCCCACTCTGGAACAAGGCGAAGACTAAGAAGGCTAAAGATAATGGACCCCTTGATCTTTTGCCAACTACTCTGGATTTCTCCTCTCACTACGCTGAGATGGATTCCTTGTTCCACTGAACCCACTGGATTAGTGATTCATCTCATGTTACTTTTGGATGTTTTCTGAACTAGTTTCACAGTTCTCCAGTTGTTTTCTTTTTACATTTTTGCCCGTTTAGTCTCAGAGATCCAGGACTCTGAGGTGATCCTGCCGGCCCCCTTGGAGGGTCTCCGCTCTCTAACCACAAGAATTCGACAACACCGGATGAAGTAATTCACTCACCCTCACCTCAGGGATCCAAGGACAGAAATTTTTTGCAGGTCTCCCACCCTGATGTGTGAAGTTCAGCAGTAAAAGCTCTGGGCCTCCTCCTTTCTTCACCCCCTCGGGGGAGGAGGAGGGAAGGACCGTCTAGACAAGTTTTGGATCCATTTGATCACCCTATATTCCTGTTACCGGTTGCTGTTATTTAGCGCTTATGCAACATTTCCAGGGGCGCCCTTGGCCAGGGGTGGTCACCATGTGCCTCCACCTACCCCTCGGACTCCAGTAGGCCTCTGGGGGTTAGGTTGTCTGACCCTTTATAGGCAAGACCCTTATTGTTTTATCTCTGTAGTGGGCCCAGTTCTCTTATGCTTGGAGATCCTTACCTCTCTACTCTGTCTTTTTCTGCCCAATTTTTCCTTCCTATTTACATGTGCCTAACTCCATTTGTTGTAACCCACCCCTATGCTTTTACAGCGACACGCACCAGGAGGCCAGACAACCCGACGAGATCCTTAGGACACCTAAGGGTAAGTGACGGTAGAGACAGCGACATCACCCCTCCTGAGCTCCATGGCTGACCCCACAAAGAATGCTCTTAAAAATAGCAACCCACAATGTCCAGGGCCTAAACTCTCCTCTCAAAACGGAGGAAAGTTTTTGACAGCTACAAATCTAAAACTGGACAGTCTCATGCTGCAAGGAGACTCACAGTCCCAAATTCCTCCACTCTCACTTTCCCCACTTCTACTCATTCAATGCCAAAAATAAAACCAGACGGGTTTGCAATTCTCATCTCCAAATCCTGTAAATTTGAGTGTCTGACTTCAAAGACCCAGAGGACGAGTTTCTTCTAGTGAAGGGCATGATAGAGGGGCACTTATACTCCCTAGTATCCTATTACTACCTCAATAAAAAGGACAAGTAAAATTCTTCCAACTGCTCAGGGGAGGAGGTTATTGTTTAGGGTAGAGAGGTAGGGTGCAGCCAGTGTCTATTAGTGCAGTCCATCAGTGCAGCCCACCAGTGCCACCTCATTAGTGCCCACCAGTGCAGTCCATCAGTGCAGCCCACCAGTGCCACCTCATTAGTGCCCACCAGTGCAGTCCATCAGTGCAGCCCACCAGTGCCACCTCATTAGTGCCCACCAGTGCAGTCCATCAGTGCAGCCCACCAGTGCCACCTCATTGGTGCCCATCAGTGCCACCTCATTGGTGTCCATCAGTGCCACCTCATTGGTGTCCATCAGTGCCACCTCATTGGTGTCCATCAGTGCCACCTCATTGGTGTCCATCAGTGCCACCTCATTGGTGTCCATCAGTGCCACCTCATTGGTGTCCATCAGTGCCCACCCGTGCAGCCCAGTGACAACCAGTGTATCTCATGAGTGCCCACTAGTGCAGCCCACCAGTGCCAACCAGTGCAGCCCACCAGTGCATCACATCAGTGCCCACCAGTGCATCACATCAGTGTAGCCCATCAGTCCCACCTCATCAGTGCCCACCAGTACAGCCTAATAATGTAAAACTGCCACCTCAAAAGTGCCCACCAGCGGAGCGCTCCCGGCTCCGTTCTGTCCCATCGCCTGGCCAAAGACAGCTCCACTCGTCTGACGTGCTGCGCGTCCCGCCTCTGCCTCCAGACTACAATCCCCAGAATGCAGCGCGGCCGGTAACAGCCAATCCTCCACGGACAAAAAAAAAAAAAAAAAAAAAAAAAAAAAAAAAGTCAGCAGACAGCGGCCATGATAGCAGCCATTTAGACTAGACGGCAGGCGGCCGGGGGGGGAATTTCCACCCAGCACGCCCCCTGCCTCAGATCCCTCACAATCGGCCTTTTTCCCATAATAATCGGCTAATGACGATTTCTTTAAAAAGGCGAAATATCGGCCAATATATCAGTCGACCCCTAATTAGGAGGGGAATCAAACGTGGCATTTGACAAAGGGTTAGACAAATCCAGGCCTCCTAAGGCTCAATTCACCCGACCTACCAGAGCAAGTCACAAAATAGCCAAGCTACTTCATGCCCAGGGACTAGCAGAGGTCGGTCGAGAATTAAACCCCTCTAAACAGGACTTCACTCGTTACTCACCCAAACACATATGCCAGGATTGATCATATCCTGGTTCCCACATTCCTTCTCCCCAATGTCCTTAGCGCTCAAAGTAGAGATACGGCCTTGTCGGGCCACTCTTTAGTAGTCATGTCTATCCGTTCCAGCATCCATAATACAAAAACGGGGGCATTGGAAACTAAATCCATTCTCAGACCCTATAAGGTCCACGGAAATAAATCACTTCAGGAATACTTCAAGCTTAACAATGTGGAGGAAATCTCAGCTGAAACTCTCTGGGCTGCTCATAAGGTCTTTATCAGGGGCAAGATCATTCAGATAGCCACCCAAACCAAGCAAGAAAGAAAGGCGGACATTGAACAACTGGAGAAGACATATGCAGCCCTGCGGGTGCAACACAAACAGAATCCCTCCAGCACCCCAAATAGACAAAGCCAGACTGGAACTTAACTTGGCCCTTACGATAATAGTAGAGAAATCCATACGCTGGAAATTTTACGCACAAAAAAGACAGGATAGGCCGTTACTGCCATGCCCAAGATTCGAATTGCTGGTTAGGAACCCACAGCCAACCCTACCAACCCTGTCACAGCAACCCTAGGCATAGCTATACGCCAAAATCCCGATATTAAAAAGGGGCATCATGTGGCAACCAAAACCACAAATGCGGACGATATCCTCTTATTTTTGACTTCCCCCTAACCTCTCTGCAAAGTCCTAGCAGAATTCTCCGAAATTTCAGGTCTCCAGGTTAATTACCCCAAATCGCAAGCCCTAAATGTCTCTCTTCCGTCAAGAGCCTCCCTTATCCAAAAGTCCTTTAGGTTTGAATGGAGTGAATCCTCAGATACCTAGGAATCACCTTGACAGCCCGCACAGACTCCATCTACACTTACAACTTCCCACCCTTATACCGAAAGCTAGCAGACCTTAAGAACTGGTCCAAAAATGAACTCTCCTGGCTGGGAAGAATAAACTCCATTAAAATGACTTTACTCCCAAGAATTCTATATTTATTTCGCTCCCTCCCCATTAGGAAGGACCACCTAAGTAAGATACTCATATTTGTGTGGGGAAACTCAGGCTATAGAAACCCCAAAACACTTTATATCTTCACAAAGGGAGGACTCGGATTAGCACACTTACACAAATACTACTTAGCTGCTAGACTGGCCCAACTCTCAACAATATACTCTAGATTTGAAAAACTGGATTGGGTCCGAATAGAAAGACAGGCAGCTCTTCACTTCACCCTGGACTTCTTCTTTGTTGCCCCCAGAAAAACCAACCTCCAATTCTAGCCCCTACTTTATCCCACTCCAGTGCCCTTTGGGACAACCTCTGAAACCTGCCAACTCTGGTGTCAACAGGGACCCCTCTTGCACACTTTTTTCACAATCCAGACTTTTACCCTGGCCTAGACATTAAATCTTTCAAATGGTGGCTGGATAAAGGCCTGTACCTTATAGGACATTTCTTCACCTCCAAGGGTTCCTTTACCCTTTGTCACTGCATTAGCAAATTAGAACTCGAGCTCTGAAAGGTTCAGAGTCGGGCAAATATCACACTTCCTACAAAAACTATGGACGGACAAACCACTTCCACCAAAATTTATAGCTTATGAACTCTGGTGTGGGCAGGCCATGGAGCAAAGGGGAAGCATCTCTAATCCATTCGTCACTCATGCTCCAGACAGACAAATCTTCCTACATGACAAACTGGGAGGCTGACTTCCAACACAAGTGGGACCTGGAGACCTGGCAGGCAGCCTGCGCCAAATTTTTCAAAGGAATCCTAAACATTTCCCTGATTGAAGCCAACTTAAATGTTCTAACGAGATGGTGCCTAACACCCAACTTGCGTCAATTTACCCCTCAGCAGACCCACTGCTTAAACAGAGGGGGAATGGAGCGCTGACAGGTGCTGCTGGTGAAGACATATGGGACAGTGGTGTTGATCAGGGGGGAGGAGGCAATAGGGTATCTCCAGGGGGTAACAAACAGTTAAACCAGTCCTGACTATATCTATCTATCTATAAAAAACGAGCGGCAGCCGAAGTCGGAGGTTGTGATATCACCCGCCTCTGACTCAGCCAATCAGAGGAAGTTTTGTATTCGTTGCTTTCTCTGAATGGCTGAACGCTGATCAGATAGACTATTGTGTTCTGGGTATGAGACAGAAAGGTCTTGGCTCAAACCCAGAAAAAAAAAAAAAAAAAAAAAAAAAAAAAACCCACAGTGCAGTATGCTGCATGTAGCCTCAGCTACATACAATTTATAACCGCACTTCCAGCAGCCTCACAGGTTAGTGAGGGACAGTTTGTTTGGGCAAGCTTGTAAAGTGTGTGAAAAAAAAAAAAAAATTGGAGTTCTTCTTTAACCACAGGAAGAAAACACAGGAATATTAGGGCCAAAAAGCCCACACAGCCCAATACAAGGTCAATAAAAGCCCCACATTAAATATGGCACAGCTCCCCTTCCCAATGCCAACCATCCAAGCAACAGTGTTGCAGCTGGGGCCCAGCAAGTTAAACCCTTAGGGAAAGAACCAAAGAAAAAAAATAGAAAGGATCACGACGCACAAGAGCCAAAGCCACAGTTGAGGTCCTGAGAGGCCCTACTGTTCCCACACGGGCATACTGGGGATATAACGGCAGGATTCAAAGAACATACGGCGTCCACTAGACTTCACCCCTCTGGTGGGCGCACCCTCTGACAGGGTTCCAGAAGACAGGTGCACGTAGAGATAGAGGGGTAAGTCAAACTTTACCCCTCCTTCCCAAAAAAAAAAAAAATAAAAAAAATTATCTGTCAGTTACCTGTACTTTTTCCAGTGGTTATAGTTTGTGCTCTCCTAAGAGGCGATTCGTAGTTCAGATCAACACCTAAAAAAATAAAATTTAAAAAAAAAAGGGGAAGGGTCAGTCAAAATGTTGATAGGAGTAGTATGTGTGTGAATAATAATAATTATATATGAGTACGCAACTAATGCATGCAAAATAGCATAGTGCTATCCAAATTTTTTTTTTTTTTTTCTTTCGGGTAATAGCAAGAATTTAGGAGTGGTTCAAATACGAAATACATTAAAAGATAGTTCAAAAATAAGTCAATATGCCATGATATCATGAGGCATACTAAAGCGGAACTCCCAGGATAAAAATATTTTGTATGCTTACAGTGGGGTCATACCCATACTTTACCACCCTCTGCAAAAGCTGTAAATCACGATCTTCCAGGCGATGTGCTCAAGGGACCACAAAGTAATCTCCGATTGGACAAAAAGGTAGAGAAGTGGTGTGGTGACGTCATAATCTCCACCTAATTCAGAGAATGCTTTGCCTTCATTGAGGAAAATGCAAGGCTTCCCCTAAATATCTAAATTATATTTATAAGGAAAACAGAACACAGCGTACAAGTACACCAGTTCCAAATACGCATTACTGCTCTTAAAGTGAATGTTACCCTACATGTGTGTATGTATATTTTATAAAATCATGCATAAATAGAAACTATGATTTTTAAAATACATTTTATATATAATTTGAGCATCTGAAGTGCATGGTTGATCCTGTCAGTCACTTTTCTTCCTTGTTGTCTAACTTGGCCAAAGTATAGAAGCTGATCTGTATTGGTGTGGATGGATTTCATCCTGTGGCTTGCCATTCATAGGTACAACATGGTGCAGACACAAAGCATGCATGCATTGGGTCGTTTGTTCAGCCATCATGCCCCCCTCCAAATCTTAGTCTGCCTCTTGAACATGCCCCCTGCTTAAGCACAGCCTGCATCATGCTGAACAAAATAGAATACAGACACACTATGTCTGCACAGTGTCCTGTAACCCCTGAATATAAGGAAGAAGACGCACGGTCACATGACAGAACTTAACGTTGTAAAGAAAGGTCATTTCTGAAACCACGCAAAAGCAGTTATGGTGCCTGCATAAGTATAAATGTATTAAGTAGTGTATAACATTTTACTTCACTTCATCCTCCTAGGCACCAAAATTACTATTGCCCGGGCCTGGAAATCTCCGACAGTTTCCTTTTGTTTAACTAAACAAAAAATTTAATGGATAATGTCGCAGGAAAAGATCTCCAACACCATCCTCGACACGGTTGATAAATTCAAACTCATCTGGGAACCCTGGGCTACACACATCGGGGTCTCCCTGTAAACCTGGATTGAAAGCCACAGGTCATTTCCCTCTCCAAGGCAAGACCCAAGCTCCCCTTTCCAATAGCCTTCCGTGCACCTCCTCCTCTCAGTACTTTCCCCTTCTGCTTTCCGCTTCCTCTCTTTTCTTCTTTCTCAATGCCAACCTTCGCCGACACCCGGTGCAGGTAAAAACCCCCACAGGCATTTATTTTGTTATTCCTCTAAAGGGGTCCTTTCTGTTCTTCCTTCTATTTTTATAAACCCCAAATTGGACCACTTGACCCAGGATGGGATCAATTTTTCTATCATATCTGGGTTCTCAGTTTAACTTGTTAGCTAAATGGTTACAGTTAGCCCAGAACTCTGTATTGCAAATGCCTGAACTACTGACCATAGAGCTCTACTAAGGTTATTGAAACACTGAATTTTACATATTCCCTGGGTAGCCGGACCTGGCTGGCTCCTGCACAGCTTTATCCCGGATGGGGTGCGGGAGGTGAAGGGGACGGAAACCCTTAGATAATCTGTTAAAGAAGAGTGAAAGGCACGGTTACCTACTACTAATCATTGTTTGCTGTATACAAATTTATTCTGGACGCTGTTGTTGGTCCATCTTTGTACTGATGCACAATTCCAATAAAAAACATTTTCGTAAAAAAAGAGAAAACTATATACATTTTACTTTACATATTCAGCTGCAAAATGATGCATGACAAATGTGGTATGATGATGTGACAACTGATTTATTTTTTTCAAATTTTACAAAAGAATTTACAGGCAAGTCAAAATTCCTATATTATCTTAATTGTACAGTACAGGACATTGATTTAGACCATGGGGCATTCCCAAGCAAACAAAATCAATGAGTGGGCAACAAAACAGCAGTAACAGGTCCACAGGAAAAAATAAGGGTCAGTGGAACCAAAACAGACATATTTTACAGCAGAAACACTTCGCAGATGACGCGTTTATCAGCAGAGTTCCTAACAGCCACTCAGGAAAAAATGGTTTTAAAAAACAAACAAAAAGGATCCGGTGACAGTCATGCAGCTTGTGAAAATATGGATGCTTGTAGGAGAAAAAAAAAAAAAAAAAAAAAAACCAAAAAACACACACACACACACACAGGGAAGGAGGGACTCCTTCCCTGTGAGCATAAGTGCGTTTTTTTTTTTTTTGCTTTTGTAATCCAAATTTTGAGTTCAATAAACAATCTTTTTTGATAGCATACTGCCTGGGGTCACTATAAACCGACTGTCTGGGATCTTTTCCCAATTTTCTTTGCCTGTGAGCAGAACACCTACAAAAACAAAACAAAAAAAAGGGGGCAAAAATGGCTACCCAACATCAAAGAAGAAACCCTTAGGAGCCCTTTCTGTGGGAACACAGGAGGAGGATAATAGTGGAAGGATTGGTACTGGACTTTATAGGCATGGAGATGCACAAAAATAATAGATAACAAAATAAATTTTAACTAATTGATTAAACACAAGCACAACCAGACTATTAAAAAAAAAAAAAAAAAAAAAAAACTTTGCAAAGTAAAGATCGCCTATATGCTTTTACAACACATAATCATTCAGGAGTATACCTCTTTGTGTTAAGACGATGTACTTGTTGAAACAATTAGTGTTCTATCAGGCTTGGTGTGAGTTGATCATAGTGTACACGATCGGCTCTACAAGTTACTTGTAAAGATTGATTATATATAGAATGCATGCCTAAGTTCCTAAAGAAGCGTTTACACACACGTAACATGTAGAGTCGAGCTACTATACACTATGATCAACTCACATCAAGCCTGATAGAACACCAATTGTTGTTTCAACAAGGACATCATCTTAATCATTCAGGAGTATTTGGTGTTTGGGTTATGTGTTGTAAAAGCATATAGGTGATCTTTACTTTGCAAAGTTTTTTTTAAAATAGTCTGTCTGGTTGTGCTAGTTTTAATCAGATTGTTAAAAATAAATGTTATCTATAATTTTTGTGTATTATCTCAGTGCCTATAAAGTCCAGTACCAATATATTTTCACTATTATCTTCAATTAATGGGACATGGCACATTTATATACAATTATGGTAGCCACAGTACCACCCTGTGGCAATACCTTATAATCATCTATTTCAAAACAGAGGAGGAGGAGTCAGTTCCCAACGGGAAGTCATGGCAAATGACTGTAGTTAGAGGAACCATCCTCCCCACAAAGCCAGGGTGAGGAGAAAAAGGTGACCTATGTGGAGAAAAACAGGTCGTAGGCTGCCTTGAAAGACTCTGCCATCAGAACGTGAGAGAAGATATCAAGAAGAGGCAACCAAAGGGTGCAAACGAGCATGTTCCTGAACCTAGGGACCAGGTTCCAGGAACATGGTAATTGAGGCCGCGGCTTTGCGGCCTTCTTCGGTCCTTCTGGAATCTGGCGCCATCTTGTGGTGGCCGTTGGTATTACAACCAGCAATGCTAATGGAGGCAGTGCTGCGATACCTGCCTGTTTTCACTGCCTGCCCATCTCCTTCCCAAAGTGGAGAAGAGAAGAAAGTGAATGTGGGGATAGCCTTTTTTTTTTTTTTCTCGTAATAGCTTTAATTTTTATTTATATTTATATAAAAACTGTTTATTTTTTTTCCTAATTAACATGAATTTATTTGTTATCTCCCTGCTTGGCCCCTTTCACACGGGCTGTCTGATCAGGTTCGCCTGTCTGTTTTTCAGGCGGAACTGATTGGACCCTTAGAGCCCTTTCACACCGAGCCGCGGGGGCGTCGGCGGTATTTTTACCGCCGATTTACCGTCGTTTTAGTGACGCTATTCGGCCGCTAGCGGGGCGGTCTTTCTGTGTAAATTTAAGACTAGTTATTTTTTATATTGAAAATAAAGCTTTGTCGGTCGTTTAAAAAAAACCTGGCTCCTAACTTTTTTTAGCTGGCTCCTAGATTCCAAGCAAATTTGTCAAGCCCTGCATTAGATTAGGCGTGAAGGGGTTAAATTTGTGGATATACACAGCCACCCAACAGAAGAAAACCTTTCCAAAGTATTTATCCTGTGTATTCAGCTGCAGTCCTCGAGTTCAGTTTTACTTAAACTGATGTGCAGAAAATTAAATATAGTTAGCTGCTCAAACATATGAAATTGTGAAAAAAAAAAAACCACAGGAAAACTTACATTTCGTTGAATGAAACTGAGCAGCTTGTTTTCCGTCATGTTGGGTCCAAGGTGAAGGAACAATTACTCTTTTTGTAAAAAACTACAATAGAAATGTTAGAAGCAAATGTTGAGCAATAAGTATATTAATGTTGCAGTAAAATTATATATAAAAAAGTAAAAGGACATCCCAAAATTCTCAAGCTATGCAAAACACTATTGTTCACAATGCATGAAGGCAGATCCATGATCAACAAGAGGACCAGTCAGAGAAAAAAAAAAAAAAAAATTAAAATTGATTAGTCTCAAATACTGTAGCCGTCAACTTTTAAATATAAAAAGGAGAAAAAAAAAAAAAAAAAAAAAAAAAAAAAAAACTTACCTGTCCAGGGATCCTGCGATGTCAGGGCCCCACGCCGATTCGGTCATTGGCTTCGGTGCAGGCGCCGGCATTGCAAGTACGGGAAACCGGCAGTAAAGCCTTCAGCTTTCGCAGCCGGTTTCCTACTGCGCAAGCACTTTCTGATCAAACACAGGTCCCAGAAGGAAGTGAAGGGGGGGGGGGGGGGGGGATGGGTGGGTTGATCAGCTTCATCAGTTAAAATTTAGCTTTCATTTTTTTTTTCCATTTTTCTCCTTGTGCTTCTGGTTATTTGGGAGAGGGAGGAGGGGGGGGGGGGGGGACACAGGTGACCTCCTCCCAGTACAGGGGGTCCCCGGGTTACAAACAAGTTAGGGACTATAGGTTTGTTCTTAAGTCGAATCTGTTTGTAAGTCGGAACAGGTACATTTTTTAAGTGTAGCTCCAGCCAAAAAAACAATTTTTAAGCTTTTTGGATAGCATAGGGAAGGGTTAACACCGCTGAAACATTTGTTTTGCTGTGTGTGCCCCTGTTCAGAAGATTTCACCTCACTTTCTGTCCCAATGACAATTGGATTTTGAAAATTTTGGGTTGTTGTGATAACAAGACTTGGTGATAAAGCATCAGTGGAGGTACCTTTTCCTCAAAATAGCTCTTACAGGAGAGAATTTCCCTTCCTAGGGGTAGATTTCCTCTCACTTCCTGTTGTCTGCCTCTGTTTGTAAGTAGGAGTCGTTTGTAAGTTGGATGTTTGTAACTAGGGGACCCCCTGTACTTAGTCTTAGAGGCCAATCAATAGACCTAAATACTATCACATAACAGAGTGTGCCAGAAATCATTACTGCCTGACAGCAGGCATTTTGCAGTGGCTCACACATGCGCACTCTACGCTTTTTTTTTTTTACTAATAAAAATATCTTGTAACGTGACAGTGGTGTTTATAACAGATACATATTTATACAAGACAGTAGCTGGAAACACACAAACACAAAAAAAATAAATACACACACCAACACACATCTGTGCCAGCAGTGGTTACCTCTTCAATAGCCTTTTGTCTTCTGTCCTCTACTTCTTTATCCATCCTAAATAATAATAAGACTAATGAGACAACGTCACAATATTTGTATACAACTGTAGGGATCAAGTCAAAAGCAAGAATTACTGAAAAGGCTTATGTGGAAAACCCGTCAAGCTTGCGAAAATGTTTTACACTTAGGTGGCCTGAATGTTAATTCTATTAACTAAATCCTAAAAACACTGAGACCATCAAGAAATTTGGGCAGCACAAAATGAATGCAAGGTTCTTAGTTAAAAGCTAAAATTATTATATTTTTTTACTTAAAAAAAAAAAAAAAAAACACCCCACACAACTCGTCAATACGTATTATTTTCAGCTATAAAATATACACAATGATTTTTTAAAATCTAAGTTCTTAACTACTTCCCACCCGGCCAATGTACATAAACGGCCGGGTGGGTGCTCTCTCCTTCTGAGTGGACGTTCAGGAACGTCCCTCAGAAGGAGCGGGATCGCGCGCGCGCGTGCCCGCGCAGCGGCGCGATCCCGATGCGCTCGTGTCACCCGGACACGGCGCATCTCGGATCGGTAGGAGGGCTCTGTGATTGGCCCTCCTGATCACATGACGGCCGTGTCCAATCACAGCCGTCATGTGATGTAAACACAGCCGGTTGCTAGGCGATCAGCTCTCCTCTCCTCACACGGAAGTTGTCGCTGAGGAGGAGAGGAGAGGGGATCGCTGCAGCCGGCTGATGATCAGTGAGTATGAGCTGTTTTTTACAGCTTTTTACTCACTGATCACCAGCCTAGTGTCAACACACATGTAAATTCATACATGTAATTCACACACATGTCCCCACATAATGTAAAACACACACATGTCCCCACATAATGTAAAACACACATGTTTCCAAAACACATGTCCCCAAATAATAAAAAAAGCTGTCCCCCACATATGTCCCACTAAAATCACATGTCCCAATGGTAATCTGCACACATATGTACGTGATCACCTGCACACATCTGTACATGATCATTTGCGTACATATGTCCGTGATCACACAAACCAATTATTATACACTTAACAGGATTTTTTTTATCAAAAACATGTAGCAGAATACATTTTGGCTTAAATTTATGACAAAATTCGATTTTACTGGATTTCTTTTAAAACAGAAAAAAGAAAATATTGTTTTTTTTCCAAATTTCCACTATTTTTGCGCTTATATCGCGAAAAAAAAATAACGGAGTCGTGAATAAATACCACCAAAAGAAAGCTCTATTTGTGCAAACAAAATGATAAAAATTTCATTTGGGTACAGCGTAGCATGACTGAGTAATTGTCATTAAAAGTGTGAGAGTGCTGAAAGCTGAAAATTGGTCTGGGAAGGAAGGGGGCGAAAGTGCCTAGTATTGAGGTGGTTAAACAATTTAGGCCAATTTGTATTCTGCTACATTTTTTTTTTTTTTTTTTTTTTTTTACACACTAGTAATGGAGATAATCTGCGATTTTTAGGGTGACTGCGGCATTGCAGCGGGCAGATCGGACATCTGACAGGCTCTCTGTATCATCCCCTGACAGAATGGACATCTGCCTTGTTTACTTTGGCAGATCCTCGTTCTGTCTCTGCGGAGAACGATCGTGGGTGGCTGGCGGACATAGAACCCGGTAGACAAGGTGGTGGGAGTGCACTGGAACAGCCATCTAACAGTCCCAGTGTGTGTGCGCGATGTAAAGGGACCCTTAAGTCTCGTACACACAATCAGATTTTCATGAGGGAATTGTGTGATGACAGACTGTTGGCCTAAAATTGAACCGTTAGTACACTATAGACAATTGTTGTCCGCCAACAAAATGTTGGATGGCAGGCTAGTAAATTTTCAGCTAACAATCTGTTGTGAGATTTTCCTATCGTCTGTACACAAGTCCATCACACAAAAGTTGAAAGTACAAACACGCATGCTCAGAATCAATGCGACATTAGCAGAAGGGTGGCGCTCAAGAGCTGAAATTCCTTGTAGTACGTCACTACGTTCATGTTTGTTGGCCGACAATTGTGTACCGTTAGTATGCAAGGCAAGTTCCTGGCACACACCCTTCGGACAAAAGTCTGACACTTTGTTGGTCAACAATCTGATCGTGTGTACGAGGCTTAAGAGTGGACTTAGACATGCATCTAGATCGCCCTCGCTTCTGACGCTCAAACTCTGCGTTCAGATCATGCTCCAGTGGCTACTGACAGGCCGTGGGGGCGCAATGCCTCCTCACCACCTGTTTTAACCCCATTTTTTGCTGACAAACGCGCCTCAATTAAGTGCATTGCACAAGTAAGGTGAACTGTGCCGTGGGCACGAAGCATCACAGCATGCAAATACCCCCAACCACTTCCTTTTGCAGCTTAACGGGTGGCAAAAACGTGGCTTGACTGGATTTTGGCTACCCCCGACCGCAGGTCTAAACGATGCCTTAGGTCTCATGTACAAATAAAAAAAATCAGAAGGGAAAATTCGTAAGAAGAGTTGTCTGCGGATTTTTGGATCTTTAGTAAGGTCCTAACGACAGCCAATTTGACTTTCGTCAGACAAAAGCTGGATGTGCAGGCTATAAAATTTTTGTCGGATGTGAACTCAACGTCTGATTTTCGGATGGCCAGTACAGAAATCCTCACACAAGTCAAAAGTACAAACATGCATGATCGGAATCAAGGGATGACTGGGAAGAGTTTGGTCTTGTCTTTGGTCTTTTTTTTTTTTTTTTGCTGGAAAGCATTGCACCAGCGATCAGCAGATCGCCAATGCCATGCAGGCCTCCAGCAGACTGTCAGTGTGAGCTTTCTGCCCATACATCATACCGGTAGGCAGTTTCACACTAACAGGAAGAATCAATGAACTACCACAACGCCACATTACTTCATTGAGAACTACAAGCCGACAGCCACAAAGGATGGCGGTACTTGTAGTGCATTTATTCACAGAACTGTGCCCCGTGCGGCCACGCTGTTTTCAAAAAGTGACAGCTCGTACAGGGAACTTGCCATACTGCCGTCACAGGAAGAGAGGGGAGCAGCTGCAGCAGTGAGAACAGGTTACATGTTCCAACCTAAAAACAGGTGGTATATGGAACATGCTCCTAAAGGTAATCTTATCCTTTTTTTTTTTTTTTCAAAATCTTTTTATTGGTTTTTAAAAAGAGAAACAAAAACAGATAAAGAGAACAAACAGTTAAACATACATTGGTCTAATATGATGTCTATGTGATCCTTGCAGGAATCACACTGTCACCTTATTCATGAAGAATATATTATGGACATCAGTCATAGCGGTACAGTTTACTGGGTCATGGTGGTGCTATGTGCAGTTGTACATGGTAAAATAGCATATTGTAGATTATTGTGTACACCTGGCACCCGCTTGGGAGCTACTTTGTGATTGGGGTCTACTGAGAGGACTCTGAAGCGGTGGAGGGATCTGCCAGCCACTTAGACCAGACTTTGCTATATTTGTTGGGACAGCCTCCGTTGTCATATGTGTCTTTATACAGAGGTAAGCTATTGTTAATTAATTGTTTCCACAGGGAGAGAGGAGGGGGGGTTGGTTTGCGCCAACTAAGGGCTATAGCTTTACGGGCATAGAACAGGAGCAATCCCACCAGTGTGCGTTCCGCCACCGTAGGAATTAGTTGTTCTACCAGGCCTAGTATGCAGATTGACATTGATGGTTGTAGTGGCACAGAGGTGATGTGTGTGATAAAGTCCAATATCTCCCTCCAGTATCGGACAATTACGGAAAAGTCCAGAAGATGTGGGTGAAGTCCCCAGGAGTCCCACCACATCTCCAACACCCGGGAGGGGAGTCGGGGTTCATTTTGTGTAGTCTGTGAGGGGTAAAATATGCCCGATGGACTATCTTGAATTGGATCAGACGATCTCTCAGAGAGACCAGGGAGCTAAATGGGAAATCCCATATGTCATCCCAGTCATCGTTGTCAAAATTGGGGATGTCATGGGACCATTTAGATCTTAGCTTTTCCATAGTCGGGAGGGAGGTGACAGTCAGGTGTGATATAATTGAGAAGTGGGTTTTTTCACACAATCTGATCTAAGAAGGTCCTCCAGTGAAGATTGGACTAGTTGAGGAGGGGAGTTGGAGAATTGGTGACTGAAGGCATGGGAGAGTTGAAGGAATCGGAAAAAATAGGACTGGGGTATATTAAAATCGGAGTTTAGTTTGGAGAGCGGGACTAGGGATTGATTGGAGATAATCTGTGCCACGGTTTTAATGTTAAATTTGGTCCAGGCATGAGGCTCAGGTAGTTTATAGATGTGCTCCAGGGTTGGGTTTATCCAAAGGGGAGCATTGGGAGAGATTGCCTGTTGAGGGTATTTTCCTAATTTGAGACCTGCCCCCCATGCACGCAGTGTAGTGCGCATGGAGGGTGTCAGTGGATAAGGGGCTCGAGGGCCTCAAAAAAGCAAAAATTTGAGCGCCTCTAGGGATCCCAACACTGCCATCTCGACCATGGTAGCTGGGTTGGAGGTGTCCGGATTGAGCCACCAAGCAGCTGTTACTAGCTGGGCGGCCAGATAGTACTTTTATAGATCCGGACACGCCAAGCCACCTTGGGAGGTCGGGCGTGGTAATCTTATCCTTTAAATTGTAACAAACTCTACCAAACATATTTTGACGTAAAAATTAACTGCTTCAAAAAGAACCTAGTTACATTTTACGAACAAACCACAGGTACAGCTGCCAGGTTATGCTGTATGAAACAGAAGTCATTATAGACACAACTTACTTGGCATGGCTCAAATATAAAGCCTGGCGATGTATATCCTCAGGATCAATCTCAACAGGATATATTGCAGCAAGCTGATCAATTGACCATTTAAACTGATGAGGAGTCTGGGGAAAAAAAAAAAAAAAAAAAAAAAGTTTGCTTAGTAGAATAATACTTAGTGGTTCTAAAAGCTTAAAAGCAGTGTTCCGCACGAAATATGACTTAAGATAAAAACACCCCTAGAATACTCATATCACATGCAAACGTAACAAAGGTATGCTGTAAACTATCGTTTTCTTACTTTGTGAAGTTTCTGCACAGCGCGGCCATCTTCAGCTGCAGTGTCCTTCCTGGATTCCGTGCATGCCGGCTACCCAGCATGCACCTGCCAATTTCGCACATGCGCAGTGCGGTGCGAGTACAGCTTGTCATGGCACGGCTGCCGTAACATTTAACATTGGCGTCTATGGCAAATCATGGTCAGCTTGATATGGCACTGCTCCCAAACCATAAGGGACAGGAAACTTGGGGAGCACCAAGGGGACCCAGGACTACAAAGGATACCATTGAGCAGAGTAGTGGGGGTGCAGTTCCAGTGTCAGGCAGGAATATGGCACAGGGTCTGGCAGAGGATGAGTTCCAGTGGATGCAGATAAGGGGGGCCCCAGGGGGGTGCAGCTATAGGGCGATATCACTCCTAGCCGTGTAGCTGACATTTTGTGCTTGCAGACTGAAGTTGGAGAATGTAAACCTCTTCTGTCTGTCATCCCCTTCCTGATATAGCATGCCGTACAGTGCCATCGCATGGGGTTCAATGGCTCTGTACACCATGCGATATAAGGAAGGGGGATGGCAGAAGATGTCGTTTACATTCTCCAACCTCGGTCTGCAGGCACAAAATTATCTCAGCTACACTGCTAGGAGTGACATTACCCTATATCTGCACCCGCTAGAACTCCTCCTCGAAACTCATCCTCTGACAGAGCCTGCGTTATATTCCTGCCTGACACCGGAACTGCACCCCCACTGTCCTGCTCAAATGGTATCCTCCTAGTCCTGGGTCCCCTCTCAGTGCTCCCCAAGTTTTGTGTTCCCTGTCAATTATGGATCGGGAGCAGTGCCACGTCAAACTGACCAAGATTTGCCATAGACGCCAATGTTAACCACTTGCCGACCACCTTCTGCATATATACACTGAGGCAAGGCGGCTCGGCTGCGCAAACCGACGTACCTGTATGTCGGTCCGTGCATGTGGTAGTGTGGGTGTGTGCGCGCCCGTGGGCCCAGCGGACTCTGTCTGCTGGCCACCCGCGATACAGAGAGGCATAACGGGGCTCTGCCTATGTAAACAAGGCGGATACCCGTTCTAACAGGGGACAATACTGGGATCTGCTGTTCCTAGTGATCAGAAACAGCGATCTGTGTTGTCTCAGTAAGTCCATCCCCCACACAGTTAACCCCCTAGTGTTAACCCCTTCCCTGCCAGTGTCATTTATCAGTAAAAAAAATTTTTAGCACTGATTACTGTAATAATGCCACTGGTCCCCAAAAAGGGTCACATAGATTCCAATTTGTCCGCCACAATCCCAAAAAAATAAAAAAAAATTTAAAAAAAAGTCCATAAATCTTTCCCCTATTTTGTAGACGCTATAACTTTTGCACAAACCAATCAATATACGCTTATTGCGTTTTTTTTTTTTACCAAAAATATGTAGAATACATATTGGTCTAAACTGATGAATAAATTTTTTTGTTGGGATATGTATTATAGCAGAAAGAGATAGAGATTATATATATATATATATATATATATATATATATATATATATATATATATATATATATATATATATATATATATATATATATATATATATATATATATATATATATATATATATATATATATATATATATATATATATATATATATATATATATATATATATATATATATATATATATATATATATATATATATATATATATATATATATATATATATATATATACAATCAACGGATCGTTGCCGATCCGTGCGGATCGGCACACCCGCGATCCGCGGAGCACTTTTCGGCCTCAGCCATAGGAAAGGCCCCGGCCTAGCTCCGGAGCGGCGGCCATCTTGGTACACCCGGAAGTGGCCGCTGTCTCGACAGGAAGTGACGTTTCGTCGCCGCCATCTTGCTACACCCCCACACTCCTGCACAGTACAATAATGATAGAGTGAGAAGGGGGCAAGCGGACATCTTGTTACACCCACCGTTTTGGGTGTCCAAAGGTAACGATACCTCAAAAGCAAGTCGCAGGATGCATCGCATTTGCTGGAATCGTATCGCATGGGTATGAACACCCATGTGATACGATTCTAGTCCTTCTCTGCAGCTTCAGCTGCACTGAACATGAATGGACAGAAGACAGAGGCTCCTCCCCATTCATAAACAGACAGCGTAAACAAAGTTTATGATGCTCAGTTATGGACAGTCAGTGATCACTGGCTCTGCTCATTCAGAAAAGGAAGGAGCCGATAAATTACATATTTACCGGCTCCTTCCTTCGCTCTCCATCCTGCATATAATGGATTGAATGTAGCGTTCTACTGATACTAGTATCGGTGCAGATACCGAGCATTTGTGCAAATGCTCCGATACCTGGGCAGTCAGCGGTGATCGGTGTGGTGGTGGGGGGAAAGTTACAAGCACTGATCTCCCTTTGCAATACTTGTGCAAATGCTGGGTATCGGCACCAATACTAGTATCGGTATAACCCTACTTTCAATCCATTATATGCTTTCATTGCTATTGGCAGGGACATGGACTTATTTCCATATTGAACATTACGGACTATTCAATTCACTGTTTGATTGTATATTGATACATTTTCAGCATTTCATTTCTTGCATAGTAACCAGAAACGCACTATTATTTACGTATATATCATATTAAAAAAAAATTAAGTTTACATTAGATACTTACAGCTGAGGACTTCTCAGGTTTGAACAGGGATGGACTGGAAACAAATGGCTCATTTAAGCTGCAGTAATCATTTGGACTCTCAAAAGGGTTAAGAACTGCTTTCTGTCCTGGAGTTTCTGGGGTTAACTGAGCATGAACATCACCC
This sequence comes from Lithobates septentrionalis, assembly GCA_037952835.1. Taxonomy (NCBI): domain Eukaryota; kingdom Metazoa; phylum Chordata; class Amphibia; order Anura; family Ranidae; genus Lithobates; species Lithobates septentrionalis. The sequence goes on along the minus strand of JBBDGP010001094.1, from coordinate 602,024 downwards.
ATTTCAGAAAGGAGTCAAATGATACCTGTGCGCAAATAAAGAAAAAAAAAAAAAAAAAAAGTTTATCAAAAACCGATTATAATAGTAACTATAAAAAAAAAAAAAAAAAAAAGCTAAAGATCAACTAAAAATGCAGATTTTAGTTTAAATAATCAGTAGATCACAGGTCCTAGCCGCACACTTCCAGACAAGAAACTCACCCCCTAGCCTGAAGCCTCCAGGAAAAACAGACATAAGGCAGCCCAGGAGGCTTCGGGTCAATTTTTAGCACACCACACATGCACCATGCAGTCTCTGTTGTGCCTTGCATTATCAAAGTGGCCTCAGCTCAAAAAAAAAAAAAAAAAAAAAAAAAAAAAAAAAACCTAGAAGACAGCAACCCCCCCCCCAAAAAAAACTAGAAGACAGCAACCCTGCCCCCCCCAAATCAGAAGAGAAGATGGAGGTGCGGGATCTGGAGCAGCAGCCAACACTGAGTTTACTGGGATGGCGAGTACTTTAAAGCATATCTAAAGTCTTTTTCCCCTATCCCTCTGGACAGGGAACAAGAGAGTTTAAAACACGTCAAGACCCCCCCCCCCATTATTTGTGTCCAATGGGTCAGATTTGCCGTTACTTCTGGTCCCACAGGAACTACGGGAAAAAAAAGATAATTCTCCAAAGTGAGGGAGTTACTCTCACAAAATCACATAGGATTTACTTTAGTGCTTTTCCAGTAAAAACTCAAAGCTTTGGGTCTCCCTTTCTCCCCCCCCCCAGCAGGGATACAGGTAGCATTAAAAAATTTGACAGGGGTTCTAATGCAACGTACAAACAATCGGACATTCCGACAACAAAACCCAAGTTTTTTTTCCGACGGATGTTGGCTCAAACTTGTCTTGCATACACACGGTCACACAAATCTTGTCAGAAATTCCGATCGCCAAGAACGCGGTGACGTATGAGCTGAGAAAAATGAAGTTCAATAGCCAGTGTGGATCTTCTGCTTGATTCCGAGCGTGCGTGGAATTTTGTGCGTCGGAATGGTGTACACACGATCTGCATTTACGACAACGGATTTTGTTGTCGGAAAATTTGAGATCCAGCTCTCACATTTTTGTTGTCGGAAATTCAGACAACAAATGTCCGATGGAGCCTACTCACGGTCAGAATTTCCCACAACAAGCTCACATTGAACATTTGTTGTCGGAAATTCCGACCGTATGTACGCGGCATGACCCTTCCAAAACCCATCACTAAGTAACGTTTTGGCTGTAGATACATTGTATAACTGCTGGAGAAAAAAAACCCTGTGTATGAGCATTCCCAATCTATTACAAAATAAACCTTGTGTAAGATCACTACTTTTTTTTTTTTTTTTTTATTACAAGAATGCATAAAAAAAAAAAAAAAAAAAAAAAAAAAAAAAAGAAGGAGTTTAGTAAAGTGATGAAAATTCTCATACGACAATAAAAATTCAGAAATAATGTAATGCGATGTAGTGTTCTTGGTTTTATATTTTTGGACAAATGTATAGATTAAACAAAAATCGTACAATCTGGTATCGTGTCCGATCTAATAATATCGGACGAAGTGTCATATTCAGTTCTCGAAAGCTGTGTACCAATGATCAGATTATCGTACGATCGCTTCGAAAGCGTTATTTTTCATATGATTTTCTGATTGTGTGTACGGGGCCATTAGATATATTTTGAGCCCAACCTTTTGATTATAGATTTTGGTATATTGGAGGAGAGGATTACATGGGCGAGTTCCAATATCAAGCATCAATAATTTAAAAAAACAATTAGATAAGCACCTGAACGACCACAACATACAGGGATATACAATGTAATACTGACATAAAATCACACACATAGGTTGGACTTGAGTCTTTTTTTGACCTCATCTACTATATACTATGTAACTATGTAAGGATTAGAACCCACATCTGGGTTTTTTTTTTTATTGCCTGTTGTGTCCCTTCTGCTGAGACCCAAAAGAAACATAAGGATAGGAAATCTAAACTTTTAGGGCATGTTCACACTAGCTTTGCACTTTGAAGAGCGATTCATATTTAGATCACTCTTCAGACAGCATTTGACCTGCAGTGGGGAGCCTCACCGCGTGATTTAAAGTGGTTCTAAAGGCTTAAAAAGGGGTTGTAAACCCTCGTGTTTTTTCACCTTAATGCTTCCTATGCATTAAGGTGAAAAAACACCTGGCAGTGACCAGCCCCCCAGCCAGTTTTACTTACTTGTGCTCCTTATTTCCGTCAATGGTGATGCGCTCTCCCTCTCTCCACGGGGTCTCGCTTCTTGATTGGATAGATTGATAGCAGCGCAGCCATTGGTTCCCGCTGCGGTCAATCAAATCCAATGATGCGGGCACTGGGCCGAGTCCGGCATTCGTGTCTATGGATGCAAATGCTGTACTCAGGAGCACGCCGGGAGAGCGCTTCTCCTAGGGGGGTTATCTGATGCAGGGAGAAGCTGCGAGAGCCACCGAGGGACCCCAGAAGACAAGGTTTGAGGCCACTCTGTGCAAAACGAGCTGCACAATGGAGGAAAGTATGATACGTTTGTTATTTATAAAAAAAAAAAAAAAAAAAAAAAAAAATTAATAAAAACACAAGCCACAATCACTTTAAAACGGGGTTCCCACTAAAAAAAAAAAAAAAAAAAAAAAAAAAAAAAAAAAAAAAAAAAAAACACATTTTAAAAAGTCAGCAGCTACAAATACTGCTTCTGCTGACTTTTAATAAATCGGACACTTACCTGTCCCTGGGTCACGTGCCTGATGAAGGGGTCCCTCACGTGCCTGATGAAGGGGTCCCTCACGTGCCTGATGAAGGGGTCCCTCACGTGCCTGATGAAGGGGTCCCTCACGTGCCTGATGAAGGGGCCCTGCGTGGTTTAGAAACGTGGCAATCTGATGTGATCGCTGAATAAAGCTTTGGAGCAGCTCTGGAGATCCTTGGTGTGCTGGTGACATGCTCTTGCTCTGAGGTAGCGTTTAGCCACACAACAGCCTGCCCACCCTCATTCACCTAAGGCTAGAGCTGCCAATAGATGGTTTGAATCTCGGCTGTTTCATCCGGGTCCATCTATGGGCAGATTACTGCCTCTATCAGTAATCACTGTATTCTCCTGGCAGGGGCGGCCCCCTGGAGGGGATCCCTCTTCAACACTGAATGTCTTGATGAGGGAATCAAGCGATTTTCTTGGTTGCAGGAAAGAAAAATCACACCCTATATGCCATGTCTAAGGCTACATTCACACTAGCAACCAGCACTGGTACAAATGCCAGAGACAGGAGTCTATGATTCCTGCAGACGTTTCCATCTGTAAACAGCTACACCGGTGTATTTCAATGGCAGGTCGGCGGCGGTCGCAGCTATCCACCCTACCAGTGCAAATCACTGCTGGAAGCACACAAACTACAAATGGAGTCTAAGAAGAGGAGATTTAGATCTCTTTATAGAAATATCCTCTGACTTCCTTTTGTGTCTCTAGGACAGGAAGTGAAGGGGAATCTCTGCAAGGGGACACAATGAAAACCAGACAGGAGCTCCACCCAAAAGTTATAAAACTAAACCTGTTTGTCTTTCGATTTACTTTACCCTTCCACACATAGGGATCCTGCTAGCCCATGGCCACAGCTGACTCCATAGCGGAGACAGCGGTGTATATGTATGATAATAAACAATACACACATCCTCGCGGTGTGCGGAGACACAAGACAGCTCACCAGGCCTCCACTGCTGCCCCGAACCTCACGCCTATCGACCCGCCGCTTATACACGCTCGTCCTCTTCCACAATTTTCCTGTGTTACTGGAGATCACCCCACGCAACCAATCAACGCTACTCCCTGCAGCAATTTACCAATCACACGGCGGCCATGGGGCGGAGCTACCACAATACTAACGTCGCCCAATGACTGAGTATCCGCCATACAAATTCGAATGAGTCTCCGCCCCCCGTCACCATGCGAACTACCCACAACTTCCTCTTCACGGCTATTTCCGGTCGGTGGGCGTGATCTTCACGGAGCGATTGTCAACACAGATCGCATTGACTCCGCCTTTGTACTCTGATACCATTGAAAGACATCAACTGCACTCTACGCCTTAACGTCAGCTAACAGCACTTCCGGGTCACCAGAGTTGGGGGGGTCACCATGGCCAGCGCTCCTGTTAGTGTCAGCGCTATGCGGGAGACTATGGATGGTGAGTGAATTGTGTATGTAAGAAATGGGGCATTCAGAAAGCAGGCTTCTACTCCGCTCTAGACTTTAATGTGCACCTGTCATCTACAAAACGTGTTTACTTTCAGCTAGGATCTATACTCTGCACCCCATCTCACCCCCTTGGCCTCATGCACGTTTTCTAACTCTGCCTTTCCTCCTGACAGAGGTTTTGCAGAAAAAAACCCTTGTAAGCTTGTGTAACACATTTAGGCATCAAAAGCACGTGGGAGCATTTTAATAATTGGCCATAATAATAAATTATTCTGGCCATTGAAATGAATTAACACTCAAGTGATAAAAGTGCGTTTAGCAGCATCAATCTGTTTTTCTGCCAAAACCCTGCTGCTCCTGGACGCACTGGAAACAATGCTTTTAGGAATATCTGAAAAAACATCCAGTGTGCATGAGGCCTTTCACTGCCAGAGCCCATGTTTGCTTTTTATGCCACTTTACTTTACCACTTTAGTACCGCGCTATAGCCAAAAGATGTCTACAGTACAGTACTATAGTTCTGAGAGGGCACCCACAAATGTCTTCCCAGAACCCCGCCTCCTGTGACGCACTCTGTGAGCGCTGTGTCCTTCGGATCACAGATTGTGGTAATCCCAATGGCCCTTTATCATGTGAATAGCTGTGTTCAGTCAGCTGGTCACATGTAAACCGAAAACCAGCTTGCTGGTTGTCCACAGTCCTTTCCTCGTGTGCTGTGTGCGTGTGAGGAAAGGAGAACCGATAAACGGCAAGCCTGTCAGCACATTGTTTACACTGATAATCGGAGCACCAATCAGTGTCCCCGATTATCGGTGCCTCCCCACCAGTGTCCCCGATTATCGGTGCCTCCCCACCAGTGTCCCCGATTATCGGTGCCTCCCCACCAGTGTCCGCGATTATCGGTGCATCTCCATGAGTGCCCACCAGTGTCCTGATTATCGGTGCCTCCCCTCCAGTGTCCCCGATTATCGGTGCCTCCCCACCAGTGTCCCCGATTATCGGTGCCTCCCCTCCAGTGTCCCCGATTATCGGTGCCTCCCCTCCAGTGTCCCCGATTATCGGTGCCTCCCCACCAGTGTCCCCGATTATCGGTGCCTCCCCTCCAGTGTCCCCGATTATCGGTGCCTCCCCTCCAGTGTCCCCGATTTATCGGTGCCTCCCCTCCAGTGTCCTGATTATCGGTGCCTCCCCACCAGTGTCCTGATTATCGGTGCCTCCCCTCCAGTGTCCCCGATTATCGGTGCCTCCCCTCCAGTGTCCCCGATTTATCGGTGCCTCCCCTCCAGTGTCCCCTGATTATCGGTGCCTCCCCACCAGTGTCCTGATTATCGGTGCCTCCCCACCAGTGTCCCCGATTATCGGTGCCTCCCCTCCAGTGTCCCCGATTATCGGTGCCTCCCCTCCAGTGTCCCCGATTATCGGTGCCTCCCCACCAGTGTCCCCGATTATCGGTGCCTCCCCACCAGTGTCCCCGATTATCGGTGCCTCCCCACCAGTGTCCCCGATTATCGGTGCCTCCCCACCAGTGTCCGCGATTATCGGTGCATCTCCATGAGTGCCCACCAGTGTCCTGATTATCGGTGCCTCCCCACCAGTGTCCTGATTATCGGTGCCTCCCCTCCAGTGTCCCCGATTATCGGTGCCTCCCCTCCAGTGTCCCCGATTATCGGTGCCTCCCCTCCAGTGTCCCCGATTATCGGTGCCTCCCCACCAGTGTCCCCGATTATCGGTGCATCTCCATGAGTGCCCACCAGTGTCCCGGATTATCTGTGCCTCCCCTCCAGTGTCCCCGATTATCTGTGCCTCCCCTCCAGTGTCCCCGATTATCTGTGCCTCCCCTCCAGTGTCCCCGATTATCTGTGCCTCCCCTCCAGTGTCCCCGATTATCTGTGCCTCCCCTCCAGTGTCCCCGATTATCTGTGCCTCCCCTCCAGTGTCCCCGATTATCTGTGCATCTCCATGAGTGCCCACCAGTGTCCTGATTATCAGTGCATCCCCACCAATGTCCTGATTATCGGTGCAGAATAAAAATTACTTGTATGCAAAATTTTATAAGAAAAAGAAAAATGTTTGGTCTTTTTTCGCTTCTATAGCACAAAACCCCCAGTGATGATTAAATACCACCAAAAGAAAGCTCTATCTGTCTCGAAAAAACAATAACATTTTCATTTAGGTACAGTGTTGCATGACCACGCAATTGCCGTTCAATGTGTGACAGCGCTGAAAGCTGAAAATTGGTCTGGGCAGGAAGGGGGTGAAAGTGTCCGGTATTGAAGTGGTAAAAAAAAAATAATAATAATAATTTTACCCCCTGAAGATTGCATAAAACCCCCAAAACATTATACATTTTCTGATAACAATAGCGCACCCTAGAGAATAAAATAGTGGTAGTTCAAATTTTATATGTTACATGATATTAGCGCAAAGGTCTAGCAAACGCAAACATTCAGTAAAAAATACAATAAAGCTGGTTTTAGGGCACACAAATGCAATCAATACCCAGTTTTTTTGGAAAATATAAAAGATAAGGTTGCGCCAAATAAAGAGATGCGCAACATGTCAAACCTTAAAATTGCGTGTGTCTATGAAATGGCGACAAACTTCAAGAGGTTCTAAAGCCTGAAGGTTTTTTACCTTAGTTGAAATAATCCCATCGATTTGACAGTTTAAAAAAAAACGATTACATTCCTGGCACATGCCAGGAAGGCAGACTGTCACATTTGCTTGTTCTCTCAACCAAACTGTCAAACCATCAAATGGCTGTTGTCATAACTGATCACATGTGCAGCATAATGGCAGTTGCAGATCAAACATGGCCTAAGATGGCAGCTTCCTTGGCTGAAAACAATAGGAGGGTTTAGTTCCGCTTTAGCCTAAGTTCACACTGATGCAATGCGGGAACCAGCTTGATTACAGCGATGGTTCCCGCATCTCTCCCGCAGGCAGTTCACACTGCCCTCTGGAAACCACTGTGGGTGTCATTACATTGTTAATGACACCCACAGATCGCAGTGCGAACTGTGAACTCGCACAGGATAGGTGAGAACACCCATGCGGTCCGATTCCAGTGCGGGGGGGGGGGGGAAGGTCCCTGCACTTTTTTCCTTCAAATCTAATGCGAGTTCAGGCATACAACTGTAAAGCTGAACTCACATCTCACAGACCTTGAATGTGATCGGCACCACGGGTGAGAATCATATGCAAGGTCTGTGATCGCAGTAGTTTGAACCTGGGCTAAAGGTAAAAAACCTTCTGCAAGCAGCTCACCCCCCCCCCCCCCCCCCATCCCCTTTATACTTATCCTATATTTTATACCAGTCTCGATCCAGTGATGTGCACAAGAACAGCCTCTCTCTCACTCACTCACAGCAGAGATCGGAAGCAAGCATGAACGACTGCTCCGATAGCAAGCTTTTACAATCACTTTAAGATTAAAAAATCTTCTGTGTTCAGCAGCCCCCCTAATACTTACCTGAGCCCCATCTCGATGCAGCGATGTACTTTGGTGCCTCGGCTGTCAAAGTCAGTTGGCTGGGACCGAAACTGCGGCTTCGTGTCTGAATGAAGAAAATATTACAGCGCACACATGCAAAAAAGACATTTACCTCAAGCAAGGCTAGTTTAAAACACCTAAGCATTTCTAGAAAAACATTTTCAAAAAATATGGGGATTTGGTCACACCATATTGCTCTATGGTGCTAAGCCCACTTACTGCGACAAAGTACCCCATGATTAGTGGGTCCTACACTATCCATAGAGTGGGAGAACCTGCATCTCTGAACCATGAGAGCATTGCACTCTTCTAAATGGGAGAATCATAAGGTCTCCACCCATGACACAAGTGGACACTAATCAAAGGTACTAATGTTATGTAGTGAGGTGCTCCGCACCCAAAAAGATTTGGTCAGAATCCATACAATATACAAACAAGATATTTGGGGGGCACACTCAAAAAAAGCATTAAAGATGGTGCAGCCATAAGACCATACAGTAGAAGAAAATATTACAGCGCACACATTGCAAAAAAGACATTTACCTCAAGCAAGGCTAGTTTAAAACACCTAAGCATTTCTAGAAAAACATTTTCAAAAAATATGGGGATTTGGTCACACCATATTGCTATATGGTGCTAAGTGTGCCCCCCAAATATCTTGTTCGTGTCTGAATGGACACACACAGCCTCGGCTGCTTGCTGTGGGGGTCTCGACAGGAGGAGGGGCCAGGAGCAGCGAAGAAGGACCCAAAAAGAGGAGGATCCGGGCTGCTCTGTGCAAAATCACTGCACAGAACAGGTAAGTGTAACATGTTTGTTATTTTTAAAGAAAAAAAAAACTAAACTTTAGTATCACTTTAACCTTTTAAAGTGGAATAATACTCCCCTCCACTCCTGCACTGCAGTGTCCCAGAGCTCCTTCACCAGCCTCTGACCACTTAAGTCTGTCTTCTAGTCATGCACCGAAATTTCTGCCACTGAAAATGTGTTTTTCAGCATTCTACCGAAAGCAAAAAAGGTGCAGATAATGGCTGCCGAAAATGGCCGTGATTTTACTGCAATTTATTTATTTAATTAATTTCCCCCCCCGTGCTTATGTTAGTTATTTATTTATTTATTTATTTTTTCATAGGTCATGTGACTCAAAAAATGCATCAAGAATACAACACAGGTGCATTTTTAGTGCATTTTTTTTATGCATTCTTGCTGCATTTTCAGTGCATTTCATTTCAATATGCAGCAAACAGAATTTTTAACATCACTTTAAATGGTGCCGATAATGGGCAATTTAAAGCGTTGTTAATAAATTAATATTCATTTACCACTTGGGGACCAAGACTATTTTTTACACTTGGTGCTTACAAGTTAAAATCTGTTTTTTTTTTTTTTTTTTTTTGCTAGAACATTACTTGGTACCCCCAAACATTATACTATATTTTTTTCAGACGCCTTAGAGAATAAAATGGCGGTCGTTGCTATACTTTGTCAAACCGTATTTGCGCAGTGGTCTTAAAAATGCAATTTTTGGGGGAAAAATACACTTTTTGAATAAATAAAAAAAGAAAACCGTAAAGTTAGTCCAATTTTGTTCTATATTGTGAAAGATAACGTTACGCAGCGTAAATTGATACCCAACAATTCATGCTTCAAAATTGCACCCGCTCGTGGAATGGAGAGAAACTTTTACACTTAAAAATCTCCACAGGCGACATTTACAAATCACTATCGGTTACCAGTTTTGAGTTGCAGAGGAGGTCTTTTGCTAGAATTATTGTTCTCCCTCTAATCATCGTGGTGGTTTGAACACCGTTTACATATGTGGGTGCGAATTGCATATGTACACCCCCCCCCCCTTCCTCCTCATGTGACTCCATCTCATCTAAGACAGTGTTTCTCCATCTCAGTCTTTAAGCACCTCCAACGGGTTTTCAGGTTTTCCTTTACTTTGCGCAGCTGCTTTAAACGCTTGACAACCAGCCACTGTCATTATCCCTTTCATGACTAAGCCTATTTTTGACATTTGGTGTTTACAAGTTAAAATCCGTATTTTTTGCTAGAAAATTACTTAGAGCCCCCAAACATTGTGTGTGTGTATGTATGTATGTATGTATGTATGTATGTATATATGTGTGTATATATATATATATATATATATATATATTAGCAGAGAATCTAGAGAATAAAATGGCGATTGTTGCAATATTTTATGTCGCACCGTATTTGTGCGGTGGTGTTTTAAACGCAACTTTTTGGGAAAAGAGTCACTTTCATGAATTTTAAAAAAACAAAACAGTAAAGTTAGTGCCAGTTCAACACCAACACTAATGTATGTGGAATATGGTATGGATTCATGGTAGGCCACAGAACTCTGGACTGGCACCGAAGAGAGTGACGCACCCTTCCCTAGATTGTGAGGAGGGTTGTTGCAGCATTCCTTTTTGGATACATCGCACGTCCAGTCTGGCAGAGTTCTATGAGCTCGTTTGGAGATATCTGTGGAGATCCCGGACTCCCACTTTCATCAGAGAGAGCCATCGATCTAATTCTCTAAACCTTTATGACCCGGTGTCGCTGACACCCGGGTCCACCAACTCTGGTAAGAGTACCCATTCTTATTTTACTTTTTTGGATCCATCACTGTTGAAGTTTCTTTTTGGTCGTTTGCACAAGTAGAAGACCCACACGGGATCCTTGATTTGGACTTTCACCCACTTTGTTCACTTTGGACTTTTGTTTGGAGAATTATAGTCATATTTTTGTCCAATTTTATATACATTGGTTTCATTATTTTCACAATGTATCACATTTTGTTAGCGCTACATCTTTTCCACAGCCCAAATTTTTTGTATAATATGAAAGATGATGTTACGCAGATACCAAATAGATACCAAACATGTCATGCTCTATAATTGCACGCACTCGTGGAATGGCAACTACGGTAACCTAAAAATAGGCAGTGCTTTAAATTTCTTTTACGGTTACCAGGTTAGAGTTACAGAGGAGGTCTAGTGCTAGAATTATTGCTCTTGCTCTAATTTGTGATTTGAACACCGTTTACATATGCGGGCGGGACTTCCATATGCATTTTCTTTGCTGCGCGAGCTCGCGGGGACAGGGGTGCTTTAAAAAAAAAAATTTATTTTTTATATTAATAAATTGTGTTTAAAAAAAAAAATCACTTTTATTGCTGTCACAAGGAATGTAAACATCCTGTGGTGACAGGTACTCTTTATGGAGGGATCGGGGGTCTAAAAGACCCCCGATCCCTCCTTTGCACTTCAAAGTATTCAGATCGCCGTTGTCGGCGATTCTGAATACTGTATATTTTTTTAAAACCGGCACCATTGGCAGCCGAGTAAACGTGCAGTGACGTCGCTTTCGCGTTTACAATCAGGAGACTGGAACTAAGCCGTTTCCGGCTTCGTGCCAGTCTGTCCCTAGCCGCCGGAGGTGGCGGATTGTCGATTGGGTCTCCCGGTGGATCAGGAGGCCCGTTGAGAGCGGTGGGAGGGGGGGTCGCCCCATCCCGCTCCTCCGGTATAACAGCCGAGCGGCTTTTAGCCGCATCTGTTGTTATCCCTGGAAAGCCGGTCATCGGCTCTAAAAAACGGTACCGGTTTGATGCCTACAGCTGCGGGCATCATCCCGGTATAACTCCCGAAAGCCGAGGCCGCACATCTGCATACGCTCGGCGGCAAGGGGTTAAACTGCGGCAGGTCAGCACGATCCCGCAAGCCATCGTAGCTGTATGTTGTCTCCTTTAAGCGGGATAGCAGGCGCGCACCCGCTACACTGCGGGGATACTGATGCTCGTGGCTGATGGTCGCGATGACCTCCGGCCACGAGCGATCGCAGGCTCGAGAGGCAGAACGGGGACGTTTGTGTGTGTAAACGCACAAATCCCTGTTCTGTTCTGTGAGGAGAGATAGAGTGTGGGTTCCTAATAGCCAGGAACCACGATCTGTCATCCCCTTTAGTCAGTCCCCTCCCCCCACAGTTAGAACACACAGTCGGGGAACACTGTTAACCCCTTAATCGCAGCCTAGTGTTAACCCCTTCCCTGCCAGTGACATTTATACAGTAATCAGTGCATTTTTATAGCACTGATCGCTGTATAATTGTCAATCGTCCCAAAAATGTGTCAAAAGTGTCCACCATAATGTCGCAGTCACGATACAGATCGCAGATCGCCACCATTACTAGTAAAAAAAGTAATAAAAATGCCATAAATCTATCCCCTATTTTGTAGACGCAATAACTTTTGCGCAAATCAATCGATATACGCTTATTGCGATTTTTACCAAAAATATGTAGAATACATATCGGCCTAAACTGAGAAAAAAATTGGCTTTTTTTTAAAAAAAAAAAATGGGGATATTTATTACAGCCAAAAGTAAAAAAAAAAAAAAAAAAAAAAAAAAAAAAAACACACAATATTTTGTATCAAAATTGTTGGTCGTTTTTTTTTTTTGTTTATAGCGCAAAAAATACAAATCGCAGAGATGATCAAATGCCACCAAAAAAAGGCTCTATTTGTGGGGGAAAAAGGACATCAATTTTGTTTGGGTACAGCGGCGCACGACTGCGAAATTGTCAGTTAAATCGACGCAGTGCCGTATCGCAAAAAATGCTCTGATCATTGAGCAGCAAAATCTTCCGGGGCTGAAGTGGTTAAATGAATATCAATGACATGGTATTGATAAGAGCTACCTTATCTAAGGGAAATTCCCAAAACATGGCCCTTTGGGGGGGAGGGGGGTTACTTTAGGACTGAGGTTGAGAACCACTGATTTAAGAGACGCTGCTAAAAACACGTGGCCCCAATGTAAAATAGGGCAGGGCATGCAGAGTGACACCATTGAGCATCTTGCATCATGGTATTACTACGGCGTATGCTTATTGAGCAACATCACCTTGCCTACGCAGTGACGTTTGTCATGGGGATGTAGTTCAGCAACTGTATGATTAACAGCATGCAATGCCAAGCTGCTGCTAACAAAGCAAACAGAATATTGGCATGCATTAAAAAGGGGATTAATTCCAGAGATAAAACGATAATTCTCCATCTCTACAAGACTCTGGTCCGGCCGCACCTGGAGTATGCTGTCCAGTTCTGGGCACCAGTCCTCAGGAAGGATGTACTGGAAATGGAGTGAGTACAAAGAAGGGCAACAAAGCTAATAAAGGGTCTGGAGAACCTTAGTTAGGAGGGAAGGATTTAATAAGATGTGTGGCCATTCACTAAAATTAGAAGAAAAGAGGTTTAACCTTAAACTACGTAGAGGGTTCTTTACAGTAAGAGCGGCAAGGATGTGGAATTCCCTTCCACAGGCGGTGGTCTCAGCGGGGAGCATCGATAGTTTCAATAAACTATTAGATAAGCACCTGAACGACCGCAACATACAGGGATATACAATGCAATGCTGACATATAATCACACACATTTAATGGACTTGTGTCTTTTTTCAACCTCACCTACTATGTAACACTGTTGTAGTGATATTAATTAAGATGTAAGGAGCATGATGACATCACTTAGCATGCCCACATGACAATGCACAGCGTGCATCACCTTGTTTTACGTTGGGGGCCACATGTGTTTTGATGTCTCTTGGGGGAGGTGGCGCCACATGAAGGAAGGGGTAAATAAGAGCAGTTGGCCCTGTTATCCCTGTTTCTGAACTATTTGTCTTACATTGACATTATTGGTCTATTGTAAGATTCAGACCCATCAGCTTTGTTATATAGAGTTTCAACAGAGTTACAATAATAACTAGCACAGTGGGGGAGATTTATTAACACTGGTGCATATAGAATCTGGTGAAGCTGTGCATAGTAGCCAATCAGCTTCTAACTTCAGCTTATTCAATTAAAGGGTAAGTTCAACTTTTCAGAAAAAAATAATAAATGCACATTTTTTTTGCAGGTAAAAAAAATGTGCATTTATTATTTTTTGTTGCATGAGCCTGTAAAGCGTTGCACCAGCGATTAGCAGTCACCTAAACAGGTAACCTGTAAAAATGTTTTAACCGTCGCCTTAAAGATTTTTAAGTACCGTAGTTTGTTGCCATTACACAAGGGTGAGCAATTTTAAAGACATGTTGGGTATCTATTTACTCAGCATAACATCATGTTTCATATTTTGCAAAAAAAAAATGGGGTATATATTGTTTGTTTGTTTTTAATTTCCTTAACCACTTACCACCCGCCATATAGCAAAATTATGTCGACAAAGTGGTTTAGTTATCCTGATCAGACGTCATATGACGTGATCAGGATAATGAGCTGGCGCAGGGGCGATCGGTGGCGTGGCGTGTCAATCTGATACACCGCAACTCTGATTTAGGTAAAGAGTCTCTGATGGAGACTCTACCATGTGATCAGCTGTGTCCAATCACAGCTGATCATGGTGTAAACAGGAAAAGCCGTGTATCTGTTTTTTCTCACTCGCGTCTGTCAGACACCCATAGAGGAGAGCCCATCGGCTGCTCCTCTGACGGGGGGGGGGGGTCTGCACTGATTGATTATCAACGCAGCCTCTCCACCCCCCCTCCGAGGATGCCCAGCCAGGACCGCCAGGAAGGCAACCAGGAATTTATAAATTTATAAAAATTGTGTTTATGTACAGTGTAGCATGACCGCGCAATTGTCACTTCAAAAGCGGCAACGCTGAAAAATTGGCTTGGGCAGGAAGGGGGGAAAGTGCCCTGTATTGAAGTGGTTAAAGTGTATTTTTTCCAAAAAAAATTGAATTTGAAAAAACGCTGCAGAAATACGCTGTGACATAAAAAAATTGCACCAATCGCTATTTTTTTCCCCTAGGGTCTCCGTTAAGAAAAAATATAATACGGGGGGAGGTATAAATATTTTTGCTAAAAAAAAAAAAAAACGCCAGAAAAGGCTTGGTCTTCAGTGGTTCTAAAATGTTGGGTGGTTCTACAAGGCACCCTGGGGACAGGAAAAGACCTGTTTTTTTCCAGTGCTCTTGGATGCCCCCTTATTTATTAAAGTAGAAATGTATGCAAAACGCAGCCCTCTCCACTCCATCTAAAACTAATTTAAATAAATAAATAAACTTTGCCTTTAAGTGGTTGTAAAGGCAGAATTTTTTTTTATCTTAATGCATTCAGTGCATCAAGATAAAAAGCCTTCTGTGTGCAGCAGCCCCCCTTAGCCCCCCCGAATACTTACCTGAGGTCCCTCTAGATCAGGGGTCTCAAAATAATGGCCCTCCAGCTGTCGCGTAACTACAAGTCCCATCATGCCTCTGCCTGAGGTAGTCATGCTGGTAACTGTCAGCCTTGCAATGCCTCATGGGACTTGTAGTTTCGCAACAGCTGGAGGGCCACCAGTTTGAGACCCCTGCTCTAGATCCATTGATGTTGTAGGCTTGTCTCGTCTACCCCTGGACTCTCCTCATTGGCTAAGACAGCAGCGCCGCGCCATTGGTTCCCGCGGCTGTCAATCAAAGTAAGTCAGGCAATGAGGAGAGAGGGTGGGCGGGGCCAGGCTGCGGCTCCATGTCTGAATGGACACACGAAGCTGTGACTTGGCTCAGGTGCCCCCATAGCAAGCTGTTAGCTGTGGGGGCACTTAACAGGAGAGAGGGGCCAGGAGCACCGAAGAGGGACCCGAGAAGAGGAGAATCCAGGCTGCTCTGTGCAAAACCACTGTACAGGGCAGGTAAGTATAACGTGTTTGTTATTTTTAAGTAAAAAAAAAACGAGACTTTAGCATCACTTTTAGTTATACTTTAGGATGTTGTGCTTACAATGACACATACATTTGGTGTCAATGTACTAATGGACCATTCAGAACTTTTTTTTTTCTTCTTCTGGCAGTTCTACTCGAAATCTCCAGGCTTCTGAACACAGGTTTGGATATGGAGACTCTATCGATATGTGTAAGACTTTGTGAGCAAGGAATTAATCCAGAGGCCCTGTCTTCTGTTATAAAAGAGCTACGCAGAGCGACAGAGGCACTGAAGGCAAGTGATTATTCAGACCAGCAGTATGAGATCAGTATTATTTGTATGTCCTGATAACCATGTGAAATTATGAAAGCTGTGATGCAGTTATAACGTCTATAATTTTTCCCCTAAATTATGTCTAAGTCTCTAAGATGTGCCTTTTAGTATACTATAGGCATTCTTTTATAGTTCAGCATTTCTCTAAACACCAGTTCTCTGTGCATGGCTTTTACTAGGATATCTGTGTTTGACCACAGCAGCATTCATTAGTGGCTCAGACATTATGCATATAAATGAACCAGCTAATTGGCTTTACTGTGTTTTAAGCAGCAATATTTTTAAAACAAGTCCCCTCAATAATCCCTGTGGAAAAGAAAGCAAATACAAATTATTCAGTCTTAGAATTTAACCATTTAAAGAGTTAGTCCTCTCATTATGCAGAGTGCAGCAGGAGTATTGAGACTGGGCAGCCAGAGCCATGAATTATATGGGGAGAATTTATAGGTTTATATTGAGTAACATTTTCGGATATTTACACATCCATCTACAGCTGTCCACCTAAAACATTGAGAGCCACTGTTGTCATATTCATTCTGAAGATGCTAGTTGCCTGGCCTAAATAGTAAACCTTTAGGCTGTCAGCAGATCAGCCTCTGCATTTTTAGCATAGTGCCTAAGAATAGAGAACAACTGAGCATGTGCAGAGCAGGGTAAGACAAGAGTATTACTGGATTTTACACAGTATAGAGCACTTATTTTTAATGTTTTACATAGCTATACCTGCCATCCTAAAAGGGATCTAGGAGGACTTTTTTTTGTGACTAAAGTTCTACTGTAATTGTATGGAAATCCATCGGATGGCATTCAGTATCACAAGCAGAAAACCACCTTCATTAGAAAGATGGGAAATGTTAACTTTAAATTCTGTTTACATGGCTGGTGGTAGAGGGATAACTCACTTGAGATAGTGTAATCTTGCTGCAGAAGTGTGACTTTTTTTTTTTTTTTTTTATGTTCTTTTCAGGCATCAGAGAACATGGCAAATTAATCAAGAGTGGACTTGGAGTATTATGTCTTCAAATCAAGCCTGGAAATCTGTTTTTCACTGCAATACTAAACAAAATTATCAGTCCTGTATTCAGAGCTTATGAGTCAGTCGTATTTTCTTTTGTTTGTCTTTGATATTTGAAGTATTTAAATGATGGAAACCAATTTTGAATTCTACAGTCTGTGTTTTGCAAAACTTTATTATTTAAAGTTAATTAAATGCTATTGTATTATGAAGCATTTTGTTTTAACCAGAATTGTGTTTTGGAAAATGGACATTCTTTTGTAAAACCATTTTTTTTATTTTTTATGCATCATTTCAAAAATGTTTGTACAGCTATGCCATTATGTGTACCTTGTATTAAATACAGCGTATTTTAATTATTTTGAAATTAAAATTACTTTTATTGGTAACCACTTCATTTTGAATTAACGCAAAGCATAGGCATCGGGAGCATATGAGCGAGTACCGATACTCACTCAAATGCTTGGTATCATTATCGGTGCATCCCTAGTGCTAAGGGACACTGCTCGTGGTTGCTGCACCTTCCACATCCATAGTAATGGAATCTTCTTCCCTATTAAAAAAAAAAAAATCTAATACATTTTAATTACCACAGCACTGAGCAGATGTTTGTATGGGTTGATAAAATACAAAGTGAATTTACTGATGATCTCTACTGTTAAAGTAAATATAATGTAAATGTGTGGGGTAATATAGATTGTTGCTTCGAAAAATCTTTATTAGCAGTTTTGAAGTTGTCCTGCATTTTTGTGATTCTGTTGTGTGCCAAAGCGTTTTAGCCCTTTAAAGGAGAAAAAAGTGTGGCCATTATTTTATTATATTAACCCTGATATTGATATCTAATATCATTGATTATGATAGTAAACAATTTTAAGCGCATTTAGAAGCTGATTTAATTACTTACTGAGTATGCTCAGTTTAAGCTGGTGTTGTGGCTGTTGCCCCAGGTTTTCTGTTTCAGGGTGGCTCCTTTCTCTTGCATCATCCTATAGAGCCACCCTCCCATGCATGGAGGACTAAAGATGTGTCTCCCTGCACCAATGGTAATACACAGACCTGTAGCCCAGGATGGCAAGGTACTGCTCCGCTCCCCCCCCCCCCCCCCCCATTTCCCTCTCTCTGGGCTAACAGACTAACTTGAGGGTGCGCTGTCCACTGTTAATCTGTGAAGACCAGACGTTCAGAGAAGCAGCGTTAAGAGAGCAGGAGCCAGCAGCATTAAAATATGTAGACTGCAAATGCAGGGGTGAGAAATTTGAACAATTACTGGGGAATATTTGTTTTATTATGCTCAATGTGTAAAGCTAAAAAAATGCTGAGTATGATACTATTTTAAGCAAGAAGCATTGACTCTTATGCCGCGTACACACGGTCGTACTTTTCGTCTACAAAAGTCCAACGGACGCTGACGGACTAAAGCTGGCTGGTAATCCGATCGTGTGTGGGCTTCTCCGGACTTTCAACGTACTTTTTTAGCCTCAAATCCGACGTACTTTAGATTTGAAACATGCTTTAAAACTTTACGACGGACTCGAGTCTGGTCGAAAAATCCGCTCGTCTGTATGCTAGTCCGACGGACAAAAAGCCACGCTAGGGCATCTATTGGCTACTGGCTATGAACTTCCTTATTTTAGTCCGGTGTACGTCATCACGTAAGAATTCGACGGACTTTTGTGTGATCGTGTGTAGGCAAGTCTGTTCGTTAGAAAGTCCGCCGCAAGTCCGTCGAAAGTCTGTCGGAAGTCTGTCGAACAGGCTGTCTGACTTTTGTAGACGAAAAGTACGACCGTGTGTACGCGGCATTAAAAGTAACTCCAATCCTAAACTGGAAACACAGTTTTCTCTTAGTCATCTTCCAGAACGGCACACCTGAGAGATGAGAGGCTCCTCCCTACAGGAAACTCAATCAATCGACAGCTGTTTTAAGTCCCCACCCTTCCCCTTGATCCTCAGTTTTTGATTGTGTTTCTCCCTACACAGCGAAACCGTTTGTTTTTTTCCAAATGACCCGAAGCCTGGGGCTGGTGGTCTCCCCCTGGGAGCCGGACCAAATGCCTGGGAAGGCCTACGGCCACATCACCCTGAAAGCGAAAGAGGGCGCTACCTGCCCGATCTCGTATGATCTCTGAGGCTAAGCAGGGTCGGGCCTGGTTAGTACCTGATGGGCCTCTGGGTCTGGCCGGATATATTTATCCTTCCTGGGGGGGTTCCCCTATCCTTTCCTCAGGGGGGGCAGCAGAAACTGGAAGAGCCCCCCTGAGAGCTGAAGGCCCCTGGGTACAGTGGTGTCCCCAGAACTTCAGGGGCCTTTTTCCTGTCTCCCCCCCCCCTTAACTGTCTGGGTGTCCATTCAGACAGGGGTGCTGGCTGTCGCTTCTTTCCAGGGCCCCCGACTCCTGGGCCCCTGGTAGCTCGGGAGGGCGCCGGCTGAACGACCCACGTTCTTACCCAGGAGGGAAGGCTGAGAGTCAGCAGGAGCAGGCGTCCACATCCTCCTTTCAAGGAGGCACCAGTTCACTACGGTGGATGTCTGCCTAAACCACCTCCAGAATGGAATGAGGAACGTACGGCATTCCCCCTCCAGGTGTATATACTGACTGGCAGGACACAGCCTAACCCTGCAGCTCCCTACGGGGACAGCAGTTGGGGGGACACTTTGGCGGCTATCCTCCTTGCGTGTGGACCATAAGGATGGAAAAGCAAGCCCGGTGGCTGTGGCAAAAGGGGAAGACAACAACGGTGAGTACTTTCCTTTACCTTGGGAATTTAGCTACAAAATCCCCAATCCCAGCCAGATGGTTTCTGGGCATTTGAGATAATCTCCCCTGGGGTCTGGATTCAAATAGCCCAGAAGCTTCTGCTAAAAACACCAGCTACAGCTCCCTCTTACATCAGAGATGCTGTATGGTGGAGCGAGTGTGCCTAAACCACCTCAGATGGGAAAGAGGTAGGTAAGGCATTTCTTCCCCTTCCTCCTGTATTTACTGAGTGGTGCAGTGCAGGACCTGGGGTCTGCATAACAAAATAGCCCAGAAGCTACTAAAACCACCAGTCACAGCTCCCTCTTACAGCAGAGACACTGTGGTTATCACAACAGTAGGTTGCCAGCCTCTCCCTACATGTCCGGTTGTTAGACATTAGTAGGGATGAATAGAGCGAAGGGGGGGGGGGGACCTGGTAGATACAAAGAGTTCCTTACAGACCAGGTATAACACTGAACAATTTATGGATTGTGCAATGGTTGAAGGATTCAGGAGTAAGCTCTCCTGGTCAGCAGGTGCACTAGGTTATATGGCCCTAATAGCCCAGCTGCTAGGAATCTGAAGTCGTAAGCTCCAACCTCCCACTCCACCTTTACATTGTGGTTATATTATAGTGCAGGAGGTAAGAAAAACCTTTTTGTTGGTTTGGGCTACAGTCAACTCAGTGGCAGATCTAAAGGCGATTTACCATAAATCACTTCCTATATCCTTTAAGGATTTTCTGTGCAAACATATGCAAGAGCTAGATAGATACATGATTGCTTGTTTAAGGCCTGCAGGTGGCTATTTTCCTCCCGGATAAATTGGTGATCACCTTTTCTAGAGGCTGTCCTAAATTGGTCTCTAGGGCTGAGCTCATTGAGACTTTAGTTTCTGATCAGCCCCACCTGTGTGTGAGCTGGTCAGCGTTTGCTCAGTCTACGGAGGTAAGGTAGGACAACAGCTACTATAGTAAGGTGTCTAACCATTTTAGGATTTGTTCCTTCACTGGGGGTGAAGTGTTAGTATCTACAGCCCAGGCTATGCCTAGGGATCAAATTGCTTTATATGGTTATTTCATAAAGGGATACACCATGACTCCTTGGTTGCACACCAGTAGACCTCAGTAGTGAAGGTTTGTCCTTGCTGGGATGTTTTGTGGCACAGCAGAAATACACATTGAGATTTGTGACATTTCTGCTCATAAGGGGTATATTGCTGTACATCAGAAATGCACTGCACTGAAGCTTGGTTGTTGTCTGTTATATCCTAAAGGTACTGCCTTATTTGGCTACAGATCAGAAAAATACAACAGGGAAGGTGGTCTGTACTTTCTGGTCTTGTGACGCATGGCGGAAATGCACATCATTGAGTCTTGTGACATCTCTGCTCATATTTGTTATATTGCTGCACATCAGACATACTCAAAATTGAGTTCTGTCTGGGGTTTTTTGTGTCCTGTATTACTGCCTTATTGGTTGCTTATTAGAAAGGCAGTAGTCAAGATTGATGGTCCTGAATTGTTGGGAAATACAAATTGAACCTGTGCCAGGGGTAGTACTTGTACTGCCTTTGGTAATCGGGCACCCTGCAAAGTGGCGTCGGGCTGACAGTGCTATTAACGGCAAAGGCTGCCGATTTTAGGCATGCGATTTGACATGTTGAGTCGCATGCCAAATCCCTTCAATATGGATGTGCTATCTCTATTCAGATTGTTATATTGTTGCACATCAGATATATACAAGATTGAAGGTTGTCTGTCCTTTTATGTCTTACATTTACTGCCTTATTGGCTGCATATCAGAAGGGACATAGCAGTGAGGTTGCTTGTCCTTTTCTGATTTGTTTTTGCTGCCTGAGCAGGGAGACACATTGAGGGTGGTGGCGTCTCTGCTTAGTATTGGTATATTACTACACATCAGACATACACAAAGATTGAAGATTGTTTGTGTCCTGTATGTTCTATATTTACTGCCTTATCGGCTGCATATCAGAAAAGCACAGCAGTGAGGGGTGTCTTTTCTGTTTCTCATTGTTCTACCTTGCTGCTTCTTAAGGATACACAGCAGGGGGTTGTTGGCTGCACGCCTCCAGGGAGATACAGCATTGGGGACCCCTCGCTTGTTCAATTTGAAAATTGCAAGTTACCTGCGACCTGTGTAATCCTGAGGTCTGTGGATCCAGAAAGCAGGGTCTGCTTGGTGGCGCTGCGACCTGGAGTTGCACAGACATGAATGGTTCCCATTGGAAGCCATAGTGTATGAATTTTCTCTTGCGTTTTTGCGGTTGCAGGTTGGGTCGCACAGGTGTGGGAGCCCTAAGTTTTATCTGTCCCTTTTGGATGAGGTTTTGCTACACAACAAGAATAGACATCGTGGAGTTATTGCCTTACTTTGCAATACACCAGAAAGATAGCAGCTAGGAAGGCTGTCTGTTTTTATGTGGCTGCACAGCAGAAATGCTCAACATTGAAGTTGGTTGGTGCTTTCTGTTTCAGATTCCCTTACTGCACTTGAGAAAAACACAATGCTGCAGGTTGCTTGGGTCCTTTCTGTGTTGGTTCTATGTGACTGCACTACAGAACTGCTTAACAGAAAAGATATTGTCTTGTGTGCCATATTGATCTTATAACTGTATTTGGTGGTTCGTCAGAAATACGCAACATAGAAGTTTGGGTCTTTCTGTCTTTATATTATGGCCCTGTTTTGCTGTACATCAGTAAAACTCCACCGTAAACAGGACTCCCGATATATATATATATATATATATATATATATATATATATATATATATATATATATATATATATATATATATATATATATATATAAATAAATATCAGTTATGACCTAGCTAGCTGCACTTCAGAAACACGCAGCATTTTAGGGTTACAGCGCGACTGCCTCAGGCGACCCAGGACACGACTCAGCGGCGACTTGCGAAACGACTTCTGTATAGAAGTCAATGCAAGTTGCCCCCAAAGTCGTACAGGAACCTTTTTCTAAGTCGGAGCGACTTGCATCGTGCCGATTAGAACGGTTCCATTGCACAGAGCAGGACGCTACTTGTCAGGTGACTAGGTCGCCGGACAAGTTGTCCCAGTGTGAAACGAGGCTCAGGGTTTGCGTGTGTCTTATTGTTTTTACATATTGGCTGCACATCAGAAAACCAGACTGTGAGGACTGTTTGTCTACATTGAAGTTCAGATTTGGGTCTCTCCCATATTTGATATGTTGGTTTAGCTAGCCACACTCGGATACACATTATTGTCTATGCTTGTGTCCTTTCTGTCTAAATCTATTGTGCTGGGTCCACAATCTATGATCTTTTTTAATTTGTGATATTAATAATGCATGTATCACCTTTTGTATTTCAGCCCTCTTTTCCGTGGAGGAGCATGGAGTTCTGGCTGCAGACGTCACATGTCAAAGCCTCAGCCCCTTACATTCAGGAATGCTGGAACCATTTCCTAGGGTTGAAGCGCAGTAGGGTTATAGGACACTGGAGGAAGGCGATAAAGAATCACCCTGCTTAGTAAGAACTTGGGAAGTTCTGTTCAGAGGAGTATTATGACCTGAAGATGAAGTATAAAGATGTATACCCGACCGAATAGGTTACGGCTCGGTGCATGGCCTTCATCTCACCCTTCTAGCAGAACTAGATGTAGCAGTATAAGTGTTATACTCTTGCTATGAACTTTATTCTCCTTAAGTAGGCACTCAGGCGTAAGTAAAGCCACAGAGTGGGCTTGCCTTAAACCAAGGGATCAAGCCTCGGTTAATCTATTACCCTTAAGTAGGCTTCCCTTTAGTCTTTGCTGATGTAAAGATAAAAATGAACAAAAAAGGTTGTCTGTTAGGGGCCCACCTTTTTTTGCAGTTTTAATTCCCTGAACAGGGTAGTGTTAAGACAGGCCCTCTTAGTGATCAATGTAGTGTCCTTGTCTTACAACACAGGTCTCTGATTAATCTTTAGGGGTTCTAAGTAGCACCTACAGGCACAATAGGCCATGGTTGTTAGATGTGCGAGACAGGCAACATTGCTAACCTACAAGTTTAACATGTTTTCTGATTCCATCTTTAAGAGCCCACTCCACCTAGGTCCTGCATCCGAAGCGGAGAAGGCAGGGACATCGGTGGGGTAGACCTGCAGACCAGCTGCATGATCCAGCTATAATACCTTCATCAAGCATATGGAGTGGAGGTAAAACTCACTGCAGAACCAAGGTCCGCCAAGAGGGTCTTGCAGTGGTCCCACCCTAAGGTAGGCCTGAGGTACTTGATTATCCTCTCAGGTGTGCCGTCCTGGAAGATGACTAAGAGAAAATTGACAGTTACTTACCGGTAACTGTTTTTCTAGGATATCTTCCAGGACGGCAGGCCTACTTCCCGCCCGTTGGAGGAGGGAAAATGGTAGAACACTAGAAGGTGAGTACCTATGAGGAATGATTTCCCTTATGAACCAGGTTCAGGAGTTACTTCTCTACAAACTGAGGATCAAGGGGAAGGGTGGGGACTTAAAACGGCTGTCGATTGATTGTGTTTCCTGTAGGGAGGAGCCTCTCATCTCTCAGGTGTGTCCCCCCCCTTTAAGATATCCTAGAAAAACAGTTACCGGTAAGTAACTGTCAATTTTCTCTGTCATCTATGGAGGGGAACAGGGTTATTGGAACCATGGGCTATATGGCTAATGCCACATACACCCGACCAGACTTTCCTGCAGAAAAGGTCCGACGGAATCATTTTGTCGGATATTCCGATCGTGTGTGGGCTTTTTCTTTCGAAAATTCTGACGGACCTAGAAATTGAACAGGTTTTAAATCTTTCCGACGGAATCAATTCCTAACGAGAAAACCGTTCGTCTGTATGCTATTCCGATGGACCAAAAACGACGCAAGGGCAGCTATTTGCTACTGGCTTTTTAACTTCCCTTTTCTAGTCCTGTTGTACGTCACCGCGTTCTAAATGATCAGGCTTTGGTGTGATCGTGTGTACGCAAGTCTGTTTCAGCGGAACTCCGTCAGAAAAACTGTTTATTCTGACGGAAAAACCGGTCATGTATGCGGCATAAGACTCAATTCCCACAAGTGAGCAGGTTGTAGAGGCCAGGCTATCTGTCAGAGGTTCCTTCCTATTTATTGATTGTGCTCTTGTGGAGAATTTAGTTAAGAAATGGTCTACTCCTCGAACTGTAGATCCTTCTATGTCTAATAATTAAACTGCTACAACCCCCGTGCAGAATGCTCTTCTTTTTTTTTCCAAGGACCCCACAGACAAGAGACTGGAATCCTTTTTCTGCTTCATGTACTTCCTGGCTTGTTCTGCTATGTCTTTGAGGCTCCATTCACACTTGTATGACTACAAAGTTGCACAACTTTGACGCAACTTTGGATTGGTACGACTTTGAACTACTTTGAAGTCACTGTGATTTTAACCACTTGCCGACCTGCTCACGTAGATATACTGCGGCAGGTCAACTCCTGTCCCCGTTTTGCCTGCCTTTGTAAACAAGGCGATTTCCCCTTCTGACAGGGGACATGTCAGAGATCTACTGTTCCCAGTGATCGGGAACAGAGATCTGTCATTTCCCTGGCAGCACACCCCCCCTACAGTTAGAACACGCTAAGGGAACACAGTTAACACCTTGATCGCCCCCTAGTGTTAACCCCTTACCTGCCAGTGTCCTTTTTACATTGATCTGTGCATTTTTATAGCACTGATCAATGTAATAATGTCACTGGTCCCCAAAAAGTGTCATTTGGGGTCAGATTTGTCCACCACAATGTCGCAGTCCCGCTAAAAATCACCGCCATTACTAGTAAAAACAATAAAAGTCCCTTAATCTATCCCATAGTTTGTAAGTGCGATAACTTTTGTGAAAAACAATCTTTGGTAAGAAAAAAAAAAGTATTTAGAAGAATATATATCGGCCTAAACTGATGAATACGTTTTTTTTTTTTATTTATATATAGGTTTTTTTTTGTTGTTTTTTTGGATATGTATTCTAGAAAAAAGTTAAAATCTTTTTTTTTTCAAAGTTGTTGCTCTTTTGTTTTTATAGCCACCCGCGATCACTCCACAGAGTGCGAGAATAGGATCTCATAGTAAACAAACAGATCCCCGTTCTGTCTGGGGAGTAGAGAGAGATTGGCTGTTCCTAGTGATCAGGAACAGCGATCTCTCTCTCTAATCCCAGTCAGTCCACTCCTCCCACAGTTAGAAATGCCTCCCTAGGGAACCCTTAACCCCCTTCCCTGCCAATGTCATTTATACAGTAATCAGTGGCTATTTTTAGCTCTGATCACTGTAATAATGTCATTGGTCCCACAAAAGTGTCCGATCTGTCCGCTGCAATGTCACAGTCCCACTAAAAATCGCTTATCACCACCATTACTAGTAAAAAAAAAAAAAATTAATAATAAAAATGCCAATGCCCCTATTTTGTAGACGATATAACTTTTGCGCAAACCAATCAATATACGCTTATTGCGATATATTATAATTTATTTTTTTTTATGTAGCAGAATACATATTGGCCTAAACTGATGAAGAAATTTTGTTTTGTTATTTTCTTTTTGGGGATATTTATTATAGTAAAAACTAAAAAAATATATATATTTATTTATTTTCAAAATTGTTGGTCTTTTTTTGTTTATAGCGCAAAAAATAAAAACCTCAGAGGTGATCAAATACCAGAAAAAGAAAGCTCTATTTGTGGAAAAAAAAGGACCTCAATTTTGTTTGGGTACAGCATCGCACAACCGTGCAATTGTCAGTTAAAGCAATGCAAAAAATGGCCTGGTCATTAAGGGGGTAAATCCTTCCAGGGCTGAAGTGGTTAAAGGACATCCATCTAACGTTGTTAATTCACCATGGTTAAAATTCATGATAACATTTATAGTGTGTTCACCACATTGTGCACAAAGATTATACATCACCAAATCCATATTGATTTTTCTATTTCAACCTCTTGTACAATCCCAACTATACAGATCTTGGAAACGTCTAGGAAAAGATCTGGTTCCATCTGTATTAATGAAAACATGTATAAAACAATTATTATTAGATGTATTCTAAAGTATCATACTTCATTACAATCACCAATAAGAACAATACAAAGTACAGTATTTCACAAAAGTGAGTACACTCCTCACATTTTTGTAAATATTTTATTATATCTTTTCATGTGACAACACTGAAGAAATGACACTTTGCTATAATGTAAAGTAGTGAGTGTACAGCTTTTATTAAAGTGTAAATTTTCTGTCCCCTCAAAATAACTCAACACACAGCCATTATTATCTAAACAGGTTGCAACAAAAGTGAGTACACCCCTAAGTAATGTCCAAATTGTGTCCGATTAGACATTTTCTCTCCCTGGTGTCATGTGACTTGTTAGTGTTACAAGGTCTCAGGTGTGAATGGGGAGCAGGTGTGTTAAATTTGGTGTTATCACACCTCATGGCAAAGAACTCTCTGAGGATCTAAAAAAAAGAATTGTTGCTCTACATAAAGATGGCCTAGGATACAAGAAGTTTGCAAAGACCATACAGTGGTTTAACAGGACAGGTTCCACTCAGAACAGTCCTCACCATGGTCGATCCAAAAAGTTGAATGCACATGCTAAGCGTCATCCAGAGATTGTCCTTGGGAAATAGATGTATGAGCGCTGCCACCATTGCTGCAGAGGTTGAAGGGGTGGAGGTTAGCCTGTCAGTGCTCAGACCATACGCCGCACACTGCATCAAATTGGTCTGCATGGCTGTTGTCCCAAAAGGAAGCCTCTTCTAAAGATGATGCACAAGAAAGCCTGCAAACAGTTTGCTGAAGACAAGCAGACTAAGGACATGGATTACTGGAACCATTTCCTGTGGTCTGATGAGACCAAGATAAACATGTTTGGTTCAGGTTGTGTCAAGCGTGTCTGGCGGAAACCAGGTGAGGAGTACAAAGACACACGTGTATCTTGCCTACAGTCAAGCATGGTGGTGAGAGTGTCATGCTCTGAACCATGAATACCAACATGTACTGTGACATACTGAAGCAGAGCATGATCCCCTCCCTTCGGAGACTGGGTCGTAGGGCAGTATTCCAACATGATAACGACCTCAAACACACCTCCAAGACGACCACTGCCTTGCTAAAGAAGCTGAGGGTAAAGGTGATAGACTGCCCAAGCATGTCTCCAGACCTAAACCCTATTGAGCATCTGAGGAGCATCCTCAAAACGGATGGTGGAGGAGCACAAGGTCTCTAACATCCAACAGCTCCGTGATGTGGTCATGGAGGAGTGGAAGAGGACTCCAGTAACAACCTTTGAAGCTCTGGTAAACTCCATGTCCAAGAGGGTTAAGGCAGTGCTGGAAAATAATGTGGCCATGCAAAATATTGGCACTTTGGGCCCAATTTGAAAATTTTCACTTATGCCCTGTACACACGACCAGTTTTCCTGTTGGAATAAACTCTGAAGGTTCTTCTGACGGAGTTTCGTCGGAATTCCGCTCAAGCTATCTTGCATACACACGGTCACACCAAATTCTGACCGTCCAGAACGCGTTGACGTACAACACGTACGACGGGGCTAGAAAACAGAAGTTCAATAGCCAATAGCTTCCGTCTCGTACTTGCTTCAGAGCATGCGTCGTTTTTGGCACGTCAGAACAGCATACAGACAATCAGTTTTCCCGATAGGAATTGGTTCCGTCGGAAAAATTTAGAACATGTTCTCTTTCTAGGTCCGTCAGAATTTTCAGCGTAAAAATTCCGATGGGGCATACACAGGATCGGAATATACAATGAAAAGCTCCCGTCTGACTTTTTCTGTAGGACATTCCGCTCCTGTGTACACAGCATTAGGGGTGTACTCACTTTTGTTGCCAGCAGTTTAGACATTAATGGCTGTGTGTTGAGTTATTTTGAGGGGGCAGCAAATTTACACTGTTACACAAGCTGTACACTCACTACTTTACATTGTAGCAAAGTGTCATTTCTTCAGTGTTGTCACATGAAAAGATATAATAAAATATTTACAAAAATGTGAGGGGTGCACTCACTTTTGTGAGATACTGTAGATATACATCTCCAGTGATCATCCATTGGAGTCCTATCTTATACTGTTACTCTTTGCTTGGTCATACATTTAACAAGTTATACAGAACGTGTCTAGTCTAGTCAGCTTGTTCAACTGACTGCCATTAAAAAAACACACACCGTCTTTATCAGTAGGTGGAGCCTTCTCCCTTTCCATGCCCATTAGACTGGAATGAAGAACTAAACATTTAAATAATTATAATAATCATGGCAGCTTTTAGGAATTTAAAGAGTGTCAGCCTCAATCAGCCATTTTCTTTTCTTTATTTCAAATGAATCTTATGCTGCGTACACACGATCGGATTTTCTGTCATAAAAAACTTGGATGGTTTTTCGGACGGAATTCCGCTCAAGCTTGGCTTGCATACACATGGTCACTCAAAAGTTCTCTGAATTTTCGACCGTCAAGAACGTGGTGACGTACAACACTACGACGAGCCGAGAAAATGAAGTTCAATGCTTCAGAGCATGCGTCAAATTGTTTCTGAGCATGCGTAGGAATTTTGCACGTCGAACATGGTACAGACGATCGGAATTTCCGATCAGAACTTTTTCCGACCGAAAAATTGAGAACCTGCTCTCAATCTTTTGCTGGCGGGAATTCACTTAAAAGTTTTATGCAGCATTAAAGTGGTTGTATACCCACTTTAGGTAAGCCTATAATAAGGCTTACCTGTAGGTAAAATTAATATCTCCTAAACCTGTACAGTTTAGGAGATATTCACTTTGCATGCAGCCACTGACGTCAGCAGCGCATTCGCTGTGAATGCCCAGCTGAAGGGTCGGCAGACGCTGCCGGACCTTGCCGGGAAGAAGATTCCCGAAGGCATGCGTGGGAGTGACGTCATCGCGGCTCCAACCACTCACAGTGGCGGAGCCGCGTACCCGGAAGACACGCCGAGGGCGGTGCTTACTAGCTCATTATGCCTTTACTTTACAGGGTTTTTTTTCTGAGGGTATACAACCGCTTTAAGTTATAAAAATAAGTATTAACAACTTTATCCGTGCCCAACAATGCAGTAACACTCCTGTCCCCTGCATTATGTGCATTGCACACTCCTGTTGCCTGCATTCTGTGCATTACATACTCCTGTCCTCTGCATTCTGTACATTACACTCATGTCCCCTGCATTCTGTGCATAACACTCCTGACCCCTCCATTCTGTGTATTACACACCTGCCCCCTCCATTCTATGCATTACACTCCTGTTCCCTGCATTCTGTGCATTACACTCCTGTCCCCTGCATTCTGTGTATAACACTCATGCTCCCTCTATTCTGTGCATTACACTCCTGCCCCCTCTATTCTGTTCATTACACTCCTGTCTCCTGCATTCTGTGCATAACACTCCTGCCCTCTCCATTCTGTGCATAACACTCCTGCCCTCTCCATTCTGTGCATTACACTCCTGTCTCCTGCATTCTGTGCATAACACTCCTGTCCCCTTTATTCTGTGCATTACACTCCTGCCCCCTCCATTCTGTGCATTACACTCCTGCCCCCTCTATTCTGTGCATTACACTCCTGTCTCCTGCATTCTGTGCATAACACTCCTGCCCTCTCCATTCTGTGCATTACACTCCTGTCTCCTGCATTCTGTGCATAACACTCCTGTCCCCTTTATTCTGTGCATTACACTCCTGCCCCCTCCATTCTGTGCATTACACTCCTGCCCCCTTTATTCTGTGCATTACACTCCTGTCTCCTGCATTCTGTTCATAACACTCCTGCCCCCTCCATTCTGTGCATTACACTCCTGCATTCTGTGCATAACACTCCTGTATCCTGCATTCTGTGCATACCACTCCTGTCCCCTGCATTCTGTGCATTACACTCCTGCCCCCTCCATTCTGTGCATTACACTCCTGCCCCCTCTATTCTGTGCATTACACTCCTGTCTCCTGCATTCTGTGCATAACACTCCTGCCCCCTCCATTCTGTGCATTACACTCTTGTCTTCTGCAATCTGTGCATAACACTCCTGTATCCTACATTCTGTGCATACCACTCCTGTCCCCTGCATTCTAGGCATAACACTCCTGCCCACTCCATTCTGTGCATTACACTCCTGCCCCTTCAATTCTGTGCATTACACTCCTATCTCCTGCATTCTGCGCATACCACTCCTGTCCCCTGCATTCTGTACATTACACTCCTGTTCCTTGCATTCTGTGTATTACACTCCTGTCCCCTGCATTCTGTGCATAACACTCCTGCCCCCTCCATTCTGTGCATAACACTCCTGTCTCCTGCATTCTGTGCATAACACTCCTGCATTCTGTGCATACCACCCATGCCCCCTTCATTCTGTGTATTACACTCCTGCCCCTGTATTCTGTGCATACAACCCCTGTCCCCTGCATTCTGTGCATAACACCCCTGTTTCCTGCATTCTGTGCATTACACTCCTGCTTTCTGTGTTGGGAGGTGTACATTCCCTAAAGCTGCGCCCTCTCTTCTACCGGGCACAGCATGGACATTTTAATTTGCTTCAGCTGCCAGCTGCCCCATAGCCAGTGAGGGGAAGTGGGGAATGCATAACTCTACCCCTTCATTACACGCTCTTGTTTAGTGCCAGTTCACAGCTCAAATTTTCAAAACTGTGCCGTCCTTCTCGCTGCGCTCTATCACATTACGAGCACAACATTGCGAGGCTGTAGACAGCTTGGGGGGGGGGCAAAATGCACCTTCGCCTGTGTAGACAAAAATCCTTGCACCGGCCCTGCCTCCACTTCCACAGGTTGTTTCTAATGTCTTTGTTACATTAAACTTCATAAAAAAAAAAAAAAAGTGGAGTGGAGGTCACATATTTCCTGTGAAAAGTGGAGCTCAAGTCTGCAGCTAGACCCCCTTGATGGACAGGAAATGAGCATATACTGTACTCAGTGGTGGCCGGTCCATAGGGGGCGCCATACCCCCAGCCCGTAGCGCCGCCCCCCCAGCCCGTGGCGCTGCCCCCATGCACCGTGCAGGGCACCGGGCCAATAGGTTTCTACCAGGTCCGTCACCCCCTCACAGGCATGTCACCACCTGCCGAGGCCCCAATTGGCAAGTTTTACATTAGCCTTGGGGCACAGAGCACTGCGCCCTGAGCCCTCCCACATTGCAATGCCAGCGAATCGGCTTCCGGCTTCCCAGCCATTCAGAATCCAGAACACGCATACAATGCAGAGAGTATTCAGAGAGACAGAGAACAGATTAGAGATGACAGCAGCCTGGAGAGAGAGGGAGGAGAGACTGGAGGAGCAGCCTGCTTTACAGACAGTCCAGGGGAGCTCTGCGTTGGGTGAGTGCGGACCTGGAGGGGACTGTCTGCACACCCCCCCCCCCCCCCCAAAATCCTCCAGCCGCCACTAACTGTAATCAATTCATTGTAACCAATGAAAAAAACAATGCCCTTAGTTCTTCTTTAATGTAGGTGATTGTTTAATCCTGACTACCATTTTTTTTAATAAGAACAAAAACAGGAATGGGAATATTTGATAAATGTCTTCTTTACCTATTTTCTTCTTTTACTTCTTAGAGAAGAAGTAATACTGCTGGGTCAGTAAAATCACAGCTCATAGCATTAAGGCTTGGACTAGTTATACAGCAATCTATAGCTATGGCTCACATGGATATATATTTCTTGTTTGGGTTTGATAAATGTACTATTTTATGATTTAACAGTTTTTGTAGAATAATTAAATGCATTCAGATCATCAGATATGGGCATTTGTTTTTCCTTTGCAAACAAATTATGGACCCTGCCAGGGTTTTATTAAGAGAGACATAAGTTAAAAGTTGTTAAATAGACAGTAGTTGGGTGCGATAAAAGGTATTCAAAATGTAAAATATTTTTCTGGAACCTTGACAAATTCTTTAGACATATGATAAAAAAATGGTACAACCAAAATTAAACATTCTTTACAAAGTAGTCTGGATTTTATTTCTACTTATGCATTTTGAATGCTCTTTTATTGCAAGACATGCTATAATTCAAGTTTACTAGCCAGTTAAAATTATATAGAAATATGATTTGTGACAGCAGTAATATTAACATGCATGGTAGTGCAAAAGGCCTAGGTGATGTGACAACGCTGCTCTTCCATAGACGCCATACATAGTGTTGTCAATCTCAGTAAGGGAGTGTGTTACTGGCAGGTAGGGATGAGCTTGATGTTCGGGTCAAGCATGAGTTCGACTCGAACATCAGGTGTCCGCCCGTTCGCCGAATATCGAACATTATGGGGCGTTCGCGGGAAATTCGAGCGCCCGCGGAATGCCCCATAATGCACTGCGAGATCGCAGTGCATTGCTGTATGATGATTGGCCAAAGCATGCACCTGACCTGCATGCTTTGGCCAATACCAGCGCCCTCTGCTAAGAGAGCCATAATTGGCCAAAGGCAGGATGGGACTAAGTCCACGCCCCACACTATATAAGGCTGCCTGCACGGTGGCCCTGTGTAGTGTTGTTGGCGTGGACGGAGACATAGCTTGATTTAGATTAAGCAGGTTATTCAGTTAGTGGCAGTGTATTTAATATATATATATATATATATATATATATATATATATATATATATATATATATATATATATATATATATATGAGTGTATGTATGTGTGTGTGTGTGTGTGTGTGTGTGTGTATGTATGTGTGTGTGTATATATATATATATATATATATATATATATATATATATACACATACATACATACATACATACATACATACATACATACATACACATTATGTATGTATGTGTATATATATATTTGTAGTCAGAGTCTTCGAGTTTAGAAAGTGATACTCCTAAGCACCAAGGCCTGAGGTGTGCCTTGGCCTGACTGGTCAGTATGCCTGAAAAGAGGGCAAAAAGACACAAATTTAGGTGAAAAAGGGAAGGTAAAATCCATCAAGTGGAGTAGTGCGTGCCCGGATGGCAACAGTATATAACTGATAAGTGTCCGTTATGACAGGAGAAACCCCCAGCTCGGTGATGAGACAGAACCCCTTGTAGAAACCTGCGAAGCTACCCAGAACCCAACA
This sequence comes from Lithobates septentrionalis, assembly GCA_037952835.1. Lineage (NCBI taxonomy): Eukaryota > Metazoa > Chordata > Amphibia > Anura > Ranidae > Lithobates > Lithobates septentrionalis. The sequence goes on along the minus strand of JBBDGP010001094.1, from coordinate 568,405 downwards.
AAACGTCCCATGAACGCTTGGGCAGAGCCTGGTGCCCGAGACGACCCAGACATGAGAATGAACTACTGTGAATGAGAGGATGCGTGGGGGAAGGGGAGCCATGGCTGTCCCAAGGAGCCCCTGCAAAATGATAGCCGAGAAGATCAAACTTCGACCAGACCCTGGGAAGTGCTCCGTGAAACCCTCCCCCCAAGCCCTGGCCTACCCATACTGGTATGGGAAAGAGCGAGGGTAAGTGCCAAAGGACAACTGGCAGGAGTTCAAAAAGTTAAATACCTGAAGGATGTGATGGAGTAGGTGGTTGAGGCCCAAACCCTAAGGCAATAAGCACTGACGACGTGGAGAAACCATGCCAGACACAGAATGCTGGTCCCACCTGATATGATCAGGTCGTGTTGCAGCCGAGTCTGAATCCTGAACCGAGGAAGGAGGGCCAGACTCCACACCGGGGAAATAAGTCACATGGCCTGAAACAGTCATACCCCAAAGTGACAGAAAACCCCCTCTACCTGACACCGGCTGGGGAACGGAAAAAATGACTGAACTGACGTCCCTGAGCAGTCTTCCAGGCCACATCCTAGACAAAATATCAGGCCCGAGTGTAGAATCCAGAATCATGACGACGTTTGCCCAAACCTACCACTTAAGGACCAACAAGGGGATGATGGCTGCCGATGCAGCCTAACCTGAGAACATGAACAAGAGAAATGACAGGCAACAATACATGAGAACAGCAATCCCCCTCTGAGCCTACCCAAGTATGAGAACATGAGCAGAAATGTCAAGACCACTGCGCGTGAATGAAGCTGATGATGGAACACCCCCCCCCCCCCCACCCTCGTGCAAGTAGTGAGTGAGCCCGAGTAACCTGCTGCGCAGAGACAGGTAATTGACTGAAAACTCAGGGCTGGTGTACCCACAGACCGTGGTGGGTAAGCGTACAGGTGTGGTGAATGAACGTGCATCGTATGACGTATGTTATACGGGCGAGAAGATTGTGGTCAACAATCATTAACAAACAAAACCTCAGCCCGTATGGATCTGTAGACGTGACAGATCCTGACATGTGAGCCCTAGCTAACTGACCCAGGTACAAACATGAACAAAGATACAATGAGACATGACAAACAAGGAAGATAGAACCAGCTACCGAAGTATGCCGTGACTGAACAACAACGCCCCTCTAAAAAACGCTGTGACAGGAATGCTGAAACTGAAAGCTGAGGCAGGAACGTGAGAACCGAAACCCTGGGCAGAGCGTAATGACAACTGCAATGACAGAAATCCTGGGGCAAAAACACTATGACAGAACACTGACAGAGACGCAGAGGCAGAAAAGCAAAAACAGAAATCCTGGGGCAGAAACCCAGAGGCAGAAAAGCAAAGACAGAAATCCTGGGGCAGAAACGCAGAGGCAGAAATGCCATGACCGAAATCCTGTGGCAGAAACGGAGAGGCAGAAATGCCATGACCGAAATCCTGGGGCAGAAACGCAGAGGCAGAAATGCCATGACCGAAATCCTGGGGCAGAAACGCAGAGGCAGAAATGCCATGACCGAAATCCTGGGGCAGAAACGCAGAGGCAGAAATGCCATGACCGAAATCCTGGGGCAGAAACGCAGAGGCAGAAATGCCATGACCGAAATCCTGGGGCAGAAACGCAGAGGCAGAAATGCCATGACCGAAATCCTGGGGCAGAAACGCAGAGGCAGAAATGCCATGACCGAAATCCTGGGGCAGAAACGCAGAGGCAGAAATGCCATGACCGAAATCCTGGGGCAGAAACGCAGAGGCAGAAATGCCATGACCGAAATCCTGAGGCCGAAACGCTATGACAGAACGCTAAAGCAGAAATGTAATGACAGAAAACCTGGGGCAGAAACACCAAGACAGAAAAGCTGAGACTGAACGCCAAGCCAGAAATGCTGGGGCAGAATGCCGCCATGACAGAAATCCGGGGCAGAAACGCTGCGATAGAACTCCTGGGCAGAAACGCTATGACAGAAATCTTGGGCAGCCATGCTGTGACCGAAAACCTGGGGCAGAAACGCCTTGACAGAAATGCAGAGACTGTGCGCTAAGACAGCAATGCGGGGGTAGAACGCTATGACAGAAATGCAGGGGCCGAACGCTATGACAGAAATGCAGGGGCCGAACGCTATGACAGAAATGCAGGGGCCGAACGCTATGACAGAAATGCAGGGGCCGAACGCTGTGACAGAAATGCAGGGGCCGAACGCTGTGACAGAAATGCAGGGGCCGAACGCTGTGATAGAAATGCAGGGGCCGAACGCTGTGACAGAAATGCAGGGGCCGAACGCTGTGACAGAAATGCAGGGGCCGAACGCTGTGACAGAAATGCAGGGGCCGAACGCTGTGACAGAAATGCAGGGGCCGAACGCTGTGACAGAAATGCAGGGGCCGAACGCTGTGACAGAAATGCAGGGGCCGAACGCTGTGACAGAAATGCAGGGGCCGAACGCTGTGACAGAAATGCAGGGGCCGAACGCTGTGACAGAAATGCAGGGGCCGAACGCTGTGACAGAAATGCTGGAGAAGAACGTTGAGGCAGAAATGCTGGAGAAGAACGTTGAGACAGAAATGCTGGAGAAGAACGTTGAGACAGAAATGCTGGAGAAGAACGTTGAGACAGAAATGCTGGAGAAGAACGTTGAGACAGAAATGCTGGAGAAGAACGTTGAGACAGAAATGCTGGAGAAGAACGTTGAGACAGAAATGCTGGAGAAGAACGTTGAGACAGAAATGCTGGAGAAGAACGTTGAGACAGAAATGCTGGAGAAGAACGTTGAGACAGAAATGCTGGAGAAGAACGTTGAGACAGAAATGCTGGAGAAGAACGTTGTGACAGAAATCCTGGGGCAGAACGCTAGGACAGAAATCCTGGGGCAGAACGCTAGGACGGAAATCCTGGGGCAGAACGCTAGGACGGAAATCCTGGGGCAGAACGCTAAGACGGAAATCCTGGGGGCAGAACGCTAAGACGGAAATCCTGGGGGCAGAACGCTAAGACGGAAATCCTGGGGGCAGAACGCTAAGACGGAAATCCTGGGGGCAGAACGCTAAGACGGAAATCCTGGGGGCAGTACGCTAAGACGGAAATCCTGGGGGCAGAACGCTAAGACGGAAATCCTGGGGGCAGAACGCTAAGACGGAAATCCTGGGGGCAGAACGCTAAGACGGAAATCCTGGGGGCAGAACGCTAAGACGGAAATCCTGGGGGCAGAACGCTAAGACGGAAATCCTGGGGGCAGGACGCTAAGACGGAAATCCTGGGGGCAGGACGCTAAGACGGAAATCCTGGGGGCAGGACGCTAAGACGGAAATCCTGGGGGCAGAACGCTAAGACGGAAATCCTGGGGGCAGAACGCTAAGACGGAAATCCTGGGGGCAGAACGCTAAGACGGAAATCCTGGGGCAAAACGCTAAGACAAACGCTGAGACCGAAATGCCGGGGTAGTACGCTAAAGATGGAAATGCTGGGGCAAAATACTATGACAGGAATGCTAGGGCCGAACGCTGAGACAGAAATGCTGGACATTGCAACAGAAATGCTGAGGTATAAATGCTGCCAGAAATGGCGGCTGAACATGACAGAAACGCTGGGACAGAAACGCCATGACAGAAATGCAGGGCTGAATGTGACGACAGACATGCTGGGGCAGAACACCTTGACAGAAATGCTGGGGGAGAATGCTGCGACAGAACTGCTGAGGCAGAAAACGCTATGACCGGAACGCTACGACAGGAGTGCTGTGATAGCAAAACGCTGACACTGAAGCACCTAGATAGAAACGCTGTGATGGAAACCTGAGGCTGAAGCGCTATGACAGAAATCCTGGGGCTGAAACACCATGATGAACACTGGTACCTGAAGCGGTGAATGCCCGGGAGGCGTGCGGGGGATCCCCCCCCCCCATGATTCCCCATGTGAGTACCGGGAAGTGAGCAGGCGGGTGAGCACCCCCCCAATGAGAGCCGGGAAGCGTGCGTGCAATTCGACCGTGATGCACGGTGTGAGTTCCAGGGAGGTGAGGTAAACAGAATGCAGGGGCCAAATGCTAGGTGAGTGGATAAAGATGGACGAACAGACCCCCCCCCCCAAGAGAAGCAGGCGGCCGCCCCCCCCACCCCACGCTGGCAGCTGCCCCCCCACCCCACGCTGGCAGGACACACAGGGATGAGGGAGAAGTGGGCGGCGCACCCCCCCATGCGGGGTTGGGCCCAGCAAAGGTGGAAGATAGACAGACGACCCCCCCCAAACTGAGCCCTAGGGAAGTTGGTGTGGGTGAAGATGATTGACGGCCGCGGCGCCCCCCCCTCATGAGCGCTGGGAGAAGCTTGGGCTGCGTGCTGGCCATGTGGAGCTGTGCAGGATGGAAGGACGTACCCCTCGCTCTCCCGGCACGAGCGTCGGGAGAAGCGGGCGGGCAGCACCTGACCAGCTGCAGCCGAGGGGAAGGAAGGAGGGTGGTGGAGGACGGATGGATGGACGGCCCCCCTCCCTTCCCCCGGCATGCTCGCAGGGAGAAGCGGGCGGGCCGCACTTGACTGGCTGCCGCCGAGGGGAAGGAGGGTGGGTGGAGGATGGACGGCCCCCCTCCCTTCCCTCTGTAAGATCACCGAGGAAATCGGGCAATCGGGCGGGCCCCCCCGTGGCGCCGTGTACAGCTGGCTGGACATCCCCCCTCCCCTCAATAGCCGGAGAAGCGGTCAGCAGCTCCCCCCCTGAAGCAAGCTGTTAAGGGGAGAGAGGAGCTAGCTGGGAAGAGGCTCCCTCGTGGAGCTGCATGCATGGGGAGAGGAGTCGGCGGGCGGGTGGCCGATGCTGAATTACCAGAAGGGGGACCCGTGAATGTGGGTGCCGAAGGGGGAACCAGGTGGGTGGAGAGGTGCACTCCCTGGTGAAGCACCGAGAGAGGCACCGCCACCATCTTGTAATTAATCCGGAAGTGACGCGTAGGCCCCGCCCCCTACTGAACCCAGAACGCCCACGAGCCCTGACCTGACAGAGGAGGAGGCTTAAATAGCCCTCTCAGACTCCTCCCACAAATGCAGGCTAGTCTTCGGCCAGCCTTTGTACATATATGTGTGTGTGTATATATATATATATATATATGTGTGTATATATATATATATACTCTGCATCCAGTCAGTGTAGCCTAGATCTACAGTGCATTCCATATATATACACACTCTGCAGCATCCAGTGTAGTGTTTATCTACAGTGCAACCGTAGTGCAGTTGCTACTACATTTCTGGGGTGTACACAGTACACAATACAGTGCAACCGTAGTGCAGTTGCTACTACTTTTCTGGTGGTGTACACAGCACACAATACAGTGTAACCATAGTGCAGGCGAGCTACTTTTCTGGTGGTGTACACATTACACAATACAGTGCAGCCATAGTGCAGTTGCTACTACTTTTCTGGGGGTGTACACAGCACACAATACAGTGCAACTGTAGTGCAGTTACTACTACTTTTCTGGGGGTGTACACAGTACACAATACAGTGCAGCCATAGTGCAGTTGCTACTACTTTTCTGGTGGTGTACACATTACACAATACAGTGCAGCTGTAGTGCAGTTGCTACTACTTTTCTGGTGGTGTACACAATACAGTGCAGCCATAGTGCAGGTGCTACTACTTTTCTGGTGGTGTACACAGCACACAATACAGTGCAACCGTAGTGCAGTTGCTACTACTTTTCTGGTGGTGTACACAGCACACAATACAGTGCAACCGTAGTGCAGTTGCTACTACTTTTCTGGTGGTGTACACAGCACACAATACAGTGCAACCCTAGTGCAGTTGCTACTACTTTTCTGGTGGTGTACACATTACACAATACAGTGCAACCGTAGTGCAGTTGCTACTACTTTTCTGGTGGTATACACATTACACAATACAGTGCAGCCGTAGTGCAGTTGCTACTACTTTTCTGGTGCTGTACACATTACACAATACAGTGCAACTGTAGTGCAGTTGCTACTACTTTTCTGGTGGTGTACACAGTACACAATACAGTGCAGTGTGGTGTTGCGAAACAAAATATACATCATGTCCAGAAGGCCACCAAGGAGAGGCAGACGCTCACAGTCCACTAAAAGAGGGCAAGCAGGCTCTGTGTCTACAGTCAACAGTGCTGGTGCATCCTCTGCAGGTGGCCGTGGGGTACGCTTGTCCTTTTTTTCTGCAAACAAAGCCGTCCTCATCTTCCTCATCCTCTGTCACCCAGGCTCCGAGTAGTTTGCTTTCCAATGCAGCTGCCAAAGCAGCCTATTCCACCAGCTCCTTGTCCACAGTCACTCCTTCCATAGCCCAACCATCATGCATGGAGGAGTCCCCCGGACTATTTGACCACGGAGTCGGGTACATGCTGACTGAGGATGCGCAGTGATTAGAATTCTCCGATGTTGGTTCCCAGGTTGAGGAAGGGAGTAACGTAAGCCTAGAGTGAGGGGGTGCCCAAAAAGGACAAGAAACTGGCAGTCGTGTTCCCCCAGCCGCAGCATACTGCCAAGTTTGCTCCAGTGACCAGGAGGGAGGGGATGATGAGATCACTGACTCTACTTGGGTGCCTGATAGAAGAGAGGAGGAGGCATAACCCCAATGAGGCAGGATGTCCTCTAGGGGGGAGCTTAAGGGCAGCCACCCTACTGCATCACTTGTGCAGCAGATCGCACCGTTGCTTTTTACAACCTATGTCTGAAGCGGATCAAGCGTGGCCAGAACAGCAGCCGATTGGGCGCCACATGCTTGACCAGTCATATAACAACCTCCCATGCAGTCCGTTGGCAACAGCACTTGAAAGACCCACATCAAAGAAAAAAGGCGGACTTCTACTTGCTCCTCATCTGGGATCTCCAACTCCACTATACCTCCAGTCCTCTCAAAAACCTGCACTGAGAGGAATGAAGGTATAGCAATAGGTGTCCCAAGTACTTGCAGCCAATCTGCTATCAGTACACCTCCATCTGATTTTAGCAGGCAAATTTCCCTACCCCAGTTGCTAAGCCGTAAAAAGAAATTCGGTCCCAGCCATCCACATGCTCAGCTTCTGAATGCTAGCTTGGCCAATTTGCTAGCACTGCAACTGCTGCCTTTTCAGCTGGTAGACTCTGCCCCCTTTCGTGAATTTGTGGAATGTGCTGTACCTCAGTGGCAGGTTCCAAAATGCCACTTCTTTTCACGGAAGGCCATTCCGGCTCTCTACCAGCATATGGAAGGCAATGTTTTTGCCTCGTTGGACAGGGCGGTCAGCAGTAAGGTGCATATTACCGCTGACTCATGGTCTAGCAGTCATGGGCAGGGACGTTACCTTTCCTTCATGGCGCACTGGGTAACTCTGCTGGCAGCTTGTCATAAACCAGATGTGACCAGAACTGTGTGACTGTGACTGATCCAAACATAAGTAGGTGAAAGTAAGTGATTTTATTAAGATAAATGCATATAAATGTGAATACACCACCAATGCAAAACAAAATGAGAAAACCAAATAACTAAAACGGTGACAACAAACTAACCAGTGTATATATATATAACAAAATGGGATACCAGAATCGTAGTCAAGCCAGGAGGTCAGCAGATGGGGGGCAAGGAGTAAACAGACAGGGCCAACGTGGAAGGTATCAGGCTGCAGGACAAGGATCCAGGGATGCAGGAACAGACAGAATTAGGTACAACAGGTTCAGGATACAGGAATCAGGGATCAGGTTCAGGATCAGGATAACAGGTAACAGGATGCAGGTCAGGGCTCCAGGCCAATACCAGGGCAAAACCATTTATACTATTACCTGCTATCAAGCTCAGGTGATGCCTGACTGCATAAGGTAATATCTGCTCCACACTGCCAGGATCCATCCGCTGGTGGACGCCAGTACTGCGGCCCAAAGATGACATAACACCAGCAGGGAAAATCTCTCCTGACAGTTCCAAACTGCCAGGAGACACCTGCTGGTGGACCTCAGTACTGCACCCCAAATGATAGATATTACCAGTGGACGGAACCTTTCCTGACACAGCTGGGAAGGATGCAGGACAAGGTTCAGTATTGTTAGATCTTGTTTCTCCACCACGCCTCCAAAATGCTAGTGGTCATTCTGCCACAGCTCTCTCCTCCACCCCCTACTCTTCTTCTTCCTCTATCGCCTCTTCTTCTTCAGATTTCTCCTCTGAACCAGCGGTGCTCCGTAAGCAGTCAAGGACCTACGCAAGCACTCAAGCAAAAAGATGCCATGCGGTGCTTGAGTTGGTCTGTCTAGGGGACACGAGCCACACTGGGGCAGAGATTCTGTCAGCTCTGCAGGGGCAGGCTCAGAGGTGGTTGACGCCATGCCAGCTTCAGCCAGGAGTGGTTGTATGCGACAATGGCACCAACCTTCTCTTCACCCTCCGACAGGGACACTTGACCCATGTCCCATGTTTGGCACACGTCCTGAATTTGGCGGTGCAGCGTTTCTTGAGCAGGTACCCAGGCTTACAGGATCTCCTGAGGCAGGCCAGAAAAGTCTGTGGTCATTTCAATGCCAGTGCTCGGCTGCCTGACATTCAAAGGGGATGCAACCTGCCCACCAACTGCCTCATTTGTTACATGCCCACCAGGTGTAACTCAACGTTGGTAATGCTGCAGCGGCTGCACTCGCAGCAGAGGGCCATCAATGAGTACTTGTGTGAGTATGGCACCAGGATAGGGTCAGGGGAGCTTGACTCTTTTTTTCCACACCAGTGACTACTGATCAAGGATGCATGCACTGTCCTGTCACCATTTGAAGAGGCCACGAGAATGGTGAGCAGCGACAATACATGCATCAGTGATACTGTCCCTTTTGTCTTCCTGTTGGAGCACACGCTTCAAGGAATAATGGACAGGGCACTTGATGCAGAACAGCGGGAGGAAGAGGAGGACTTCCTTACCTCTCAAGGCCCTCTTTACCCAGATAGCATTCCTGTGGGCCTGCCAAACACGCAGGAAGAAGAGGAGGAGAAGGAGGAGGATTGTGTCAGCATGGATGTAGATGATAATACTCAGCAGCAGTCTTCAAGGGATGGTTTTCAGTCCCCAGAAACCCAAGGAGTTGTACGTGGTTGGAGGTATTTCCTGACAACGTCATCCTCAGTGACCCAGAGGACTTACAATCAAATGCGTCTGCAAACTTACATAGCTTGCATGACCTCCCTGATTCTGCAAAGCCTGCGAAAGGACCCTAGGATTCGTGGTATCAAGGAGAAGGATCATTACTGCCTGGCAACCCTTCTTGATCTACCTTACAAGGGTAAGGTTGCAGACTCATCCTGCCTTCACAGAGGGAGCGGAGGAGGAAACATCTTCAGGAGGCCATGAAGAAAGGTTTGTGCAATGCGTTTCCAGACCCTGGGAGGTTACAATTTCCTGGTGCTGGACAGCGCGTTGCTGAGGCTTCGTTCAGTCAGAGAAAGAGCGGTGGAGAAGGTGGCCGGCTGACCGATGCCTTTAGACAATTTTTCAGTCCTCAGCGCCAAGGTCTGATTGGTTCAAGCAACCATCGCCAGTGTCTGCATTACATTGTGCAGGAATATTTTGTGGCAAGGGCAGACTTGGAGACCTTTCCAACAGACCGTCCACTGGGTTACTGGGTCTTGAGGATGGACCACTGGCCAGAACTTGCTCAATATGCAATTGAGCTAGTGGCCTGTCCTGCATCCAGCGTTCTTTCTGAAAGCACATTCTGTGCTGCTGGAGGGTTTGTAATGGACTATAGAGTGCGCCTGTGCACAGACTCCGTTGGTAGGCTCACATTCATAAAAATCAATCAGTCTTGGATCAGTAGCAGCTATCAAGCACCTGATGCTGATGTAACTGATTGATTTTTCTATGGATGTGGGATCCCTTGAAGACTGCCTATGCTGAGTGACTATCCTATTCCTCCTCAATCTTGATGATGCTACCTTCCAACAATATTTTTTGTTTAGGGCACCACCACCACTGCCTAAGGCCCATTTTTTCTGCCCCTGTTTACCGGGGCATGTAATTACAGTTCGTGATATAATATTTCATAGCAGGGCCTGTTCCTGCGCCCAACAGGCGTAACTGTGAGGGTTTACAGTGTTGTGGCACCACCACCACCACTGCCTAAGGGCCAATTTTTCTGCCCCTGTTTAACAGGTACATGTAATTACAATTCTTGATATATTTCATAGCAGAGCTCGTTCCTGCACCCAACAAGTGTAACTGTGAGGGGTTACAGTGTTGTGTCACCAACACTACCACTGCCTAAGGCCCAATTTTTCTGCCCCTGTTTACCAGGGGCATGTAATTACAATTTTTGATCAAATATTTCACAGCAGGGCCCATTCCTGCACTCAACAAAAGTATCTGTGAGGGATTACAGTGTTGTGGCACCACCACTGCTTAAGGCCCAATTTTTCTGCCCCTGTTTAACAGGAGTATGTAATCACAATTCTTGATATAATATTTCATAGCAGGGCCCGTTCCTGCGCCCAACAAGCGTAACTGTGAGGGGTTACAGTGTTGTGGCACCACCACCACCACTGCCTAAGGCCCAATTTTTCTGCCCCTGTTTAACAGGGCATGTAATTACAATTCTTGATATAATATTTCACAGCAGGGTGCATTCCTGCGCCCAACAGGCATAACTGTGAGGGGGTTACAGTGTTGTGGCACCACCACCACCACTGCCTAATGCCGCATACACACGAGCGGATTTTCCGACTGAAAAAACTTGGATGGTTTTTCCAACGGAATTCCGCTCAAGCTTGCCTTGCATACACACGGTCACACAAAAGTTCTCTGAACTTTCGACCATCAAGAACGCGGTGACGTACAACACTACGACGAGCCGAGAAAATAAAGTTCAATGCTTCTGAGCATGCGTGGAATTGTTTCCGAGCATGCGTAGGAATTTTGCGCGCCATTTTTTTCAAATTTGGGTGCGGTGTTCCCCTTAATATCCATACCAGACCCAAAGAGCCTTGTAAGAGGCTGGGGGGGGGGGGCATGAGTTTTTCTCATTGATTTTAATATATATTGCCGGGACCCGACAATACTCTACAGCTGCAAGCAGTTTTAAATGACTTTTTTTCCTTTTATAAATGTCATTTTGCTGTGGTATTGTTCTAAACACGGGAAAACTGCGCCATTTTACAGGCATACTATAGACACCCCCCCAGGCACGATATTTGAAGGAATATTTCATTTTTATTGTTTCACTTGAGGCATTCTTAAAATCACTGCTCCTGAAAAAACGGCCATTTTTAAAACTTTTTTTTGCATTGATACATGTCCTCTGGGGCAGGACCCGGGTCCCCAAACACTTTTTAGGGCAAAAACTTGCATATAAGACTTTAAAATTAGCACTTTTGATTTTTCACATTCGTGTCCCATAGACTTTAACGGTGTTCGCGTGTTTGAAAGAACTTTTTTGCATGTTCGGATGTTCTGGTGTGAACCGAACCGGGGGGGGGGGTGTTTGGCTCATTCCTACTGGCAGGATAAAGGTTAAAAAAATGAATGCAGCCACTTCATCTGAGGTCTGGTAGACTGCATTTACATATGATATTTTTGTTTTTCGGTTTAGATACATTTTAAAATATAATTAGGATTTGTATTCATGATCTTGCCTGTTTGAAATGGTGTCTTTTGTCATAGCTATACCTAAGCTTCTGCTTTCAATTGCACCATGTGGCTTTGCCTAGCTCTACCTCTTCTTTCACCTGTATCTCTAGCTTGTCCTTGGTGGAGGTTTCCATTCACTTTTATCCACAATTTTACAAAAGTATAATCACTCACTCCAAATTCATTTTTAAATTTTTTAACAATTATAGTATTGGAGCCTATACACATCACCTCTGGACATTTCTTTCCTATGGAGGTTCCTTTTATGCTCCTGCTCCCTTTCTTGGGACCCAGTACCTCAACTCCTGTGACAGACGCCTTGAGCGACACGTTTGTTGCTATCTCACCACTTCATATTTAGCTCATATCAAAGTACCCTGGGGGGAAAAGCATTCTCCTCCCTTTGGCTAGTATTCATTTGTGTCAGGCACCCTGGCTAGATTGTTTTTTATACAATATTATTTTGTACTTCGGGGCTCAAAATTTCAAGTCCTGAGCCACTAGCCAGGCCTCAAGGGTTACTCGGAACCAGTTACCCCACCCAACCGCTAACCTGCCCCGCCCCTAATTCCGCCCCTAAACATGCCCTCATAAATTATCTCATGAAATGACACTTAAATGTTTTATGCAGAATTAAGTTATAAAAATAAATATTAACAACTTTATCCGTGCACATCAGTGCAGCCTCACCTGTGCCCAACAATGCAGCCTACCTCAGTCCACCAATGCAGCCTGCCCATGTCCACCAATGCAGCCTGCCGGTGTCCACCAAAGCAGCCTGATCATGTTCACCAATGCAGCCTGATCATGCCACCATTGCAGCCTTCCCGTGTCCACAAATGCAGCCTCCCCGTGTCCACCATTGCAGCCTGCCTGTGTCCACTAATGCAGCCTGTGCCCAACAATGCAGCCTGTGCCCAACAATGCAGCCTGTGCCCAACAATGCAGCCTGTGCCCAACAATGCAGCCTGTGCCCAACAATGCAGCCTGAGCCCAACAATGCAGCCTGTGTCCACCAATGCAGGCTACCTGTGCAGGGGAAAAGAGGAGAGGAATTGCCGGGCGGTTGATCAGAGCGCCGAGGAATTACACAGTTTTCATTTCAATTGCTGTATGTTCCAGCCACTTGCCGTCACATACAGCCCTGGCTCCTGGGCGTGGGAACTTTTATATATGTCACACGTCCCAGGATTGGATGGGTGATCTGTCCATCAATGTCCTTGGACAAGGAGGAGGGGCTGTATGTGATGGCAAGTGCGGGGAACATACAGCAATTGAAATGAAAGCTGTGATGTTCCCCCACGATCGCTGGGAGAATGGGTCCTATACAACCCTGCCTGCCAGGGGTGCTCGCCCCCTCAGCTCCCAGGCAGCCATAGCTCGCCAGCCCTCAAATTCCACTCGCAAAATGCAAGCAGGTGAGTGGAATTTTTGAGGGCTGTTCAACTCTATAAATTTGTTTTTTTCACAGATATTTAATGCATTTGCCCCTGAAGAGTGGAATAAATCCACGAAACGCGTAGGGCCTTTTGGATGCATCTTATTTTCATTGGATGGTTTAGACCAGTTTTATATATATACAGATTTTACCCTTATACTGTTTCTGAGGTGGTCCGGATCAGCTAGGATGGCTGTTATATTTTTACCCTACAATGTATTATCTTAATGCAGTGGTCATATGTTTATTATACAATGTATCATTTATTGTTGTTGCCAATTTTTTTACATACCATGTTTGTTATATGTTGTCATTATGGACACAAACCTATGAATTAATTTTCTTACATGTTATGCAATTATTATTTAGCAATAAACATTGTGTTTTATAATGAACGCGTTTCTGTTGCCGCACATACCTCATATAAAGTCCCACCCCAGTTCTCTTTTGTTTCTATTAAATCAGGGATGGAGATGTATTTACATACCTTTTCATATAAAGTCCCACCAAGTTCCCTTTCCCCCCCTTTTTCACCCCTTTTTCATAAACTTCAGCTGTGTCCTTAATACGAGTTTGTTGTGATATATTTCAGTTGCATGATGTAGGTCTAATATTATTTTATAAACTATTATTCAAGTAGAATTGTGCCTTTGACTAGACCAAAGTATAGACCAAACAATGTTATGTGGTTTAGACAATTGTTCAGAACTAAGTATTCATTCATGCTTGGAGTGGTATCTGACCCAGCTTATTCTTGTGATGTAGTTTTTTGAGGTCACGACTCATAACCCTAATGGTTTGAGGTTGATTTCCTGATGTACACACATATTTCTTGTTTGGTTTTGGTACGCATACCATAGTAAAAAAAATCCATATTTTGTAGACTTTATTATTATTTTATACAGGATTTATATAGCGCCGACAGTTTATGCAGCGCTATACAACATTAGGGCAGACAGTACAATTACAATACAATTTAATACAGGAGGAATCAGGGAGCCCTGCTCAGTAGAGCTTACAATCTAGGAGGGAGGGTCAAGTTATACAAATGGGTAATAGCTGTGGGGGATGAGCTAATGGAAAAAATAGTGCAGTTGTTAGATGGAGGCAGGATAGGCTTCTCTGAAGAGGAAAGTTTTCAGGGATCGCCTAAAAGCGGATCAATTTGGAGACAGTCTGACAGATTGGGGTAGAGAATTTCAGAGGATGGGCGAGGCTCAGGAGAAGTTCTGGAGGTGGATATGGGAGGAGGTGATGAGGGAGCTAGAGAGCAGGAGGTCTTGGGAGGAATGAAGAGGGCAATTAGGTTGGTATTTTGAGACTAGGCTAGTGATGAAACTGGGGGCAGAGTTGTGGATGGCTTTGCAACTTATTGTTAGTATTTTGAATTTAATTCATTGGGTGAGTGGCAGCCAATGGAGGGATTGGCAGAGAGGGGTAGCAGACACTGAGCGGTTTGTAAGGTGGATGAGTCTGGCAGCAGCATTCATGATGGACTGAAGGGGGGATAGTCTATTCAAAGGTAAGCCAATGAGGAGTGAGTTGCAGTAGTCAAGGCGAGAGATAACCATGGAGTGAATCAGGAGCTTTGTGGTTTCATTGGTTAGAAAGGGACATAGTTTAGAGATGTTGCGGAGGTTGAGGTGGCAAGCTTTGGTAAGTGATTGGATGTGGGGCCTAAAGGAGAGTTCAGAGTCCAGGATAATACCTAGCACCCTGACATGTGGGGATGGGTGGATGGTTGTGCCATTGCACTTGGCAGATAAGACAGGGGAAGAGGCACGTTGGGGAGGAAATATTATAAGCTCGGTTTTGGACAAGTTGAGTTTGAGGAAGTGGTGTGACATCCATACAGATATGTCTGTTAGTAAGTTAGTGAAGCGTGAGGAGACTGATAGAGCGAGAGGCTATCAGCTGACCCAGGGAAGAGGTGTAGATTGAAAATAAAAGAGGCCCAAGAACAGAACCTTTGGGGACCCCGACGGAGAAGGGAAGAGGAGTGGAGGAAGTAGAATTGTAAGTGACACTGAAGGTGCGTTGGGATAGGTAGGATGAGAGCCACTGAAGAGCACAGTCACGGAGACCGAGGGAGTAAAGTTTTTTGAGGAGGAGGGGGTGGTCAATCTTGTCAAAGGCAGCTGAAAGGTCCAGAAGTAGGAGTACAGAATAGTGTCCGTAGGTTTTTGCAGTTAGCAGGTCATTTGTGATTTTTAAAAGAGCAGTTTCTGTGGAGTGTTGAGGGCGAAATCCAGATTTAAGGGGATCAAGAAGGTTATTCTTAATAGGGTGGTCACTCAGTTGGTTGTAAACCAGGCATTCAAGGAGTTTAGAGGAAAAGGGGAGCAAGGAGATAGGGCGTAGGTTGTTAAGATTGGTAGGGTCCAAGGACGGCTTTTTAAGTATGGGGGTGACCAGTGCATGTTTTAGAGCATTGGGGAAGATGCCAGAGGTGAGGTAGAGATTGTTTTATGTTTTTATTTGAAATAAGATAAGCTTCAGTTCATAAATGGAATTCACTCTCCATATATTCTTGAGGAAAACACATTTGGAAACCAGTGAAACCTTCACAAGCCCCTGGTTGATTCTATATATTAAAATGAGCTACACAGATGGTAAATAGGAAGATAGGCTAAGCAGCAATGCCTTGAGTGTTAAAGGGACAGGAAGGGAGGAAAAATTCCCCAGGGGAAACACAGACCACAATAAAAACCTTGCATTGGAACAAACCTTTCCCTTCTCTGTATATAGAGATTTTAAATATGTGGCTGGGGTTTTATATGAAATATTGGGGAAGTTATCTTCATTTATTGATAGTCACTTTTGACCCTTTTGAGGGCAGCTTAACAAACTATTGTCACCCAAATAATATGGATATGAGTGAGGGATATGAGTGAGGGATTTTTTCACAGGGCTTTGCAAGCAGCACAGCAATAAAGCCAAACACGCCAAAAGCCCTCAAAAATAAACAGGGGAATCCTACTAGAAAGCTGCCTACAAGACTTTTACCCAAATCTGGCATCCGTAGAGGCGTGAACATCAACCTAATAAAACTTAGTAAACATGCAGAGAGAAGATCAAGTAGCAGCCTCACAGTCTTGAACAACAGAAGCCTGATACTAAATAGCTAAGGAAGCACTGTCACTGCTGGTAGAATGTGCCTTGACTGGGAATAGAGAAAACTTGCCCTTGATACTATAGGCCTGAGAAAAAAGCTGATGAAACCACCTGTAAATAGTGGATTGAGAAAGAGCCTCACCATTGTGAGGACCCCCAGTGACTGGACCACCCACATTGAACACCACTACTGTGGGTGGTGTAACACCCCTCACAAGGCATCAGAGCCCGTAGCCAAAACTTAAAGGGGGTACTACAGGGGAAGCTGCAACTTTTGTCCAGTAGGATAGAGGCACTCACCCATTTAAACTGTTGGGCCGATAGGTTCAGTCTTCACCTGTCAATGTGGCTGTTCCCCGCCGGACTTCAGTGACTTGACTCTCCTTCAAAGGGAGGAACCAGCTTATATTCAGCCTGGTCCTGCAGTTGTGGAACACTTTAAAGTGGTTGTTAAGGCAAAAGGTTTTTTTATCTTAATGCATTCTATGCATTAGGATAAAAAAAACCTTCAGTGTGCAGCAATCCCCCTCAGGCCTTCTAATACTTACCTGAGCCCCATCTCGATCCAGCGATGTTGCACGAGCAACTTGGCTGTCCGGACTTCCCTCCTCATTGGCTGAGACAGCAGTGCCGAGCCATTGGCTCCCCCTGCTGTCAGTCAAAGTCAGTGAGCCAATGAAGAGATAAAGGTGGCTGGGCCGCAGCGCCGTGTCTAAATGGACACAGGGAGCTGCGGATCGGCTTAGGTGCCTTGAGGGGGTAACAATAAGATCAAAAAGTATTTTGGGTTGACCTAGCAGAAACCCCCCTAGTGTCAGACTACTATTTCAGGTGGATGATTCAAGCTGGCAGTCAGTCTTTTTATTCTCCATGAAGTAGAGGGCCACAGGTCTAGATATAGTCCAGGACAAATGGGACTCTGAAGGCTACTGTTCATTGTCATATTTACGCTGTTGAATTTTGTCATCTGTTGCAAGTATCTTATGGACTTTGTTCTGTCTGAAGTTTAAATAAATGCATCTCTCTGGAAGAATCAGGTTGCTGCTGGAAATGATTTGCATCATTATAATAATAGCTAATTAATAATCATCTACTACAACACTACTTCACTACATTGGTGCCGTGACCCGGATTCGAACCGTCTTGTGGGCCCATTCAGTGGAATTATGGACTGAATGATCCAAGTAACTGCTCTATTGAAGGCAATGAGGGGTCGGCCTACAGCAAATTACAAAAGAAAATTGTGGCTGGCAGAAGTTTCATTTTGGACTAGTAAGGAAGATTACTAAAACTGTAATAAATTAATCTTTAAAAATTAAAACCTTGAGCCTGGAGATGAGAGAATTCTGGACTTATGTGAATTGGAGCTCCCAGAGCATACCAAGCTTTACTTTCAGTGAGAGGTGAGAGATGTGATAAAGTCACACAACGAAGACTGGACTGTGACATCAGCTCGTCTTTGCACAATATACAAGATCTGGATGTTAGATACTGAAGAAACCACAAGCTTTGAAATAAGGCCTAACAGCTATACGGGCCACTGATGTTTACGAAATTCTTTTCCAGTCATGGTCTAAAGTTATATTATCTAATAACAGTTTCATGGGGATATTTTAGAGGCTGGTGAAGAGAGATGTAACCAGTTTCAACTTCATATTTTATGAGCCATTGTAAAGAATTCAGTACCTTAAATCGTAATTATATGTTTGTTGTTTGATTTATGGGTCAGTTCTAGTAGTTAGAACCGACCCAAGTGGGTGTATATGTTGTAATATGTTGGCCGATTTATGTAGGATATTATATTATTATATATATGTACACATACAGTACCATATTGACCAAGATTTCATTTGAGTTGTCCAAGCCCACTCAATTTTAACATATCAAAAGGACAGCTGATGACCCTTTGATATGTTAATCTTATGCAAGTCTACCTAGGTATTTGAGGAATGGCCTGTTATTTAAAGGGTACATTGTTTACATACTTAAGGATGATAAAGGACCATATACAAGAAGTATTTATTGATGGTAATTAGACTTGAGGGGGTAACAATAAGATCAAAAAGTATTTTGGGTTGACCTAGCAGAACCCTTCCCCCTCAGTGTCAGACTAGTACTTGAGAAGACATTCAAGCTGGCAATCATTCAGTCTTTTCATTCTCCATAAAGGTGACAGAAGGAACTGGGTTCTCTTAAGGTGTATGAATGCTGCACAAATAGCCTGTCACCTATTTTATATTTACTCTGCTGGATTTTGTCATCTGTTGCAAGTATCTTATGGACTTTGTTCTGTCTGAATTTTCAATAAATGCATCTCTCTGGAACAATCGGGTTGCTGCGGGAAATGATTTGCATCATGCTAATAACAACTAATTAATTATCTACCCACTACTACACTACTATATCACTACAGACACAATCTTAATGCAGCTTATTCACACCCCATCCCCTTTATAGGAATGCCACTTTGTTTAACTTACCTTTTTCTAGGAGACACAAACTCCTCTTTTTTGCCTTTGATGTCATCACAAGGACTTCCATGATCTTTACCCTGTTGGAGCCAGGAAAAGGTATTTAAGAGGGAGCCCTACAGCCCGTCAGCCAAACACAGGGAATCAGTTGGCCTCCTTTTTCTATTAGCTGTATGCATTGGGGCAGGCTTATCAGAAATTCAGGCAGTGCTGTGTGGACATTTAAAGAGGAGGTTATCAGCTTTAAAAAAAGTTGATAACCCTCTTCCATGACAATGCAGCATTGTAGTCCTTGCTGCTACAGCATTTGCTTAGGTTGGAAATATTTCAATGAATTTACGGCAAGCCATTTAATATTCTTATCCTGTGGGAGGAAGGCAGAATAATTGGCAGGATCAACAGATTATTAGCTTATTAATGAATAACCGCATCAAAATAAGATTTGAACAGAACAATATTTTTACAATAGCTGATATTTTAGTTGGTTTTAGAGACAGCTTATATTTCTACTTTATAAGAGACTATAGAGAAAATATTGTTGCCATTGCTGAACCATCCTCTAAAAATACTAGTTGCCTGGCTGTCAGATAGCTTTACGAGTTTCTAGGTTTCTGACCTAGAACAGTATGCAGATCAGGAGTTTTGACTGTTGTGTGATCTCTCTAGCTGCATGCTAGTTCAAGCTTAGTGAGTCGGAAAGCATCGAGGGTAGAGGTAGTCAGGAAGCTAGCATTGAAATGGGGGAGGTCAGGAGTAAAATCCTCTGTTGTTTGCAAATTTCCTTTAATCTAGAATGAAATGTGAAATATGTTGTAGAAGAGCTATGCCACTAGATGGCAGACAAATACTAACAATACTAGGGGGAAAACTGCACAAGTACTGCTGTGTATGAAGTAAATTGTGATATATATGAATGTAAATATAGTATGCAAATTTAATTAAGCCTCTATGACCCTTTACAGAATTATTTACAGAAGAAACAAAAACTGATTATTGGAGTTAAAAGGCAATAAAGAGCCGCACCATTGGTCAATATTTGCCATTATGAGATTGTTTTTAACTGTCACTTCAGTCTATTACAATCTAGAATCTATTTACATTTACCTACATATTTGAATGTAAGAGCAGCCAAAGGCTAAGGCACACAGCAAAAGTGCAGAATCAGTCAAAAGAAGTCTGCTAATTGCAAAAAAAAAGTACAGCAATTTATGATTGTAACTTTGTTTTTAATGGAAGGAGGATCGAGGATATTGGCTCAGAAAGGATTGTTTTCCACCTATTTAATGGGAGTATATTCTACTTTTTATAATAGTAAAATTATGTTACTGCAAATAGTAGTTAACATAGAAAACTTTTAAGGTACCCACACATCACAACATATAGAATCAAAATGCACTTTTAATAATATTACATACAATTATATTTTAAAAGTTTACATTATTCACAATAATATTTCTATCTCCTAATAGTCCCCAGTACTCATACATATCACCTTCCCTTCTAATATTGGCTAATATAGTCCAATGGCCCAATCCAACACTATGTTATTTGTATATGCTAATGTAGCAGTGGAGTGGCGATTTCTCTCGATGAGCATAGTAGTTGAGATAAATGGTAGTTTGGTGGTTATTGAATTGCTTTGACCTACCTACATTTACATCGCACTGTACATTACAACAAAAGTATGCAATAACATTTTGTGGAGATTACTGTACATTATACACTTCCTTTTTAGATTGTAAGCTCTAACGAGCAGGGCCCTCTGATTCCTCTTGTACCAAATTGTAATGTAACTGTAATGTCTGCCCTCATGTTGTAAAGTGCTGCGCAAACTGTTGGCACTATATAAAACCTGTATAATAATAATATAATAATAATAATTACACATGTACATACAGTAATTGTATGTTAATTATATGTTTTTAAGTCTACTGTAAAATTAGCTTGTAGTGCACTCCCGAAGAAGCAGAATAAGTTCTGAGAAACACGTAGAGAGAAGTCTCCACTCCACTGCCACATTAGCGTATCCAAATAACGAAGTGATGGATTGGGCCATAGGACCATATTAGCCAATTTATGAATATTAAGACATCTAATGGGTAATGGAGGGTGATATGTATGAGTACTGGGGTTTATTAAGAGATAGAAATGTTATTATGAATAACGTATACTTTGAAATATATTTAGTATAATGTTTATATTATTATATTATATATAAATAGTCATCTTTGATTTTATATGCTGGGGTGTGTGAATACCTTACCACTATGTTGACTACTATTTGTAGTATCATTTTAATAATTTGGATGTGGAACCCTTATAAAAATTAGCCCACCCTGTAAATTTCAGAATTATGATACTGACTACTGTAATTGTTGTGTTCTTCAGTTCGAAATGGTGTTCTGTAATATTTTATAACATAACAGACAAATATAGTAAAATGAAAGCTTTTTGTGAACCCCATTATGAAGCACGAGAACATAATAAGTAAACAAGTTGTATGACAATTTTTTTTTTAAAGGGTGACAAGTGCACAACTACAATTTGCAACAGAAATAAATTGTAGAGATTTGTAGCGATTGATTGGGTGACACATTCGTTGTACATTCCCTGCAAATTTTTTTTTGCATTCAATTGCAGCCAAGTTTATAAACACTGGTAAATGCTGCCAGCATTTTTGGGTGAAACAAGGCAGAAGGCTGTGCCTGGATTGGGCCAGTATTTAAAAATAGGCAAGTATTTTGGAATATTATAATAACTAAAGGGTTAGGATGTGATAAAGAAGGAAATAAAGTAAAGTGGCCACCAACACTTTGGGAAGGCCATTTTTTGTGTTTGAGCCAAAAATGCAGTGGAGTTTTCCCCTGCACTGCAAGGGTTAAATGCTCATTTTTGCCTAGAGTCATAGGAAAAGGGACTTCTTAATAACCGTAGCCCATGCTTTTCCAGGAGCAGGCACTTACCTCGCTGTTGGTCTGGTATTGTACTTAATGACATAACAAGCTGCAACCACTGAAGAGAAGAGGCTTCATGGGACCAGTCACATTGAAGAAGGAGCACGAGGGCACGAGGGATAAGGCAACCAAATAGTGTTTTTTAGATGTACCCTAGACAAAAAGGAGCATTTAAACCTTGCAGTGTGGGGGAGCTCCACTGTAATGGAAGTTTTTTTCCAATTCGCATGACATGTGAAAATACATTTCTTTCTATTGGGCCTGTTAATATATATGCGGTGCAGATTCAGTGTGAATTCAAAAAGAGTCCCGAAACGCTGAACAACTACTTTGTCAATTAGCTGTGAGAACCGAGCTTCAATTCCCACTGCACATGTATAGGGTTTTCCAGCATCCAACTCGGATAGCAGGAGAATATGACCGGCTCTTAATGGAGCTGGTTCACATGTCTCTGGGGCGGGTGCGGAGCGCACTGCACAGAAATGCTGTGCGTCTTTGCCTCCGTTTCAGGGCCGAATTTAGGGAAAGATTCTGCCCTGATTTATCCCTGAAATGGAGAACAGGGACGGACAGTGTTGCTGTGCGATTCATGGCCGGTTTGGGTGTGAACCGAGCCTCAAAGGAGTTGTAAAGTCTAAGGCTGGGTTCCCACATGTGCGGTGCGAATTAAAGCTCCCTTTTCACAGCTAATTGAGTAGTTGTTCAGTGTTTCACGTCAGTTTTTGATCAGGTCAGGATTGCATCAGTATCAGGTCAGGTTTACATCAGGATCAGGTCAGGATTTTATCCTGTGTACAACGGAATACATCTGCGAATCAGATGCGTTCCCATAGAAGATAATGTGCTTGCAATTTGCACCGCAATGCCCAGAAAACGCACCCGTTTTTTGGGCAATGCGGAGTGCGAAAGCAACGCACATATGTGAACCAGACTCATTCAAATGAACGTATTTTAAAATGTCATGCGAATTGGATGCGGTGTAAGCCGCATCCAATTCACATGGGTGTGAACCCAGCCTCAGTGTTTTTCACCTTAATGCATTCTATGCATTAAGGTGAAAAACCTTTTGTGCTGCAGCAGCCCCCCAGAGCCCCCCTATTTATTACCTGAACCCGATCTTTCCAGCGATGAGAACAAGCCCAGCAGCTCCAGCCACTGTCTCAGGTCCCCATTGGACTCATTGGATAGATTGATAGCAGCGGGAGCCATCGGCTCCCGCTGCTGTCAATCAAATCCAGTGACATGGGGGCAGGGCCGAGTCCTGTTGTCTGTGTCAATGGACGCAGCAGGACTTGGGAGCACACCTGCACGAGTGCCCCCATGGAATGCAGCTCTCCGTGGGGGCACTCGATGCAGGGAGGAGCCAGGAGTGCCGCTGGGGGACCCCAGAAGAAGGGGATCGGGGCCGATCTGTGCAAAACCCTTGCACAGAGGAGGTAAGTATAAAATGTTTTTTTTTTTTTTTTTAAACAAACCTTTAGTATCACTTTACCTATGAAAACACACAACAACCAATTCAATTCACCCTGCTGAAGTCAGTTCAGTATTAGACAGATTCTTAATATTTGCTATGGGTAACTGAACTTAAGAATTAGCACTCGGCCATCAGAACTTTTCAATGATTAAAGCTGTTTGTATAATCCACTGTTTACAGTGTTGAGCGAATCTATCCAAATTCGATTCGGCAAGAGTTCAGTAAATCTAGTTCACAATTGGGCAAACTCGAAATTAGAGGTGAATCCTACTGAAGTCTTTGTGGGATTAATCTATTTGGTAAATTGTTGTCATGTTTTAGGGCTAAAAGGCAAGTACTTTTTTTCTCGTTTATTGGTTAGCGCTGACCATTGCTTGTATTATGTCCTTACACAGCCTCCAGTGTTGTGTAGCCACTTCCGGACAGCCGCACGCCGATATACGTCCTTACTTTGAAGTGGAATATTGTTGTTGTTATGGCAGCAGCTAACTGTCATAACCCCGGTATCCTCTTCTTCGGCCGGTGGGCCGCTTTCCGATAAGAGTGGTCTCTGCGGTGTATTCGCCGTGAGATCACTTTTATCAGCGGCGGGATAGGGGTCCCCCCTCTGCCGCTTACCTGAGCCGTCAGCAGCGGTGGAGGCAATCAGATCTTCACCCTTGCTGAGTATGGAGACGAGTGAGGGGAAGATGGCCCCCACCCGTCTCCATAGCTTTGGCAGAAGCGACATCAAAACGTCACTTCCACCTATAGCTCTTAAAGGGCCATTTTTTTTTACATATTTTTTTTAAATGACACATTTTATTTATTTATTTATTTATTTTTTTATTGCATTTTAGTGTAAACATGAGATCTGAGGTCTTTTTGATCCCAGATCTCATATTTAAGAGGTCCTGTCATGCTTTTTTCTATTACAAGGGATGTTTACATTCCTTGTAATACAATAAAAGTGACACTTTTTTTTTTTTAAAAAACAGTGTAAAAATAAAAGGTAAAATAAACAAGAAATTTTTTTTTTTAAACGTGCCCTGTTCCCCCGAGCTCGTGTGCAGAAGCGAACGCATACATGAGTAGCGCCCATATATGAAAATAACACATGTGAGGTATCGCCGTGATTGGTAGAGCGAGAGCAATAATTCTAGCCCTAGACCTCCTCTGTAACTTAAAACATGCAACCTGTAGAATTTTTTAAACGTCGCCTATGAAGATTTTTAAGGGTAAAAGTTTGTCACCATTCCACGAGCGGGCGGAATTTTGAAGCGTGACATGTTGGGTATCAATTTACTTGACATAACATTATCTTTCACATTATAAAAAAAATGGGCTAACTTTACTGTTGTCTCATTTTTTTAATTCAAAAAAGTGTATTTCTTCCAAAAAAAGTGCGTTTGTAAGACTGCTTCGCAAATACGGTGTGACAGAAAGTATTGCAACGACCGCCATTTTGTTCTCTAGGGTATTAGAAAAAAAGGTATAACGTTTGGGGGTTCTAAGTAATTTTCTAGCAAAAAAAAACAGTTTTTAACTTGTAAACAACACATCTCAAAAAGAGGCCTGGTCCTTAAGTGGTTAATGATGTTTTAAAATGCCAGACCTCTATACCAGCTGAAGAGCCTGGCGGAATATGGGGAGCAAATAAGGTACATACGGCAGTGACTGGGGGGGTGGGGAGGGTATTGTGAGTTAGTTCACCTTTTCATTGTTTGTGAAAAGGTGAATGCTTTAAAAAATAGATCAAAAAATAAATTTTAAAACCCTCAAAAAACCACCTCTGAAACAAAGAGTAACTTAAAAAAAATTTGCTATAGAGAGGACAGCAGCTAAAAGTAACCACAAAATAAAATGCAAGACAAAAATAATATGAACAAAATTAGAGCAACGAAGTTCATTGCCCAAAAAGCTTTCCCTACGGCAGTTTTCAATTCACTAACCCGATTGCTGCTCTGTGCCCCCCCCCCCACTTTTTCTAGTGAGGGGCTGTCTTATACAAACCCCCCTTCTGATCTTTCTAAGCCTGCTGCCCGTATTTTAAAGCCCAAGCAGTGCCTACTAGTTTAAAAAAACATTTAAGGACCATGAATCTTAAAACCTCAGGATTTGCCTCACACCTATAGTAGCTGCAAACCCGAACCACTTTACTAATTATTTCTATATTTAATAATAGAACCTTCTATATGAGGCACCCATTGAGGTACACTTTGCTCATGAACTTCTGTTGCCTTTCTTATTAAAATTATCTGACATTTAAACTAACGCTTTACAAGAGTTCATTGACTAAACCCAGGTAATTTTAACTAGACAGGTAGAGAGAAACTCAAGAGCGTATTTTGAGCCATATGGAGAAGGTCATGTTGGAAGGTCTGCAATGATTATATAGGCAATTACATATCGTTATTGCAAATTTAATTTAATTACAAATGTCTTTAAACAGCAAATTGCATCTAAAATTAGCAAAACTTCTGAGTCCCTGGGCAGGGACAGTAATTTGCTGTAGGGCAAATTCTTCTATATCTTCTATCAGCTTGGTATGCAGGTAAGAGATGGACACTGAGATAGATAGAATGATAGATAGATAATAGATAGATAGATTAGGGAACTAGAATTAAAGTGTTTGTTAACCCAAAAAAATACAGATCCTGGTCCCTTAAAGCAGATTACACAACACAGTGCTTGTGCTGTATAATATGCCCCCCTCTAAACTGTAAAAAAAACCTTCCTGAACCTGAAACTTCCTGTATCCACCTCTCTGATCTGACCACGAAAATCAGGGCTGCTGAGCCCTGATCACCGTGGTCAGAGTGTGTCCCTGCATCATATGCTGCTGTCCCCTCTGCTCTCCCCCCCACCCCCTCCCTCCTGCCTGTCAGTTCCCTCTCTGTGTCTGTCTCCGCCCCGCCCCCCTCCGCTATTCTTGAAAAAAAAAAAAACGTAAAATTGTCACTGCCAGCCCCTCTATTAGAGGCTGTCATAGCACACTATGTAAGTTGTTTTAAAAAAACGAGCATTGTAAATACCGATTTTGAGCTGTCTTCATGCCGGTCACGTGATTCGTGGCCGCTTTACAGCTATGAGACAGGGCTTCTGCGGGAGGAGACGAGCTCTGGCTGACGTCTGAGGGAGATCACTGCCCCTCCTGCATAAACCATCTATCGGAGCTGTAAAGCGTCCGCGAGTCATGTGCCCGGCCTGAAGACAGCTCAAAATCTGTATTTACAACGCTTATTTTTTAAAACAATTTACATAGTGTGCTATGCCAGCCTCTAATAGAGGGGCTGACAGTGACTTAAAAAATCGGGTTAACAATTGCTTTAAATGTATTTGAATGTATAATCTTTGCTTTTGTAATCTTTGCTTTTGTAATTACTTCAATGCACGGTGAACTGTGTAAATTCTTCATCACTATTTCCCTCATTGTTGTTCATGTTTCTATTACAGAAATCTGCAGAGTTTTGTCTTCTTTATACCAGTCACACAATGACTGACCTGACTGAAGGCATGAAAGTTCACTTACCCACAATTAGAAATACTTAGCCAAATTAATTTAAAGCGTATTGTTCTATTTTTGTTAGTTGGTATGTTCAGAGCAGTTAGGAGGATAGCATGGCACAATTTCCCTATACTAACCCTATTCCCTGATGCTAACTTTGCCCCTGTTTAGTAAACTGCAAGTTACAATTGTTCTCTGTCTGATTATTTTGCAATGTCAAAAAAAAAAAGTTATGGGAGTGCAGAAGTGGCCCTCCACTAGTAGTACAGCTCCAGAGGGAAGCAGGCAGCTTATTGGCCCTGCAATAATGCCCCCTTTATTTCTGGTATAATTCCTGCTGTAGCATTTACCCAAGTACACAAGTCCAGGACTTGCGTGGCTTGCAGGGCTTGATACAATCATATGGAATCCTCTCTTGTTCAGCAGACAAGGGGAAGCAAGAAGATTAATTCCCCAGCACCAGCATTAGGCTGGGATTCCCTTGACAAGTCAACTGCTTTGAAGTGGTGTATAATTTTGGGGACCTTGGCCCATTTCATCTGCATAAAGAAGAAAGTGGGGGAATCTATTCTGCAATATGCACTGAAGTGGCAAGACATAGCAGCAGAGATATGCGTAGGGCAGGGGTGCTCAACCCATGGCCAGCATGCCAAATGTGGCCCATTGAGCCATCTGATGGGGCCCATGACCTCAAACCTAATATGACTATTAATTCATAAAAATGTAAAAACAGACCAGGGAAGTGCCTGCCCACTATTAGCAACCCATCAATCACGATCTGGGCTTGCCGACCCACCATCGCAGCACATCAGATTGCAGTGAGCCAGGGCCAGCAGCAGCGAGAGCAGGCAGTTAGCTGCAAAAGCTGATCCTTCCTCTTTAGCGCCGGCTCCAGTCCCATGGGGAGTGCTACCAAGTGCTTGCTGCCTCTTACCCCTTCTAGCAGTCTGAAGAGCGATGCCAGCAGCAGCTGCAAGGGGAAAAAAAGAGGTCTGCAGGTCAGTGTATTAAACAATGCATAAACTGGGCATAATAGCTTCTAGCAATAGGCCTATTGGCACCTATAAAAGGGTTAACAACTATTAGGCTGCTTTTACACTCATGCGTTGTGGTTTACCTCTCTTTCCTGCAGATGAACTGCACTGAGCCATAGACTTATTTTATATCCTGCAGGTTTGGTGAGCTTTCAGGCTTACTGTCAGGATCACCAAGTAAAAATAAGGGAAAAAAAAACTAAAAAAGAAAACTAATGTACCCACCTCATTCAATACAAACTGCAATATTTAAAATGTTTGTTTTGGGTTTAATACTGCGTTAAAGTGGGAGTAAACTCCCATCTCTGACTTTTATCTATAGGTAAGTCTATAATAAGCCTTACCTATAGGTAACAGTGGCGGCTGTGCATTGTGGGCGCACGAACGCCGCCCCCCATCCCCGCCGCTGCCTCCCTATCCATGCGCCCGGCCCCTTTCAGGATGCCGGACGCATGGATTACTATGGCGGGGTGGGAGGGGTTTTTTAATCACCTGATTAGAGCCATAGGCTCTAATAGGCTTCAAAAAAGGGTGAGCTTGGGGTGCAGAGAGTGTGACCATAGCGAATAAATTTTCGCTATTTTCGCACCACAGTGCCTCCCCACCGAGCCCCAAGCGGGGGGTGCTGTCAGTGTGTCCTGCAAGCCGGGGGGGTAGGCTGGTGGTGCTATCAGCATGTCCTGTGAGCCCCGAGGTGGGGGGTAGAGGTATCAGTATGTCTCGATCCCCGCGGGGGGGGGGGGGGATTGCTGTCAGTGTGTTCTGTGAGCCCTGAGCGGGGAGGGGTGCTATCAGTGTGCTGCGAGCGGGGGGTGCTGTTATCGTGTCCTCCACCAGTGTGGGGGTGCTGACAGTGTGCTGCAAGATCAGTATATATGTGATGCTGCTGATCAATATACCCTTTATGTAATGCTGCTGATCTATATACCCTATCTGTGATGCTGATCTATATACCGTATCTGTAATGCTGACCTATTTACCCTGATCTGTGAGGCTGAGCTGTATACTCTGTCCTGTGATGCTGAGCTGTATACTCCTGACACTATATGGGTGGAAGCAAGTGGAATACAGGGGACAGAGTGGGTGGATTCTATAAGGGGTGGGGCTTGCTTATGAGAAGTGGAAGGGGTCAAAAAGGAAGGGCAGGGTCTGGCGTCCCCCCATCCTAAAACTGCACCAGCCACCACTGACTGTAAATATCTCCTA
This sequence comes from Lithobates septentrionalis, assembly GCA_037952835.1. Taxonomy (NCBI): domain Eukaryota; kingdom Metazoa; phylum Chordata; class Amphibia; order Anura; family Ranidae; genus Lithobates; species Lithobates septentrionalis. Next base: position 539,591 of record JBBDGP010001094.1, on the reverse strand, counting down.
AACCTGCACCGTTTAGGAGATATTTACCGTACATGCAGCCAGTGATGTCACGGCGTATGCGCTCTGAAGGAACCGCTACCTGGGCCGCGCCTTAGGAGACCTGTACCGTAAACAGCGGCTCCCACGTGCATCATGGAAGGAAGACCAGGTGAAGATGTGAGCGCCTGCAGCGGTGACAGCATGGCGCTGGAAGTCTTTTTTTTCAGGCAAGTTTAACATAATGTGCTAGTATGCGATGCATACTAGCACATTATGACAATGCCTTTCAGGTTAGAAAAGAAAACACCCAGCGGTTTACTACCGATTTAACGCTCTCCATATTAAAGAAAAAAGAATGAAAAAACCTCTAGTGTATTCCGCAATCCTATTTTACTTTTTAACCTGCCTTCTTAAGTTGGTAGCAGAAACATACACGCTGCAGTGGCTGGGCTTCCTTCTGAAGAGGCTAGTTGTCTGTCTGTCTCAGACTTTTTTTTTTTGATTGATTGATCCAGAAAAAGCATGAAGTCAGTAAAAGCCATATTAAAGCCAGAGTTAATTTTATGCATATAGGTGGTGGGTCAGTGAAAATATCACATGCATGGGATTAGCAATACAACCCAGCAAAAAGCTTCTTAAAAAGTCAAATTTGGCTGCCTATGTACTGTATGTCTTGCCAATTCAAGTACTCGAGTCTCCACATTTTGCTGCCAATAGGGGCATGGTGTCCCCCTGTAACTAATTCTCACTCTGGGCTTGATTACCACTGAGTGATATGTATGGTGCTTGACCTAAGGGTGTTCATATTTGTTTAAGTAAAAAAAAGCACACCAGAATGCTAATGGCTACCTATTGTATGACTGTTATTGGGACATGATATATTTATAGTGTTATACAGGTTTATAAAGTTATGAATATAAAAATGTTATGCCCTTAATTAATAAATGCATATTTGTCTAAATGTCTGTGTTTATTTAAGTATATCTTGTATTATCTAAGTCTGAGTTGCCAGTAAATATGATTAATGTTACAAGTGTTTCATTCGGGTAGTCATTGCAGTGCTCTACAGGCATGTGTACAGGGTCATACCTCAATGCTTATCAAAAATGGTTTGTTTTCCACTAAGGACATTAAGAATGTTTCAAATATTGTAATACAACCAGAAGAAAATTAATTAGCTAATTAAAAAGCGATATGCACGAGCAAAGCACTTTTACTTTTTGAAGCGCTTTTCAAACTTGTGGTTAATCAGATTGCGGTCATTTTTAATCATCAGAAGATTTGATTTTTACTGTTAATAAAGGGAAATTAGAATGCAAGCCAATATTTCAGGCCAAATTCAGATGAGATACTTGGTGTACGGAAGATTATAGTGATATCTAACTAACAGAGATTTGATTAAGGTTTAAGGGGAAATCGTATTATCTAACAGTTAAAAAAGAACAGTCAGCTTATTGTCTAAGAAATGGCAATGTTTTGTTTTAAAAACTTGTAAAGTGACCAGTAAATAGGAAACCATGACAAGCGTATTTCAGAGGAAGCCCTCTACCACTAGCACTAGGCCATATCTACCCCTTACTATCTGAATTTCCCCCGAAGAAATTAAAACCACACAAACATGGGATAGCAGTCCTTTATTAAAAAAATATGGTCTAATAAATAACAATGCCTAAATCTTCATTTTCATACTAATGAGTGTCTGAGCATCTCACTTTCTGCTTGGAGCAATTGTAAGAACAATATTAAATAAAGACCTTACCAAAACATAAAACTATGTTGTAAGCAGCTGTTAATGCTCATAGTTAATTTGCTGAGCACTGAACTGACCTTTAGGCCGGGTTCAAACTTCAACTGGCTGCGGATCGCACAGGAGCGCTGTGCGTCCCTGTTCCCTGTTTCAGGGATTAATCAGGGCCAATTCTTTGCCTGAATTCGGCCCTGAAATGGAGCCAAAGATGCACAGCGTTTCTGTGCAATGTGCTCCGCACCTGCAACGGAGATATGTGAACCGATCCTGCTATGCGAATTGGATGTGGACAAACCCGCATCTAACTCGCATAGGTGTGAACCCGGCCTAAATCTTCATATTAGTTGTGTTGTAAGTTTTGTACAGTGCCCATTACTACTAATATCTGCATTCAATATAGAAGCCTCTAGAGTTGATGTTCAGAAACACTGTACCTGGAAGCTCAAAGTGCAAGAGTGTTCAGAAGACCTGGGGTACAGTCTAAAATGCATGTAAATAGGGATATTGATGCATTTCCTCAAACCAGGGTAGCTCCTACTCTGCCTCCCCCTCTCTCTTCTACACACACACTCGTAAAAAAGGAAATTCAAGTATATTTAATCTAAATCTCTCATTTAATAATTACAAGGAGTGAAGGTGATCATGGGTAGATAATGACTCTTTGATATGGTACTATACTTTTTTATTATGTCCTGTTCTTTTAGTGCAATAAAGTTTACTATTCTGAGCACATGTGTATTTGAGCATTTTCCACTTTAATAAGTAGCTCCAGCCCAAAATGTTCTTTTCTTAATTTTGTTTAGCTTTGCTTTTCTTTTTTTTGATTCAAACATTTGTATTGGGTATTATAAAGTCAATCACCAACAGCTGAACAGACAATGTGGGTATTAGAAATCTTGATGCAGAGAGACAAAAGGGTACATTGTTGACAGCAATAGTCTTTCTTCAAGGAGTGAAGAACAATGCAGCAAAGAAAAACTAAAGGGTCATGGCAAACACTTTAAAGTGGTTTTAAAGGTTGGACTAAAAAAATAAATATAAAAAAATAACAAACATGTTATACTTACCTGTGCTGTGCAATGGTTTTGCACAGGGCAGCCTCAATCCTCTTCTTTTTGGGCCCCCTGCTGGCGGTCCCGGCTCCTCCCCCCTGACGAGTGCTCCCAATAGCAAGCCACTTGCTATGGGGGCACTGGAGCAGGCTTGCTCCCACTCTCCTTATTAGCTCACAGGCAGTGCTTGACAGCAGCAGGAGCCAATGGCTCCCGTGGCTTTGTGAGCCAATGAGGAGACAGAGATCCGGGAGAGCCACTGCTCTCCTGCACATCGCTGGATTGAGACGGGTCTCAGGTAAGTATAGGGAGGGGCTGGGAGCTGCACCCAGAAGGTTTTTTTCCTTAATGGATAGAATCCTTAAGACCTACTTTAAAGATAGAAAAGGCAAAAGAACCGACAACTGAGTGGTCCAACCCAGCCATAACCCAGGGAACCACAAGAAGCAGCCAGTGTCGGGAAGGTATACAGTAGGCCTGCAATAATCAGAATGAAATGTGGGAAGGAAGGGAACAGGAACAGGGAAAGAAGGGGGAGTGGTTTCGTGGTATGTGACAGCAACAATCGCATGAGCTCAAACGAGGTGTTAGCTATGGCTCCAAAAGGGATGCATCAAACTCCGGAGGTAGGTACTTATCAACCCAAGGTTGCCAAATTTTGGTGTATTTTTTAACCTTTCATGAAACGTTGACTCAATTTTAGAGTGGATCATTACCTGAGTGATTCAGTTCTTCGCAGCCATCACACAGAGAGTCGGTGTCTTCCAGTTTAGTGTTGTTTTTAACCTCTCTAAGGTTCAATTTTTTCCAAGGCTATGTTAAAAACATTTCTCCTCATTTCCTGTCCAAGTGACAAGTTTATCGTCCAGAAAGGTAATCTGGATGACACATAAAGCAATAAAAGACTCTGCTAGGGTCACTGGGACTTTTGGAAGTTTCTCTGCACCTCCTGTACAGACAGAGGTTCATACCTTGTACCACTCTATTCAAAACTAAACTAAAATGTTTTGAATGGAAGTACATCTAGGTACATCTTAGCCTGTAAAGGAGAAAACAACAAACGTGTGTTCTGTCAAGGGACATAGTAGGTTTCACATGCATTAATGGATGGTGGAGCACACCAAGCTAGTTGGTCTTTTTCATTTTCAGTTCCTGCTTTGGAATTTCATTATAAAACGTTAAGTTTCTTTTTTTTTTTGGGGGGGGGGGGGGGTCGTTGATTTTATTTCCAGTGTGTTCTTTTTGTTATGATGGAAAATATGTTATATTTCGGCAAATTACGCAGCCATGCTACCCTGATACTTTACTTCTAGATTCAATTCCTCATACTACAATTTTCCTGTGGACTATTCCCCAGCACTTTTATATCCCAATTTGCTTTTGGAGCCAGTTATGCATTGAAGTGCAATATGTTGCAAGTCCCACTAGTGTGAAAATCTTTAATTATGTATTCCTTCAAACACTTTCATATGTTAAGAGACTTCCATGAAAACATTCATGAAAATTGAATTAATTCTGAACATTTGGCAACCAGAAATACATTTCAAAGGTAAATGTGATTACAAATGCAGGATTAGTTTTCAGCAAAATATTGGTTGCCACTGCAATATAAATGAACCTGCAAAAGTTTTTTTCGTTTTTAATAAGAAGAAATAGTAAATGACAAATTACCAAAATTTGAGCTACACACAAAAAATAAAGATTTACCATCTTAAACAGATATTTAAAAATGATTATTGTGGCTAAGCAGTACCTTGAAAAATCTACCTTTGCTTTGAATTCCCTGTAACAAGTTTCCTTGCACTTCCTGTCATGTGCCGTTGGCTAGGTAGGTTTTAGTCTCATAGCTGTATATCTGCAGTATGAAATCATGTATGGCAGATCCTGCCTACCTCTGCCTCTGATGACTGTTATTGTCATACGATTTAGCTTGCAATAGATTAATAAAATATCAAACGAACATTCTTAGGAAAAGCCATAAGAAAGATCATATGAAAATTCTCAGTTTGTTTGTTCAAGAAAAATGTTCTATTCTGCTTGTAATTTACTTGTAACTGCCGTTGAAAAGCGATTTGATCAACTAATGATTGGAAAAATGAACAAAATTTCTTAGAACCTTCTTTTCCTAAGAATTTTCACTCATAATTCTACCCATCTATGGCCAGTTTTAGAGTGTCTTCATAAGCACTGTAGTAATAGTTAGTAATGCAATTTTATGCTGTTTATTGTTCTCCTAGAAACCTGCTAGACAGATAGTTGTACCCAAGGACCCGCAGTACAAGACTCTCCTTGCTCCTATTGATGCCTCCTTCCTCCTGTGCTGTTGTTGTCTTGGGTTCCTTCACCCCTCCTATTGATCATTGCCCCACCAGTCATCAGTTCATTAAAGTGGTTGTAAGGGAATTTTTTTTATTTAAATAACAAACATGTCTCTACTTACCTGCTCTTTGCAATAGAGTTGCACAGAGAGGCCCTGGACCTCCACTTTTTGGATCCCCTGCTGGTGCTCCTGGCTCCTTCTCTCTGGCTAGTGCCCCTAATTGCAAGCTGCTTTCCATGGGGGCACTCATACGGGTTCGCTCCCGAGCCCTGACACAGACAGCAGGACTCCCCCCCCCCCCCCCCTCATCAATGGCTTTGATTGACAACAGTGGGAGCCAATTGCTCCCTCTGTCTCAGCAAAGCCTGTGAGACCCGGACCTGAGAAGAGAGAAGAGCCGCAGAAGCGCACAGTGCTGGATCAAATGATAGATTTGGTAAGTATAAGAAGGGTGAGGGGCCAATACCTATTCCTAAACATGTTTTACCTTAATGCAAGGAATGCATTAAGGTAACAAATGTTTAGGGTTTAGAACCACTTTAAGCTCTTTTTCTCTACCTAGAGGCTACCACCACACAAAGACACAGCACTGATATTGTATGTCAGTCCTAAAGAAATGATTAGCAGTAAGGTGCCTGCAGCCAATATTAGTGGCTAACCCTTGGTTCTCCGCTTGCCATTTTTTTTTGGGTACAGCTTCCATAGAATATGTCTTGTTCTTACTCTTGAGTAGGGATGAGCTGAACACCCCCTCGGTTCGTTTCGCAGCAGAACATGTGAACAGGCAAAAAATTAGTGCGAACGCGCAAACACCGTTAAAGTCTATGGGACGCGAACGTTAAAAATCAAAAGTGCTAATTTTAAAGGATTGTATGCAAGTTATTGCCATAAAAAATGTTTGGGGACCCGGGTCCTGCCCCAGGAGACATGTATCAATGCAAAAAAAAGTTTTAAAAATGGCAGTTTTTTCGGGAGCAATGATTTTAATAATGCTTAAAGTGAAACAATAAAAATGAAATATTCCTTTAAATATCGTGCCTGGGGGTGTCCTTAGTATGCCTGTAAAGTAGCGCATCTTTCCCATGTTTATAACAATACCACAGCAAAATTTACATTTCTAAAAGAAAAAATGTCATTTAAAACTGCTCGTGGCTGTAATGTATTGTCGGATAGCGGCAACATAGATAAAAATACCAAAAAAAAAATGGTGTGGATGTCCCCCCAAAATCCATACCGGCCCCTCAGGTTTGGTATGGATATTAAGGGGAACCCCGCACCAAAATAATTTAAAAAAACGGCTTGGCGGTTCCCCCAGGCCCCCAGGCACTATATACTCTGAACAGCAGTATATATACTATACGGCCTGCCCTATATACTCTGCAGAAAATTGGGCCTTAGGTGTTGGTGGTATCAGAACACTGTAAGCCCTCACAGTTACTCTTGTTGGGCGCAGGAACAGGCCTTGCTGTGAAATATTATATCAAGAATTGTAATTACATGCCCCTGTTAAACAGGGGCAGAAAAATTGGGCCTTGGGTGGTGATGGTGGTGCCCTAAACCAAAAATATTGTTGGAAGCTAGCATCATCAAGATTGAGGAGGAATAGGATAGGCAGCATAGGCAGTTTTCAAGGGATCCCACATCCATAGCAAATTCAATCAGTTACATCAGCATCAGGTGCTTGATAGCTGCTGATCCAAGACTGATTGATTTTTATGAATGAGCCTATCGATGAAGTCTGTGGACAGGCGCACTCTTTAATCTGTTATTTCTGAATGCACTGAATGTGCATTCAGAAAGCACGCTGGATGCAGGACAGGCCAGTAGCTCAATTGCATATTAAGCAAGTTCTGGCCAGTGGTCCATCCTCAAGACCCAGTAACCCAGTGGATGCTCTGTTGGAAAGGTCTCCAAGTCTAGTCTTGCCCCTAGATATACCTGCACCATATAATGCAGACGCTGGCGATGGTTGCTTGAACCGATCAGACCTTGGCGCTGAGGACTGAAAAATTGTTTAAAGGCATCGGTCAGCTGGCCACCTTCTCCACCGCTCTTCCTCTGACTGAACAAAGCCTCAGTAACATGTTGTCCAGCACCAGGAATTGGGGTCTGGAAATGCGTTGCACAAACCTTTCTTCAAGGCCTCCTGAAGATGTTTCATCCTCTGCTCCCTCTGTGAAGGCAGGATGAGTTCTGCACCCTTACCCTTGTAACGTGGATCAAGAAGGGTTGCCAACCAGTAATGATCCCTCTCCTTGATACCACAAACCCTAGGGTCCTTTTGCACGCTTTGTAGAATCAGGGAGGCCATGCAGCGTACGTTTGCAGAGGCATTAGATTCTGAGTCCTCTGGGTTACTAAGGATCATATGATCTGTAAATACCTCCTCCCAGCCACGTACAACTCCTTGAATTTCTGGGGACTGAAAACCATCCCTTGAAGACTGCTGCTGACTGTTATCCTGTACATCCATGCTGACTCAATCCTCCTCCTCTTCTTCCTGTGTGTTTGGCAGGCCCGCAGGAATGCTAACTGGATAAAGGGGGCCCTGAGAGGAAAGGAAGTCCTCTTCTTCCTTCCGCTGTTCTGCCTCAAGTGACCTGTCCATGATTCCACAAAGCGTGTGCTCCAGCAGGAAGACTACAGGGACAGTGTCACTGATGCATGCATTGTCACTGCTCACCATCCTTGTGGCCTCCTCAAATGGTAACAGGATAGTGCATGCATCCTTGATCAGTAGCCACTAGCGTAGTGGAAAGAAGCCAAGCTCCCCTGACCCTGTCCTGGTGCCATACTCGCACAGGTACTCATTGATGGCCCTCTGCTGTGTGTGCAGCTGCTTCAGCATTGCCAACATTGAGTTCCACCTGGTGGATGTCACAAATGAGGCAGGTTGCATTCCCTTTGAATGTCAGCCAGCCGAGCACTGGCATTGTATGACCGGAGGAAATAACCACAGACTTTTCTGGCTTGCCTCAGGAGATCCTGTAAGCCTGGGTACCTGCTCAAGAACCGCTGCACCACCAAATTCAAGACATGTGCCAACATGGAACATGGGTCACGTGTCCCTGTCGGAGGGCGGAGAGAAGGTTGGTGCCAATGTCGCATACAACCATTCCTGGCTGAAGCTGGCGTTGCATCAACCACCTCTGAGCCTGCCCCTGCAGAGATGACAGAATCTCTTCCCCAGTGTGGCTCCTGTCCCTTGGGCAGACCAACTCAAGCACCGCATGGCATCTTTTAGCCTGACTGCTTGCGTAGCCCCTTGAACACTTACGGAGCACAGCTGGTTCAGAGGACAAATCTGCAGAAGAGGCCATAGAGGAAGAAGAAGAGGAGGGGTGGAGGAGAGAGCTATGGCAGAATCACCACTAGCATTTTGGAGGCGTGGTGGTGGAACAAGCTCCAACAACACTGAACCCTGGTGTACCGTGAAGGAAAGGTAACGTCCCTGCCCATGCCTGCTGGACCATGAGTCAGCGGTAATATGAACCTTACTGCTGACCGCCCTATCCAACAAGGCGAAAACATTGCCTTCCACATGCCGGTAGAGAGCTGGAATGGCCTTCCGTGAAAAGAAATGGCGTTTTGGAACCTGCCACTGAGGTACAGCACATTCCACAAATTCACGAAAGGGGGGCAGAGTCTACCAGCTGAAAAGGCAGCAGTTGGCAGTGCTAGCAATTTGGCCAAGCTAGCATTTAGATGCTGAGCATGTGGATGGCTGAGACCGAATTTCTTTTTATGGTTCAGTAACTGGGGTAGGGAAATTTGCCTGCTAAAATCATCAATTGGTGGTGTACTGCTAGCAGATTGGCTGCAAATACTTGGGACACCTATTGTTATACCTTCATTCCTCTCAGTGCAGGTTTTTGAGAGGACTGGAGGTATAGTAGGGTTGGATATCCCAGATAAGGAGCAAGGAGCCTTTTTCTTTGATGTGGGTCTTTCAAGTGCTGTTGCCAACTGACTGCATGGCAGGTCGTCATATGTCTGGTCAAGCATGTGGTTCCCAAGTTGTTGCTGTTCTGGCCACACTTGATCCGCTTCAGACATAGGTTGCAAACAGCAACGGTGCAATTTCCTGCACACGTGTCGAAAAAGGCCCACACCAAGGAACTTTTAAAAGTCAGCGGGGAGTCAGCAGCGCCCTGCACATGCGGAGCTCTGCGGTGTGATGCAATAGGGTGGCTGTCCTTAAGCTGCACCCTAGATGACATCCTGCCTAATTGGAGTTGTGCCTCCTACTCCTCCTCCTTTCTTCTCTAAGGCACCCAAGTACAATCAGTGACCTCATCATCCCCTCCCTCCTCGTCATTGGAGCAAACTTGGCAGTATGCTGCAGCTGGGGGAACATGACTGCCAGTTTCTTGTCCTTCTGTGGCACCCCCTCTCTCTAGGCTCATGTTACTTCCTTCCTCAACCTGGGAACTAACATCGGAGCCTTCAAATCGTTGCGCATCCTCCAGCAGCATGTACCTGACACTGTGGTCGAATAATTCTGGGGACTCCTCTGTGCATGATGGTGGGGCTACGGCAGAAGTGACTGAGGACAAGGAGATGATGGAATAGGCCGCTTTGGCAGCTGCATTGGAAGGCAAATTACTCTGAGCCTGGGTGACAGAGGATGAGGGTGGCTTTGTTATCCACTCCACCAACTCTTCTGCATGTTGTGGCTCAATAACACAGCCAGCAGCAGAAAAAAAGGACAAGAGTGCCCCACAGCCACCTGCAAAGGATGCACCATGTCCACAACCACCACTGTTGACTGTAGGCACAGAGGCTGCTTGCCCTCTTTTAGTGGCCTGTGAGGGTCTGCCTCTCCTTGGTGGCCTTCCAGACATGATGTATTTTTTGTTTTGCAACACCACACTACACTGTATTAGATACTGTGTACACCGCCTGAAGTGTATTAGAAACTGTAGACACTGTATTAGATAAAGTGTACACCACCAGAAGTGTAGTAGAAACTGTACACACTGTATTAGATACTGTGTACATTGCCTGGACTGTATTAGAAACTGTACTACAGCTGTACTGTATTGTGTACTGTGTACACCACCAGAAGTGTAGTAGAAACTGTACACACTGTATTAGATCCTGTTTACACCACCAGAAGTATAGTAGAAGTACACCATAGAATGCACTGTAGATATGGGCTACACTGGATGCAGAATATATATATATATATATATATATATATATATATATATATATATATATATATATATATATATATATAATTATTATTATTATTATACGAGATTTATATAGCGCCAACAGTTTACGCAGCGCTTTACAATGTATAAGGGGGACAACACAATTACAGTACAGTTCAATAAAAAAGGTACAGGATGGCCCTGCTCATAGAGCTTACATTCTAAAGGGAGGGGGTGGTGGTACAAAAGGTAATAGCTGCAAAGAATGATTTGATGGGGGTGGCTCAGGGACAGTTATGTGGGTGTGGGATAAGCTTCCCTGAATAAATGAGTTTTCAGGGATCTCCTAAAGGTGGACAGGGTAGGGGCTGATCGGATATACTGGGGTAGGGAATTCCAGAGGATGGGAGAGGCTCTGGAGAAGTCCTGAAGACTAGCATGGGAGGAGGTAACAAGGGAGCTAGAGAGCAGGAGGTCCTGGGAGGAGCGGAGGGGGCGATTTGGGCGATATCTGCAGATGAGGTTGGTGATGTAGATGGGGGCGATGTTGTGAATGGCCTTGTATGTTATGGTTAGCATTTTGAATTTTACACGGTGGGGTAGGGGAAGCCAGTGAAGGGATTGGCAGAGAGGAGCAGCAGTCACGGATCGATTAGTGAGGTGTATTAGTCTAGCAGCAGCATTCATAATAGACTGAAGGGGGGATAGCCTGCTTAAGGGTAGGCCATTAAGGAGAGAGTTGCAGTAGTCGAGGCGGGAAATAATCAAGGAGTGAATAAGTTGCTTTGTGGTGTCATTAGTCAGGGAGGGTCGAATTCTGGAGATGTTGCGGGGGTTAAGGCGGCAGGATTTAGCCAGTGATTGGATATGGGGGCTGAAGGAGAGGTCAGAGTCAAGGATTACACCCAGGACCCTGGCATGTGTGGAGGGACCAATGGTTGTGTTGTTGATATTAATGGTGAAGTCACAGGAGGGGGACCGTGAAGGAGGAAATATAACAAGCTCAGTATATATATATATATATATATATATATATATATATATATATATATATATATATATTAATACACTGCCTGCACTGACTGAATATTGAGTAAACACTGAATATATGGTCTATGCTAAATGCAGAGTATATATATATATATATATATATATATATATATACTGGACAGACTGTATATATACAGTGGCTTGCGAAAGTATTCGGCCCCCTTGAACTTTTCAACCTTTTGCCACATTTCAGGCTCCAAACATAAAGATATACATTTTTTATTTTTTGTGAAGAATCACCAACAAGTGGGACACAATTGTGAAGTGGAACGAAATCTTTTGGATTTTTGAAACTTTTTTAACTAATAAAAAAATGAAAAGTGGGGCGTGCAAAATTATTCGGCCCCCTTGCGTTAATACTTTGTAGAGCCACCTTTTGCTGCGATTACAGCTGCAAGTCGCTTGGGGTATGTCTCTATCAGTTTTGCACATCGAGAGACTGAAATTCTTGCCCATTCTTCCTTGCAAAACAGCTCGAGCTCAGTGAGGTTGGATGGAGAGCGTTTGTGAACAGCAGTTTTCAGCTCTTTCCACAGATTCTCGATTGGATTCAGGTCTGGACTTTGACTTGGCCATTCTAACACCTGGATACGTTTATTTGTGAACCATTCCTTTGTAGATTTTGCTGTATGTTTGGGATCATTGTCTTGTTGGAAGATAAATCTCCGTCCCAGTTTCAGGTCTTTTGCAGACGCCAACAGGTTTTCATCCAGAATGGTCCTGTATTTGGCTGCATCCATCTTCCCCTCAATTTTAACCATCTTCCCTGTCCCTGCTGAAGAAAAGCAGGCCCAAACCATGATGCTGCCACCACCATGTTTGACAGTGGGGATGGTGTGTTGAGTGTGATGAGCTGTGTTGCTTTTACGCCAAACATATCGTTTTGCATTGTGGCCAAAAAGTTTGATTTTGGTTTCATCGGACCAGAGCACCTTCTTCCACATGTTTGGTGTGTCTCCCAGGTGGCTTGTGGCAAACTTTAGACAAGACTTTTTATGGATATCTTTGAGAAATGGCTTTCTTCTTGCCACTCTTCCATAAAGGCCAGATTTGTGCAGTGTACGACTGATTGTTGTCCTATGGATAGACTCTCCCACCTCAGCTGTAGTTCTCTGCAGTTCATCCAGAGTGATCATGGGCCTCTTGGCTGCATCTCTGATCAGTCTTCTCCTTGTCTGAGCTGAAAGTTTAGAGGGACAGCCAGGTCTTGGTAGATTTGCAGTGGTCTGATACTCCTTCCATTTCAAAATGATCACTTGCACAGTGCTCCTTGGGATGTTTAAAGCTTGGGAAATCTTTTTGTATCCAAATCCGGCTTTAAACTTCTCCACAAAAGTATTACGGACCTGCCTGGTGTGTTCCTTGGTCTTCATGATGCTCTCTGCGCTTTCAACAGAATCCTGAGACTATCACAGAGCAGGTGCATTTATACAGAGACTTGATTACACACAGGTGGATTCTATTTATCACCATCAGTCATTTAGGACAACATTGGATCATTCAGAGATCCTCGCTGAACTTCTGGAGTGAGTTTTCTGCACTGAAAGTAAAGGGGCCGAATAATTTTGCACGCACCACTTTTCAGTTTTTTAATTGCTAAAAAAGTTTAAAATATCCAATAGATTTCGTTCCACTTCACAATTGTGTCCCACTTGTTGGTGATTCTTCACAAAAATTTACAATTTTATATCTTTATGTTTGAAGCCTGAAATGTGGCAAAAGGTTGAAAAGTTCAAGGGGGCCGAATACTTTCGCAAGCCACTGTATATATCAAATACACTGCCACTAACTGAATATCCTGCCTGCTTAATCTAACTCAGGCTATCTCTCTGTCCACGCCAACAACACTACACACGGCTGCCGTAAGCAACCTTATATAGCGTGGGGCGTGGACTTAGTCCCCCCTGAGCCATGATTGGCCAAAAGCATCCTGCCTTTGGCCAATTAGGGCTCTCTCAGCAGAGCTCGCTGTGATGGGCCAAAGCATGCAGGTCAGGTGCATGCTTTGGCCAATCATCATACAGCAATGCAGTCTCGCAGTGCATTATGGGGCATTCCGCGCTCAAATTTCATGCGAACACCCCATAATGTTTGCTGTTCTGCGAACGGGCGAACACCCGATGTTTGAGTCGAATTTATGTTCGTCCCGAACATCTAGCTCATCCCTACTCTTGAGCAAAACAGAGTTTTTCACTGTTATCTGAATTCCCTACTTAGTACAATTATGAGTTCCTCTAATGCAGCACACACGGTCGGACTATTCGACCGGACTGGTCCGACGGACGCCGACGGACCAAATCCGGCGGACAATTCGATCATGTGTGGGCTTCACCGGACCTTCAACTGACTTTTCCAGTCGCAAATCTGACGGACTTTAGATTTGGAACATGCTTCAAATCTTTATGTCGTAACTCCGCCGGACCCATAAATCCGCTTGTCTGTATGCTAGTCCGATGGGCAAAAAACGACGCTAGGGCAGCTATTGGCTACTGGCTATCAACTTCCTTATTTTAGTCCGGTGTATGTTATCACGTACGAATCCGTCGGACTTTTGTGTGATCGTTTGTAGGCAAGTCCGTTCGTTCGGAAGTCCGCCAAAAGTCAGTCGAAAGTCTGTCGGACAGGCTGTCGGACTTTTGTTGCTGAAAAGTCCACCCGTGTGTACACGGCATTACACTCTTCCCAATTAGTTAAAGAGAACAGTAGCACTAGTCTTTATAAATATTATCGATAAGGGCACAAAGGTAAGTATTACTTTACCTTTGTGTTTACATACTCCCCCTCTATCTCTTATAAAGTGAGCAACATACATTGGAATACATAAAGTAGTTGAGTAATGCAAAGAGCATGTTCAAAGTGCTATATTCAATTGAAAGCCATCAGAAGTAATCTCTTAATGGATCTTTATACAGCGAACTGATATTGGCTGATTGCTATGGGTTTACTCTGCTTATTTACTGTGTTACTGAATGAACCTGTTAGTTATAAATGGAAGTAAAAGGTAATGTATTTTCTAGGCTGCCATTATTTTTATATAGGAAAACAGGACACCATATATCAATCTATCACATACTGTAGGAATTTTTGATAATGCTTATTGCAGCCATTTAGATTTTTGCTAAAATTTCAAGTCCTGAGCTACTAGCCAGGTCTTAAATGTTACTCGCCACCAGTTGCCCCACTCAACCCCTACCCTGCCCTACCCCCAAACACCGCCCTCATAAATGATCTCATGAAATTACACTGTTAAATGTTTTATGTAGAATTAAAGTGATTTTAAAGGTTCTTTTTATTATTTATTTATTTTTTTAAATAACAAACATGTTATATTTACCTGCTCTGTGCAAGGTAATTTTGCACACAGCAGCAAAAATCCCGATCCTCCTCTTCTGGCATGCCGCGATGGCGCTCCTGGCTCCTCCTCTTCATCAGGTACCCCCACGGAGAGCCGCTTTCCATGGGGGCACTCGTACGGGCATGCTCACGAGCATAGGTGTGCGCAGCCTATGGCATTAGGGTGTGCACCCCAAATGTATTAAAAACATGGACAGTGTTAGTAGGGCAGAGGTTGGTGTCAGTAGGGCAATGGACAGTGTCAGTAGTTTTTTTTTTTTATTATAGTTTTTACAATTTTTTTAGAAGCCCCGTTCGGGGGCATTGGTGCAATAGCAGCAGGGGGAATCAGCGCCTCTCAAGGTGATTAGGGTGTGCCCAGGCACACCCAGCACACCCCCTGCGCACGCCTATGCTCACGAGTCCTGCTGCTGCGTCCATAGACACAGACAGCAGGACTTGGCCCTCTCCCCACTTCCGTGTCACTGGATTTGATTGACCTGAGGGGGTTTGTTTGGGACTTTAAATGAGGCACCTGAAAACAGATGCCCGCATCCCTATTATCTATAGATTCAAAAGAAGGGTTTGGGACTTTAAATGAGGCACATAAAAGTGACTGCAAGAATGGTAAACAGCATGACATTTATTAATTTGGCATGTACACATAACGCATACTAAGTAACTTGCACATACAAACATAAGGGGGATAAAAATTGAAAAAAATCCATCCCTAAAGTACTTACAAGTATATTGGATCAAGATCCTACCATAAAATATTCAAGGCTGGGGGCTGTCAAGACTGTCTGCCCCAGGAGCTGTGGTGGTGAGGGCCCACAGGAGAACTGGGCACACACAGCGCCGCCCAAAGATAATGGCATTCTCCATGCTGCTGCTATCAATCTATTCAATGAGGACAGAGACAGCGACTGGAGCCGCTGGGCTTGCGCTTGCCGCTGGAACGGACTGGTTCAGGTAAGAAAAAGGTGGGGGCTCTGAGGGGTACTGCAGCACAGAAGGTTTTTCACCTTAATGCACAGAATGCATTAAGGTGAAAAACCTGGAGACTTTACAACCCCTTTAAGTTACAAAAATAAATATTAACAACAGCTTTATCAGTGTCCATTAGTGCAGCCTCATTAGTGGCCATCAATGCAGCCTTACAGTGCCCATCAGTGCAGCATATTAGTGCCAATCAGTGCCCATCGGCACAGCATCATCAGTGCAGCTTACCAGTGTTCATCAGTGCTGCCCCATTAGTGCCCCCTCATCAGTGCCTATCAGTGCAGCCTCATCAGTGCCCATCAATGCAGTCTCATACGTGCCCATCAATGCAGCCTCAGCAGTGCACATCAATGCAGCCACACCAGTGCCCATCAATGCAGCCTCACCCATGCCCATCAATGCAACCTGATCAGTGACCATCAATGCAGCCTGATTATTGCCCATCAATGGAGCCTCACCAGTGCCTATTAATGCAGCCTGATCAGTACCCCTCAATGCAGCCTCACCAGTGCCCATCAATGCAGCTTCACCAGTGCCCATCGATCCAGACTCATCAGTGCTTATCAATGCAGCCTCACCAGTGCACATCAATGCAGCCTGATCAGTGCCCATCAATGCAGCCTAACCAGTGCCCATCAATGCAGCCTCATCAGTGCCCATTAATGCAGCCTCACCAGTGCCCATCAATGCAGCCTGATCAATGTCCATCAATGCAGCCTCACCAGTGCCCATCAATGCAGCCTGATCAATGTCCATCAATGCAGCCTTACCAGTGCCCATCAATGCTGCCTCATCAGTGCCCACCAATGCAGCCTGATCAGTGCCCATCATTGCAGCCTCATCAGTGCCCATCATTGCAGCCTCATCAGTGCCCATCAATGCAGCCTCATCTTTGCCCATCAGCGCAGCCTGATCAGTGCCCATTAATGAAGCCTCATCAGTGCTCATCAATGCAGCCTCACCAGTGCTCATCAATGCAGCCTCACCAGTCCCCATCAATGCAGCCTCACCAGTGCCCATCCATGTAGCCTCATCAGTCCCCATCAATGCAGCCTCACCAGTGCTCATCAATGCAGCCTCATCAGTGCAGCCTCACCAGTGCCCATCAATGCAGCCTGATCAGTGCCCATCAATGCAGCCTCACCAGTACCCATCAATGCAGCCTGATCCGTGCCCACCAATGCAGCCTCACCAGTACCCATCAATGCAGCCTGATCAGTGCCCATTAATGCAGCCTGAACAGTGCCCATCAATGCAACCTCACCAGTGCCCATGAATGACAATGCAGCCTCATCCGTGCTCATAAATGCAGTCTCACCAGTGCCCATCAATGCAGCCTCATCATTGCCCATCAATGCAGCCTCACCAGTGCCCATCAATGCAGCCTGATCAGTGCTCATCAATGCAGCCTCACCAGTGCCCATCAATGCAGCCTCACCAGTGCCCATCAATGAAGCCTGATCAGTGCCCATCAATGCAGCCTCACCAGTGCCCATCAGCACAGCCTCACCAGTGCCCATCAATGCAGCCTTACCAGTGCCCATCAATGCAGCCTCATCAGTGCCCATCAATGCAGCCTCACTAGTGCACAGGGAACAGAGAGAGGAGAGCCGGCCGTTGCACACAGAGCAGGGATCTCCCGCTGTAACACAGCATGGAATTGAATTGCCCGGCGGCAGCAGTCACACGAAGTCCCGCCTCCTGCATCAAATTTCCTGGCATTGGACCAGTGTGCTGTCTATCATAGGAGCCGGTGTTCTGCCGAGAAAGTATCCCCTCGGCGGATAAGGACCCCCTTGTACTGCGCAGGCGCAGCACTTGCGCAGTACGATCCGGCGGAAATAGCCAAAGCCGAATAGTTGTAAATCAGCTGTACACGACGCCTGTAAGAGGGCCCCTTGCGGGCTCGCTTTGCTCGCCACGCTTCGGGCACGGCCTCGCTTCGCTTGGCACTTTTTTATTCTACCTCTAGGTCCACTTGGATGGTGGGGCTTCAACCTGGACCCAGGACGCAGGCGCCGTGTACAGCTGATTGAAGGTTTTCAGCTTTGGCTATTTTCGGCGGCTCCTTAGTCGTTGGTACTGCGCAAGCGCTGCACCTGCGCAGTACAGGGGGGTCCTTATCCGCCGGGGGAACTTTCTCGGCAAGACACCGGTCCAGGAGGTGGGACTTTGTTTGACTACCGCCGCTGGGCAATTCAAATCCATGCTGTGTCACAGCTTTGTGTGATCCAGCTGGCTCTCCTTTTCCTCTCTTCTTTCTTCCCCTCCTCTTCCGCTCTTCCTGGCTGATCACTGGGAGGAGAACGGCTCCCATTTAACCCTGCCTGCCTGCCAGCGGCACCCACCCCCCTGAAGCAGCCCCACACTCTCCCTCAAGTTTTTTTCCTCTTGCCAAATGCGAGCAGACGAGTGGAAAGTTTGAGGGCTGTATCCAGTATATACTGTACACACACAATCAATATCACAGCCTTTTCAAATGTAGCACTACCTCCACAGGAGCTGCTGGTATGTTTGCCCAGGTCTTCCCCACATTTTGCTCTGCAGCCAGGCATAAAGTAAATTCACACAGCCAGGTGCATGTTCACTTCCGCTCATTACACCAATGATCAGTCTAGGGGTTTTGTTTTTGTTGATTTATTGGTGAACTTAGATAGAATAAGGGATATAGTGGGATACTTCCAAATTGAACTATTCACACGGAGGACTCTTAACTTCCTTTTCTAGTGAAACTTGGCTGCAGTCCTTGCAGAAGACAGATAAAGACTTCTTCTTCACATCAGCAAACTGATTGCAGAACTGAGCAATATCCCTTAGTAATGTAGTGGACAGTTCTGGACAAAGCTCTAAGAACACTAGCCAGTTAACTTTCTAAGGCTCCTTAGGGTGTCTGTACTCACAAGGTTCCTGAAGCACCACTGACAGTCTTTTCTCTCCAGTTGCACCGAGGAAACAAAAGGGGAAACAAAGGTGCCTTTGTTTCCTTTTTATTTTTACAGTTTATAGAGGAGATCCAATATGGTGAGAAGTGCAGCAGCCATCACTATAGTGGACTTTAAATTCGTACCTCCTTTTAAACATAGACTTTACGGCTTTATTGAACTCTTTTTTTTTTAAACTCAGATGCAGGCCTCTTGAACCCAAAAATTGGGAAAGAGAGCCCTGACTGATGGGGGCATAACCAGGGCGGAGTATGGTGACTAGGGGTCACGGTGGATTGGTGGGGGGACGGGGTGGGGTTGGGCCTGAGCTCACTAAGGTGATTGCCCCAGGGGATTCTGGGCCTTTTGGTGAAGAAGATCGGTAAGAGCTGGCTGAACCCCACCCTGTCCCTCCAACCATGGACACCGAGCTTCTTCTGGCCAGGGTCCGAGAGATGGCTCTTCAGGGTCAGGCTGGGTGGCTTTTCTCCCTCCTGACCCCTGGGGATCCCTCTCCTATTCCCACACCTGATCCCCCTCAGGTTTCCCCCCCCAGGGTTAGAAGGCGAACTCGGCCGCCTTCCCGCCTCAGCCCCAGCCCCTCTAGGGCCTCCTATTGCTCCCCTCCACATCCGTCCTCTTCTCCCCCCCCTCCTGCACCTGTCTCCCCCCTGCCTGTTCCGACGGGGAAACACCCTTCCTCTGCCCCCCCCCGTTGTCCTCAGGCACGGAGAAGGTCCCCTGCACGGGCTAAGGCATCCACTCGGGCCTCGTCGCGCTGTCCCAGGTCACGCAGCCCCCGCTCCAGCGTTCACCCCGCCCCCCCCCCCTCTAATGTGGGAGGCGGCCGGGCTGGAGCCGCAGCGCTCCCCAGCCCCCTCACTCATCCTCTGAGTACTGCCGCCAGCGCGGAGGGCGGGGGGGTCCTGAGCGGCCGATCCGCTTATTCCTCCACCGGGCAATCCTCGGGCATGAAGGGGAGGAGGAGGCGGGTCGGTCCGCCGGCCGCCGCTGCGTCCTCCGCAGCTGTCCTCGGAGCCAGCGAGGATTGCTCTGCTGGGGACTTGGAGCCGGTCCGGCGCCATCTGGTGGCCGGAGTGCTCCCTGCGCCTGACAGGGCGGGAGTTTTAAATCTCCACACACCACAGCTGGTTTCTAGGCACGCTGGAGACAGCAGTGTGGTGTGTGGAGAAAGAAATGATGGGCCACAGCACTATCCCCCTGCGCCTGCCTGGGCAGGCATGTTAGCACAAGTGCAGGATCAATCCTGCGGAGTTCCTTCTGTGCCCAGCAGGGCAGGGGACAGGTGTCTTCCTCCCACGTCCCAGGATGCGGGGGTTGGCGCGAGGCACATCTCCCCTGCGCCCGGCAGGGCGGGCGATGTGCGGTTAACCCCTCCCCCTCTGATACCCCGTGCCCACCGGCGGCCTCCTGCGCCCCACAGGGCGGAGGCCAGCCGAGTGCGTTTAACATCCACCCCGTCGGTGGGGCAACTGTGTTCCTACGTGCCGGTCCGGGCTGGCGGTCCTGATGGGATGCCCGCATCGGTTGCCCTTTCTCATCCCCCTGCGCCCGTCAGGGCGGGGGATCTCGGCTCCAGACCCGGGCTGGCGGCGGCATCCGCCCTGGGTCAACCAAGAGGAGCTGGCAGGTGTACCTGCCGTTGCTCAGCCTCTGTCCATGGTCAGTCGGATTCGACCGGGTCCGTGGTTGGACCCCCGCCCTTGGACCTTTCCCTGAGTCGGGACAGCACAGCAGATTACGCAGCCCGCCTGCGCTTGCAGTCTCCTGAAATTGCCTTGGAATCGGATTCGCTGCCGGGCCCGGTGGCCGATCGTCCATCACCCGCGATGCCTCCTCGACCAAGTGAGTATGACTGCGAGTTAATTTGGGGTAGAGCTGCTGATGCTTCCGTATCGGGCCCGGAGGATCGCATAGCGTCGGTTGTAAAATCTGTTCTCTCTAGTATGGGTGTCTCGGGATCGCCCAACCCCACCTCCGCTTATGGGGGTGCGTTGTGGGCTGTGTCGCCGACGGGTACCCACTTGGCGGAAGAGACGAAAGAGAAGATATGGCGTCGCGAATTCATCGACTTTCTTACCCTCGTTCCGCCGGACAGGGAGACGATCGACAAATCCCGACGGGTTGACGTATCGGCGCAGGGTGACAAACCCAAACAGCTTCCTAGAACGTTCGGGAACTGGCTGCAGGGGTTTTGTGCCTATGCGGGAGTGCTCAGTGAGCGGTTCCCGGAGTTGGCTACCTCGTTATTTTGCTATTTAGACCTTATTTGGGGTGCATACAAGGTCTATGGGGGCCAGTGCTGGTTCCACTATGACACTCAATTTAGGCAAAAAATGGCGTCACGTCGGGAATTTCGTTTTGATTGTCAGGACGGTAGCCTGTGGTTGCTGCTTATGTGCCCTCACAGGCCTTCGTCCTTTCAGTCCGCGGTCGGCGCCCCTCAGTCCGGAGCGTCGGCCGCTCAAAAGAAGGGTATCTGCTGGCTTTTCAACGAAAGCCACTGCAAGTGGTACTCCGCCTGTCGTTTCAGGCATGAGTGCTCCAGTTGTGGAGGGGCTCACCCCGCCAGTAAGTGTTTTCGAAAGGGAAAACAATCGTTTTCTAGACTCGGCACCAAGACTGACCTTCCTAAGCCGGAGGACGCCGGTGAACGTCATAGAGATGCTTCCCTGGCTAGACCGGTACCCCCTTCGTAGAGAGGCCCTGATTTTGCGGGACGGTTTGGACCGCGGTTTCTGGATCCCTTTTACCCCGTCAGCCACCCCGACCATGTCTCATAATTTAAAATCGGCGGGAGAATTCGAGTCCGTCGTGGCCGAGAAACTCTGGAGGGAATTGGAACTGGGAAGAATGGCAGGCCCATTTGATCTCCCTCCTTTCCACAACCTGAGGGTATCTCCTCTCGGTGTGGTCCCAAAAAAGGCGGAGGGAAAATTTCGCCTCATTCATCACCTTTCCTACCCTTCTGGTTCCTCGGTGAATGATGGCATTGACAGGGAGGAATCCAGAGTGCACTATGCGTCCTTTGACAGGGCGCTTCAGCTGGTTAGGGCAGCGGGGCAGTCTGCCCTTCTGGCGAAAGCGGACATAGAGTCCGCATTTCGCCTCCTCCCAGTCCATCCGGACTGTTTCCACCTCCTGGGTTGCTACTTTCGGGGTAGCTATTTTTTCAACATGTGCCTTCCTATGGGTTGTGCCATCTCGTGTTATTTCTTTGAGCTATTTAGTAGCTTCCTTGACTGGGTGGTCACCCAGGAGGCGGGTATTCAGTCCCTTTTGCATTATCTTGATGACTTTCTTTTTGTGGGTCCAGCGGGCAGTGGGCAGTGTCTGCGGCTGCTCACTATTTTTCAGGACATATGCCGGCTTTTCGCCATCCCACTGTCCGCTGACAAGACGGAGGGCCCCGTCACAGTCCTGTCGTTTTTAGGTATTGAGATAGACACGGTGGCGATGGTTTTTCGGTTGCCTAGTGACAAGTTGTCTAGGCTTCTCTCGTTGGTCCGCTTGGCTAAAGGGGCAAAGAAATTACAGCTGAAACAGCTTCAGTCGTTGTTGGGTCATCTGGTTTTCGCCTGTAGGGTCATCCGGATGGGGAGGGCCTTCTGTAGGCGACTATCATGGGCCACGAAGGGCATAACTGCCCCTCACCACTATGTCAGGATCACCAAGCCTATGAGGGATGACTTGGGGATATGGCTATCATTCTTGCAGACTTACAATGGACAGTCGTGCTGGTTGCGGGAGGAAGTGCCGAACTCACAGCTGGAGTTATATACCGATGCGGCAGGCTCCTGTGGGTTCGGCGCTTTCTTTCAAGGGGAATGGGCTGCTGAACGCTGGCCGGCCTCATGGGCCCACATGGATTTGTTGCGGAACCTCACCCTGCTGGAGCTGTTTCCAATTATTGTTGCTGTTGAGCTCTGGGGTGACAGGTTGCGCAATCACCAGGTGGTCTTCTGGTCGGATAACATGAGTGTGGTGCAGGTGGTGAACAAACAGTCAGCCAGTTCTCCTCCGGTCGTTTCGTTGCTACGGTTTTTAGTTTTAAAATGTTTACATTTTAACATCTGTGTTAGGGCTAGGCATGTACCGGGTGCTTCTAATGATATTGCCGATGCTCTTTCTCGTCAACAGTTCTGCCGTTTTCGAACACTGGCTCCGATGGCTTCTTTGGAGGGCCTCCCCTGTCCGGCCCACTTATGGAACCTCGTTTCCGGCGTTTGACAGAGCTCCTTCAGTCGTCGCTTTCTTCACGGACGTGGGCGGCGTACTGCCGGGTTTGGCATGAGTGGGTCCAGGCGTCGGGCGGTGAGTTCAACATTTATTCCCCAGACGACCGTCGTTTAACCATATTTGCCTATTTAGTCTTTCTGGCGGAAAAAGGCGTCTCCGGGTCGACGGTTTCATCCGCGTTGTCGGCCCTGTCATTTTGGTTTCAGCTCTTGGGGTGGGAAGATGTAACTAAATCTTTCCCTGTCCGGCGGGTTGTTCGGGGTGGGAAGCGGGTTACGCACCTCCCGGACACCAGGCGCCCTGTTTCCATTCAGATTCTTTTGGCCATCTTGTCTCTTCTTCCGAATGTGTGTTCATCGGAATATGAGACCCTTCTTTTCCGGGTGTCCTTTTCTTGGGCTTTCTTTGGTGCCTTTCGCATCGGTGAATTGGTGTCAAAATCAAAATTGTCCCCGGGGGGCATCCTATGGGAGGACGTGTCGTTGTCGCGCCGCAGTGTCACGATTTTCTTGCGTTCATCCAAAACTGATTGTTCTGGCAGGGGTCGCCGGGTAGTCTTGCATTATTGCGGCGGCCCCTTTTGTCCGGTGTCTCTGGCCCTCTCTTTCGTGCCTTTGCGCCCCCTGTCCCCTACATTTTTTGTCCATGCTGATTCAACTTCTCTCAGCCGTTTTCAATTTTTGCGCGTTTTTCGTCGTTGCTTGGAGATTTTGGGCTTTCCTGCAAAGGAGTTTTCCACCCACTCTTTTCGCATTGGCGCCGCGACCGCCGCTTCGGGTTTGGGTTTCACCGATACGGAACTTCAGCGTTTAGGTAGATGGGAGTCATCTCGTTTTTCTCTGTATGTCCGACCACATCTGTTGTGTTGATTTCCAGGTTCCTTTCCAGCACAGATTTGGATCCTCTGGGATTCTTTTATATACTGGGCCGCTCGCCGGGCAAAGATCCGAACTTATGGCAGGAACTTGGGATTCTCATACGATGTGGCGAGGATACGCTGGATTGGGTTGCGCGGGTTACGTTGGCCTCAGGTCCTTCAAGAATGTCAGAAACTTCGTGCCCACGTCTCTGGTCCCATCATCCTGGTCATACATGCGGGTGGGAATGACGTTGGATATATGAGATCTGTGGACATCATATCTGCTGTAAAAAGTGACATTGCCCAATGTTGTGCTTTATTTAATAACCTGACTGTTGTTTGGTCAGAAATCGTGCCTCGCTCGGTATGGGCGCGTGATGTCCCTGGCCCCCTTCTGGAACATTTTCGTAGGAAGGTCAATGCCCAAGTGGCTAAGTTTGTACGTCAGATAGGGGGGATAGTGGTCCGCCACAGAGACCTAGAGGGCGATAATCACGATCTGCTGCGTAGAGATGGAGTTCATTTGAATGAGATTGGGCTGGATATTTTTAATCTGGGTCTCCAGAGGGGTGTGGAACAGGCGCTGGCTGCGGTGGGGCGCCCGTCAGTAGATTACTGACAGGCGGGTGGCGGTTTTTGGTGACCTTGCCAGCAAAACACGGCGGTAAGAGGTACGCCCTTCACGCTAATTGGGAGATAGACGGCAGTCCGGCACTGATGGTAAGGACAGGCCCCTCAGTTATCTCCCTTTCCACCAGTCGGAACTGAGTGCTCACAGTGCTACTGTGACTGGCACTGTGGAATGTTAAATGTTATGTTTAAGTTGTTAAAGAGTTGAATTTAATAAAAGCTGTGGCCTTGCCCTTTCCAACATGAATGGCGGTAAGTGGTCTTTATTGATGTTTAGAAGGGGTAAGGTCTAAATTGGATGGATCTTGGTGTGGACCTGGGTGTATTGCACCTCAGCAGTCATGCAGGCCTCTTGAACCCAAAAATTGGGAAAGAGAGCCCTGACTGATGGGGGCATAACCAGGGCGGAGTATGGTGACTAGGGGTCACGGTGGATTGGTGGGGGGACGGGGTGGGGTTGGGCCTGAGCTCACTAAGGTGATTGCCCCAGGGGATTCTGGGCCTTTTGGTGAAGAAGATCGGTAAGAGCTGCCCACCCTCCCGCCCTATCTATGGTTGGTATGTCACAGCTTGCTGCGGTTTTTGGTGACCTTGCCAGCAAAACACGGCGGTAAGAGGTACGCCCTTCACGCTAATTGGGAGATAGACGGCAGTCCGGCACTGATGGTAAGGACAGGCCCCTCAGTTATCTCCCTTTCCACCAGTCGGAACTAAGTGCTCACAGTGCTACTGTGACTGGCACTGTGGAATGTTAAATGTTATGTTTAAGTTGTTAAAGAGTTGAATTTAATAAAAGCTGTGGCCTTGCCCTTTCCAACATGAATGGCGGTAAGTGGTCTTTATTGATGTTTAGAAGGGGTAAGGTCTAAATTGGATGGATCTTGGTGTGGACCTGGGTGTATTGCACCTCAGCAGTCATGCACTGTAGACTCTCCCTCTGTCAGCTGTGGAAGGACCAGGGTCAGCCACACCAACTTCAGGCCCTTCGGTCACTCACCTGAGGCCACATGGCAGCAAGTGTTGGGGGAGGCAGTGTCTATCCCCCAGCCTGGGGAAATCGTCTGCTAGGAAAGACGAGGAACTAATGTGCTCCTGGAATATAAATACAAGCACCTAGCATGCCTAGGGGCGCCTCCTTTTCCAATTGACTGGGGTTGCATCTATATTCATGCTGCTCATCTTCCTAGTCTCCACCTATAGCCCAGAACTTTCCTAGGTTGCTAGGACACAGGAACGCTAAGACATTATGAGCAGCACTAGAGCATACTGAGCAGCAAAACTAAATGATCACGGCTTCTGTTAAGCAAACAGCCCACATAAATGTACCTAGCTGCTCCTCTGTTAAGCATTGGAGCCAACAACTATTCTACCTACTCTAGCACCTTCCTAGGAGGGTGCTACAAAAATGTATGTGGATATAGAGTACACGTTTTGGGCTAGCCGTAGAATATTGCATCCTCTTATTATTATGGGATTTTCTGGAATGGCAACAAGGTGTGAAAGCTGGCTGATTGGAAGCTGACTGTACAAGCTCAGGCTCTGCAAAACTCTTTGGATGCTTCCCTGAGGTACATGCAGGGCCAGGATGAGGGGTGGGCAGGAGGGGTGGCTGCCTTGGGCATGGTGATATCATGTTAGGTTCGCGGGCACCACAAGGAGATTTGGTTAAGGGGATTTGTGTTGGGAGGGAAAATTGTGGGGGGTGTCAGGGGGTAAGAATTGTTCTACTAGGGGAAATTTGGGGAGGTGTGCTAGGAGTGGGGATTTGTGTTGAGAGAGGAGATGGGGGATTTGTGCTAGGATGGGGGGATTGGGGGTTTGTGCTAGAAAAGGTAATATGGTGGGGGGATTTGTGCTAAGAGGGGATTTTTTTTTTGGGAGGGAGATTTGTTCTAGTAGGGATGATTGGGGGGGCATTTGTGCTAGGAGGGGGAATTGGGGGGGGGATTTGTGCTGGGAGGGGGCTTTGGAGTGGGGAGGGGGAAATTGTGCTGGGATTATATGTGGAATGAGAGCATTTGAGTTTAGCATTTTTTATTTTTTTTGGGTGGGAGGGTATTTTTGTTGACACGTAATGCTCATACATCTTGGGGAAAGGGGGACACAAATTGGCATGTTCACCCTGGCCTCTAGATGACCTTGTCCCGGGAACTGGGTACATGTACACATTCTATCAAAAAGTAAAGTTCTAGGAATGCATATGGGATCCTGTGATCAGATTCCCAACACGTTTGGCCAGTTAAGGCAGGCAAATAAAGTGAACCTGATCCATTAGAAATACAATCAGTAGCACAGTTGGTTTCCTCATTTTCCCAAAAATGACACATAGACAAAAACTTAGCAGTTCTAAGTCTTACTGCATCTGGAATAACAGGCCCCTTTCACACTGGGGCGGTGGGGGCGTCGGCGGTACAACAGCGCTATTTTTAGCGCTGCTGTACCGTCGTTCTTGGTATTCGGCCGCTAGCGGTGCGGTTTTACCCCCCGCTGGCGGCCGAAAAAGGGTTAAAATCCCTCGTACAGCGCGGCTATAGCCGCGGTATTGCTGCGGTATAGCCGCGCTATCCCATTGATTTCAATGGATTTCAATGGGCAGGAGCGGGGAAGGAGCGGTGAATACACAGCTCCTTCCCCGCTCCAAAAAAGCGGTTTGCAGGACTTTTTTCACCGCCCTGCCTGCGCACCGCTTCAGTGTGAAAGCCCTCGGGCTTTCACACTGAACAAACAGCGGAGGCTGTTTAGGAGCGGTTTTCAGGCGGTATTTTTAGCGCAATACTGCCTGAAAACCGCTCCAGTGTGAAAGGGGTCTTACTGGGTATTGTACAGAAGGATTAGGCAAACACAATATGCTGGCAACATAAAAATCTTGAAAAGTACAAGATGGTACTACTTTTTCCTATTTGTACTAAAATTCCTATAAAAGCTGTAAGGCACAGCAGTTAGGGAACATGACAGTTCATACACTATAACTGTACGTCAGAACATTTGAATTTACCTTCATTGAGTTAAATAATTTTGTTTGAAAGTCATCCAGACTTGCTACTTGAATGGAATCCCAGACATGTTTCTTTTGTGTCTAGAACATGCACTTTACATAATGTACGATTTTTTCTGAACAAAAGCCACATTCACAGTTAGAATTTTCCATCCTACTTCTTGGAATTTTCTCATCACTATGATTGAAATGGATCACCGATTTGACCTCACTAACCATTATATGTTCCAAAAAGTATTTTTTTTTAAATCAAAATTTTACTTGTGTACGACCAGATTGCATTGAAAGTACCAAAACAGTTTTGCCCTTCTATACAATCTGCAAGGCATACAATGCTGTAAACACAGCCTGTATAAACCCATGCAATAAACACAAAACATGGATGTCTCCCAGATTAAGTACCCTTTCTCTGATCTCTGAAGTGTGTCATTCTTTCATTTCATCGTTCAACGGTCTGACATGCAAAAGCTTTGTTCCAGCAGTTCAATTTAATCACTGCTATTGCTTTAACAGTAAGATAAAATCCCTTGTCCAACATCCAACTGTTATCTGATACTGTTTGAAGGGACTTTCATGAATGCATACTGATATCTCAAGAACTCCAAACATGTCATAAACAATATATTAAAACCCAAGTATGAATTCCATTAGTGCAAGAAATGAACTGGCTTAGCCTGACTATGCCGGCCAATGTAATAAAACGTAATTTGGACTAATCTGTTCAAAGAATTCTTTCTTCTTGAAGATGACAGTCTCCTGTCACATGGAGACGTAATTGCTTGTTGGCTTCACTAAGGAGCCTGTTGAAACTTTGTCTGTGCCCTGGATGCACTTTGCAGGTGTCTTTTAGCTTGACAATATAGCCTATTGTTTAAACTCTAGGATGTCAGAAAAAGAAATATTAAAACAGAAAGTGAGCGTTTTAATGAACATGACTGATCCTTGGTGGAATTTGAAGAAACTTAATACATTTGGATGTAGGGGACTGGATGCAGCAGTAGCAACACAGCATTTCATTGATTGGATTTCCTAATGCACATAAGTCTAGAGGAAGGAAAAGATACTTAAGTAGCTGTTTTTTGATGATTTTGCTTATGCAAATGTGCTGTTTCAGAGTTGCAATATAATTTAAAAATTCTATATATATATTAGCAGATTTGTCAGCAACGAGCCAGATTTAAAGAGGAACTCTAGATGTCTTATGTGCTTTTTTCACTTAAAAAATAAAACAATGCACCTGTATTAACGGATAAGTTCGCCTCTTTGGGCAGAATTTCCCTCCTTATAATAAATAGAAGCGTTTTCCAATGGCATTTCTGCCCCAGCCATCCCAATGTGCTTTTCTCTCACTTACCTTATCCACAGAAGGTTTAAAATCTTGTCAATTTATTTGAATTTTTAAAACAATTTTAAGATTCCAACACTTCCTGTAGATCATCTCTCAGTGTTCCCTTCCTGTAGGCCATCTCCCAGAAGCCTTCACTTTCTTGTTACATCACAGAAGAGCATGAAATAGGGTGTGTTCACCACATCCCTCATTACAATACTACCTCTTCTTTAGATCTCCCGTCAGTATGTATAAGGGCCTGTTTGATTTGATACAAATTGAATGGATTGTTCAGGTGTGTCTGCCTATTCAGAGGTGGCACTCTAATTAGGCAAATTAGCCGGCCGCCTAAGGCCTCGCACTCCCAGGGGCCTCGTGGCCACCTAATTTGCCTAAAGTGTGTTTGGGAGTTGCAGGGAATGTCCCCCTGTCGGTGTCCCCGCCTTGCATCCGGGGCCGCAACTAGTTTTTCCCGCCCAGGGTCGGACTGTCACTGACTACTGCCGAGGTCCCAGGGTCAGTGGGTGGCACCATGTACTCCTCATCTTAATCCTTCTGTTCCTGGCATCCCACCACCCTACCATCAACTCTGTACCCCACTGCCAGCTGCCTACCACCTCACCCCCCGGTCATCATCATCCCCTACCCCACCTCTGACATCCTACCACCTGCCTCCTGTCATCCTCATGCCCATGTACTCCACTTCTAGCATCCACCACCCTACCCCCGTTATCATCATCCTTATCTTCATCCCCGGTACCCCAATGTCAGCTGCCTACCACCCCATGTCATCATCATCCCCCTGTACCCCACCGTCAGATGCCTACAACCCCACGTCATCATCATCCCCCTGTACCCCACTGTCAGCTGCTTACCACCCCACGTCATCATCATCCCCCTGTACTCCACTGTCAGCTGCTTACCACCCCACGTCATCATCATCCCCCTGTACCCCACTGTCAGCTGCCTACCACCCAACGTCATCATCATCTCCCTGTACCCCACTGTCAGCTGCTAACCACCCCACATCATCATCATCCTCCCTGTACCCCACTGTCAGCTGCCTACCACCCCACGTCACAATCATCCTCCTGTACCCCATCTCTGGCATCCTACCACCCCACCCCCTGCCATCATCATCCTCCCGTACCCCAACACTGACATCCTACCACCCTGCCTCCTGTCATCAACACTCCCATGTACCCCACCTCTAGCATCCACCACCCTACCCCTGTTATCTTCCTTATTTTTATCCCCCTGTACCCCACTGTCAGCTTCCTACCAACCTACCCACGTCATCATCATCATCTCCATCCTTATCATAATCCCCCTGTGCCTGGTATCCTACCACCCCACCCCCTATCATCTTCATCCCCGCCGTACCCCTCTGGCAGCATCCTACCACCTCACCCCCTGTAATCATCATCCCCATACCCCACCTCTGACATCCTACCACCCTGCCTCCTGTTATCATCATCCCCATGTACCCCACCTCTAGCATCCACCACCCTACCCCCCGTTATCATCATCCTTATCTTCATCCCCCCTGTACCCCACTGTCAGCTGCCTACCACCCCACGTCATCATCATCCCCCTGTACCCCACTGTCAGCTGCCTACCACCCCAGGTCATCATCATTCCCCTGTACCCCACTGTCAGCTGCTAACCACCCCACGTCATCATCATCCTCCCTGTAATGATGTATAGTAACCTCTAGCAACCAATGAGTAAGTGGTAATGAAGTGCAGTAACCTCTAGCAACCAATCAGTGAGCGGTAATGATGTGCAGTAACCTCTAGCAACCAATGGGTGAGCGGTAATGATGTGCAGTAACCTCTAGCAACCAGTGGGTGAGCAGTAATGATCTAAATCCACAAAACAGAGAAAACATTTAGGGCCCATTTACATTTGTGTATTATGGCAATGTGTTCTATGCATTAACATGCATTGTCATAATGCATGTCAATGCCCCTGCTCTATGTGATGTGCGATGCAGTGCCATTCATTCTAAATGGCGCCCCTGGGGTTAGGTGTTAATGAGCAAATTCTGTTGGGGAATGTAACATCTGTCTTTTTATAAATAACAGCGAATTTTAAAGAAACAAGATTTTATTCTGAAGAAGACAAGAATCCTTGTTGAGGGCAAATGTCATGCTATAGGTTTTTACCTTATTGCAGAAGATACATATTATATTTCTTTTGAAATAAAAAGCTTCTTACATTTCTTTTCACTATTTTCTTTAGTGTGCACGTACAGCTCAGTTTACAATGCCAGCACCTTTTGTGTGTTGGGATGAATTAACTCCTATGCCAGTCAATCAAGATAGCCTAAGATTCCAAACCTGTGCAGTAACCTCTAGCAACCAATCAATGAGCGTGAGCCTGGAGCAATCAGTGAGTGTGAACCATATCTTTATTTTTATATTATTAAAGGTTTTTTAGATAAGTCTATGTGCGTTTGTTTTTTGGGATGTTGGGATAGGGAGCGAAATGGCTAGGGGTGGGGGCCAGGAAAATGCCTAGAGCCGCCTCTGTGCCTATTCCATATTTCTAGAAGGAAATTGTACAGATTGCATAGTGTAAGGTCATCATTATACAAGTACATAGGAGGGAGTGGATGGAGACATTCAGTTATCAGGGCTCGTTCACATCTCCACATAGCAAAAACTCACATTCCCGCATGTGTTTGTTTTGGGTGTTTTGGAGCGTTTTCACATGTCACGCAAAGGGCTGCCTATTTACTTTAACTCCTTGGTGCTGGGCGCATGCAAATATACGGGCTCTCGGCGACCGGGCCTTGGCACCGAGTGGCCGCATATTTGCTTGCATTAGTGCAAACAGCACTGTGCCGAGAGCACGCGCCCCACGATCGGGAGATTTCCGATCATGTGACCGCCGTGACACCCAATCACGGCGATCACATGACCTTAAGCCCTGCGCCGCCTCCAGGCACCTAAAACCCCTTAAGGGGCTGGCACTCGCTGGCTCCAAGGGGTTAATGGGCTGCCCTACACGTGACAATCACCCCGGAGAAGCTCCAGAACTTTTTTTTGTAGCAGAGCATGGTGCATTACCGCAGTTTTTGGTACATTTGCCGCACTTGGGGTGCCTTTAATTCGTAATGACAACACAAAAATTTTGCACATTTGCAGTGTGTTTCTGAAACGCATGGCAAAGCGCACAATTTCTGTGTAGTTTGCCATGTGTTTGGAAACCCACAGATGTGACTGGAGCCTCATTGTTCTTTTGTAATGGCACAAATTTCACTTTCAGGCCCCACTTACACGTAGAGTAGTGGGAGCATATGTTCTTTGGCTCATTTTTCCAGTGACGCACATTGATTTTAATGGGCTGCACTACACGTGGCAAAGTAACTCATGGAACATTTTGGTGTGGTGTGATTTGCATGATTTGCAATCTCTGTACAATTTCCTTTAGATTTGACAAAACTATATAATAGTAGGACACACCATCTATCCAATCAGGCAGGCTCTTGCACTACATCAAGGGTGTCCCATGGGCTGCATGCGGCCCCACATTCGCGAGGAAGCCAGCCAAATGTATGCATGGGGAGATGCCGGGGATGCTGTGAAAACATAGTTGATGGGTGAAGAGTGTGTGCTAATGAGGTCAGCTGGTAAACTCCTTCCTGTGTCTTACTGGTTTCTCTATCCTACATCTAATGTCAGGATGTGATGAAGCTTTCTAACAAATACAGCAAGGGCTAAGGTAAGGCCTTGCTCTCAAGATCAAAGAAAGCTTATATTTTTTCGGCAACCGAGGTACATTAATAGTATATTGGTACATAGGGGAGCTGTATTTTAGAAAAAAAAAGGTGAACTTTAAACATATTGCTATCCCAATACTGCAAGCATATTGACATGTCACTAAAGAACAGAGGTCTTTGATTCCCTTGGTTCCCAGTCATAATGACAAACGCTTACAGACCAATGAGGTGAGAGTCAAGGCAGGAAAATGGGCTTCGTTTTTAATTTTTTTGTCTTGCATTTAAAGTGTGCTTTAATTGCATGCCTGCAGATTATTAACTTTCATTTTATGATACAAAAACAAAATTAATTAATGCAATTATGTATCCACTGTTCAGTAGCCCTCTTTTGGATGGATGGGAGGGTATTATGAGAAAAGGCCCTCCCCAAAGAGGATATTGTGCTAACCTGTAGGAAACTAATGCCGCGTACACACGGTCGGAATTTCCGACAACAAATGTTCGATGTGAGCTTGTTATCGGAAATTCCGACCGTGTGTAGGCTCCATCAGACATTTGTTGTCGGAATATCCGACAACAAAAATTTGAGAGCTGGCTCTCAAATTTTCCGACAACAAAATCCGTTGTCATAAATTCCGAGCGTGTGTAGACAATTCCAACGCACAAAATTCCATGCATGCTTGGAATCAAGCAGAAGAGTCGCACTGGCTATTGAACTTCAATTTTCTCAGCTCGTCATATGTCACCGCGTTCTTGACGTTCGGAATTTCCCACAACATTTATGTGACCGTGTGTATGCAAGACAAGCTTGAGCCAACATCCGTTGGAAATAAATCTATTATTTTGTTGTCAGAATGTCCGATCGTGTGTACGCGGCATTAGAGAACCAGAACCTTTGCTGGGTGGAATTAATAATAAAGTTGGCAGTGTCTCAACCCAGAATAGGGTCTCTGTGAACAGAAGGGATTCCCTTCCTGGGAATCTAATTAAAGTAATCTAATTAAAGTAACTGGGAACAGAGGAACTACTACAAAACCAACATATAACAGTTGGTAATTGAAAAAACGGATTTGTCCCCACAGCACAGAAAGTCCTACTTTAGTTCTTTCATCGGTCCTCCACACCAAGCATGCAAGACCACGGGGTAAGAAATGCACACTTACTAGATTTTAGTGACCCCTTGATACAGGAAGGTCAATATGCACTTTATGGGTTTAGGCAATGCAGATGATTCCACATCTCAAGATAACCAGTCCTCACAGAAACCTCCTGTGTGGTTCCAAGGCTCAACACTCACTTTTCCCTCATGCTCCAAAGGAATTGCCAAATGTAAAAAAAAAATTCTAGTGTAGTATTATTAAACAATAAATTTCTTTGCATTGCCTAAACCTATAAAGCGCATATTGACCTTCCTGTATCTAGGGGTCACGGAAAGCTAGTGAGTAGGGATGAGCCGAACACCCCCCTGTTCGGTTCGCACCAGAACATGCGAACAGGAAAAAAATTCGTTCGAACACGCGAACACCGTTAAAGTCTATGGGACACGAACATGAATAATCAAAAGTGCTAATTTTAAAGGCTAATATGCAAGTTATTGTCAATAAAAGTGTTTGGGGACCTGGGTCCTGCCCCAGGGGACATGGATCAATGCAAAAAAAAGTTTTAAAAACGGCCGTTTTTTCAGGAGCAGTGATTTTAATAATGCTTAAAGTCAAACAATAAAAGTGTAATATCCCTTTAAATTTCGTACCTGGGGGGTGTCTATAGTATGCCTGTAAAGGGGCGCATGTTTCCCGTGTTTAGAACAGTCTGACAGCAAAATGACATTTTGAAGGAAAAAACTCATTTAAAACTACCGCGGCTATTGCATTGCCGACAATACACATAGAAGTTCATTGATAAAAACGGCATGGGAATTCCCCACAGGGCAACCCCGAACCAAAATTAAAAAAAAAAAAATGATGTGGGAGTCCCCCTAAATTCCATACAAGGCCCTTCAGGTCTGGTATGGATATTAAGGGGAACCCCAGCCAAAATTTAAAAAAAAAATTGACGTGGGGTTCCCCCTAAATTCCATACCAGACCCTTCAGGTCTGGTATGGATTTTAAGGGGAACCCCGCGCCCAAAAAAAAAAAAAAAACGGCGTGGGGTCCCCCTAAAAATCCATACCAGACCCTTATCCAAGCACGCAACCTGGCAGGCCGCAGGAAAAGAGGGGGGGACGAGAGTGCGGCCCCCCCCCCCTCCTGAACCATACCAGGCCACATGCCCTCAACATTGGGAGGGTGCTTTGGGGTAGCCCCCCAAAGCACCTTGTCCCCATGTTGATGAAGACAAGGGCCTCATCCCCACAACCGTGGCCGGTGGTTGTGGGGGTCTGCGGGCGGGGGGCTTATCGGAATCTGGAAGCCCCCTTTAACAAGGGGACCCCCAGATCCCGGCCCCCCCCCCTGTGTGAAATGGTAAGGGGGTACTTACCCCTACCATTTCACTAAAAAACTGTCAAAAATGTTAAAAATGACAAGAGACAGTTTTTGACAATTCCTTTATTTAAATGCTTCTTCTTTCTTCCTTCATCTTCTTCTTCTTCTGGTTCTTCTGGCTCTTCTGGTTCTTCCTCCGGCGTTCTCGTCCAGCATCTCCTCCGCGGCGTCTTCTATCTTCTTCTCCTCGGGCCGCTCCGCACCCATGGCATGAGGGGGGAGGCTCCCGCTCTTCTCTTCATCTTCTTCTTCATCTTCATCTTCTTCTTCATCTTCTTCTTCTTCTTCTTCTTCTTCTTCTCTTCTTCATCTCTTCTTCCTTCTTCATTTCTTCTGCGGGCCGCTCCGCATCCATGCATGGAGGGAGGCTCCCGCTGTGTGACGGCGTCTCTTCGTCTGACGGTTCTTAAATAACGGGGGGCGGGGCCACCCGGTGACCCCGCCCCCCTCTGACGCACGGGACATGACGGGACTTCCCTGTGGCATTCCCCGTGACGTCACAGGGAAGTCCCGTCAATTCACCGTGCGTCAGAGGGGGGCGGGGTCACCGGATGGCCCCGCCCCCCGTTATTTAAGAACCGTCAGACGAAGAGACGCCGTCACACAGCGGGAGCCTCCCTCCATGCATGCATGGATGCGGAGCGGCCCGCAGAAGAAATGAAGAAGGAAGAAGAGATGAAGAAGAGAAGAAGAAGAAGAAGAAGAAGAAGATGAAGAAGAAGATGAAGATGAAGAAGAAGATGAAGAGAAGAGCGGGAGCCTCCCCCCTCATGCCATGGGTGCGGAGCGGCCCGAGGAGAAGAAGATAGAAGACGCCGCGGAGGAGATGCTGGACGAGAACGCCGGAGGAAGAACCAGAAGAGCCAGAAGAACCAGAAGAAGAAGAAGATGAAGGAAGAAAGAAGAAGCATTTAAATAAAGGAATTGTCAAAAACTGTCTCTTGTCATTTTTAACATTTTTGACAGTTTTTTAGTGAAATGGTAGGGGTAAGTACCCCCTTACCATTTCACACAGGGGGGGGGCCGGGATCTGGGGGTCCCCTTGTTAAAGGGGGCTTCCAGATTCCGATAAGCCCCCCGCCCGCAGACCCCCACAACCACCGGCCACGGTTGTGGGGATGAGGCCCTTGTCTTCATCAACATGGGGACAAGGTGTTTTGGGGGGCTACCCCAAAGCACCCTCCCAATGTTGAGGGCATGTGGCCTGGTACGGTTCAGGAGGGGGGGGGGCCGCACTCTCGTCCCCCCCTCTTTTCCTGCGGCCTGCCAGGTTGCGTGCTCGGATAAGGGTCTGGTATGGATTTTTAGGGGGACCCCACGCTGTTTTTTTTTTTTTTTTTTGGCGCGGGGTTCCCCTTAAAATCCATACCAGACCTGAAGGGTCTGGTATGGAATTTAGGGGGAACCCCACGTCAATTTTTTTTTTAAATTTTGGCTGGGGTTCCCCTTAATATCCATACCAGACCTGAAGGGCCTTGTATGGAATTTAGGGGGACCCCCACATCATTTTTTTTTTATTATTTTGGTTCGGGGTTGCCCTGTGGGGAATTCCCATGCCGTTTTTATCAATGAACTTCTATGTGTATTGTCGGCAATGCAATAGCCGCGGGTAGTTTTAAATGAGTTTTTTCCTTCCAAATGTCATTTTGCTGTCAGACTGTTCTAAACACAGGAAACATGCGCCCCTTTACAGGCATACTATAGACACCCCCCAGGTACGAAATTTAAAGGGATATTACACTTTTATTGTTTGACTTTAAGCATTAATAAAATCACTGCTCCTGAAAAAACGTCAGTTTTTAAAACTTTTTTTTGCATTGATCCATGTCCCCTGAGGCAGGACCCGGGTCCCCAAACACTTTTTATGACAATAACTTGCATATAAGCCTTTAAAATTAGCACTTTTGATTTCTCCCATAGACTTTTAAAGGGTGTTCCGCAGCATTCGAATTTGCTGCGAACACCCCAAATTGTTCGCTGTTCGGCGAACTTGCGAACAGCCAATGTTCGAGTAGAACATGAGTTCGACTCGAACTCGAAGCTCATCCCTACTAGTGAGTGTGCATTTCTTACCACATGCTGGCACATCTTGCAAGTTTGGTGTGGAGGACTGATGAAATAACAACTATAGTAGGACTTTCTGCACTGTGGGGACACATCATTTATATGTTTTTTGAATCACGGACTGATTAGATTTATGAACATCTAACATTAACCATAAGCATGTCAATGCACACCACTAAATAAATAATACACGTTTTATATAACAAAAGATTATTACCAGTCCATTCAATGTACAAACAGATATTATCAGGAAAGGGCCCGGTAAGAGTACTAGTGGAATTGTGCACATATACCCAGATATATATTTATTTATGTATTTATTTATTTATAAAGATACCTTCAGATTATTGTTGCAGCAAAGTCCTGCTTTCTGGCATGTTCTCGTAGCACAGAACTGTTAATACTTTTAAGCTAAACTACAGGCCTATCATTAGTCTTGCACAGTTGTACAGGCTCCTCTTCTGATCTGATATTGCTTACGCTGATTTCGCAGTACACTGTGAACTTCTCATTTTGTGCATTAGAGCTGAAGCAAGTCACTCCATCCGTCACTCCTGGATGGAGGATGTCTGGCATATCTAGCACTTTCCTCCCCTGCGTTACAGTCCCTGGTCCACTGCTTTCATTCATTGGATTTTAGTTTTTTCAATCATAGAAGCTCTTGTTCACATGTGGGCAATTGGAAAGCAAAAAAAAAGGAAACACTGGGGTGCACCCTAGTATGTAAACTGTGGTAAATAGGGAAATGCAGTAATGGTAGCACTGGCTTATCATGGTTGCCATGGGTAACAACACTGCTATTTGGCAAACAGGAAGGCTCAATTATAGCAAAACAAGGCGTGCAAATAAATATTCATTGTAAATGACTTTAATAGATTCAAAACAAAAAAGGCAAAATTTAATTACAAGGAGAAGTACAGCCAAAGCTTGTTTGGCTGTACTTCTCCTGGGGATCACAGGAGTTCAGTTTGTTCTGCACCCTTGTGACCCGTTTTCAGCAGACAGCAGGCTGAAGCTGATGTCACAGAGCCAGTTCAGGCTCGGGAAAGATTCGGGAAAGGTCGGGATATGCCCACATGCCTAGACCAGCACACAGCTCAGCCGCTGAGAGCTTAAGGCGGCCGCTCCCAGGGCTCCAGTGAGCTTAGGGGGGGGGTGCAGAGCAGAGAGATGCTGACTGATATTCACCAGCTCTCTGCTCAGGGAGCTCTGAGAACTGAGCGATCTGCAGTGTTTGATCGCTCGGTTCTCAGTCTTATGCCGCGTACACACGGTCGGACTTTTCGCCTACTACAATCCGACCGTGTGTGGTCTCCATCGGACTTCCGACGGACCGTTTCAGTCGGAAATCCGACGTACTTTAGATTTGAAACTTGCTTCAAATCTTTAAGTCGTAACTCCGCCGGACTCAGTTCCTGACGGAAAGCCCGTTCGTCTGTATGCTGGTCCGACGGACCAGATACGACGGAGGAGCAGGGTACTGCATCTCGCGCTCGCTGCAATAGGAAAAACAAATTTTCCTATTGCGGCGAGTGCAGGGGGCATCCCAGGCCCTTAGGTCTGGTATGGAACTGTAAGGGGAACCCCCTACGCCGAAAAACCGGCGTGGGGGTCCCCCCAAAATCCATACCAGACCCCGATCTGAGCACGCAGCCCGGCCGGTCAGGAATGGGGGTACGGACGAGCGAGCACCCCCCCTCCTGAACCGTACCAGGCCGCATGCCCTCAACATGGGAGGGTGCTTTGGGGGAGGGGGCGCCCTGTGGGGCCCCCTCACCACAAAGCACCTTGTCCCCATGTTGATGAGGACAAGGGCCTCTTCCGGGTTGACCACGCCCCCTAAAACGTCACAGTCCCAGCATGCCCAGGGACTGTGACATCATAAGGGGGTGGGGTCTCCGCCTATATAAGTCACAACGGAGCCCTCAGAGAGCAGTCCAGCCCGAGAGAGCGTTGTGTCAACATCTGGAGAAGAGAAGAGGGAAGAAGACAAGAAGCCCAGAAGTCCGGAACCTCCGCTGGCAAAAGAGCTAACTGAAGACAGCGGAGGAGCCGGCCGAAGAACTGGAACACCGGGAGAAGAGGTCGGAGAGAGCGGAGAAGAACCAATCGGTCGCCGGGAGAAGAGGAACCGGAGGGACCCCCGAAGCCAGAAGAAGACCCCCGAAGCCGGAGGAAGATCCCCCCGGGAGCTGTTTAATAAATTATTTTAAAAACCTGTGTTATTATTGACACTTTTTCCCTAGGTGAATGGGTAGGGGTACCATGTACCCCATACTCATTCACATAGGGTGAGGGGCCGGGATCTGGGGGCCCTCTTATTATAGGTGGCTCCCAGATTCCGATAAGCCCCCCGCCCCCAGACCCCGACAACCAACGGCCAGGGTTGTCGGGAAGAGGCCCTTGTCCTCATCAACATGGGGACAAGGTGCTTTGTGGTGGGGGGCCCCGCAGGGCGCCCCCTCCCCCAAACCACCCCCCCATGTTGAGGGCATGCGGCCTGGTACGGTTCAGGAGGGGGGGCTCGCTCGTCCCCACCCCCTTTCCTGACCGGCCGGGCTGCGTGCTCGGATAGGGGTCTGGTATGGATTTTGGGGGGACCCCCACACCGTTTTTTTGGCATAGGGGGGTTCCCCTTACAGTTCCATACCAGACCTAAGGGCCTGGGATGCCTGCGACGGGGCTCGCAAGGTTTCAATCTCGCCGATAGAAGCGGCGAGATTGACTTCCTTTTCTAGTCCCGTCGTACCCGAGTCACGTTCAAAATGAACGGACTTGTCCGTGTGTGGGAAAGTCCGTTCATTCTGAAAGTCCGTCGGGAAGACCGGATTCCGGAAAGTCCGGTCGTGTGTAGGCAAGTCAGTCCGTTCAGAAAGTCCGGCGGTAGTCCGCCGGAAGTCTGGCAGCAAGTACGTCGGACCTAGTTTCCCAGAAAGTCTGACCGTGTGTACGCAGCATTAGAGTCAGCAGGGGACAGATGCTGCATCCACCTAGGTAAGTATTCCCAAAAAAATGAATTCCCATACTTATCTTTTAAAGCATTTTAAAATTGAAAATAAACCTTAATATATTGCAGCCTACCAATCATTTGATGTGGTATCTGCATTAGTTTACTTTTTTTAGGCTTTTCCCCTCTGTTTTCACCTGGTGACCTGGCCAGTAACATACCTCCTGTATGGGAATTCCTCCACTCTAATAAGTGCCCACTAGGTCTGCCAATCTGTGCCCATCACTGCCTCCTCATCAGTGTCACCTATCAGTGCCACCATCAGTGCCACCTACCAGTGCTCGTTCACACGTAAAGTTAGGGGGGTGATAAAACCCTTTCAGAAAGTGCAACAAATCCACAGGATATAATAGAAGTCTATGGCTAAGCGCAGAAAACCCGCACGAAAGCTACAGGTACACTGGACTGCACCTAAAGTGTGAGTAAACTCCAGCACACCAGTGTGAAAGCAGGCCATATACTATTATGCCCAGTGTATTGCTTCACACTGATCTGAAGATCTCTTCTTTCCTGCTGCTGGCACTACTCTGGAAACCTCTGGGCAGGCTAAGAGGTGGAGTGCAGTTGGTATCACTCCGCATAGGACATGAGCCAGCACTACAGAGGAGGCATTTGCTCATGAAGCTTTTGCTCCCTACTCCAGCTCAAACTTTACAAGTAGTCCCTCTGCATTTCACTCTGTTTGATGCTCTGGAATGGCGGGTCAGCAAGCCCAGACCGCGATCTACCAGTCACCTGATCGTGATTTACAGGTTGCTGACCCCAGCTCTAAGGCTTCATGTACACTGGCTGCTCCTAAACATTAGTTTAGGAGCTTTTGGCATTTTTTTGCCAAAGCCCCTAAACTCAACTCAAGAAAAGCCCATGTGTCCATGCACACATAGTCTTTTAGCAGAGTTTAGAAGCTGCTGCGTTTAGAGGAGGTTAAACCTCCCTCTCCTGAATGTGGAAGAATCGCGTTCAGGGCAGGAACTTTGGCCAAAGGTTTTGCCGCGTTTAGCGTTTTTCCATGGCCGGCGTCTAAGAGAGGTTAATGTGCATGAAGCCTAAGGGCTCTTTCACACATGCCGCAGTGCTTACTGCTCTCTGAAAAGTGATCCGCCAAAGTTTGGCTCACAGTTGCAGATCACTTCCGTTGACTTCAATGGACAAGTTTGACAGGCGTACCACCTGCCAGACTCTATAGACTAAGTTAAAATTGCAGTGGCCCTGAACAAAAGCGTGGCATGTGTACAGCCCTATCCAGCTGTAAAGTAGGCAAATTTCAAAACCCTTGCTGAAATCCTTGCCATGTATATAAATCACCTTGAAGCGATTAGTTATTTTTCAACAAAACAATAGTTGCACTATAATGCCCGGTACAAACGGTCGGATTTTCCGACGGAAAATGTGTGATAGGACCTTGTTGTCGGAAATTCCGACCGTGTGTAGGCTCCATCACACATTTTCCATCGGATTTTCCGACACACAAAGTTTGAGAGCAGGATATAAAATTTTCCGACAACAAAATCTGTTGTCGGAAATTCCGATCGTGTGTATACAAATCCAACAGACAAAGTGCCACGCATGCTCAGAATAAATAAAGAGATGAAAGCTATTGGCCACTGCCCCGTTTATAGTCCCGACGTACATGTTTTACGTCACCGCGTTCAGAATGATCGGATTTTCCGACAACTTTGTGTGACCGTGTGCATGCAAGACAAGTTTGAGCCAACATCCGACGGAAAAAATCCTAGGATTTTGTTGTCGGAATGTCCGAACAAAGTCCGACCGTGTGTACGGGGCATTAGAAGTAAGGACATTCTTTTAATACTTTTTTTTTTAATTCTTTTACACAAATCATTTATTTGATGATGTATGGCAATTTACACATGGGAAACCACATTAGACAATAAACACAAGGTATTTGAATTTCAATTTCAATTAGCCTTAGCTGACATAGAACAGTGAGTACGTGGTCAGGTTCCGGCTTATGTAAGATGTAAATATCATTTCTGATGTCAGTATTTGCTCCAAATCCCCTCTGATACCTGAGACAATCCTGACAAATTATGCTGCTCTAATAAAAAAGAAAACACTGTGTCATGTTTTATAAAAATATATGGCATTGTCATAACCAGGTCTGAAAAGATATTTCACAACAGTTTTGATACAACAACATGATAGTGAAAATTTACTTCTACATTTATCAGATTAAATACACCTCCTGAGCGTGTACGGGGAAGAAGTAGAGTAATTGAGTGTCAAATCATTTGCTTTCGTTATAAGCTGAAACACATTGCTTTAAAGGTAGTTATTGTTTCAACTAATTACAACATCTTAGGATTTTCTAATGGATATGGAAATTCCCCACAGCTCCCGTATTTATCTGACAAGAGAATCTCACTTGAAATTGATTACAAAGTTTATGTAAGACAGATTGGAACCGATACGAACGCTCAGGTCCCAAGTGAGAACTAAACTGCCACTTTGCCTGACGCAAAATAATTAAAAAGGGAAAAACACATACACAACAGCTGGAGTGCTCAATGCTAAAATATAACGTATGCTGTCAGTCATATATTTGTTTTATATTAAAAACTAAAATACCTATGCAGATGCCAACACAAAATACACAGCACATGCAGCAGTTCCTGGATTTTTACATAGGAAGCTAGAATGTTCATATGACAAAGCAAGTGAGCTCGCTAAGTGCAGCTTCAGGCAGCAGACAGCATAGGACTAGGTCTGCCCCAACTTAGATATGCAAATATTGTCATTTTTTAACATAAGACTCTGAGCAACTTTCCCCTTCTGCTCCTCATTTGACAATTCCATAGGCTGCTGGCAGGCTGCCCAGGCACCAGGCATTGTACTTTGGCATGACTCAGGCCTGGTTCCTACACTACTGATAATTAGTAAACTTCTGGAAGCCCAAGGAGGTGCTGAGATGAGACTTTCTGCAACTGAAGATATGTGCTAACAGTTCAAAGCTAATATCCTGCCATGTTTGTTACCTTCTTGGGCATTGGTCACCTCGTCGCCCTGTGCGTTCTTCTGCCTCTGGAGCCTATGAGAGAGAACTTGATTGACTCCTCCATAGGTGGAAGAGAGCTTGCACAGGGCTTGCATCATCAGTGGCCATCCTATGGCCGAACAAAGAAAATGCCAGGTACAG
Organism: Lithobates septentrionalis; assembly: GCA_037952835.1. Lineage (NCBI taxonomy): Eukaryota > Metazoa > Chordata > Amphibia > Anura > Ranidae > Lithobates > Lithobates septentrionalis. The sequence continues at coordinate 496,518 of JBBDGP010001094.1, read as the reverse complement.
AAGGAGCATCGGAGGAGATGCCAGTGGTGGGTGTTGAGAAGCAATGGGTTTGTGGTGCTGTCTTTGCTGGAGGAAGGCAAGCTCAGAGGTTAATTTGCCATAATGCTTACGTACTTTTGTTGGCTTTGCACAAGTGTAAACACCTGTTGTGATAAATCTCTACCTCTCCCCTTCCTGATCATCAGTCAGTGTGTCCCATATTGCAGATCACACAAAGTGTGGGGCAGACAAAACTGGGGCAGCCAGAATTTGTGTGCATGGCAAGCAATCAGTGTCTAGTTTTCATTTGCAACACTTACATTAAGGCTCAGTTCACACTACTGTGACCCTGAAAGTCATGTGACTTACGGTTCAACTTTTCCAGGCGACTTCCTGGTGACTGGATGCAACTTGAGTACTGCTTTGTAGTGACTTTGTCTTGTGCAGGTATGCAGAGATAACAGCATACAGGACGATGCCATGCACTGCCTGGGTAATCTTCCTGTAATGTCGGATCCAAATCACATCAATATAGATCAGGATCGCCTTAAAGTAGTGCAGGAACCTTTTCCAAAGTTGGAGCGACTTCAGTAGTGCTAATTAAGATAGCTCTCATTGACTAACGTGGGATTTCACATGTCATGCGACTCAAGGTCTCACAAGTCAGATCCCACATCGCTGCAGTGTGAACTGAACCTTACAAGATGAAGATAGAAGCTTATCATTGTCCATACACAGCTGCTCCAGATTCTGTCTGTTTCAGTTTTGATATGTCTCAGTTTGCAGATTCATGTGCAGTGTGTTCAGTTTTCAGATCAGAGCAAATGCAAAAGTCCCAGCTTGTAGATTACAGGAAGTGAAGTGTGTCCAGTTTACAGATTTGAACAAATGCAGTGTGTCTAGTTTGCAGACACAGCAAGTACAAGTCTACACTCACCGGTCACTTTATTAGGTACATCTTGCTAGTACCGGGTTGGACCCCCTTTTGCCTTTAGAACTGCCTTCATTCTTCATGGCATAGATTCAACAAGGTGTTGGAAACATTCCTCAGAGATTTTGGTCCATATTGACATGATAGCATCACGCAATTGCTGCAGATTTGTCAGCTGCACATCCATCTCCCGTTCTACCACATCCCAAAGGTGCCCTGTTGGATTGAGATCTGGTGACTGTGGAGGCCATTGGAGTACAGTGAAGTCATTGTCATGTTCAAGAAACCAGTTTGAGATGATTTGAGATTTGTGACATGGTGCATTATTCTGCTGGAGGTAGCCATCAGAAGATGGGTACACTGCAGTCATAGAGGGATGGACATGGTCACCAACAATACTCGGGTAGGCTGTGGCATTTAAACAATGCTCAATTGATACTAAGGGGCCCAAAGTGTGCCAAGAAAATATCCCTCACTCCATTACACCACCACCACCAGCCTGAACCATTGATACAAGGCAGGATGGATCCATGCTTTCATGTTGTTTATGCCAAATTCTGACCCCACCATCTGAATGACGTAGCTGAAATCGAGACTCATCAGATCAGACAGGGTTTTTCCAATCTTCTATTGTCCAATTTTGATGAGCCTGTTCGATTTGTAGCCTCAGTTTCCTGTTCTTAGCTGATAGGAGTGGCACCCAGTATGGTCTTCTGCTGCTGTAGCCCATCTGCTTCAAGGTTCGATGTTTTGTGCGTTCAGAGATGGTATTCTGCATACCTTGGTTGTAATGAGTGGTTATTTGAGTTACTGTTACCTTTCTGTCATCTCGAACCAGTGTGCCCATTCTCCTCTGATCTCTGACATCAACAAGACATTTTCCTACACACATCTGCCACTCACTGGATATTTTTTCTTTTTCAAACCATTCTCTGTAAACCCTAGAGATGGTTGTGCGTGAAAATCTCAGTAGATCAGCAGTTTTTGAACTACTCAGACCAGCCCGTCTGGCACCAACAACCATGCCACGTTCAAAGTCACTTCAATCCCCTTTCTTCCCCATTCTGATGCTCGGTTTGAACTTCAGCAAGTCGTCTTCATCACGTCTAGATATCTAAATGCATTGAGTTGCTGCCATGTGATTGGCTGATTAGCAATTGGACAGGTGTACCTAATAAAGTGGCCACTGAGTGTAGATTGCAGATCGCAGTGAGTGTTTTTAGTTTGCAGATTACAGCAAATGCCAGTGTTTCCAGTTTGCAGAGTACAGCACATGCCAGTGTTTCCAGTTTGCAGAGTACAGCACATGCCAGTGTTTCCAGTTTGGTAGAGCACAGCACATGCCAGTGTTTCCAGTTTGCAGAGTACAGCACATGCCAGTGTTTCCAGTTTGGTAGAGCACAGCACATGCCAGTGTTTCCAGTTTGCAGAGCACAGCACATGCCAGTGTTTCCAGTTTGCAGAGTACAGCACATGCCAGTGTTTCCAGTTTGCAGAGTACAGCACATGCCAGTGTTTCCAGTTTGCAGAGCACAGCACATGCCAGTGTTTCCAGTTTGCAGAGTACAGCACATGCCAGTGTTTCCAGTTTGCAGAGCACAGCACATGCCGGTGTTTCCAGTTTGCAGAGTACAGCACATGCCAGTGTTTCCAGTTTGCAGAGTACAGCACATGCCAGTGTTTCCAGTTTGCAGAGCACAGCACATGCCAGTGTTTCCAGTTTGGTAGAGCACAGCACATGCCAGTGTTTCCAGCTTGCAGAGTACAGCACATGCCAGTGTTTCCAGTTTGCAGAGCACAGCACATGCCAGTGTTTCCAGTTTGCAGAGTACAGCACATGCCAGTGTTTCCAGTTTGCAGAGTACAGCACATGCCAGTGTTTCCAGTTTGCAGAGTACAGCACATGCCAGTGTTTCCAGTTTGCAGAGCACAGCACATGCCAGTGTTTCCAGTTTGCAGAGTACAGCACATGCCAGTGTTTCCAGTTTGCAGAGCACAGCACATGCCAGTGTTTCCAGTTTGCAGAGTACAGCACATGCCAGTTGTCACGGAACGTCCCACACTCCGCTTGAGTGCTTCCGTCATATACCGCTTCCTAAGTTCTGGAACACGAGTCCAATGGATCTGGCTATAGGAACCCCAAGAACTAGACAACACCAGTCTTGGAGTACATCAGAACTAACTTTTATTTGAGATCTCACACACATTTATACACCAGGATGACTCAAAGCTAACCTAATTAACATGAGCTCCAATAGGAGTCGTCCCGTCTCCTACATTGTATGGAGGACAATGTCATTAGCTCATTCAATTAACATAAGCACAAGTTGACACCAGCATCTCCTCACATGATGTGTCCCAACAGAATGAATCAGTCTTATCAGCAGGGGGCTGCTGGAGGAACCCCCCCTCCCTCTTCAGGGACACAGATCCACAGCAAGGAGTCCCCATACAATATATACATGACTGAGTCCGATTAATACAGTTCAGACTGGATTTCTCATTCACCTCAAATGCTAGGGCCCATAATCGGTGGGCAACAGGCCCGCACACAGTCCTCTCCAACAGCCTCTGCTCCGGCCAGGTCCGTGACATTTCTCCCCTTTCGGCAGGAGACTAACATAGGAGGAGACCCCAGACGGGTTGACTCCGAAGTTAGTCAGTAGTTCCAGTCCTCTACTGCCTGTACCCACACAGTACCCCAAACAAATTATTCCAAACAGTGTGTTACTCACCCAGCCATCCTCTGCCTCTCTCAGAGAACATATCTGCCGCTGGGGAGAGGCCCGGACTGGCCCTTCTCCCTGGAATCCTTTCTGCCGCTGGAGAGAAGACAGTGGGACTGGGCTCACTCCATCCTGCTGTTGGGGATCTGGGCCCACTGCCCAGCATCCCTGGGGTATACAGGTGGGGACTGAAGCCCCATCAACCGACACCAGATCAAGCTGCAGTTGTGAGGTGATGACTGCATTCTCTCCTTGGATCCTGATCTGCAGCTCGCGATAGACTGCCACCTCCTCACCTTGGGCCTCCACAATTGCTGCAGGTGTGGGGCAGAGGTCTTGGACCCTCTGTCCGGTTGCCAGCACTTCTGCTGGGGGTTTGCCAGGTGGTTCCTCCTCTACAGAAACGTCTATTAAATCCCCAGTCTCTGGAAGTGGTAAAAGTGTGGGACAGAGGTCTTGGACCCTCTGTTCAGTTACCAGATCTTCAGCTGGAGAAGTTTGTTTTAACTCCATAGATGCTGCTGGCAGAAAATCACATGTCCCTGTCAGTGTTGTGGGAGAAAGGCCGACTACCTCTTCTCTCAGGAAGGCCGAAGCCACTGTTGGTGCTGGGCAGAACACAGTGAACTTTGGCCCTGATAGCAGCTCTTCTGCTGGAGGCTCATCAGGTTGTTCTTCCTCAGCAGAAAAGTCTATCAAGTCCCATGTCTCTGCAACTGATGTCTGGGGATAGAGGTTCACCATCTCCTGTCCATGGAACCCAGAAGATGTTATCAGTGCTGGGCAGAGGTTAGCAGAGCTCTGCCCTGTTGTCAGCACTTCAGGTTTGGGGACGGCAATCTCCGGATTTTCCACTGCCGATTCTCTGGCATGCTGCTGAACTGGTTCTAGCAGTTTCCTGTATGCCCTTTCCAGATGCTGTTCCTTCCTTAGCAAATGGTCCAGATCAGGTTTGAGCTCTGAGACCCCTGCAAGACGGAGCATAGACTCTCTATAGTCTCTCATGTCCTCAAGGTCAGGTTCCCCCTCATCGCCAAACATAAAAAGATCTGTAAGGTTCTCCCACAGCAATCCAGGGCCGCCAAAGTCATATCCCTCCGGAGAGCATTCTGTTGTCTCCCCTAAATATCCCTCCTCTGCGTGCCATTGCAGAGCCCGATACCGATTGTCCAGCTCTATCTCCTGCTGGACCAACCTGTCCAACTCAGTCACCCATTGCTCCTGGGGCTGCTCTCCCAGGAATGCCATCCGCAATGCCCGTTGGTCACTGGCCCGTTGCTCTTGGGTTGGAAAGCACTTGCCCTGTTTTATACCAGCGAGACGGAGGGCTGCAATCCAGAGCTCCACCCGAATCAGCTGCCTGAGCTCCAGGCATTCATCCTCAGACACAGTCCTGGTGTACGTTGAAAGGATGATCCGCAGCAGCCCCGGGAATTCTGATGCCAGGTCCATATCTCCGCTGGGGTGACTGAAGTCTGCTATGCTGATCTTGGATCCAGTTGGAGGTTTGGATGTCCCAGACTTCAGGAAGCTATCCCACCGCTGCCACCAATGTCACGGAACGTCCCACACTCCGCTTGAGTGCTTCCGTCATATACCGCTTCCTAAGTTCTGGAACACGAGTCCAATGGATCTGGCTATAGGAACCCCAAGAACTAGACAACACCAGTCTTGGAGTACATCAGAACTAACTTTTATTTGAGATCTCACACACATTTATACACCAGGATGACTCAAAGCTAACCTAATTAACATGAGCTCCAATAGGAGTCGTCCCGTCTCCTACATTGTATGGAGGACAATGTCATTAGCTCATTCAATTAACATAAGCACAAGTTGACACCAGCATCTCCTCACATGATGTGTCCCAACAGAATGAATCAGTCTTATCAGCAGGGGGCTGCTGGAGGAACCCCCCTCCCTCTTCATGGACACAGATCCACAGCAAGGAGTCCCCATACAATATATACATGACTGAGTCCGATTAATACAGTTCAGACTGGATTTCTCATTCACCTCAAATGCTAGGGCCCATAATCGGTGGGCAACAGGCCCGCACACAGTCCTCTCCAACAGCCTCTGCTCCAGCCAGGTCCGTGACACCAGTGTTTCAAGTTTGCAGAGTACAGCACATGCCAGTGTTTCCAGTTTGCAGAGCACAGCACATGCCGGTGTTTCCAGTTTGCAGAGTACAGCACATGCCAGTGTTTCCAGTTTGGTAGAGCACAGCACATGCCAGTGTTTCCAGTTTGCAGAGTACAGCACATGCCAGTGTTTCCAGTTTGCAGAGCACAGCACATGCCAGTGTTTCCAGTTTGCAGAGTACAGCACATGCCAGTGTTTCCAGTTTGCAGAGTACAGCACATGCCAGTGTTTCCAGTTTGCAGAGCACAGCACATGCCAGTGTTTCCAGTTTGCAGAGCACAGCACATGCCAGTGTTTCCAGTTTGCAGAGTACAGCACATGCCAGTGTTTCCAGTTTGCAGAGCACAGCACATGCCAGTGTTTCCAGTTTGCAGAGCACAGCACATGCCAGTGTTTCCAGTTTGCAGAGCACAGCACATGCCAGTACTTCCAGTTTGCTGATCACAGCCTGTGAGGAAGTGCAGCTTGGTGCGGCAGCAGCAAATACACAGACTTTAGGTTGTAGAGAGCAGAACTTGTATTAATGCAGATTCTAGTAATTCACAACAAACCCAGAGGGTAGACTGGGAACACTAACGGCATGTAACAGCAATGACGTAACTGGAAGAAGAACCTGCTATGAGGATGTGCCAAAAAATAAAAGAACCCAGTGGTTATTAAATACCAACAAAAGAAATCTCTTTCTGTCCAAAAAAATAAGTAAAATTAATTTGTGTACACTGTGGCATGACCGAGTAATTGTCAGTCAAACTATCACATTGCTGTAAAATGGTCTAACATTCTGGTATTGAAATGGTTAAAAAAAAGGATTAATAAAAAATTGAATGCATAAATATTCAATTCTCAATAGGTCTCTATGGAAGAATGGAAAATAACCAACTAAGTGAAAAAGAAATATGCATAATACTGTAAATACAGAAACCTAAAACTTTTGTAAAATTTACCATATTTCCTAGTTCACTATATGATCAAACCAATGAAATTTTAAAGAACTGTTAATAAAAAATGCAGTTACTGGTGAGGGAGTGGGAATGGATGTAAATGATATAAAGAAATTCTCATGGCCAAAATTGAGAAAAAGATTGAAGTATGTTTGACACACTTGGCATAATAGCAACAGTTACTGAAGAGTGTCTTCTAAGTACCCTGAACTTGGTAGAAGACACTTGGCACTTGCCCTTGGTGCCAGTGTTTAACAAGGCCCCTGATAGTAACAATAAGTCACCAATCACAATTAGCTATTGCATTTAATCACTTACAGGCCGGAAGATTTTCCCCCTTAATGACCAGGCCTTTATTTTGCGATACGGCACTGCGTCGCTTTAACTGACAATTGCGCGGTCATGCGACGCTGTACCCAAACAAAATTGATGTCCTTTTTTCCCACAAATAAAGCTTTCTTTGGGTGATATTGGATCACCTCTGCGCTTTTTATATTTTGCGCTATAAACAAAAAAGAGTGACAATTATGAAAAAACACAATATTTTTTACTTTTTGCTATAATATATATCCAAAAAAACCCTAATTTCTTCATTAGTTTGGGCCAATATGTATTCTTCTAAATATTTTTGGTAAAAAAAAACTTGCAATAAGCGTAAATTGATTGTTTTGCGCAAAAGTTATAGTGTCTACAAAATAGGGGATAGATTTATGGCATTTTTATGTATTTATTTCTTTTTACTAGTAATGGCGGGGATCTGTGATTTTAGAGCAGCACTGCGACATTGCAGCGGACAGACCGGACACTTTTGACACTTTTTTGGGACTGATGACATTTACAAAGCGCTCAGTGCGATAAAAATGCACTGATTACTGTATAAATGTCGCTGGCAGGGAAGGGGTTAACACTAGGGGTGATCAAGGGGTTAAGTGTGTTCCCTGGGAGGTGTTTCTATCTGTGGAGGGATGAGACTGACTGGAGGAGGAGAGAGATCGCTGTTCCTAATCACTAGGAACAGCAGATCTCTCTCTCCTCTCCTGTCAGAACGGGGATCTGTCTGTTTACATTGACAGATCCCTGTTCTGGCTCTCTTTTTTTCCGCATTCGCAGGTTTCCAGCGGACATCACAGCCGCCGGCCACACGCATCGGATCCCCCCTGCCGTGCAGCGGGCGCACGTCTGCTATGGCTCTTAAAAGATCCGACGTACACCTAAGGCGATTTGCGTGAACGAGCTGACCTGCCGCAGTATAGTGACGGTGGCCGGTTGGCAAGTGGTTAAATACGAGAAACACCCTTTAATGATCTGTTAGATTTCATTTCTCAAAAGGTCTGCTCTGTGTATTTATTGACATATAGCAATAAGCAGACAGTGGTTGAAACGCTATAAGTTGCACTTTTTGTCAGTTTTTTGGACACTGATATTGGAGAACACGGTGTCATACGGCTTCTTTAATCTGTAGACCCTGTAACTTTTTAATGTCACAGTTCATTTGCCAAACCATAACTGGAATCAGGAATTAAAAACCCTTCTATAAAACCAAGGTAACATTAAACCTTTAGGACTCATGTTTCTTGTCATAAAAATAATATGAAAGGATTTTATATTCTGCAGGTTGGTTTAGCACTTTCGATCTCTTTTTTTTCCCCAAACATAACTTTAGTGAACAGTTTTATGGCTGCTAAATGAAAATCTAAACTGTATCACATTCTAAAAAATAGTTTACGGTTCATGGGCAATAATGTGGCTTTCATACTGTAATGAGCAAATGACACAAGTTTAATTGGTACCAATATGGATGGATGACCACTGTATTTTTAAAACCTACAGTAATACCTATTTCATAATGACACAATAAATCTAAGTAGGAAATAAAATACACAATCAGGTGGCATTTGTAAATATATGATCACTGTAAACTCTGTTGTTATTTCAGTAAAAACATCACAATGCAACGATGTAATAATAATAATACCCATAGTAAGACATTTTTATAGGTTGCCAATGAGAGTGTAATGTGTGAGAACCAAATGGTCCATATACATGAATTTTAATTGGATTTTTATAGACTGCTATACTAAGAACCTTGCTTATTATATACATTGGATTCACTTTTTATACACAATCTCAATTCTCTCAGCGGTAATGCCGCGTACACACGGTTGTACTTTTCACCTACAAAAGTCCGACAGCCTGTCCGACATACTTCCGACGTACCTTCGGCGGACTTGCGGCAGACTTTCTTACGAACGGACTTGCACACACACGACCACACAAAAGTACGACAGCCTAGTACGCGGTGACGTACACCAAGTCCGACGAGACTATAAAACGGAAGTTCAATAGCCCGTACGACACCCTTTGGGCTCCTTCTGCTAATCTCGTGTTTATCTCGTGTTAGTAGAAGTTTGGTGAGAGACGATTCGCGCTTGTGAGACTCGTATTTTTCAGTTCGTTTTAACTGTTGTTCAGTCTGTGCTTGTGAGGTTTGTATCTGCTTTTCAGTGCGTTTGGTCAGTTGGCATTGAGAAATCTTTGTTTTATTGGGCGCTCGTTCCTGATTTTCAGGTCGTTCTTCACAGGCCTTGCTGTTCTTCAGTGCGTTCTGTTTAGTGCGTTCTGACCAGCCGACCGTTTTGAAGCCATGTTACCTGTACGTACTCGTCGTCGAGCTCGTGCATTGTATGTGTTTGGTGCTGTAGTTTATTCTTCAGACCAAGACCAGTCCATGAACAGGGCGAGGAGGAGTTCATGGACCAAGAATTGGTTGCTTCAGCGTGACCAGTTCTGTCACATGCCTTTGCTCCGTGAGATCCGTGAGAATAATCCTGAGGATTTCAGGAACTTTCTCCGGATGACGGACCCCGTTTTTGACCGTTTGGTGGCTTTGCTGACCCCCTATATCAGCAGGCAGGATACCTGCATGAGGCAAGCCATCACTCCGGAGCAGAGGCTGGTCGCTACCTTGCGGTATTTGGCCACAGGGAGAAGCCTGCAGGACCTTAAGTTCTCGACAGGCATCTCCCCCCAGGCTCTGGGGATCATTATCCCAGAGACCTGTTCTGCCATCATACAGGTCCTGCAGAAGGACTATATTAAGGTAAGATATTTTTCTTTTATTAGCATCACATGTTCTTTTATGTAATCTTTGATAATGTAATGTATTTCTTGCTTCAAACACTACTTACCATCATTGCAATATAGTGTGAATGTCCCCTTTTTATCCTCACACATGCTGGAATTTTTTCCTGTTATTTTTTGTCATGCATGTATATTTTCCTTCAATAACCTTCCCAGCATGAAGTGATGGGAACATATCCACCTAGTCTACTCATTTTGAATGTATTTTGTTGGAGTGTATTTAGTGTGCTTATAATTAGCAATTATCTAGATTTCACAACCCCCCCACCCCCCCCCCCCACCTAAACTCACTCCAAATAGTGTGCTGCTAATGAGCAATTATCTAGATTTCACAAACCCCCCCCCCCCCACCTAAACTCACTCCAAATAGTGTGCTGCTAATGAGCAATTATCTAGATTTCACAACCCCCCCCCCCCCCCACCTAAACTCACTCCAAATAGTGTGCTGCTAATGAGCAATTATCTAGATTTCACAACCCCCCCACCCCCACCCTCGTTAAAATTTGCTTGAATGTTCTGTGGTGTTGATTTGTCTAAAGCAAATATATGTTGCAGTTTGCAAAATGCATGTGCACTCTACAAGTGCATTTGTTCCAGTGCTTTAGTAAATGAGCAGAAGCTCTGCTGATTTCCATCATCAAATCATATGCAAGCCTCAAAGTGTTTTCATTAATTGCCCTTGCCTGTGATTGTGTACTCCTTGCAACATGAATGCCTTTTTACATTACCTCATTTACTGTAAGCTGGTTAGCAACTGCACCTGCAGAGTGCGACAACTGCAGTCTTGTAGCCTTTTTAGTCCTTAAATTCCTGCGTGTCCTAAAAGTAATATTTTTTAGGGATTTCACAACCCCCTAAAATGTAATCAATGTTCCATCAGAGGGGGTGAGCAATCTGATAAGTGTGCCTTTCCATATTAGTTATTCCAGAAGAATTAAATTATTGAATGTTATACTGATGCTGGGGAATAATGTTTTTAATTGTCTAATTTTCTTGCAATGTTAGCTTCCAAATTAATTGATTTTGGTTTTCTTGTTTGATTCCCCAGTTTCCTTCAACGCCACAGGAATGGCAGACTGTGGCATCCCATTTTGCCAGCCGTTGGGACTTTCCCAATTGTGGAGGGGCTATAGATGGGAAACATGTCCACATTGTGCCACCACCCCATTCGGGGTCATATTATTTTAATTATAAGGGGTTCCACAGTATTGTTTTAATGGCGGTGGTGTCGGCACACTATGATTTTTTATATGTGGACGTGGGGAAGAATGGCCGGATGTCGGATGGAGGAGTATTTGCCGAGACGGAGTTCTGCCAGCGTCTCCAGAGTGGTGGCCTGGGATTGCCACCTGATGAGGATAACGTGGAAGGACTCCCCTTTGTCTTCATTGCCGATGAAGCCTTCGCTCTCAGCAAGCACCTCATGAGGCCATTCCCCCAAAGAACCCTCACCCCGGAGAGGAGGGTTTTTAATTACCGGCTGGCCAGAGCTAGAAGAGTGGTTGAGAATGCGTTTGGAATTCTGGCCAGCCGGTTCCGCCTGTTTCAAACAGCCATTAATTTGGCGGAATACAAACTTAATTTTATCATTTTAACCTGCTGCATTCTGCACAACTTTTTAAACAAGCATTCTACCAATTATATAGGCACAGTTG